>CP125974.1:490290342-491009214 GCA_030063025.1 Avena longiglumis
CCTTCGTGTCCTTCGGGAAGCGTAGCCCCCGAGTGTTCTGCTTCTTCGGGTGATCCCTTGGGGAATTTCCGTTTGATGGATGGCACGCAGATATGTTCGAGGAACACACCCGGTGGCACCTTTGCACAGGTGGAGCCGATGTTGGCGAGTCTGTCGGCTTCCTCGTTGCTTTCTCTTCCAACGTGCCGAAGCTCGCAACCGTCGAATTCTCCTTCGAGTGCGTTGTAGAGTGTGCGGTACGCGATCATGTTTTCGGCGTGTGTGTCGCACTCGTTCATCGTCTGCTGGACGACGAGGTTGGAGTCACCGTAGATGACCAGGCACGTTACGCCGCAGATCTTTGCCATCCTCATACCGTGGATGAGGGCTTCGTATCCGGCCTCGTTGTTGGAAGCTCGGAATTTCATCCGGAGGACGTACTTCATCCGGGTCGCCTATGGGAGGTTAGTATGACCCGCTCGCTCAGCTTCACGCTTGAGCCGTCTGGCGCATCGTCCATGACTACGACATGTCTGGGGTGTCTGGCAGCTGCAGCTCCATCCAATGTACAAGGAAGTCCGAGAGGACTTGAGATTTGATTGCGAGTCGCTTCTCGTAGACGATGTCCAGGGGTGACAGCTCGATGCCCCACAGGGCCACGCGTCCTGTGGCTTCTGGGTTATTCAGGATGTTGTTCAAGGGTGCCTCATTGACGACCATCACCTGGTGCTCCTGGAAGTAATGGCTCAGCCGTCGAGCCATCATGAACACACCGTAGGAGAGTTTCTGGTAGTGAGGGTACCTCTGCTTTGTTGGCGTCAGTACCTCGCTGAGGTAGTAGATTGGGCGTTGGACCCCGTGGGTCTTGCCTTCTTCGGGTCGTTCGACCACTAGCACGGTGCTGACCACCTGGTGTGTGGCTGCTATGTACAGCAGCAGAGGCTCGCGCTCCTTTGGCATGACCAGGACGGGCGAAGTGGAGAGTAGCCATTTGAGGCTTTCGAACGCATCGTCGGCTTCATGTGTCCACTCGAATTTATCTGCCTTGCGTACCAGCTGGTAGAATGGCAGGGCCTTCTCGCCCATGCGGCTGATGAATCTGCTCAACGCCGTTATTCGTCCTGCGAGCTGCTGGACACCCTTGAGGTTTTTTGGCTTCTCCATCGCCATGATGGCCCTGATTTTCTTCGGGTTCGCCGCAATCCCTCCCTGAGAGATGAAGTACCCAAGCAGCTGGCCCGATGGGACGCCGAAGGCGCACTTTTCGGGGTTGAGCTTGATCCTGTAGCGATCGAGGTTGTCGAACGTCTCGCGGAGATCGTCGATAAGTGTTCTTGCCTCCCTGGTTTTGATGACTATGTCATCGACATAGACTTGAATGTTGCGACCGATCTGGTCCTTGAGGCATGCCTGCATGCATCGCTGGTACGTGGCACCTGCGTTCTTTAGCCTGAAGGGCATTGTGTTGTAGCAGAACACTCCGAACGGTGTGATAAACGCCGTTTTCTCTTGATTTTCGACCTTGGGCTGAATCTGGTTGTAGCCTGAGTAGGCATCAAGGAAGGAGAGTTTCTCACATCCTGCGATCGAATCGATGATCTGGTCGATCCGAGGAAGATGGAAGTGGTCCTTTGGGCAATGCTTGTTCAGTGACTTGAAGTCTACGCACATCCGCAAGATATCCGTGTCCTTCTTGGGGACCATCACTGTATTTGCGAGCCACTCGCTTTCTTTGATTTCCCTGATGAAGTCTGCGGCGGGTAACCTGTTTATTTCCTTCCCGTGGCTCGGACAGTCTCCGGATGGACTGCTTGACGGGCTTGGTGTCTGGAAAGACGTTGAGTGCGTGCTCGGCGAATTCCCTGGGAACTCCTGGCATGTCCGCAGGACACCAGGCAAAGATTTCCCAGTGCTCATGGAGGAATTCGACGAGCGCACTTTCCTATGCGGGGCTGAGGTCGTTGGCGATCAGTGCCGTCTTGGAGGCATCCGTTGGATGGACCTGCACCTTCTTTGTGTTGACGGTGGAGTCGAAGGACATGTCAGGTGCGTTTTGTCGTGCGACTGGGGGTGCCCCATTGTCCGTCACCTCGCGGAGCCTTACGAGTTCCTCCTGCATGCCGAATGATTGGGAGATTCTGTTGAAATCCCTGTCGCATTGGTCCGATCGGGTGAAGCTCCCGTGGATTGTGATGACGCCCTTCGGCCCTGGCATCTTGAGTAGAAGGTATGCATAGTGTGGGACAGCCAAGAACCTTGCGAATGCTACACGCCCGAGGATGGCGTGATACTGTGATGGCCAGTCCACTACTTCGAATTCGAGCCGTTCCAGTCGGAAATTGTCCGGCTTGCCGAAGATGATGTCGAGCCATATTTTTCCCAAGGGGAATATGCCCTTTCCTGGGACAATGTTGTGGAACGTTGTATCTGATTGTTCCAGGCTGCACTGCGGGATCCGCATTGCTGCCAGAGTACTTGCGAACATCAGATTGATGCCGCTGCCGCCGTCCATGAAGACGCGACTCATCTCGAAACCTCCGATCTGCGCCTCCAGCACCAGGGCAACATGACCTGGGCGAGGGATCTGGCAAGGGTGATCCGCACGACTGAACATGATGTAGGACTCCGATCCGCTGAGGTACTCAGGGATGGAGGGTGGAGTTGCCACGGCCAGGTTGATCTGTCGGGTGATTTTCTTCTGCACCCTATTCGCGGGGCGCCCCTTCTGGATCATCAGTGCTCCTTTCGGCGGGGGATACCCGTTCCCAGTGTTGTTCTGTGCTGGTGCGACTGGTTGGTTCGGGCCTGCTACAGGTGGCGGTGGAGGAGCTCCATGCGCTATCTCACCTGGCGCGGGTGCATTCCCGAATCCGGTAAGTGGAGCTTGCTGCCTCATCTGGACCATGCTTTCGCTGAGTTTCTGGAACTCGTGGCAGTCCTTGAGCATGTGGCTTGCCTTCTTTTTGCCATCCTGCTTGTCGATGTAGAAGTGGATGGTGCATGGACCCGAAAGTTTTTCGTATGCTGAGGGTCCGTTATCGCGGTCGCGGCGCTGCCACGACTGTGCTGGGCATCCTCCGTCGCGGAAGTTTCCTCCGCGGTATCCTCCGCTGTTGCGGTTGGCGTCGTTGCGGCGATCGGCGTAGCCGACCGCGACCATGTCGGGTCCATCGCGATCATCGTAGACGCGCGATCTTCTCTTGCTATGGCGCTCTCGTCGTCGACCGTAGTCGTCCTCTTCTTCCGATTGTGCTCGGTGAATGGAGTCTTCGCTGTCAGCCCACCTGTTGGCGATGTCCATGAGGTGGTCGAGTGTTTTGGGCTTGACGCGCCCGAGTTCCTCCTTGAAGTCTTGGCACTTGACGCCATCCCTGAAGGCGTCGATGGCCCTCTCTTCAGAGATGTGAGCTGCGGAGTTTTTTGTGTTGGACCAACGTAGTATGTACGAGCGAATGGATTCGCCCGTTCGTTGGGTGCAGGCTCGCAGTTCTTCGATTGAGGCCGGCCTCTTGCTGGTGCCCTTGAAGTTTCGGATGAAGCTGTAAGATAGCTCATCCCAACTTCGGATGGACCCTGAAGATAGGCCGCTGAGCCAGATCCGGGCTGCTCCTGTCAGCTGCAGCTAAAGGCATTGCATGGCGATTTCCTTGTTTCCGCCGTGCAGTTTGACGGACGATAGGTGGTCGTTGAGCCATGCCTTTGGGTCTTGTGTGCCGTCAAACTTACGAGTATCCGAAGGAAGCTTGAAATTGCGTGGCATCTTTGTTCGCCGAACAGATCTGCTGAAGCATCGGGCTCCGCAGAGTTCTCCTTCGTCTTCGTCCATCTCGGATTCAGACGAGCATGCGCGCTTGGCTCGCGCTTTGTCGATTTTGCGCTGTGTGAGCGCATCTCTGGCGTCGTAGTTGCGGTTGCGGTGGCGCGAACTCTTCTTCCTTCGAGGAAGGTCATGTTCCTCTTCGTCGGATGAAGGGGTAGGGCTGCGGTCGAACCTGATGGGAGCTTTCTTCTTGACTCGTGGAGCTTCACGGTGGAGCGCAGCTCGACGAGTCTGAGTCCGTAATCGCGGACTTGTGCATGGCCCTTCGGTCCCTCCGGAGGTGGGTGGGCTGAGGTACGCAGCGGGCTGCCATGATCGCAGCCTCGCGTTTCGGATGACGTTGTCGTCGGCGTCCATCTCCATGAAGGATGTGTGGAGGGTTCGGGTCACCTCACGGCGCTCCTTGGGATCCATGTTCTCCATCCGAGAGTGGTGCTTGTTGCCTTGGTTGGCGTTCGAGCTGGAGCCGATGCCCATGGCGGAGAGCACGGATCGTCGCGTCTTTGGACTCGAGGCTGCTTATGCTTGTCAAGCACCTCCCGCATCTTGACTCGCTTCTTGTGCTCCTCGATCGAGCAGGTGGTAAACCATCAGCAGATCCCGAGAGGAGTCTGCAGGCAGGACTATGTTGCCTGCCACGGCGTTGCGGTCCTGGGCCCATCCTTCTTTGCTAAGGCGGATGACATGGCCGTTGTTTTCCCCTTCGGGTGGGGGAGACTGGCTTCTTCTATTCCCGCCGTTTCGATCTGGCGGGTTAGGTGGTGGGTTGGGCGGCGGGTTGGGTGTTTGCTGATCCCCGTCAGCCTGTATGACTACGGCGCATTGGTAGCGCTCGTAGTTTGGTCCGCTGCTACCGCAGCTTTCAGATCCGGAACCGTAGGTCCCTTCATCCGATGGCGGATCGCACAGATCGGAGTTGCAGTTGCTGCTGTCGTAGGAATCATCTGTTGATGATGTTGTGCGTAGCACGGGGTGTGGGGTCCATGAAGCGGGCCTGATTGATGGTAGGGGCACCCGCTCAGGGAGGCGGAGGGTGCCAGTTTGTCCCACCTGGAAGCAAAAGCTCCCGAACAGGATTTCGAGTTCGTCGCCTACGGGCTCGAAGTCTTTCATGGTGGCCGGTGAGTGGGCGGTGAAGTCGAAAGCGCCGAAGAGGAGGTGACTCTCCGTCGCCACAAAGTTGTAGATCGATCGGGTTGGGACCGTCACGATCGCACACCGCCCCCCCTTCCTGACGCGCCAATTGACGAGGTTTGATCTCATCAATGCCCATTGTTATGGACTTGGGTTTTGGAGAAGATGGATATGTTGGAGATCATGGAACGGTTAGCAAACAAGCAACACGGGGACACAAGGTTTACCCAGGTTCAGACCCCCGGAGGGAGAACCCTACTCCTGCTTGACTGCTCTTGATTACGACGGAACCGAAGGTTACAGGGGTGCGCAGATGTAATCTGGCGTGGAGGTGTGTATGCGAAAGTATGAGAGAGAGCCAGAGAGATAGATCTGTAGATCTGTCTATTGTGTACGTAATCTCTCCTCCTCGTTGTACCCTCCTAGCCTTTATATATGGGGAGGCTAGGTCTCGGGTGCCAATACGATTTGGTTACAAGTTGTATTCAAACTCTAATCTTGAGATTTCCTTGTCTTGTGCGCTTGGGAGTCCGTGTCCATATGGGCTTCATAGCAGCCCAACCGTCATAGGCGTCATGGACCCTGGCAGGTCGTCGAGTGGGCCTTCCATCAGGCTGGACCAGGTATGCTAACATTGGGTACCCGTAGTGTATAACCATGTCATCAACTGTATCTTTTCCCTCTCGCATGGAGATGGATGTGCGGGTCGTGGCTGTTATCACTCGTAGCGTGCATATTATTTATGGTAATTCGTAGAGGATATGCAGCATATGGGTGGGAGCCCTCAACGTCCCACGATAGTTCCGGCATCTGAACGGTATGTACTGCTATTGCCGTAATTCAATAGGTGGGATGGCGTACACCAAATAGACATGCGGGGTCGCGGAGAAGGCAATGATTGGCTTGGGTCTTAGTCTGGGCCGCACACCAAGGAATTGTGAACGGGTTCGCGGCCCGGATGTGCAACAAAGCTAAGATCTCTCATGGGTAAAGTGACGCACCTCTGCAGAGTGTAAGAACTGTAACTTGTTACTCCCTATTCCGGGAAGGAGCTGCGAACGCGGCGGGAAAGGAACTCCATGAAAGTTATGGTAAACCCGTGAAGGCTGACGGACATATCTTTTCAGAATAAAAGCAACCTTTGAAGAAATGTTTATGAAAACCTGCATTGCCTACGACCTATGGTCTGTGGCTGTAGATATAGTGCATCAAATACTCCTTTTCTAGTGGACTTGATGAGTACGCTCGTACTCAAAGTATCTTCTTAACCCTTGCTAGGTTCTGAAGCCAGTATAGACGATGTCTACATCAAGTTATGCTCCAGGAATCATCAACAAAAGCTAAAGCTCTTCAATGAAGTTAATAAAGTCAACATATACATCAGCTCAAGTGAAGACGAAGTTGTTGATTAGATAAGAATAGAATCTCTAGCCATATAGTGTATTGCAATAGCAGCAATGCCAGACCATTAGTTAAGATATTAGTCTTAATAGTATTATAATTTGGAGTTGTTTATTTCTGATTCTTCTTTGTAAGAAGTTTCTTTCTCTCTCTTTAACCTAGAGTGTTCTCTGGATCTTGTGTAAAGAGTTGAGTTGTAACCTATAGTCATGTCTTGGACTCGCTGTGTTTCTGTTGTGCCATTCTGAGGGATGTAATACTAGTGAACGGTGTTTCATTGGCGTTATGTCCATGACTATAGTATACTACATCATGCAGTATTATGCTGGGTCACCGCAAGGTGCCCCACTCTACCTATAAAAGGAGCCCCCCTACCTCTCTCTCACTCACACCTCCTCGTGAAGGATCTCTCTCCTCCTCTAGTATTTATTCCCCATGGTCTCGGACTAGCGAGATACATGTTCCCAGTGGCTATTCGGCAAGAAAGAGTTGTGCTTCCGCTGCATCGCTGGAGCAAGGAGACGGAGGTTGCTCGGTGCCTCGGACGTGTGTACGAGCACGGATGCGCCGCTATTTTGCGGCGCTAGGACTTCCTCTCGATCTTGATCGGCAAGAGATCATCTACATCAACCACGAGTTTGGACTCGTTAAGCTTTGTCGGTCTTCGAGGGTATGTTCTCTACAGATATACATTCGCCCGTTGTTTGTATCTAGTAGATAGATCTTGGTACATAGTTGTTCCCATCGTATGAATTTTTTGTTTTCTATGCTGCGAATCCTACATTTTTAGACATAATCAATATACCAAGTTTGATATTTTTTCCTTGTAACTAGTCATATAATATGACACCACGCGAAGGTTTCGCATTGTTTCGATCGTTTTTGAATTTTTTATGCCCGTTTTAAACTATATATAATGTTTTATGTTTCACTTAATTATTTTATAAATATGTAATATTTGAGTGTAGATAGATAGATCTTATTTTTCTGCAAATTTTGATATATTATTTGTATTTTTCCGAATCAGAATGATTTAGTTATGATTTTTCAAAGTTTAATGAGGTAAAAGGAAAAATAGCTACGCCGAGGGCATCCGTCGACGTAGGCTACGCCGTGGGCATCCGTCGGCGTTGCATAGGATACGTCGAGGCCAATTCTACGCCGACGGCCGCGGAGGGGAGCTGGCCTGGACGATGGTTATGCCGACGGACCCAACGTTTGGCCGTCGGCGTAGCTCCTAGCCGTCGGCGTAGCTTTCTATTCCAGTAGTGTTAGTACTTTAGTGGTTGTTAGAGTTGTGTATCATGATGTGTGTATGTGCATTGTTTGCGTATAGGGTTGTCTCACATACATGCTACATCATCACATACTTGCTATGCTAGCTACTTCCATGTTGATTGTTATGCTATGATCACTTATAATGATGTGGCTAAGTATGTTAGCACAAGTCTTATGCATTATTACACACAAAATTATCTCTTTATACGAATGTGCTGAGGATGGATCCTCACTTTACTTGTGAGGGCTTGAACATGTGTCCAATCTCTGTGAGACAGATGATGGTCTAGTCATCAGATATGTACATGTCATTTTTACCAACACCGCTTGCTCCCTACTATTACTGGGGGGAGGGGGGAGGGGGAGGATGGGACAATCACGTGTACATATAGTTGATTGTAACCTTACTCTAAATGATTAATTTTTATAGTACATTTATATACATGAAGAGATTTGTGATAGATCTAGAAGTCCAAAAAAACACTCAACGACTTCGAGAGCTCCTGAAAAGAAACTAATGTGTGTTTGTTAGAAAAGTTTTCTAAAGTACTCTGAAAATACCGTAGTTTCTTTATCCGCAAAAAAACTGTAGTTTCTGACAAATACCATAATTTAATACTTTGAGGTGTTCGACTTTTGCAAAAACTGCAGTTTCATATACTTTCGTATTAACGGAACTTCGACTAGTTTTGCAGTGTAGAAAAAAGAGGCCTGAACTAATTTTCCAAAACTGAAGTATTTGTTGCCTAGGCATAATACTGCAGTTTTAGAATAGTTTGGTTTTAAAAGCACTCCGCTGCCAAACAGTGTTTAATTGATTATTCCATCTTTTCACATTTTATCTCGAAGAAAAACAGAGAACCGTACAATGATGTATTGTCGACACAATCAGGATTCATGTACGTACTGCAACTGCAAGAGTATCTTTGCAATGGAAATCTCGAAGAGCCTGGCGTACTCTGTCCAGCAAGGTATCGTCTCGAGCAAGTCTATCTGTGGACTAGCTCGGACAAACCAAGGAAAAACAATCCTCTGATCTCTTCACTACGCCAAGGATCACCAGGTGAGGCGGTGAGGTCCTTGGTGATACAATGTTCAGGGATACAAATTTTTTCTTTAAGGAACATGATATCTACACTTAGGAGAATCAGCGTGTTTAAACAAATTTGTGCTTACATGGCTCAATCAGGTCCTCTGGTGGATCCGGCTGCTCACAATCTCCTTTCCTAAACAAGCAACGTCTTGATCATTGTAATAGAGTTTTTTTTTAACCTACAAAGCAATACCAATGTCACAACTACGTCCTCGGATGGAGATGGTACTCTTATCCTTTTAGCTAGTTCCATGATACATTTTTGAAGATGATCCCATCCGCACACTGGCGAGTTCACAAGTCCTGATGCTTCCAAGTCCTAAGAGACTTACATGGCATTGCAAACGCAGTACCAAATTAGCCCGAAACTTCTTGTCATGACGCTACGTGGTGTATTTTGATATGAAACTAGCAACGGCTAGACTCTATCGTCACTTGCCCAGGCCCAGCCTCGGGCCGGGTAGGCATGATGGTTTCTTTGTGGAGTATGTCATATCCAATCTATATTTTCACGCTTATATAGGACAATATTACCTTGAAGCTTGATACCATGTGGTGCAACAACCATATGATGGAGCTTTCGTGCAATTTGATACTACTACGACACGGAGCACGTGGCATTCATGTACTGCTGTGAGCATCCCATCTCCCCTCAATGAAGTGGTTCCCTGATGGTTGATTTAATCGTATAAATTCAAGTTTATCGTATAGTTTCTTAAGATGGACACATTTTGAGAAAGCTTTTGCATTCTTGAAGTTGTGAGAGATAGAGCAGGTTACGGTGCTTTACCGAACCGTGTCTCATCTAGATTCCTATTCCTATCTTGTAAGTACTCTTGTAAACCTTCTATATATGAACGAGATTGAGGGACTCGGGAATCAACCGAGTCGACCCGATTGCATCTACCTGTTCTCCACTTTTACATGGTATCAGGCCGACTTCTTCGCCGACACAACTGATCGCCTCGAACTCGCGCATCTTCGTCGCCCCCGCTCGTCGCCCCGATGTCGACCTCCTCGTCGGTGCCTCAGGTGATCAACCTTGGCTCTCCCCCCGACGGACAAGCTCACCCACCGCAATTATCCAGGATGGCGTGCCCAAGTCCTGCCCCCCATCCGCGGCGCTCGCCTCATCAGCCTCCTCAATGGTACTAACGCCGAGCCGCCGGAAACAATCGAAGTTGTCCCTGCAGACAAAGATGTTGGCAAATCAGCGGTAATCAAGCACAATCCCGACTACGACGACTGGATCTCTTGTGACCAGATCGTCCTCGGCTACCTCCTTCAATCCCTCTCGCCGGAAGTTCTACCGCATGTCCAACGGATTGAGCACTCAGCTGGCGTTTGGAAAGCGATTGAGGAGATGTTTGCTTCTCAATGTGAAGCTAAAATTTCAACCTACGGGTTGCTCTCGCCAACACAAAGAAAAATAATGACTCCACGTCGACGTTCCTCACAAAGATGCAGGTCATCGTCGATGAGCTTGCAGCTGCAGGCTGCACGGTCACCACCAAGGAGCATGTTTCCTTCATCCTCGCTGGACTTGGAGGATCCTACAACTCCCTCGTTGCTGCTCTTGGCGTTGTCACTACCCCGATATCCCTGAGTTCTCTATGCCCAGCTACACGCTTATGATGAGCGCCAACTAATGCTGAGAAGGACTCAGGAGATGAGCTTCGAGTCTTCTGCAAATCTGGCCTCCCGCCAACATCACAACAATCAGTCCTTCAATCGCTCCCGTGGTGACCACGGAGATCGCAATGATCGCCACTTTGATCGCCGTGATGACCGACGCCAAGATTACCAGGAAGATTGCTCCTCTCGTTCAGGCTGTGGTGGCGGTGGTCGAGCCCCTTCGGGAGGGGGGCGTGGCCATGGTCGTGGCCGTCGTCGCACCTCTCCATGGGTCGATGTGACCTGTCAGATCTGAAACTGAGACAGTCATCCAGCCAAAGATTGCTGGTATCATTTTCAAGACGGTGATGATGACTCTTTTGGCGAGAAGGGTGCAAACATAGCCTCCTATGGTGTGGATACAAATTGGTACTATGACACTGGTGCTACTCATCATGTTACAGGAGAGCTCAACAACTTGACCGTCCGCGACACCTACAAGGGCTCCGACAGGGTCAACACAGCCAACGGGCAAGGTATGGAAATTTCCCATATTGGCAAATCCATTGTTCGTCACCCAGTTCAAAATTTCAATCTAAATAACATCCTTTATGTTCCCAACGCCTCTAAAAACTTACTATCTGTTCATCGTTTCACACATGATAATCATGTCTTTATAGAGTGTCATCCCTTCTTTTTGATTAAGGATCAGGACACACGGAGAATTCTTCATAGAGGGTGATGTGTTGGTGTCCTATATCCCCTTATTTCATCTCAACCCTAGAAGCATGCTTTTGTTGTCACCACGCCATCTCAAGAGAAGTGGCATAGTCGTCTCAGTCATCCTTCTCTAGCAATTGTTAGTCAAGTACTTAGTAAAAATAAACTTCCTTTCATTAAAGAGTCTAGAATAGAGTCTATTTGTGATTCATGTCAGCGTGCTAAGAGTCATCAACTTCCCTACCCCATCTCCACCAGTGTTTCTACAGCTCCCCTTCAATTAGTTTATTCTGATGTATGGGGTCCTGCACCTACTTCTGTTGGTCGTCATGACTATTATGTAAGTTTCATTGATGATTATAGTAAATTTTCTTGGATATACTTGCTCAAGAGAAAATCTGATGCCTATACTGCCTTTGTTAACTTCCAAAAACTTGTTGAACAGAAACTTGATAGAAAAATTCTCACAGTCCAATCCGATTGGGGGGGAGAGTATGAGAAGTTAAACTCTCTCTTTCAGTCTCAAGGCATCTCTCATCATGTGTCTTGTCCTCATGCTCATCAGCAAAACGGTGCCGCTGAAAGAAAGCAATAACATATTGTTGAAGTAGGGTTGTCTCTTCTTGACCATGCTCATATGCCCCTCAAATTTTGGGATGAAGCCTTTCTTACAGCCACATATCTTATTAACATGCTTCCTAGCAAAGTCATTAAGAATGATGCTCCTGTTCATCGTCTCTTTGGCTCTAAACCTGATTACTCTTCCCTTTGTATTTTTGGGTGTGCATGTTGGCCTAATCTCCACCCTTACAATACACGAAAACTTGATTTCCGTTCCACTCAATGTGTTTTCTTAGGTTACAGCCCTCGCCACAACGGAGTTAAATGTCTTGAGGTGAAAACTGGTCGCATTTACATCTCGCGTGATGTTGTCTTTGATGAGGCTGTTTTCTCTTTCAAAAATCTTCATCCAAATGCTGGTGCTCTACTTCGAAAAGAAATTTTACTTCTTGATCCATATCTTCGAAATTTTGAACTTGGGGATAACAATGTTGATGAGTCTCTTATGGAAAATTTTCATACTACTATTCCTGTCTCTAGTTCTACATCTGTGTCTCTACATGAAACTCCTGCTCGAACTACAACCGTTGCTGAAAATTTGGCTGAAAACGGTGCTCCAAACAGTTCACACATGTCACATGAAATATCAGCACAAGATACCAGTGGCACGAGACACGAGACAGATTCACCATCCTCCTCGGATCACGAGCCGGATCCATCAGTGTCAGCGCCGGGTCTGGGCTCTGCGTCAGGTGGGCGCGGTCACCGATGCGTGAATCCCGCCTCCCCATCTGGGTGTGACGCAGCGACTCCCGCCTCCCCGTCCGGATCTTCTGTGCACACTTCCTCGACCGGCCTCCCGCACACAGCGCTCCCTGGATCTTCTGCAGATGTGGGGACCGAGACAGGATCTCTCTCCCCTGACGTGTCTGCTGCTCCCTCTGGCGGGACAGGATCTCCTACATCATCTCAAGCTGTTGATCAGCGTGTGGCAACCCCTACTCGCCCTGCTACACGAGCCTCTCGAGGTTTGCGTCAACCAAAACAGTACACCGATGGTACAGTACGCTGGTGCCTTTCCTCCTCGCTGACTGAACCTACTAATATGCAAACTGCCTTGAACAATCCTCGCTGGAAAGAGGCTATGGATGAGGAATATGGTGCTCTTATGAAGAATCATACATGGAGATTAGTTCCTCCATAGAAAGGTAAAAATGTTATTGATTGTCGATGGATATATAAAATCAAAAGCAAGGTCGATGGTTCTGTTGATAGATATAAAGCTCGTCTTGTTGCCAAAGGTTTCAAACAGCTCTATGGTATTGACTATGAGGATACATTCGGTCCTGTTGTCAAAATTGCAACTGTTCGACTTGTTCTGGCTATTTCTGTTTCTAGGGGATGGAGTTTGCGACAGTTGGATGTCAAGAACGCGTTTCTTCATGGTGTTATCAAAGAAGAGGTATACATGAAACAACCACCTAGTTATGAAGATAGGAGGAAACAGGATTATGTTTGCAAACTTGACAAGGCGCTTTATGGCTTGAAGCAAGCACCCAGAGCTTGGTACTCTCGATTGAGTTCTAAATTGATTGCATTGGGTTTTTGTGCATCAAAGTCAGATACATCTTTTTTTATATATCACAAGTTACATGTGACTATCTACATTCTTATCTATGTGGATGATATTATTGTGGCTAGTTCGACAGAGATTCTCTTGAAGGATCTAAGTAAAGAGTTTGCATTTAAGGATCTTGGTGATCTCCATTATTTCTTGGGCATTGAAGTTCACAAGGTACCGAATGGTATAGTTTTGAATCAAGCCAAATATGCTGAGGATATTCTTACACGAGTAGGGATGACAGGTTGCTCAGGTGTTCCTACACCCTTATCATCTTTTGAGAAGATTACTGCACTAGAGGGAGATATGTTGGGTCCTGAAGACAGTACCAAGTATAGAAGCATGGTTGGTGCCTTGCAGTACCTAACTCTTACACGTCCTAACATATCATATGCAGTTAATAAAGTTTGCCAATATCTACATGCTCCTACTACATTGAATCGCTTGGCCAAAAGAATTACGATGTATATTAGTCACATCAGGATCGTTGGTGACCTTTATGAGATCAGATTCTACTCTTATCAGTGCTTTTTATGATGCTGATTGGGCTGATGGTGCTGATGTCGTCGCTCAACTGGAGGTTTTGCTGTCTTTTTGGGCCGAATTTAATCTCTTGGAGTGCAAAGAAACAAGCTACAGTTTCCAGGTCCAGCACTGAGGCAGAATACAAAGATGTGGCTAATGCAACAGCTGAAGTAATATGGGTTCAGTCTTTGCTTGCAGAACTTGGAGTTAAGTCAAGTCAAGTACCATGTTTATGGTGTGATAATTTGGGAGCAACATACCTGTCATCTAATCCTTTTTTTCATGCAAGAGCCAAGAATATTGAGATAGATTTTTACTTCGTCAGAGAACGAGTCTTAAAAAAGGAGTTGGATATTCGTTTTATTCCTTCAAAGGATCAAGCAGCAAATGGTTTTACTAAACCTCTTCCTGTAAAATATTTTGTAGAATCTAGACATAATCTCAACTTGTCAAAGTTGTGATTAAGGGAGGGTGTTAGAGATAGAGCAGGTTATGGTGCTTTACCGAACCATGTCTCATCTAGATTCCTATTCCTATCTTGTAAGGACTCTTGTAAACCTTCTATATATGAACGAGATTGAGGGACTCGGGAATCAACCGAGTAGACCCGATTGCATCTACCTGTTCTCCACTTTTACAGAAGTAGCTTCAGTAATTAGTAGAAACAGGTTAAAGCTAACATAATCTTCACAATTTATAACCATGTCTCGATGCCAAATATGAAGCCTACCCATCATAGAAATGGATGTCAATATGAACTTACTATGTTTCATGATATGTTCTTGATTGTCTTGAAAGTATATTCCATGTACTTTGTTGGCATATTGACTTGGCCATGTGCCTTAGGTGATTCGTCCTCTAGGTAGTGACAGCAACAATTTGAGAACCAGGTGTAGCCTGGTTAGCATCCATGTGGAGCTTGGAGTCCCTTTGTGTCTATATGGCTCCTGATCATTCTACTTTTTGATATATTATGGGTTGTACATCACTCACTGGATTTACAAGATTACGCTGATAAGATTAAAGTGGTCATTTTGGCCCATTATTATTCTACTTTTTGGTGGACCGAGGCATAGCGTGGTGGTGGATGGGTTGATGCATCCTAGCCCGCCCAAGTTTAAGTCACCTCACTGGCACTTGGTGTTGTACACAAAATTCTATTAATTAAAAAACCGAGGGGTTCTTCCCCTTCTGGCCTCATATTTTTCTACTCTCTGGTCCACCTAAAGATTTTAAGTGTGGTTTTGGTTGCGATGTCCAATCTCTATGAGACAGGTGACAGTTGGTCATTCCGGCTTGGTCCCCACATACATATAGTCCATGTATACCATTACCGCTTCTCCCTATTGGTAGGGTCTTAGGGGTAGAGAGGTTAGGTAGAGGGACAATTGTGCTCGTACATACTAGTTGCTTGTCAATTCAGTGTCTAGATGATTTTTTTTTATACTACTTTGATTATTGGTATGAATGTTTATACATATATATCAGAAAACAACATGCAACAACTCCAAGAGCTCCTAAAAAATATATTAATTGACTATTTCATATTTTTTCAAATATTATCCCGAAAAAAAACTCAGAGAACCATACAATGATGTATTGTTGATCAAACACATAATTGTGACAACACTGAAAGAACATGTGGGTCCCCATGTGTGGTTTTGGTAATTAATGACAATCTTTATGGACTAATGTGTGTATTAAGTTATACTTGTAGAAATTGTCCATTCGCATTGCTTGGAGCATGTGTTGGCTTCAAGGTCGATGAAATGAGAAGAAGATGTTATGTGCAAGCTCAAAATACACCATCTATAGAAGATCTCATGTTTGATGCTTGCCATCCTTGGTGATTATGGATCGATGATGAGGAATCAAGAAAGGCGTTCCATCTTGAGAAGGGAAAGATCGTCTACATCGAGCTCAAGTGGAATGCTCAAGGCAAAGGTATAATCTGGATAGGTTTCCTTTTTGCCGGTCTCATGTTGTTAGTGGGAGACCGGGTTTAGGATAGATAGTCGTACTATCAAGAGGGGCTCTTGAATGAGTAACTCGATCACATCGTTCGGAGAGAGCTCAAACTTTTGCGTACTTGCATCATCATATTTGGTTGTTATTTGGTCTTATCTATGTGAGAATTTAGAGCTTGTGGTAATCTCCATAACAAGCTATTGGTCATCAGAATCGGATCTTCCGTTTATATCTTGTTGCGATTTTGATCTTGGCGGTTTTCCGGTGTCTCATCAAGTGAGGTATCTCACATGATAATACTTGATACTTTCTCACTTGGTGATAACCAATATTTTCACTTTTTATAGGGTAGTTATTGTCGTTCTCTTTCCAACGCAATTGGAATAGGGTCAATCGAAGCTACCAATTAAAATTTATTGTCGTTTGAATATTTACTTTTATTCGATTTGAAAAAGAAAAAGAAAAGAATGTTTTCTGGGCCGTCCGGTACTACCGGGCCCAGTACCGGACGCGTCTGGCGCGCGCAACCGATCTGCTGGCCTGCCCGGTACTACTGGCCCATGCGGCTCTACCGCACCGGGTGGCCGGTAGTACCAGGCCGCCCCAGGCCCATCTTGCTTGCCAGGCCGTCCCCCCACTTCGCTCGCTAGTCCTGCCCGCTCGCTGCGCTCTCATCACCCGCTCGCGTTGGCCGCGCATGCTCGCGAGCGCTCGCGCGCTGTCCGCACCTGCCTGGTCGCCGCTCGCCTAGCTGCTGGCTTGCGCGCGCGCCTCACTAGCTCGCTCGCTTGCGTGCCCAGCTGGCCTGCAGCCGTCGCTCGCACGCGCGCTGCAGCGCGTTGACTCGCCCCGCTGCTGCCTCGCTGGCTCTGCATCGCTGCGCCGCTAATCCTTCCCCGCGCGTGCGCGCCCGCGTAGCTGCGCTGCCTCACCAGCTGGGGCCCCCGCTCGCTGCCCGTTCCCACGCGCACTCGCCAAGATTCTCTGCTGCGTTGACCCTCCTCAATTCCATGAGAAGTTTGCCTCGTTTCTTCTCAGCTCGGTCCCTGGCATCGGGCGGTAGTACCGGTCCTTTCCGGTAGTACCGGTCCAGGCTGTTTTTGTGTTCCAACGGACAGATTTTCTGGGGGCATTATTTAAGTCTTTGCCCGTTTTCAGTTTAGGTGGCTTCTTCCTCTTCTATTAGGCTAAGTTTTTTCCACACTTGTTCTAGATCTTGAAGTTTGCATAATCTTTTCCCTCCGATGATTCTTGCCCATATTTGAGTGAAAGAGAGAGGAGATCTAGATCCATGTTTTGACCTAACCGATTCATCTCTTTGTGAGTGCATCTTTGGGGATCTAGATTTTGGGGGATTTTTTGTCCCTCTTTGATTCCTCCTCTCTTGTTCCCCCAATAGCTTTAGTAGCTTTGTTGGAACTTGAGAGTGAGGGATTTGAGCACCTTTGTGGTGTTCTTGCCATTTGCATTCGGTGCATCGATTTGAGTTCTCCTCGGAGGATTTGGTTCGTGTGACTCATTGGAGCTTGTCCCTCTTGGGTTCTTGGAACCCTAGACGGTTGTGTGGCCTTGGTGGCATTGTGGCCTTTTGTGGCATCTGTTGGGAGCCTCCAATTAAGTTGTGGAGAAGTGCCCCAATCTTGTGTGAGGTTCCGGTTGCCACCGACAAGTGCACCGATAGTGGAAGTGTGGATCGATCCTATTGGGGTGAGATTCACCGGAGAATAAGGGAGGCCTTTTGTGGAGTTAGTGGTTTGATACCACCCCCTCTCCAAATGAGACGTACTCCATGTTGGGAGGAACTCGGTAATATATCGTTGTACCCGCGTGCCTCGGTTATCTGTATACCCGAGATCTTTACTTATGCATTTTACATTGTGATAGTCTTCGTGCTTGAAGTAATATATATCTTGTTATCACTTTCTTGCTTGTATTGCTTAGCATAAGTTGTTGGTGCACATAGGTGAACCTTAGTTGTTCTAGGTTGTGCTTATCAAAGTAAACACTAGTTTTATTCCGCCTTTTTTGAGCCACTCTAGGAAAAGTTTTAATCGCCTATTCACACACCCCCCCCCTCTAGGCGACATTTGTATCATTTCAAACACGACAAGCAAAACGAATAACGGAAACAAGAACACGCAGAGGACACAGGATTTTAACATGGAAAAACCTCTCCAACAAAGAAAAAAAATCATGGGCGTCAGCCAGCGAATCTTCACTATAACAGGAGTGTTTACACAATGCCGGGATTTTACAGATGCAACTTATCTCAGCTGACGGTTTATAAGATATATATATATATATATATATATATATATATATATATATATATAAACGCGGATTTTGCTATCTAGGATGCTACCAATGCACGCAAGCGTTGACGTTGGATACAGGAAGTACCATTACTAGCTGTCAAGATGAGAGAGAGCTAAAATCTTGCATGCAGTTAACGGTATTATTTGCCGTTTGTACAATATCAAGACCAGACATTATTGTAGCATACCAACCAGCCTATATTGTTGCAAAAATTTCTACAAACTGCACGCGATTGCTAGTTGTACTTGCATGCACTAGACCCGACTAGTTGTACTAGTTGATGGGGATGTGTGCACGTTAGCATGAATCCTAGTATGAAAACATACAAAAAATTTGCAATAAAACCAACCGTGGGAGTAGACCAACAAATCAAGCAAGTTATCATGCGTTCTAGGTTGCACGAATTTCGGCCAATATTTTTGCTCGTGACTTCAGTTTTAGCGCGGGAGTGCTTCTCGCGTCCGTTCTCGCTAAATTTTTCGGTACAAAAGAAAACTCATTCCTTTATATGTAGATGGGATTCCAGATCATTCTCCCTATCAGCCTCCTTTAATGTACTAGTACTATGCTTGTATGAACCGTCGTGTGCTAGTGATATTGTTTGATTAGGTTGCTCAAATATTGGTCTACTCAATGGTCTATGTGTAGTGCTAATTTACATGCTCGAAAAATGGTCTGTTCAATGGTCTACATGTAGTGCTAGAATACGTGCTGAAATTTTGGTCGATTCAATTGTCTGAATGTATTGCTAGAATGCATGTTAAAATTTTAGTCAGTTCAGTGGTCTACTAGTATTGCTAGCTCGCATGCATGCGTGAGCTGTTGCTAGTTTGCATGCATGTGCTAGCTTGCATGTGTACTTGCATGTACTAGCAATATATGTAAAAAATGCTCTTGATGTAACGCGGATGATGTTTTCTGTTAGATATTTTGTGCTCCTGCTTCTCAACTTCATGCTCTCTTTAAAATATCCAATGGTTAAATTAATATGCACATGTAGCATCCTAGATAGCCCACTATTTCCCATATAGTGGGTTATCTAGGGTGTTATCTGTGCATACTAATCCAACCATTGAATATTTTATAAAAAGCATGAATTTGAGCAGCTAGAGCATAAAATCTCTAACGGAAAACACCACCTCCGTTATATCAAGAGCATAATATTAGGCCATTCTGCTAGTATATATAAATACCACATGCAAACTAGCATATGCATACAAACTAGCAATATCTCACCTATCACATGCAAGCTAGCAATACTTATAGACCGTTGAACATGTCAAAATTCAAGCATGCAAGCTAGCAATACATTTATACCATTGAACCGGCAAAAATTTTAGCATTCATTCTAGCATTACATGTAGACCATTGAAAATACCAATATTTGAGCATGCAAGCTAGCATTGCATGTAGACCATTAAACCGCCAATATTTGAGCAACTCAACCAAACAATTTCGCAAGCACATGCAACATATTATTGGCCGTCAGCTGAGTCCGGATCAGCCATAGCGAGGCGAAAGAAACAATAGAAGCAAATCGGGTTTTGTGGGAGGCTAACTAGGATACGGGCAGGTGACTAGTATATTGAAAATTTAATCTAAAATAGGAGAGCTGCTAGGGATTGGTGAAGACGAGACACACAAGAGAAGCAGTTTAGCGAATGACATGGAATATGTCTAAGACACACCATCGTATATATAAAGGAATAAGTTTTGCGTTTTATACTAAAAAAATATCTAGCGAAAACGGACGCGGGGAACACTCCCGCACTAAACGAGAGCCACACGAGAGAATTTTGGCCGAAATGCGTGCACTCCGGGACGCATGATAACCTGCTTGCCATCTTGGTCAACTCTTATGGGTGGTTTTATTGTCAAAATTCATGTATTTTTTTTTTGCTCGGTTTGATGCTTAGCATGCACACATCTCACCAAAGTACAGCTAGTCTAGTTTAGCAAGTGCAACTAGCATAGGCATGCATCCCGAGTTGGTAGAAATTTTTGCAACAATACGTGTTGTTTGCTATGCTTAAAAAATAGCTGGCCATGCTATGCTACAAACGGCAATGACACTGTCAACTGCATGCAATATTTTGGCTCCCTCTCATCTTGGCAGCTAGTACACGTACTCCCTGTATCTAATGTCAACGTTTGTGTGCATTGGTAGCATCCATATTACCAAATCCGTGTTGTGATATATATATATTATATGGTCTAATAGAGTTTCGGGTCGCGCTATTTAACTCCCTATCATGCGTCGCACCCGTCCGCACCCGGTGCAGTCCTGCGCGACATAATATGGCCGCATGCGACGTAAGATTAATATGTTGATCTCGTTCCGCTCCCGCGCGCCAAGGATCGACTCGCATGCGATGTAAGAAAGTTATGGGCAGAGTAACTGTTTCGAAACTTTGGTCTCATATGAGGTATTTAAAAATGTATTATTCATCGTCCATATGATGTAAGTATTTTATCATGTAAGTATTTTATCAATGAGATCACGTTCAAAACTAGGAATCAATATGTATATTATGATGTAAAAAGGTGTACGTTCGTAAAGGAACTATAAGAAGCTAGCTGCACCTTAGTTTTGATTATTAATCGAACATCAAAAATATTATAATGGCAGGAGTAAAGAAAAATTATTTATGAGTCAACCACCAGCAAAGACAAAATGATGTAAGTAAAGGAAAATTTATTTTTGGGAATCATGTTTGGCACTATTATAGTTTTAGCAAACGATATTTGGCTATTCTTTTCATTGACCAGGATTTTGAAAAAAAAAGTAAAGTCAACATAAAAAAAAATCTGATTGTAGGCTATCACTATGGATGGATAGGAGTATGTGTGCTACTTATAGAAATCCTATATTTAGCATGTACACGACGGAATGCTCGTCGAGTGGTTCAGAGTGCATCGACACGAGTTTTCAGTCATGGTGATTTCGAAAGGGCCGCCTCGAGTGGTTCAGAATGCATCAACACGAGTTTTCAGTCATGGTGATTTCAAAAGGGCCGCACCGTACGCTAGATTTGGGTGGTTAGAAATGCAACAGAACCCGATCGACCCAAGCTTGTTGATATCATTCACAATGGCAAGCCAAAATCTTGATTCAACATGCAATGTTTGTAAATATCCCAAGGATGTATGTGCCGAGGACTTCTCGTTGGACTACATCAGTGTACTCACAATATCAAGAGAATTCAAGGCTCGCATGGTAAGCCATAATACGATTTACCCCTATTTGGCAAACCAAAGACACATTGGATAGAATGTCTAGTAATTTTAGGGGCTTGCCATTGCCAATATCCAAGGTAAGTGTATTAGGATCCAATCTATCCATAAGGAAAGCCAATAATTTGGTGTTCTCAAGTCCTCTCAGCTTCAAATCTAGTAAAGACCCAAAGGGATAATCCTTGATCCCAACTTTCCGTGGATCATTCAGACTTTTGATGGCTTCAACAACTTTGTTAGGTGCAGACCTATAGTTTGGATTTGTCCTCTTAGAAGGATATTGAACACCCTGTACATAAAAGTGGAGATCAAGATAATTAGGTTATATAAGCATAAATGAAGTTACTTGCTTTTACCAGATGTAAACATAACATTAAAACAAAAGAAAAGCAATACAACATCAATAAGAAATCAGAACGGCCGACAAGCATAAGCAGCATATTCAGCACAAAGCATCATAAATTATTGAGGCCAAGTTAGCAAAAAAAAGTCATACAACAGAATAGTATAACTTACTCTTTGTCAGTGTAATAATACATTATTTAACTTACTGCATCTGCATAATACATCATCTACAAATATATAAACCTAAAAGAAACATAAGTAGTATAGTTGAACTAAAAAATGCATCATACTAAAAAATGCCTCAGAATGTTTTGGTCCAGAATGTGATGATTTGGACTTTTTTGTCTTCCGAACAGCAACCCTAGTAGCCTTGTAGGAACTAGCTGATGGTCTTGGGGGAAAACCAACAAAATCATCATCGTCGTCATCCCCCAATTCTGCTACTCTCTCCTTTCTCTTTCTAGGGACACTAGTTGAATGTCCGTGCGTTGCCACGATCTTTAAAGAAAATTGAGCATATATAATCATAAAACATTTTATATCTATAGAAATAAATGCCTGTTTCGACGTGTGTAGTTTGAATAAGTCCCTAATTTTATCTGCTACAAACATGAATTTTAAATGGAATGGTATGTGTCAAATAGGTCTTCAGTATTCTATCTGCTACAAATTAGTGTAAAAATGAATTCTCATTGGAACTATGTGTGCTGACCGCATCCGTAATTTGCAGTCATATTGCAACACACAGGTTTTATCGTCCTTGTCTCACGCGCGCACGCTCGGTGTCCCAACATCTCGGTCCACTCCCCCGCTAAAACCCTATCAATATGAAAGAAAGCCTACCTTTCCATGGACACTCCAAATATGTTGTTTGGAGGAGGTGGAGGTGGGATGTGACCAAAATGCCACCCTCGTCCGCCGTAGTGTGGCACAGTCGCTCGATTGCGAGAGCCCCTCAGACAGGTCCTTGATGATCTCCATCTCCTCATCGCCGGTGATGGCCGCCCACCGCTGGCGCTTGTACTTCCGGACCCTTTGTTGTAGCCAGGACGACAGTTGCCTCCTCCGCATCCACCATTCCACGTCCCGGAACCACATCTACATATTGCGCTTCCTCGCCAGGATGGTGTGTAAGGACACCTGCAATAGCATGCAGAATTCAATTATTTAGATAGCTTAAGCTGCAGATTGCAGTAGAAACAATGGAACAAAAAAAAGATAGCTAGCACTTCACATTTAGATATTCATGTTTCTTAGATATTCTGTTAATTGTACTACTGCTAAATTTCAACTATATCTTGATTTATACATTGTTATGTTTCTCTGTTAATTAAGAGCACTGTTGAACTTGACTTCTGCGCATCCATAGAGCCAACCATGATTTGTACACTATATCTTGATTTATCCTCTATGTTCTGTTTACTCATTGACAAGTACTACAATCCTAGCATTTGTTGTACTGAACTGAAACTGCAAACCAAAGCATGGTCCCAGATCAATCTAATGTTTTACTCGTTTATGAGTGTCATATGTTAAGATTGACCTCTTTGCCTTATTTACTGGGACTATCACCCAAATGTTTCAAGGAACTAAACATCTTCAGAAGCTGAAAATTATGATTGATGTTCCCTATCAAGCCATCGTTGGCTGAAATTTTATCTTGGAAAGAAAAGAAAATGCTCTATCATGATTGAGAGATGGATCAGTAAATCTATTAGGCACAGTCTAGTATATCAACCATGAATTGGTTAATTTCCTATGTAACTCATAAAACATATTCTCATATTGGGAAGCCATAAATCTATTTTTGGCGGTCTAGAAGGAGTTAGCCAGCGAATAGCATGAACATATACCATATTTTCTCGTATATTTTTTTAGGTATTTTCTCATCTTATTTGCCATTTTATGGGTGAGTCAAATTGAGCTTAAGTTGATCATATATTCCCAAATTCACCCACAGCACAATGCACATCTTGTCTACATTTTAATAGTAATAAATTTTTTAGTGGCAAAAAATATGCACAAAACAACAAAGCATCAGCTAGCATGCAGATGTAATTCACAGACCAGCTAGCACGCACAAATCACAACCGCGAGGTAGCGGTCCTGGCCTGCATCACAACAGACCGTGATCATCCCGAAGATAATTAGTCTCACGTATTGTATATGTCTGGTAGCAAATCATCCTTTGCAACTGGTAACAACAGATTATGTATTTGGTGCTCTTACAGAATAGATAAAAAGGATTAGAAAAAAGTATGCCCGATTCATAAGTCACAAACCTCCAATAGATTATTAAACATTTTATGCATGTACTCATATTTAAAAAGGTTCCTACATGTACACAAGCTAGGCTAGATTCCTTTGAAAATGCAGTCGTCTTGGCAAAACCAAATACTTCAAGCAACTAAGATATTGTTCTCCATAAAAATGGCTTGCTACAGATATATGATATTAGTACTGCATAGTCAGACAGAAGGGCAATTAGAAAGCAAATATAGCTTCGATAGGCCTTTGCAAATTGGTAATTAAGAAAATGTGATCACTTGACTGAAAAACCTAGAGTCCACACATCACACAGAAGTTCAATCGTAGGAAGAAAATCTTGGTATGTAGCATGATTCATGTCCTGGTAGCCATCTTAATACTTCTTAAATACTTCTTGTAATGAAAATTCACAGGGGTGCATCCTCTGCTCCTTCATGTAATTCTTAGCGCTACCCTGACGGCTGGGAGGAACCAATCTGTAGGTCCGTAACCAAATCAGTTATCTTATCTAGTTCAAACTGTAATTGGTACATTTGCTCCTCGATGCATCAACTAAATGAGCAACAGAGGAGTCGGGAATTTACCTTGATATCATCGCTTTCAAGTTCGAACCACTGGTAATTGTTATTCTCCACAGAGATGGACACTTATTATTCAACATCCACTTTCACATTATATTCCAATTTTATTTTCAAGTTACTAAGAAACGGAAACAAAGTAATGAATGCAAACCTTCCCCCATTCACTTGTCTATACCCAAATACATGACAAATATGATGGAGAGCATTCACTAACAAATCTGAAGTGGCGGCCAAATGGTCATGGTGAACTTAGAGGTCAAGCTAGAGATATAAAGCTGATAGGAGTATATCAAGATGATACCAAACGTATGTATCAGGAAAAAGGTCTCTAACAAACACCTGCTGAACTAATAAAAATCAAGACAGAAAGAATGTTCCCCTTTGTGGAATCTTCCTTGACTTATTTTAAATACGTGCAAATGCAAACTATCCAACACAATTGCCCATGGTAAATGTTCGTTGATAGTATATCTAATTAACAACGTGAGTGGTGCATTGACGATAGAGAAAACTCAGACAAGCTGCACAACATTGCAGCCTGGTAACTAAAAGGCCGACTGGACTGAATCACGCTACCTTTTACTATAGCCAACATTGGAGCTCCTTAAACTGAGAACCACCTAACAAGCATGAACCATGCTACCTTCTACTATAGCCAACATTATTATAGTCTACCCCATCTGAAACCCCTCCGTACTGCACCTTCTTGGCATGCATATTCAGCTTCTGCAGATTTAATTTACCACAAATCCAACATCCCAACTCAAAATCTCTCTCCCACAAACCAGCGCCGGAGATGAAGCCCCTTCGAGCTGCCACCACGGATGATTCAGATTTTGTAGTTGTTTTTGCAATTTGCAAAAATAAGGATAGTTATGTACCGAATATAAAGACTAAAAATAAAAGGGGAAGCAAACTGTGAGTACCAACATATGATTGTGATCCCTCAAGATAAATTTGGTACTAATACTCACCCATCTCCAAATCCATGGATTTGAATTGTAGCATTTCTCTTGAAAGAAAGGGAAAATCTAGAACCGGGGGAAATTAATTTAGAATTAGAATATTAGTAATCTTAGTAAAATAATTGATAGAAATAAATTCGAGAATTGGCGGATTCATACCAGCAATCGTGTTCTCTGTGTTTTAATAGTACAAAAGGGATACAAAACACATACATATGATATGTATAAGTGGATTCAGCTGTCCAACACCTGCACACACATCACGAATTGCTCAGGTCCATCCCTTATCTATTTTCATATACTCGTTGGTGATGCCATTAAGTATCCATATGTGTACAACACATTAAAACAATTTATACTCACTCTTCCAAAATACAGATAAATGAAAAAGTTATAATATTTCTTCAAGATCACCCAGCCTGTTTTAGTTTTTCAAATGCTTCCAAATATCATGTATCTAGTTCTCAAAACATGTTCTCAACAGAGCTGCCCCTGTAATCCGTAGCTCTTTTTTCTTAATAAAGTCTTCTCCATCTCAAACTGAGAACGTGGTGCCAAGCTCCTAGGTACTTTGTCTGCATCCTATGTAGTGTGGCTGGCTCTTCTCTGGTTTTCTCCCGCTGCTCAAGCTCTGAAAATAGTAATTGTGTAATTGTTGTTGTCTTTTTCCTCAGTATAAGTTTTTCTTTTGTAGCTTTTGTAGTTGTCACTTTTTGTCATATTGTGTACAATGAAACCGGCTTGAGGAAACTTTCAGTGGAAATAAAAACCTTGAGTATTCACCCAGCCTTTAGTATTTTCCCAAATAACTAATTCATGATTGTGTATAACTAAACAGCTTTGAGGAAGTATTGAATAATATTCACCTACAACTTGCTTCCTTTCTTTTGACAAGCAATTTGCAATCTTTTTAAGGTGAATCAACAAACGTATGTGCACATAGGTGAGATTTTCACTTTCATTATTGCAAGAGAGCAGCACCTATGATTTTTCCAAAATAATCAACACTGAAGACTCAGTTGTAATTCGTACAAGACTCTGAAAATAGGTCGCAAAGTGCAGTGAGGTGCAGTTGTTAACCTCGTTCAGAGCTTCAGCAGAGGGGAGCCAGCCAGAGGAATCAGGTCCGCTGAGTGAGTTTGTTGGGCGTGGTGAGAAGCTACGTGTGGGAGACCTACGGGTGGAGGCACGTACGCACCGTCTTCCCTGAAGTCGCCGCCTTCCTCACTGCAACCATGACTCGCTGAATGACCACCCGCCTCTCCACATCCCGTACCCGCGATTCCGCGCCGACGGTTGTGTCCTGGCAAGCGCCTAGGACAACATCTCCCTCCCGGCCGAACAGCTACCAACGTCGCCCCCCTGCCGCCCCCAGCGCCAAACGAGTCGCCGGCCATTTGGGAAGGGATCTCGTCGTGGACAGACGTCTGGGGAGGTAATCTCGTCGGCAGGGCCGACACGGGGGTGGCTGCTCCTGGCGGCGTGAAGAGAGGAACTGGGGAAGGGATCGACAGCTTGGTGCCGATAGTCTATGCCTCCTGCGCCAGCGGTGGACCTTACCGGCGAGGCTCGTGGGAGAACCGACGCTGTTGGAGGTGGCGAGATGCCTGGGCGAGGGGAATACGCAAGAGACAGGTAGGCAGTTTTCGGTACGGGTCTTGGCAGAGACATGGACAGAAACATGGATGGACTCTATGCGGTGTCATAGCCCTGTAAATAGTTCGAAGGCCAGGGGTAATTTCAAAGCGACGTACCACCATCACGACGACTTCTCCTTTAATAAGTAGTAAAGATTTGATGACCTTGGTGGAGCTTGCTGAGGAGGCGGGGAGAAAGAGACTGCAGTCACGAGCAACAGACGACGCTGCAGTGTCACCAGCAGCAGAAGAACCTTTAACATGAAACCACATACCATCCTTCGGCGGACCCTGAGAGTCATCAAAGTGAAAAGTAGAGGTACCCTGACTCCCTGTTATATAGATTTTTTAACACTATCAGGAGTTTTGTCTGTAATCCTCATCGATCTGTAATGAAAAAAACACAAACAAAAGTCTCAGGTACAAGGATTATCGTAAATACAAATTCAGGTTTTTGCATAAAACCTAGCATGCCAACTAGCACTGCAGCCAATAACTAAAAATTATGCAGAAATCCTTATCTCAAGTTTCATTATTTACAGCAACAAAAATTATATCAAGAAAAACTGACCAATATCTCACCAAAAATGATGCACAATGGAAAATAAAAGACCGGTACTTAATCATCCAAATTGGTAGAGATGGGGCGGTACTGAAGAGTACCAAGGGGAAATAAAGAAGAAGCCAGCGCCAATCATGGATTTCGTACAACCGAAATCAGCAAAAGGATCACACAGACGTAGCTACATGATAAAAAATGGAAATTAGATCTCCAAAGCAGCCTGTCAGCACGGTTGGGATGATTTAAGTCGCAAAAATAATTGTGGTGCAGCTCCGATGCCGCATAATAACTAAATATCAGAAAAATGTAACTAGAAAAACAAGCATCAGTAATTAAGGAGGCCTAATTGAGAAACTACTCGCAAGTTCCAATTGCAAGAAAATAGTCCATAAAAGGATTATGTCTTTAACCAAAAGATGGTCAACTCAAATTGCAACTATTCCATAAATTTCAGTATTTTTTTTGATTAAAACATGTCTAGAACTCATGGATTTTGAGTCGAAAGACTAGTCGAGACTAGTCCACGAGTCGCATTTGCAAGGTCGACTCAGCCAGTCGACTCGACTCGTTTAATGAGTTGATCTAGTCGATCGACTAGTCTTGACTAGTCTCGACTAGTCTAGGTTTGTGAGTCGTCCGACTTAAAAAATCACTCCACATGTCATAATTTTTTCCATTCTTTTCTCCCCTACCTATTTTCCCACGTGAAACCTAGATCCAGAGACAATTTCCCCCGCTCGACCCCAAAAGCCAAAACGCATCTAGGACTTCTCTCCCTTGGCCGCCGCCTCTGCAAGAACCGGCCAGTGGAAGGCTGATGGTTCATCGACAAGAGGAAGGCCTTGGCCATTGGAAGGAATTGCCTAGGTTTTCCCCAACTCTCGCCAGCCTTATATTTATATCCTACATTATACATATTAGTTTTATATCCTACATTATACATATTAGTATTAAACATGAGTCTTGCTGAGTCGAGACTAGTCTTGACTAGTCTCTGAGTCGCTGCCTCAGAACGACCCGTTGACTCGTCAACTCGAAATCCATGCTGGAACTTCAATACTGTTATACAATGTTAAACAACATCATGTATGGATCCAACTATGGAGTTAAGAGAGGGATGGCTGTAGTTAGTGGCTTCACATGGAGCAAGTAAGGAGGGTGTCAGGCTGAGACTAGGGTTTTATAGATCTGGTTAGAGCGCATAGACGGCGATACACCTCCGAGTGCATAGCTGTTGCCGACGACGCGGGTACCAGACATGCCACGCGCTGCGGCGATCATCTGAAATCAATTACGGTCAGCTGGAAGATACAATATTGGAAATTACATCTTGGAGCAGCCTCTCAGCACTGTTCGGGTGATTAAAATCACCAACTATAATTACAGCGCATTTCTGATGCCACATAATATACACATATGACACAAATGTGTACATCTTTGACTGAAACACAACCATCATTAATTAAATAGCCCTTAATTGATAAGCTAATCACAGGTACCGATTGCAAAAATAGAACATACAAGGATTATATTTTTAACCAAAAGATGGTCAACTCAAAATCAAGGTGAACAATAGTTTGACATAGGAAGAACATGGTTCAGAATACAACTATGGCAATCAGAATTTGTTTTGTTTAAACCTGTTTGAAACCTAGTCGATGTGTGACAATGGTAAGCAGCATCAAAGGATACGAGGTTGTCAGGTCGTTGTAAAACAATTCTAAATCAGCCAAATTATCCTAAAGCGTGTACCAGAGTTAGCAGAGTAACAACTACACAAATTCTATATTGCAAAAATCCATGTATGGCTGCGTTATCCTAAAAGGGGGTACTAGAGACTGCAGAATAGCAGACTACTCGAATCTACGGATAAAGGAGTATGGTTGTAACCAAAAATTTCTGAAGAAAAGAGTAGGAACAACCTTGACGCTCTCTCCCGTATGGTCGCCTTCGGCATCCAGAATGGAGGGACAGTGCGAATGTCGTCCGCCGCTCAGCGTGATGCGAACACGACCAGACCGCAGCCTGGCAAGGCGTCGCTCACCCGCCGACCACGGCAGCGCCGCCGAGGACACACGCCGCTAGCCGAGCCCGCTCGCCGCAGTCCGCAGATGCAGACGCTTGCCGGTCGTCGCTCGTCGCTGCCGCCGCCGCTCGCCGCAATTGCCAGATGCAGACGCTCGCCGGTTGCCGGTCGCCGCTCGCCGCTGCCGCTCGCCACGAACTGTAATGGACGCTCGCCGGCCGGCCGCACCTGTGCCTCTACGCTCCACCCAGGAACTGATTTGAGGAAGTGGAGCTCGCCCGTTTCCCCACGACCAAAAAGATAAACCGTCCAGGTAATAAACGGACCGGAAATTACGTTAGGAGACAGGGAGCTGAGAGAAAACAGGGTTCGACCGCACCAGCGTCGCAAGCCTGGTCCGGCGCGGTATTTCGACCCGGGTGCATAATAATTATTCTGCCCTGCGCCTAATAGCTTATATATATCTTAGTGGAATCTTGCGTTCTGACTCTCCGCATCTGGTTTAATTCTCTAACAGAAACAATACATGAAGTCTCCACATAATTGCACCAGGGACTAAGTCTTTTGATTTTTTTGTGACATAATTTATTTTTCGTCCATTTGTTATCCAGAATTTAAACGTATAGAAAATTTGCTTGTGCATTTCTATGGATTTATTTTTTATTAAAAGAAAATTGGCCATATTGAATTTCATAGCTAGAAATCAGTTATTTTACCGTCGAATATCATAAATTATAAGTGCTTCATATGTATGTTTATGTATGTGTGTTTGTGTAATATACTTAAAATATTATGATAGAGAGATCTAAATCTACAGTCCATCCATATTTTAGACTTTAGAGTATAAATTGTTTTGTTGCCAAATGCGACGTACTTGAATAATTTTTTTTGTTTCAACTTACAATCCGTGTAGTATTTCTGATCAACAGATAAACATGTTCACATGCTATAGAAATGAAGTTTAAACAGGGCCAGGCCAACAACCATCCGGTGGTGGTGGCAATGGCACTTCCTCGGTTGAGTTGATCAACGGTTAAAACTAATAATTCCTAGCGTCTATGTGGTGTCGACGCAAAAAGAGTAATTGGGTGCTTAGTCTATTTCTTTCAGTAGAACGCGGAGGGAGTAGAGCATGCAGCACAATAGCTGGGCAGTTTTGCATCGGACATTAAGCGTCCAGCGTTGTCACAAGCACAACATAACCAGGTTAGAAGCTATGGGTTCTCACGTCCGCAGCGCCTCCGAGACGGCGAGACCGACTACCACCGCAGTGGATGAAATGCAGGTGACAACGTGTTATTTTCTTCAGAGTAGATGCTCGAATGGCACAAAGGTCCGGGCGCCGAGGACAAATCGGCTGCTTTTACTCATGATTTAGAGCATAAAAAGAGTAAACATCCTTATCCCATGGCTTGACACCTCGACCCTCCCCTTTCCTTGGACTGACTTCACGCCATGGATGCTTCTGGCCTCCTCCCAACTTCATGTCGTCCTCCGCTTCCCAGGACGCCACCGGCACCTTCTCCCTTCCCCAGCGAGGCCGCATCCCAACAAGATGGCAACAAAGCTTATTCCCACCACTGGTCGCTTCCCACACCCTCTCCTCCCTCAGATGCACCGGCGGCAGCCCACCCACCGGGATGACCTCCGTCTGCTGCTGGCTGCTGCTCTAATCCGCCCCCATCAATCCCCCACCACCACCCACAGCCACAGGTCCGTCTCCAAAAATTCGGGGCCTCGGAGCGAACTGAAAAATGAGGCCTTAAATCGGGCTAACTATTTGCTTTGCTTAAATCGACCTCATCACCGTTTTTTTGTAAGTCTCAAATTCTGCATTTCCAACCAAAAAATGCAAAATAGCTAATCGTTCATTATCCATATTCATGGACCTTCTCACTGAAAAATAACACAAGCTGTAGATGACTAATTTTCTGATTAGTCCATACTATACTATAGCAAGCAGCACTAACCTCCAATCGTTGGTTATAGTGGATCCTTAATAAATGGCCAAAATCCAGCCTCAAGCAAACCAGGTTGTTGATGTAGAAGTGGCGAACAGGTGATGATGAATGACTACAGGAGCCTACAACAGTACACCACACACACCATTATGCCAACTTCCAAACAACCCAAGGGCCTGACGAGCGGTAGCGAAGAGATCGAGAACTAATTTAGATAGACAGGTACTGGATGAGAGTGGAAGATTTTGATGGCAATGAACGGAGCGGAAACAGAGCCGCCGCCGCCAAGACGCGCGGATGAACTGCCAAGGGGCGTCAACGTGCTGATGATTAGGCCAGGACGGCAAGATGAACAACAGGCACGCACCAGGCCGGGCCAGACGTACTCATTAATTATCTCTGTTAAACGTAGATTAGTGGATGGGCCTGTTCGGTCGTGCACCTCGCGCACCCTCATCGACGGCCTGACCACCCACTGCGGCCGGGGTACGCACGATGTAGGGATGGGGACGGCGGCGCTAGCTGATCTCGATGTAGGGGAAGGTGCTTCTAGCGGATCTTCTCGAGGCAGGGGGAAGCGAGGAGATGGCGTCGTCGGTGGCCGGGATCTGCCGGGATCTATGTGTACTATAATCCAATGGGGAGCAATCTTGTCTTGCTTTAGTACTAATACAATCGGGAAAGGCTTCTTCGGCCCGCGAATCCAATCGGGAAGAGGGCTTCTTTGGCCCACGAATCCAATCGGACACCATAATAAGTAGAGATTGGACACGACGTACACGATAACATGAACGACGGACGAAAACGCGTAGACGGCGAAAACCACCTTAATGTAAATTATATAGTAGAAGATATATATATATATAATATGACTAGTCCATCTTGGTGTCCAGGCACCCAGGTTTCAGATATTTGAGAGGGTTTATTCCCTGGCCCCTGTTTTCATTGCAAGAGTGTTATGTACTCTGTATTTTTGTTGGGATGTCTTTTTTCACTTTACACGTATGAATAATGTCTGTACAATCCGCAGCAGAAGCTCTATAGTGACTTAGGTGCAAAACCAAAACTCCCACGCCTAGGCCATACTTCGGTGACGGAGCATGACACTAAATGCAGAATGGACCGGCTCCATATATACTGGACCAATTAATGTTAGTGGGTCGATTTATTACCAAATCTTAAAAAAAATGTAAGATATAAGGGTGGGCCATGGCCCAGTATAGCCTTCACTAGGCGCCGCCCCTGCCTGCTTCCACCATAGAATATGAGCTATGTTTTCTCCCTGCTCACAAAAGTGAACCGATGATCACCGATGATCCACCATCAGCCCATGTATCTCATGTGTTCTTACATGGTTCAATCGGTTCCTTTGGATCTGACCGAGGTAATCACAAAGTCCGACCCTTCAAGAATATGCATTGTGTCGATCATTGTGACAATGTTTCCTTAGCTGATCAGAAATATAGGTATCTCCAGCATGTTTGTAGATGGAAAGACACTGTTTGTGGTAGCCATATTCATTGAGCTAGCTGACCGATGAACTTTCAATGATGATCTTGACATGCTTGCGCGGTCAGAAATCCCTATGTTTCCAAGTCCTAAGATATATGCGATTTTTTCACGTAGCAATACAAAAAAACAATTCCAAATAAATCCAACACTTGTGTTCATCATCTATGTCGAGTATTAAGATATGAACCTAGCAACGGCCAAGCTCCATCATCTCTCATTCAACCTCGTGTAAAGTGTGGTGGCTTGTTTGAAAACTATGATCCTGCTTCATTTAACTCCCCATGCTTAAATAGGAAAAATAATACATTGATGGTTGATACCATGTGGTCTAACAACCATGCGGTTGATACTTTGATGAAGGGTTATACCATGATAAGGAGCACATGGGCATTCAGGTCGTATTGTGAGCATCCTCCCTCCCATCCACGGGCGGACGCAGCGTCCCTATCACCCGGCGGTCGCCCGGGCTATGACTCTGCGCGCCTCGTGCGAGAGAACGATCTCAGCCAGGAAATTAGCGATCGAGCTTGGGCAAGAAAAGGCAAAAAAACTGGACGGCCTCGCGATGGGCCGGCTTGGGCTTGAGCAGTTGGGCCGCGTGTGACAGAGCGACAGACTCAGCCTACGTTGTCGCTGCGAGTTGTGACCGGCCACATCGATTCGATTCCCCACACCCACGACTGCACAGACTCAGCGCCCGGCGCTCGCACCCTCCTGGAACCCTTGTCGCATGCCCGCACACCCTACTGCTCGCGCGGCGGCTTCGATTCCTCAGCGCCCGGCGGCTGACGGCGGCCATGGAAACCAGAGATCCAGGAGGTGGAGTGCCTGCTGCGGGTGGTTCGGCCAACGGCGGGCGCCCCAGGCAGAAACGCCTAGGCCCAGCCGCATCCGGCAGCGGCAAGCGCCAGCGAGCACAACGAGGCCAAAATTCGAGCTCGAATTCAGTAGGCAGAGGACAAATAGGTAAGGTCTTTACTTTCTTTGTTCAATTTTTGTTCAGTTTCGGTTTTTAATTTAATTTAGGACCATGTATGCTCAACTTTGGTTAATTTGCATTTGTTCATGACTTCATAAATCACCAATCTGTCCTAAATAGTTCAAATGACATGGTTAGAACCTTGAAGTATTGATTAATCATTAAAAAATTATTCTCATTTAGGTATTGGGAGGTTTTTGGTTGATTCAAGAAGACAAGAAGCATACCACAACCACCGCAACCTAATATGGCAAATGGAGAGGAAGAGGAGCATGATACGAAGTATGTGTTTAATCTGGATAAAATTGTATGTGATCCCGCTCTTAGGAAACAAATCAATGAATATCATCCTAATGTGCAAGACCAAGTGAGAAGAGCATACCTTTTAAAGGGTCCAACACAACCAATTGTGAACTTCCCTAAAAATATTGGATCTAGGGCATTCTCAAAAGAATGGTATGCTAAGTATGATTGGATAGAATATAGTGAGTCTCGTGATAAGGCATATTGTTTCTATTGCTTTCTTTTAAGCCACTTGGAAGTGCAAACCGTTTTGGTAATGAAGTCTTCACCAAAACCGAGTTTAGTGATTGGAAGCATGGTTACAAATGTTTGCCCGACCATATTGGTGGTGTAAATAGTGACCACAATAAGGCAAGGTTGCATTGTGAAGATTTTTGCAATCAAAGACAAAGTGTGTCTACCAACCTCGCTCATGCATCCAAGGAATCTGAAGAACAATATAAAATCTGTTTAACTTCGTCCTTGCATTGTGCAAGATTTCTCATTGGTCAAGGCTTGGCATTTCATGGCCATAATGAATCTCTTAGTTCATTAAACAAGGGGAACTTTCGTGAGATGGTAGATTGGGTTAAAGAAAAGGATGAAAATGTGAAAAATGCTTATGAGCATGGTGGAAATTCCAAAATAATCTCTCCCAAAGTTCAAAAGGATCTTTCCAAGTGGTGTGCACAAGAAGTCACCAAGGTGATTATGGGAGAAATTGGAGATAGGAACTTCTTCGTTCTTATTGATGAATCACGTGATATATCCGTGAAAGAGCAAATGGGGGTAATGTTGAGGTTCATAGTTGACTTATTTAAATCTACCTATTTGTTTCATGATTTTATTTAATCTATCTACTGTTTCATGCTTTTGTTGTAGGTATGTGAATAATGAAGGCAAAGTTGTGGAATGATTTCTTTCTCTATATCATGTCCATGAGCTACATCGGAGGCACTAAAAGAGGCTCTTATTCGCATTCTAGATCGCTACAAGCTATCTATTCATAGGATACGAGGGCAAGGATATGATGGGGCTTCCAATATGAGAGGTGAATTCAATGTCCTGCAAAAAAAGGTCTTGGATGTCAACCTTTATACCTTCTATGTTCATTGCTTTGCCTATCGTTTGAAATTGGTAGTTGTCTCTGTTGCTAGTTCTTGTTCATCCATTCATACTTTCTTTGAGAGCATCACCGGGATTGTGAACACATCAAGTTCATCTTGCAAAACAAGAGATGTGCTAGGGAACAACATCACCAACATATTTTGGATATGCTTGTGAGGGGTGAGATATCTAGTGGAAGAGGCTTGAATCAAGAAACAAGTCTCACTAGGCCGGGGATACTAGATGGGGTTCACATTATAGAACTTTGCTTCGTGTGCAACAAATGTGGTTTGGAACATTGCATATTCTCCATGAGGTCAATGACGAGAGTCGTGGATTAACCCAAGCGGCGGGTTGGATAGAAAAAATGGAGGACTACAAATTTGTTTTCATTTTAAAGCTAATGATAAAGTTGCTTGCCATCACGGATGAACTTTCACATGTTCTGCAAACCAAAGATCTAAATATTGTGCATGCTATGGAATTAGTTAGTGATGTGAAAGATCGGTTGGCATCTGTGAGAGAAAATGGCTGGGACGACTTGTTTCATGAGGTCCAACAATTTTGCATGGAGAAGGGTATTCCGATTCCTAATATGGATGAACAAATACCGGTTCGGGGTCTCTCAAGGCTTGATGGGATGACCTACACCAACCTTCATTTCTACAAAGTTGAGATCTTCTATGTTGTCGTTGATAAGATATGCATTGAGATGAATCATCGCTTTTGTGAAACTTTAATGGAGGTACTAGAGATCTTCTCATGCCTTAGTACGAATAACTCTTTCTCATTGTTTGATGTGGACAAGGTTGCTCGCTTATCCTCAATTTATCATGCAGATTTCTCTAATGATGACCGTGCAACTATAAGAGGCCAACTTGAGAATTATATTCACCATGTAAGAATCCATGCCTCTTTTTCTACTTGCACAAATCTTGAAAGTTTGGCTACAAAGATGGTTGAAACGGGGAAGCATTTGGTCTTTCCATTGGTCTACAAGCTTATTGAATTGTCTTTAATAATACCGGTGTCAACCGCATCGGTTGAGAGGGCTTTTTCGGCAATGAAGATCATAAAGTCCAAATTGCGCAACAAGCTCAAAAATGAGTGGTTCAATGACTTGATGATATGCTACACTGAGAGGGAGATATTTAGACAACTTGATAGTGATGTTATTTTTTTTAGGGTAAAACAGTAGGGTAAAAACCCCACTGCAATTTTTTTATATATCAAGTAGAGTTACAAAAGATTATTTACAAACATATTCCACCTTAAAAAGAGGGATAACATTCTAAGCAGCTATTTACTGTCTACATTGGTTTCAATCCAATCCTTAAGGCTCTGATAATACTTCTTCTTAATTCTATAAAGGACCCATCTTAATTCCTGGGCTATAATAGCCTTCCAGGTTTCCACCGACGTATGCTGATTATTGAAAATTTCATTATTTCTGCAAATCCAGATGCTCCAAGTTCCAAGTATCAGAATTTCCATTGCAAAAGGGACCTTGAGGTCTTTTTTAATACTGGCTAGAACTTCAAAGATGCTTTGATCAGCCATATTGATCTGTGAGATTTCAGCCCAGCAGGCTCTTGCAAATGGGCATTCCCAAAACAAATGTAAACTAGTTTCTTCACTATGGCGATTCGAAGACACGGTCATAAGATGCTAGAGAAAACATTTCCTTCGTAAGATTCCTTGTGTTGAGTCTATCAAGCGAAGGAGCCAAGAAGAATTTGTGCTTTTGTTGACAAGAAGATTTCCAAATCCAAGAGAAATGTGGCTGAACCGGTTGGTAGCCGACTAACGAGCAGTAAGCCTTTTTTACCGAAAAATTACTGCCCCAAATGTAAGACCAACAATCAGATTCCCCTTCCCTGCTAAAATTGAGTATTTGTTCAAGACTTTGATATTCCTGATACGCTTGTTGGGACAAAGGAAGATAAAAGAGATCCTGAGTATTTGCAGTATGCAGGAACTCACTGACAGAAATGTGAGGGTTTTTTGCATAAGAAAGTAGGTGAGGATGCTCAAAAATTTCAAGCCATGAAGAAAAGAAGGAAACATTTACCTCGTAAGACTAGGGCCAATTAGCATCATTGGTAATATCATGACATCTTTCCTTATCTCATGAATAGAGATGGATATATTTTCTAAGTTATGTTCATGTCATTTATTGATCCATCTTTCTTTATTTTATCATGTAGAGTCTCGATGTGGATGATTTTGGAAACTTCAACTCTTCTCGTCGACCGTCGGAGTTTCGTTGGTCTTTTGGGAGTTATTGCCAAGTCGTATCATGTCTAATATTGGTGCATATGAGCATTTTAATTTTTTGTGAACTTGTGGACATTCGAGTGTGTTGTGAACTTGTGAATATTGGAATGTGGTCTGAACACGTAATGCATTGTATCCGTGTTTCCTTACTAAAACTATTGAAAAAACTATGTTTGCTCCGTATGATGTTTATGTTTGTCCGAGAAAATTTTTAGTTGCCTTGCGACGCACCCAGGCTTTGACAATTTCCTGGGTCCGCCACTACTCCCATCAATGATATACAATAGCTATCTCGTAGTATTGCTTCGAGTTCACTATGTAGTTTCCTTAGATTGAGTAAGCTGTTGTAGTTTCCATCTTAAATTGCAGCATCACTAATAAGCATAAACGAGCATAAAGCAACCATAATCTCATAATATACAATCATGTATTGATACCCAAAATCAAGCATGTACAACATAGAAAATGGTGCAAATATGAGGTTCTCCATGGTAGGCATGATACGGGAGATTCATAGTATATTAAGACCGGCAATTTTTAGGTTCTTCCTCCAAATTTTGGAAATGACAAGCTAACTTGGGGTTATTGTGCTAAATTGTGCCCGGAATCACCTTATTATGGCCTTGTGGAAATCTTCAGAATTTTTTTGTAAGTTTTTTGAAAGTGATTCATAGAATTAGTGTATTTGAAAAATTGTATATATGAATCCTGAATATTAATTATTATCTAATAAGGCAAATAGGGTAATTGTAGTTGTAACTTGGCTTAGAAACATACAACTAGGTATTACACACTTCTAAACCTAAAGTTGCATGGAACGCTTTGATGTAGATGGTGTGCTAACTCGATTGACTTAGAAATAACACAAACAACCAAAAAAATAAACACATCTTGTAACCTGAGAACCAAACATATCTTTTATTGTTTGAAATATGGGTTTTTGGTAAAAGGAGCATATGCACGTGGAATCAAAAGTGAATTTCCGTGTAGGTAGCTCCATCTTTCTTTGTATGCAAATGTGTGTTTGTATGGTCCTTTCAATCGAAACAATGCTTGTAAAATACTTTTTTTTCATAAATAAGAGAAATACTCGGGCATCTAAATCAATCGATGCACACAACCTAATATATTGCAAACTTGCCATCATGTGCTATTACCATTCATGAATCGAATAAAATGGATACAAAAATCAACCAATGGAGAAGAGAAAACATGAAGCCTTTAGCTTTATGCATGAAAAGTCGATTATCGGGTCGTCATCCAGACCGCTGAAAGTATCCCGTGCTACCGTATCTATTCGGTACTTGCTAAAAATGGGACTCTGAGAGACTAATTATGTACCGTATTTCACGATTAATCTGTCATACAAAAGCTTTGTAGGAAAAATTATAGATAATCGCACAACGATGTATACTCGACCAAACACATAATCATGATTACTACAACTTCAAAGATGTCCTGAAGAACCTGGGAGTGCTCTACCTATAGAACAATGTGATCTCGAGCAACACTAGCTCCGGCATCTCTAATAAAAATTGTGATCTCTTCAATTGAAAACTTGACGTCCGCCTTAAAGCTTCTCTAACCAAACTATTAAAATTTAGATTTGAAAAAGCCATTATATTCCTCAGAGGACAAATTTTAGTCCTCTAAAAAATGGTGTTCCTAGCCAAACTCATATTCTTAACTCTCTAAATCATATATTCTACTCACACATTGAACCAAACACTTTGTATACACTTCAACATTGAGAAAAATATAGATAAAAGCATAGATTCAATAGATTCAAATAGACTACATGTAACATACATAGAACTCCATTATGCTAAAACTCAACCATACATTAAAACTAAACATAGATCTACACCAGCTCTAAAGTAAACTAGACCTAGTTTAGAACTTACTACCGTCACTGTCGGTATTGGATTCACCTCTCCACGACTAATCCAAAATTCGGAGCTACCTCTCGATCGACGAGTCGCTATCCACGCCTGAGAGGTCGACGACGACGGTAGAAGATGGACCCACGGCTATAGCACCCCGGGTAAAACCACCACCAGAAAATCGTTTTTTGTTTATATTTTGTGCATCAACATAATATCATGCTCATCATGGTACATTACATGGATCAAATTTTTAAAATTTTACATTTGTTATGTTACATTGCATTGGTATCTTGTCTTGTTGTTCCCATCACCATTACTATCTCTTTTGTATCTCTCTATTTTTGTTTTCATACAATGTGGGAATCCATTGCTAGGGTTCCATATTGTATTAAATGCTTCTATACTTTTTCTAAACCCTAAATCCACTAATCTTGTAAAATGCCCAAATTGGAACATACACATGTCATGTATGTGGGCATCTCCTCTTTCTCACACGTTATTCCCTCATGCCTCTTTTTGCTTCCCTAAGTTCCTTCTTCAAATGATCTCTGCTAAGTTGAAAATTGTTGAATTTGTTTGCTGTTCGAAAATATAATACAACGTAAAGGAAATAATAACTAAACAAACAAAAGAAACAAATGGTAAAAGAAATAGAAAAGAGAAGGGAAGAAACAGCTCTACCTGGCTCTACCCTCCTGGCCTAGCCAAGGTTACAACCCACTCAGGGTCTGCTTCACGTTAGCCAAAGAGAAGAGCAGCAGCATCGGCTAACTCAACCCCGCGTCCCAACTATTTTCCCTTCTCCTCTGCTCGATGGCCCGATATACTTTGTTGTCACCGTTACTGGTCATCTTTCTTCGTGATGCGTGTTGACGCTTCATCGGGAAACCCCAAGAGAAAGGTATGATGCAGCACAACAACAAGTTTTTCCTCAGTAAGAAACCGAGGTTATCGAACCAGTAGGAGGAACGAAACGTCTCAAAGGTGTTGCAAGCAACGTGGAAACCTGCACAACACAAACTCAAGAATTTGCCCCAACTAACAGTGAGGTTGTCAATCTCAGTGGTTGCTGTAACAAAGGATTAACTGTATTGTGTGGAAGGTGATGATGGTTTGCAGCAAGTAAACAGTAACAGTGGAAGATGCATCAATGGTAAAGATTGGACCGGGGTCCATAGTTCACTAGATGTGTTCTCCTTAGATAAATAAACATGGTATGCTGGGTAAACAAATTACAGCAGGGCAATTGATAGGACTGAGCAAGGCATAACAATGTAATACCAGACATAAAGATCCTATGAGATTCAATTGGGTAATACAACAAGATACATAGACCACCATCCAACTGCATCTATTAATTGAAGTCCACCTTTGGGTTATCATCCGAACCCCCTCCAGTATTAAGTTGCAAGCAACAGACAACTGCTTTAAGAAAAGTGTGTAAGGTAAATAATCCACTTGTTTCATGAACAAGAGACCGTTGTTTCCTCCCTAGTGGCAACATCACATCTACAACCATAGAGATTTCTGTCATTTCCCTTGATTAAGTAGAGGCATGAACCCACTATCGAGCATAAATACCCCCTCTTGGAGTCACTAGCAACTACTTGGCCAAGATAGCTACTAACAACGGAGAGCATGCAAGATCACAAACAACACAGACATGATAGAATCAATAAGACAAAACCATTAATCAATCTGACATAGTAATCTCAATATCCATCGGATCCCCGCAAACACAACATGCATGATTACAAATAGATGAGATCTTGATCATGAACAGAGCTCACAAGATCTATACATGAAAGCACAAGGAGGAGATACAACCATCTAGCTACTACATGGACCCGTAGTTGAAGGTGGAACTACTCACGCTTCATACCGGAGGCTGGCATGATGAAGAAGAAGTCCTCCAGGATGATCTCCCCTCCTGCAAGGTGCCGGGAAGAGCTTCAGATCCCCCCGATCTAGGGACGATGGTAGCGGCGGCTACAGACGGTTTCGTGTAATTTTGATCAGGTACTTAGGGTTTAGGCATCGGGGGCTTCTTATAGGTGAAGAGGCGAGGCAGGGGGCCACCAGGACGGCTACACCCCCCCCCCCCACCCCTCCGCGCGGGATGGGCCCACCCACGCGGCCAGGGGGTGTGGCCCCTTGGTGAGTCTCCTCCATCTCGTATTCCGGCTTCGTGTTCCCCATGGTAAAATATTGACTTTGACTTTTGTCCCGTCCAATTCCGAGAATATTGATTTTCTGCCTTTCTGGAACCAAAAACAGAATAAAACAGGCAACTGGCACTGTGGCAACTTGTTAATAGGTTAGTACCAGAAAACATATAAAAACATATCAAAGTGTGGAGAAAGCAAAGCAAAGTAGATACTAAACAAGCATGGAACATCAAAAATTATAGATATGTTTTCGACGTATCAAGCATCCCCAAGCTTAACTCCTGCTCGTCCTCGAGTAGGTAAGTGATAAAAGAATAATTTTTGAGGTGACATGCAGCATCAAAACCAAGATCAAACCATTTGCAAGCATTGAAAGCTGGGATCAAAGAACTCTAAACATGTGCATGAAATATGGAGTTCTAACAATAAGACAAAGTAACTATGCATGCAACATGAAAGGCTACAAACAAAGATCATGAATAACATGCATTGAAAAATGTTTGTTTGTTTCACATACAGAAAACATGGCATAGTGGCATTCAGCTTGTCCCTCATAGAGTAGCAAATATATGCACAGGACACCTTCAAAGTTCATAAGAGTGACTAGATACAAATAGCATAAGATCAAGTAATATCAACAATATGCATCAATCAATAAGTTTTGGGACAATGCACATAGAACTAAGAATGGCAACTATGCTCTCTTAACTGGTGCCTAAAGGTATAAAGTGGAGACTCAATATAATAGTGGAAGAAAGGCCTTTCATAAAGGGAAGCAGGGATTTCAAGTTTCAAAAAGAGCTTCCAAAAATTATGTACTTGTTAGCTTTCAGCCCTCATTGCCCCTATCATAAGCATCTTGAAGTGATTAAGGTTAAAGTGAACAAACTATGCAGTATATGCTTGACAAAGTATAAGTTGGCAATCTCATGTCCCTTGAATACGAGAGCCACACCTCATGCTACTCAACTTTAGTCACATGTAAGTTCTTGTCATAGTAAGTACATGTGTATCATAGAGAACCACCAACGGGGTACCCTTTCACATGGTACAGGAGATATCCCGTAGCCAAAATGACAAGGCAAGCAGACAATGAGCATCTCAGCGATCTTTTTATTTGCTATTTGCATAGGTTTTTATTGAGTATGCTTCACAGATTTTTCATTATGGTGATGCTGCAAGTTTCCACCATGATTAGACATGGCTTAGGCTAGCAGCTCAGGTGTTTCTCTAACACAAAATACATAACTCCATGGACTTACAATCTCCCTTTTTATTTCACACCGGCGACATCCATAGACAAAATAGCATGATATCAACTATGTACAAAGTACAAGTGCAATATTGAAAACGTTACCCATGAAAACATGGTTATGATAATTCCAACGTATAAGTGCAAGCATATACAACTTATATGACACAATGGTTCAAGTTTATTAGGGGCAAGGAATATAAATTGTGCCATCAAGTTCGTGAGGGATTTAATCACTAAGTTTTCACATCACAAAATACCTTTTAATTGGAAGATAGCTGAAGACAACAATATACTTGGAATGGTGTAACACACCATGCATAGGAATTTATAGTGGACACTTTGGAATAACTTGGTTTATTGGGAGTTGGAATCATGAGTAGAGCTTACTCATACAAGTGGAGGCTAGCAAAAGACTGGGAGCAACCAACTAAGAGAGCAATAATGGCCATAATCATGCAGAGCGACAAAGCATTACCAATCAACAAATAGAGTGGTACTACATGTCAAGTACTAAATGATCATAGAGGCTATGGTGACTTGTTCATAGTCATAACATGGTGTGAGAATGTGCCAAGTCAACTCAAACAAAACATCAAAGGATAATACCACAATACTATGCTTTTGCATGCTAAAACAACGCATGATTCCTTCAAGGCATAGTAAGCAATCCCAATTGTTTGGAATAAGTCATGTTATAGCAATAATCAGTAAGCATAAGATCAAAACAACACCTAGCATGACATGCTAAAGTCTAAGTCACAGTCAATGCAAGCTCCTCTTGCACTTCAAGCAAGAACTTTCTACTCCTTTCCAACATCAATCAACTTATTTGAAACAACACGGCGAGAACGGGGGTCCAAACTACTTTATTCAAGCAAACTAAACAAACTAAACAAAACAAACTAAAACTAAGACGCTCCAAGAACAACACAACAGTGCATGAAACAATAAAAACAAAGTGTCTAGGAAGACCTGAGCTTTTTATTGATGAAGAAGGGGATGCCTTGGGCATTCTCAAGCTTTGACACTTGTACCTCTTGGATATTTCTTGGGTGACACCGGGGTGGCATCCCCAAGCTTGAGATTTTGTCCGTTCTTCATCTCATTACAACATTCTTTCTCTACAACTGAAATTTTCCTTCATACAAAACTTCACACAATCTTCATTAGCAACATTAGTGTATTCAAAAGATAATAGACCCTTGGGTTTAGCTTTAGAACAGCAAAAAATTTCACTAAAAACACAAGCTACTGTAGTAACTCCTTCAAAAATCTCAATTTCCCAAAAATAACCCAAAAAGGAATCAATAAGAAGCAAATGCAAATAGTGGCAGAAATCTGTCAAAACTGACCAGCAGGTAGAAACCAATTTTTTCGAAGACCTTCTGTTGCTCAAATCAAAAAGTGTTGAACTAACGAAAGTTATCTAACATACTGGGGGATTTATTCGTACAGTTTCAGGTCAATCTGACTTACAGAGACTCCTCATGAATTTTTATGGTGAGGACAGAAATCTGTTTCGGGAAAACAACTCCCCAAATCTTACTTCCCTCTCATTAGAGGTCATTCTTGGCACAAAAAGCAAACAAAAAGGATAATGATAGGTCATTACTGAAGTAATAACTTCCAAGACTCAAGGAAACTCTTGGGTTATCTCCAAACAAGTACTTTTCTTTAACGCCTTTAAGTTAGGCTTGATAGTTTAAGAAGATGCTCACATAAGAAATATGAATTGAAGCAAAAGTGAGCATCAAGAAGCAAATTCAAAACATATTTAAGTCTAACCCACTTCCTATGCATAGGAATCTTGTAAGAAAACAAGTCATGAAAGCACAAAGAAACGAGCATAGGAAAGCAAAACAAGTGCAACTTCAAGATTTTCAACATAAAGAGGGGAAACTTAATATTGTTGAGATACATAAGACCATGTTTCCCTCTCTCATAATAAATTTTAGTAGCATCATGAATAAAATTAACAATATAACTATAACATAAAACATTCTTATCATGAGCCACATGCATAAAATGATTATTACTCTCCACATAAGTAGTGGGAGCAAATTTAACAAAATAGCTATCATTATTATTCTCATCACCATAATCATCAAATATAGGCATATTGTAATCACAATCAATTTTCTCCTCAATAGTAGGTGGACTAAAAATATCAATATCATCATTGTAATCATCATAAATTAGAGGTAAAGTATCATCATAGGCAATAGAATTTTCAGAATTGGTACCAAAGAGGTTTTCAATATCAAAAGTAGTGTGCTTTTACCAATCATCATCACTACTATAGGTAACAGGCATAGGAACATCATCACAAGTTTTACCCATAGTAGATATTTCAAAAGAATCCACATGAGTATAACATTCATCCTTCTCTTTTTCATCTAATGAGCTTCCTATTTCAGCAATTTCTTCTTCCATAGGCTCCTGCAAGGCATTAGTCACTTCCGGTTGTGGAAAGCACCTATTAAAATATTCAAGAATATAGCCATTTTCTTCCTTGTAATTATCAAAGAAAAATTTGAGTATCTCATAAACCTCATATTCATAAGGTGCATCATCAGTATTTTCAAGCAAACTGGCAAGTTCAAATGCAGCCTTGAAATCAATAAATTCTTCAATTTGTTCCACATCATAAAGGTCATAATTTCCTTTAACATAAGAGGATATGGTAACATTATCATTATACTCACATTAAAAAGGGAGGTGTTTATACCTCCTACAGCAACAAGCTTTATCAAAGCAATAAGTAACATTATAAGTAGAGCACACCTCTCTAGCAATAGTATTCAATTTATCAATTTGTGCCCATAAGTGTTTCCCTTTTTGTGACAAACGGTGTTCCTTATAACAGTACTTCTGTTCTTCCGTGAACCCACCTTGCCAATAAGAACTAGTTTCAAAGAAACCATCCATTGATAGAAAGCATGACAAAGCAAGGTAAAAATAGACCAGCAACTAGAGTAGGAACTAATTTTTTTGTGTTTTTTATAAGAGAAAGCAAACCAAACTAAACTAATTTTTTTTGGAGTTTTTGATAAAAAGAGGAAAACAAAACCAAGCAAAAAAACTAAGAAAACTAAAAAAAAGGTTGAGGAGGACTCCCCTTGTGAAGACGTCCTTAGCCTCCCCGGCAACGGCGCCAGAAAGTATTGATGCGTGTTGATGCTTCGTCGGGAAACCCCAAGAGGAAGGTATTATGCAGCACAACAGCAAGTTTTCCCTCAGTAATAAACCGAGGTTATCGAACCAGTAGGAGGAAGGAAATGTCTCAAAGGTGTTGCAAGCAACGTGGAAACCTGCACAACACAAACTCAAGACTTTGCCCCAACTAACAGTGAGGTTGTCAATCTCACCGGTTGCTATAACAAAGGATTAACTGTATGGTGTGGAAGGTGATCATGGTTTGCAGCAAGTAAATAGTAAAAGTGGAAGATGTATCAATGGTAAAGATTGGACCGGATTCCATAGTTCACTAGAGGTGTTCTTCTTAGATAAACAAACATGACATGCTAGGTAAACAAATTACAGCACGACAATTGACAGGACTGAGCAAGACATAACAATGTAATACCAGACATAAAGATCCTATGAGATTCAATTGGGCAATACAACAAGATACATAGATCATCATCCAACTGCATCTATTAGTTGAAGTCCACCTTTGGGTTATCATATGAACCCCCTCCAGTATTAAGTTGCAAGCAACAGACAACTGCTTTAAGCAAAGTGTGTAAGGTAAATAATCCACTTGTTTCATGAACAAGAGACCATTGTTTTATCCCTAGTGGCAACAACACATCTACAGCCGCAGAGATTTCTGGCACTTCTCTTGATTAAGTAGAGGCATGAACCCACTATCGAGCATAAATACCCCCTCTTGGAGTCACTAGCAACTACTTGGTCAAGATAGCTACTAACAACGGAGAGCATGCAAGATCACAAACAACACAGACATGATAGAATCAATAAGACAAAACCATTAATCAATCTGATATAGTAATCTTAATATCCATCGGATCCCCGCAAACACAACATGCATGATTACAAAATAGATGAGATCTTGATCATGAACGGAGCTCACAAGATCTAGACATAAAATCACAAGGAGGAGATGCAACCATCTAGCTACTACATGGACCCGTAGTCCAAGGTGTAACTACTCACGCTTCATACCGGAGGCTGGCATGATGAAGAAGAAGGCCTCCGGGATGATCTCCCCTCCGGCAGGGTGCCGGGAAAAGATTCAGAACCCCCCGATCTAGGGACGATGGTGGCGGTGGCTACTGACGGTTTCGTGAAATTTTGATCGGATACTTAGGGTTTAGGCATCAGGGCTTCTTATAGGCGAAGAGGCGAGGCAGGATGGCTACTAGGGCGGCTACACCCCTCCCCTAGGCGCGGGGTGGGCCCACCTGTGCCAGGGGTGTGGCCTGGTGAGTCTCCTCGCTCAGATTCGCCGTGTTTCCCACGGTAAAATATTGACTTTGGCTTTTGTCCCGTCCAATTCCGAAAATATTAATTTTCTGTCTTTCTGAAACCAATAATAGAAGAAAACAGTCAACTGACACTGTAGCAACTTGTCAATAGGTTAGTACGAGAAAACATATAAAAACTGTTGGAGATATGCCCTAGAGGCAATAATAAATATAGTTATTATTATATCTTTGTGTTTATGATAAATGTTTACATTCATGCTATAATAGTATTAACAAGGAAACATTGATACTTGTGTGTTTTGTAAACTTAATTTGAAGTCCCTAGTATAGCCTCTATACTTCACTAGCTTGTTGGTTGATTAATGATTGTGGTTTCCCTATCATGAACATTGAGATGTTATCAACAACAAGATCATATCGTTAGGAGAATGATATGGTGGACATACTCCTATAGATAAGCGTAGCATAAAGATCAAGTCATTTCATTAGTTCAATTGCTATATGCTTTCTGATACATAGTAACCTAATTCCTTCGACCATGAGATCATGCATATCACCTTTACTGGATGGATGCTTTGATGACATCAAACACCACACCGTAACTGGGTGGTTATAAAAGTGGCATTGAGTGTTCGGAAGGTATTGGTTGAGACACATGGATCAAGAGTGGGATTTGTCCATCCACATGACGGATAGATATACTCTGGGCCCTCTCGGTGGAATGTCATCCAATTAGCTTGCAAGCATGTGACTTGGTCACAAGGGATCACATATCACGGGAACGAGAAAAGAGTACTTATCAGTAACAAGGTTGAACTAGGTATGCGGAGATACCGACGATCATAAACCTTGGGTAAGTAACATATCGTGAGACAAAGGGAAATTGGTATCGTATGTAAGTGGTTCATTCGATCGCAAAGTAATCGTAGAAATATGTGGGAGCCATATGAATTTCCAGATTCCTCTATTGGTTATTGTTCGGAGAAGTGTCTCGATCATGTCCGCATAATTCACGAACCGTAGGGAGACACACTTAAGGTTTCGACGTTGTTTGAGTAGTTATGGTATTATGAGAAAGAGACCGAATGTTGTTCGGAGTCTCGGATGGGATCCGGGATATCACGAGGTGATCCGGAATGGTCCGGAGAATAAGATTCATATAAGGAAAGTCCCGTTTCGGAGTTCGGGAATGATTCCGTGTTTTCATCGGAATGTTCTAGAAGGTTCCGGATTGTCCCAAGACTGGGGAGGGTACATGAATGTGTCATTGCTCATTGAATGATTGCATCATGTACTATGTGTTATTGCTGTCCCAAATAAAGGATTAAATTGAATCCTAAAACAAAAAGTCAAATGTCCAGTTTGAAAGTCAACCGCCAAAACAAGAAACTGGGAAACAAGCAAGAGGAGTTGGAACCAACTGGAGGAGGAGTTGGACTCCTCGGCCGCCCAGCCCAAGCCGAGTTGGGAGGGACTCCTCCTCCCCCAGCGCCATGACCCCTCCCATAAAAGGAGGGGCTCCTCCCATAGACACAAGTTTCACCTCTAGATTTCTAGGTTTTGAGCTGTTTGGTTTAGAGCTTCTAATTGCTTTAGCCAACAGTTTAGAGCCTTCTAATTGGTTTAGAGCCCTCTAATTGGTGTGTCTAATTACTAGGCCACTAATCCTCTCTCATAAGCTCCACCATACTGCACCGCTTAAGGCGAAGCCTCATGATCTCCCTCTACTTAGGTACCTGCACGTTGTCTTGCCGGAATCGCGAGGAGAGTGCTACAACCTCCGCCTCACTGGAACAAGGAGAGGAAGGTCTTCGTCGAGTCACCGAACGTGACCGATCATGGAGCGCCGAACGTGGCCCGAAGGATCGCGTCTACGATCTTGAGATCGGGAAGAGTACGACTACATCACCCACGAGAATCCGATCTCGTTAACCACTTTGGAATCTTCGAGGGTGAGTTCCTCTATCGACTCGTTGCTACAATCTAGTAGATAGATCTTGGCTTGTTTGTTTGTATGCGATAGAAAATTTTTGTTTTCCATGCTACGAACCCCTACAAAGGGTATCGAGCCGTGTCTATATGTAGATCTGTTGCACGAGTAGAACACAATGGTCATTGTGGGCGTTGATGCTTTTATTGTAGATTGCTTTTTGTGTACTTTGCATCTTGCGGTATGTTGGGATGAAGCGGCCCGGGCTAACCTTACATGACATCGTTCATGAGACTTGCTCCACGCTTGACATGTAACTTGTATTGCATAAGTGGCTTTATGGTGCATGTTTCTCCTAGCATAGTTAAGATCCAATTTACAACGGGTGATCAACAATGCTAGTATCAATGTTGTGGTTCTTGTTCGTAAGTTAGAACGACACTTATTGAAAGCCCCAAACCACGTAAAATATGCAAAGAAAGTAGAAGCGTCTAACTTTGTTTTGCAAGGGTGTGCAGTGATGTGATATGGCCATGATTGTGATTATATTTGATGTATGCAATGTTCCTTATTGTAAGTCGACAACCGTGGAGCCATATGGTTGTCTTTAATTTATGTTAAGACCCGCGTGTCTATTCAAAGTAGTTGTAATAGTTGAAGCCGGTGGACGACAACCATGGAGAAGCGTCATTGACCTTGATGCAATGCCGGTGATGATGGAGATCATGTTCGTGCTTGAAGATGGAGATCGAAGGCACAAAGAAGAAAGGCCATATCATATCACATATATATTGAATTGCATGTGATGTTAATCCTTTATGCATCTTGTATTTCTTAGTAGACGACGGTAGCATTATAAGATGATCCTCATGCACATCAATTTCAAATCATAAAGTGTTCACCCTTAGTTAGCACCGCTAAAGCTTGTTGTTTCAAGCACCACGTGATGATCGGTGTTCTAGATTCCGCAAGTGTATACAACGTGAGCAAGCCAGATTTGCTCATGCGAAACTAAGGTTTGATCTTGACGAGCCTAGCATGTACGACATGGTCTCGAACACGGATTACCGAAAGGTAAAGCATGAATCGTATAGTAGATATGATGAACATGATGATTGTTCGCCATTGAAACTATATCAACTCTCGTGATGATCGGTGTTGATGTGGTGGATTTGGTTCGTGATCACTAAAACAATGTGAGGGATATTGTTTTGAGTGGGAGTTCACCTAGTTTAATTTCATTATTAATTTGAACTCAATTTGTCATAAACTTAGTCTAAACTATTGCAAATATGTTGTAGATCAATGGCAGCCCCTACCATCAATTTTAATACGTTCCTAGAGAAAGAAAAGTTGAAAAACAATGGAAGCAACTTCACGGATTGGTTCCGCAATTTGAGGATTGTCCTCAACCGGTAATTTGACCTATGTCTTTGGATGCACTTGGGTGACCCACCACTTGATGCTCCCGATGAAGTAAAGAACGTTTACCTCGCTCGGAAGAATCAAGACTCCATAGTTCAGTGTGCTATCTTGTATGGTTTAGAATCGGAGCTTGAAAAGGTTTGAAGAGTCGACCCATATGATATTGTCGAGGATCTCAAATTGATTTTTGAGACTCATGCGGCAATTGAAAGCTATGAGGCTTCAAAAGTTCTTTAACCGCAAGATGGAAGAGGGCAGCCAATCGGTGAGCATGTGCTTAAGATGTCCGGGCATGCAAACAAACTTCAAAGCTTGGGTATTGTGATTCCTAATGCTTTGGGGATTTACCGTGTCCTCCAATCACTACCACCAAGTTACAAGAACTTTGTGATGAACTACAACATGCGAACATGAACAAGACGTTGCCGAACTCTTTGCCATGTTGAAATCTGCAGTGGAGATCAAGAAAGAGCACCAAGTGTTGTTGGTCAATAAGACCACCAAATTCAAGAAAGGCAAGTCTAAGCAAAAGGGACACTTCAAGAAGGGTGGTAAGAAAGCTACCACGCCGACGAAGAAGACCAAGGCTGGACCTAAGCCTAAACCGAGTGCTTTTTTGCAAGGGAGAAGGTCATCGAAGCGGAATTGCCCAAAGTACTTGGCGGATCAAGAACGGCAACATCAAGAAGAAAGGTATATCCGATATACATGTTATTGATGTGTATCTCACTAGTACTCGTAGTAGTGCTCGGGTATTTGATCTTTGGTTCGGTTGCTCATATTTGTAACTCAAACAGGTCCGCAGAATAAACGGAAGCTAGCGAAGAACGAGGTGACGGCGCGCTGGGGAAACGGATCAAAGGTTGATGTGATCGCGGTCGACGCTACCCTTCATCTACCATCGGATTAGTTTTATACTTAAATAATTGTTATTTAGTGCCTGCGTTGAGCATGAACATTATCTCGGGATCTTGTTTATTGTAGACGGTTACTTGTTTAAGTCGAGAATAATGGTTGTTCGATTTATATGAGTAATATGTTTTACGCACATGCACTTTTGATAGATGGTCTATTCTTATTGAATCTCGATAGTGGAAATACACATATCAACAACATTGAGGCTAAACGCTTGAAATCAAGCGATAATTACCTATATGTGGCAATCGCTGCCTTGGTCACATCGGAGTGAAACGTATGAAGAAACTCCATTCGATGGACTTCTTGAATCACTTGATTTTGAATCACTTGAAAGATGCGAAGCATGTCCGATGGGTAAAATGACTAAGACTCCATTTTCGGTATGATGGAGCGAGCTACGGACTTATTGGAAATCATACATACCGATGTGTGTGGTCCAATGAGTGTAGCATCGCCTGATGGTTATCAAGTTATGTTCTTACCTTCACGGATGACTTGAGTAGATATGGGTATATCTATTTCATGAAACATAAGTCCGAAACTTTCGAGAAGTTTAAGGAGTTTCAAAGTGAGGTAGAGAATCAACGTAACAAGAAGATTAAATTTCTACGTTACGATCGTGGAGGTGAATATCTAAGTTACGAGTTTGGCGAGCATTTAAAGAAGTGCGGAATACTTTCACAATTGACACGCCGGAACACCACAGTAATGGTGTGTCCGAACGTAATCGAACTCTCTTAGATATGGTTCGTTCTATGATGTCACTTACAGATTTACCGCTATCATTTTGGGGTTATGCATTAGAAACCGAGCATTCACTTTAAATAGGGCACCGTCTAAATCCGTTGAAACGACACCGTATGAATTATGGTTTGGGAAGAAACCTAAATTGTCGCTCCTTAAAGTTTGGGGATGCGCCTATGTAAAGAAGTTACAGGACAAGCTTGAACCCAAAGCGGAAAAATGCGTCTTCATAGGATACCCGAAGGAAACTATTGGGTATACCTTCTATCATAGATCCGAAGGCAAAACATTCGTTGCTAAGAATGGATCCTTTCTAGAGAAGGAATTTCTCTCGAAAGAAGTGACTGGAAGGAAAGTAGAACTTGACGAGGTTGTTGAACCTTCTCTCGAATTTGCGAGTAGCGCAGCACCGGAAGAAGTTCCTGTGGTGCCTGCACCAATAAGGGAGGAAGCTAATGATGATGATCATGAAACTTCGGTTGAAGTTGCTACAGAGCCTCGGAGGTCAACGAGAACTCGTACCACTCCAGATTGGTATGATTCCGTTATGAATGTCATGGTGGTGGACAACACCGATGACCCCGAGACATATGAGGAAGCGATGATGAGCCCAGATTCCAATAAATGGCAAGAAGCCATGAAATCCGAGATTGGATCCATGTACGAAAACCAAGTATGGACTTTGGTGGACTTACGGATGGCCGAAGGCTGTCGAGAACAAATGGATTTTCAAGAAGAAAACAGATGTTGATGGTAATGTTACTGTCTATAAAGCTCGACTTGTCGCAAAAGGGTCTCGACAAATTCAAGGAGTTGACTACGATGAGACTTTCTCACCAAGAGCGAAGCTAAAGTCTGGAGGATTATGTTAGCAATCGCCGCATATTATGATTATGAGATATGGCAGATGGATGTCAAAACAACATTCCTCAATGGAGACATTGATGAAGAGTTGTATATGATGCAACCCAAAGGTTTTGTCGATCCTAAAGATGCTAACAAGGTATGCAAACTTCAACGGTCCATCTATGGATTGAAGCAAGCATCCCGAAGTTGGAATCAACGTTTTGATAAGGTAATCAAAAGTTTTGGTTTTATACAAACTTATGGAGAAGCTTGTATTTACAAGAAAGTGAGTGGGAGCTCAGAGCATTCTTAATCTTGTATGTGGATGACATATTGTTGATTGGGAATGATGTAGACCTTCTTAATAGTGTCAAAGAATATTTGAATAATAGTTTTTCAATGAAGGATCTTGGCGAAGCAGCTTACATATTAGGCATAAAGATTTATAGAGATAGATCGAAACGCCAAATATCATTGTCACAGAGTACATATTTGGACAAAGTTCTAAAGAGATTTGGAATGGAGGAAAGCAAGAAAGGGTTCTTGCCCATGTTGCCCAATACGACCTTGAGTAAAACTCAAAGTCCGACATCGGCAGAAGATAGAGAAAGGATGAGTAAGACTCCCTATGCCTCAGCCATAGGATCTCTAATGTATGCCATGCTATGTACTAGACCCGACATTGCATATCTTTGTTAGTTTAACTAGCAGATATCAAAGTGATCCAGAGTGGATCATTGGACAATGATCAAAAACATCCTTAAGTACTTGAGAAGAACTAAGGATATGGTTCTTTCTTATGGAGGTGATGAACAGCTCGTTGTTAATGGTTACACCGATGCTAGTTGGAACACCGATCCAGATGATTCTAAATCACAATCCGGATACGTATTTATTTTGAATGGTGCAGCGATTAGCTGGAGGAGTGCAAAGCAAAGCGTTGTGGCGAGATCTTCAACCGAATCGGAATACATGGTCGCTTTGAGGCTTCACAAGAAGCGATATGGATGAAAGAGTTCATTACAGAGCGGGTGTGGTTCCAAGTGCTGGACCCAATGTCTATCTATGTGATAACATGGGCGCCATAGCCAATGCGCAAGAACCAAGGTCACACAAGAAGTCAAGCATATCAAGCTACGTTTTCACGCTATTCGAGAACATATCCGGATGGGGATATAAAGATTTGCAAAGTACACAGATCTGAATGTGGCGGATCCGTTGACTAAACCTCTCCCGAGGGCAAAACATGACCAACACCAAACTGCCATGGGTGTTCGGTATATTACCATGTAATCTAGATTAGATGACTCTAGTGCAAGTGGGAGATGTTGGAGATATGCCCTAGAGGCAATAATAAATATAGTTATTATTATATCTTTGTGTTTATGATAAATGTTTACATTCATGCTATAATAGTATTAACAAGGAAACATTGATACTTGTGTGTTTTGTAAACTTAATTTGAAGTCCCTAGTATAGCCTCTATACTTCACTAGCTTGTTGGTTGATTAATGATTGTGGTTTCCTATCATGAATATTGAGATGTTATCAACAACAAGATCATATCGTTAGGAGAATGATATGGTGGACATACTCCTATAGATAAGCGTAGCATAAAGATCAAGTCATTTCATTAGTTCAATTGCTATATGCTTTCTGATACATAGTAACCTAATTCCTTCGACCATGAGATCATGCATATCACCTTTCTGGATGGATGCTTTGATGACATCAAACACCACACCGTAATCGGGTGGTTATAAAAGTGGCATTGAGTGTTCGGAAGGTATTGGTTGAGACACATGGATCAAGAGGATTTGTCCATCCACATGACGGATAGATATACTCTGGGCCCCCTCGGTGGAATGTCATCCAATTAGCTTGCAAGCATGTGACTTGGTCACAAGGGATCACATATCACGGGAACGAGAAAAGAGTACTTATCAGTAACAAGGTTGAACTAGGTATGCGGAGATACCGACGATCATAAACCTTGGGTAAGTAACATATCGTGAGACAAAGGGAAATTGGTATCGTATGTAAGTGGTTCATTCGATCGCAAAGTAATCGTAGAAATATGTGGGAGCCATATGAATTTCCAGATTCCTCTATTGGTTATTGTTCGGAGAAGTGTCTCGATCATGTCCGCATAATTCACGAACCGTAGGGAGACACACTTAAGGATTCGACGTTGTTTGAGTAGTTATGGTATTATGAGAAAGAGACCGAATGTTGTTCGGAGTCTCGGATGGGATCCGGGATATCACGAGGTGATCCGGAATGGTCTGGAGAATAAGATTCATATAAGGAAAGTCCCGTTTCGGAGTTCGGGAATGATTCCGGTGTTTTCATCGGGAATGTTCTAGAAGGTTCCGGATTGTCCGGCACTCCGGGGGGGGAGGGTACATGAATGTGTCATTGCTCATTGAATGATTGCATCATGTACTATGTGTTATTGCTGTCCCAAATAAAGGATTAAATTGAATCCTAAAACAGAAAAGTCAAATGTCCAGTTTGAAAGTCAAACTGCCAAAACAAGAAACTGTGGGAAACAAGCAAGAGGAGTTGGAACCAACCTGGAGGAGGAGTTGGACTCCTCCAGGCCGGCGCCCAGCCCAAGCCGAGTTGGGGAGGGACTCCCTCCCTCCCCTGGCGCGCCATGACCCCCCTCCCATAAAAGGAGGGGCAGGGCTCCTCCCATAGACACAAGTTTCACCTCTAGATTTCTAGGTTTTGAGCTGTTTTGGTTTAGAGCTTCTAATTGCTTTAGCCAACAGTTTAGAGCCTTCTAATTGGTTTAGAGCCCTCTAATTGGTGTGTCTAATTACTAGGCCACTAATCCTCTCTCTCATAAGCTCCACCATACTCGCACCGGCTTAAGGCGAAGCCTCGGATCTCCCTCTACTTCCTACACGCCAGTTGTCTTTAGGAATCGCGAGGAGAGTGCTACAACCTCCGCTTTCTGGAACAAGGGAGAGGAAGGTCTTCGCGAGTACCCGAACGTGTGACCGATCAAGGGAGCGCTGCTTAACGTGGCTGGAAGGATCGTCTACACGATCTTGAGATCGGGAAGAAGAGACGACTACATCACCCACGAGAATCCGATCTCGTTAACCACTTTGGAATCTTCGAGGGTGAGTTCCTCTATCGACTCGTTGCTACAATCTAGTAGATAGATCTTGGCTTGTTTGTTTGTATGCGATAGAAAATTTTTGTTTTCCATGCTACGAACCCCTACAAAAACAACTCAAAATATGAACAAAGCAAAACAAATTAGATACTAAACAAGTATAGAATATCAAAAATTACTCCGTGCTTGACCTCCTCTCTCAAAGCCCCGACGGAGCCAGGCAGTTGGTTGTCCAGCGCCGTCTACCTTGTAACGCCGATCACGCCCTTCCCCTTCTTAAGACACAACACCGAGCCTTGCAGCAACCCTAGCCCCTTCTCCCGCTCAGCGCTGCCATCTTCTTCCCCTCAGCGCCACTGTTGTGAGGAGCCCTTGAGGAATCAATGAAAGAGAGCACCACCGCGTCGACGCCATGAGCCCCCGCGAGTTCTTATGAGCTCGGGAATCGCCTCCCCATTCCCCCTCGTCCTCCTCCAAGCAGCAGAAATGATCCAGAGCCGCTGCAGGAGCTACTTGCTCCTCCTCCCGTCGGAGCCTGAGAGCACCGCCGCCTACATCCTCACCGTCACCGTCGTTTCCGTCCTTCCCCGAGCCCGCCGAGACCACTGCCGGCTTCTTGGTGAGTCCCTCTTTCCATTTCCCTCCTTTGCGCATCCTCTCCGCTTCACATAAGCTCGTCACCATCGCCGTTTTCCCCTGCCGTTGTGCGCAATCAACCTGTCTTGATTCAGTGAGCATGTCCAACAAGTGACAGTAGTTTCAACGAATTTTAGTTCCTGGTCCTCCTCGTTTTCCGGACAACCCAGTATACCTCCAGTGAAACACTGCATGTACACACCTTAAAAGTTATACTCCCTCCGCTTTCAAAATATAAGATGTTTTAGGTTTGTAAAGAGAATGTATCTAGACTTATTTTAGTAAATAGGTTCACTCATGTTTGGTGTGAATCTAAACACTAAAACAAGTCTAAATTCATTTATTTCACAATGCTAAAACATCTTATATTTTAAAACGGAGGGAATACCATCTATGTAACGCAGCAAGAATCATCTAAAACGGATCACTGTAGTGGTCGGAACCGTTCGACAAACTTGGAAGAAATCAGCGGTATACTGCAGAGTTCTGTCCGTCAGTCTAAGCCGGTTTCTGTACCTCTGTTCCCGGCTTTCTCATAGCCTGCGAAATTCTTCTCTGGGGTGTTTATTCGTGGAAAAATCTTCCCGGATATCTCAGCTCCACGCAAAACTAAATGGAATTTACCGAGTTCAGACGCGACCGGAATCATCAGTCAAAGACGGCTCGAGCTAGCTGACCCGCGGGGCCTTTTTAATCATTCTTCAGTTAACTCAGCGTAGCCTGGTGTTCTTCAATTCGGCAGTAGAACACTGCAGTTCGTCAGACAAACTCAGAACCTCCATTGTATTCCCTTGATAGAGGTTGTGTTTAGAAGCAGTATCCCAGTAGCTAGTTTCTTACTGCTACACCCGAGAGACCCCTGGTTCAATTCCATTGACCCCTACCACCTTTTTCTTTTGTTTTGGCCTAAGTCACTATGTGAGCTAGCACTGTCAGCTGAATTCAGAGTTCAATATCACACTAGCAAATACCTCCTTCAGATTGCATACATAATTAGTGAAGCTAGCTCTGGCCTATGTTCCTTATGCAGAAAAACCCTTTGGGATCCAATATCCATACCCCTCAAACAACGACTCGAAATCAAAATATATTCAACATGAAGTTTCTAGTTTTTTTTCAAATATTTCGAATATAAAGTTGAAATACTGTCTGGTTTAACCTAGATAGTCAAACTATTGACAACTCTGCTATTTTCCGTATAAAATGCGATAGGACATATCTTCAAATCTGTAAATCGAAATTCGACAGATAGTATGTCTAAATCGATCAGCGCGACGAGCCCTTTTCATCTATGCATTCTTTACTTGAAATTGCATCATGCATCATGGCGAACTTGTAAAATCATAATTGTTTATGCAAGGAAAACATGATGAATAAGATGGGAAAATGATTACTTCTTGTTAATAATGCCTCACTAACATTGTAACATCATTGTGCAATACAAATGACATCTTCCTAATATGGTTTGCATCGTTAACTTGATATGTCATGCATCATATCATGATCATGCCGGTTCTTTCGCATTAGTTGTAATTGTTGCATCGCTTGTTCCTTTTAGTGCATTGCTTCTTCATGGATTATGCCGATGAGTTGATGCGAGTGACGACCCGATCTCTGAATGAACCTTCGGCAATGTTTCCCAGGTGAGCATTCTCCCCCTTTCTACCTATTTTACATCTATAGTCTTTATTTCCCCCTGTTGATCTATTGATTGTTGCGATGCTTTAGATTCCGTACCCCTTTATATATCCTTGTAGTCTTTATATTGCCTTGGACACCTCCTATTGTATGTTGTTTGGGTAGACAGTTGGCCTTGTGAGTCGTAGACGCTTGCTCAGGTGCTGCTTCGCGTCGTCGATGTTCCACTAATGATGGGGGTTGGCATATTCATAAAGGTGGAGATGACCGTGGTTTTAATTAAAGCTGTTTAATTAAATATTAAAATTGATATAACTAATGAGGCACCGGTGGGTGATATTTGAGATTTGGTTGTTAACCGCCCACTTGTGTCCACCTAGGACCCGAGTTATTGACACTTATTCCGAGACTTAACCACATGTGGGATGTGTGGGCACCTCTATCGGCTTAGTACATGATTTCAAAGTATTTTACTGGGGGCCACAAACTAGTTTGACATTTTCATGCCATGTATGCCATGTTTATTATATGTTGCTTGATGAGCGTTTACTATTGTACTGTTTAGGATGTGGGTCATTATGTTGAGGATTATACCTATGGCCTCTGATCTCTTGGCCAATCTTACAACCTCTGGGTCCGTCTTCGGAGCTCGGTCGACTTCGTTACGGATAGCTTATTGGGGTGACCCCCATGTACTTGCTTTGGGTCTGGGAAAGCGTTGTGCCTAGGCCCCGCCGACATACCAATGGAAGTATGTTAATTGATCTGGCAACAAGGATCGAAGTGCGTGTGGAAACTTTGGTGTACCCCTGCAGGGTTAAATCTTTTCAAAAAGTCGTATTCGCGGTTATGGACGACTTGGAGCACAGTATCTCGAACATAGGCAACTATAACTAAAGTTTACTGTTATAGTTTGACTTGTATCTGATATAATTAGTAAGTTGAATAACCACCATGAAAAGAATGAATAAAACTGCTAACCATGTGAGTTTCCTAGGCTTGACTTCCTCGTTTGGTCTCGAGGGGGAAATACCAAGATGGGTATGTTTGGTAGTAGTATCAGGTTGGATCCGGATAGGTCCTTCTTATCTCTCTCTAATAGCCGACAGTTGTATATCGAGTCTCTATAGGTTGTTTAGCGCATGCTTCGCTGCCGCTTCAGTCCACCATACCTATGTAGGCGAGAGCCGTCGAATTATAAGACTCGCCGTGTACTCGCCTCAGTACTGACCGCTCCCTTTTTCTTTTACCCGTTGCCTCCATCCCTTTGTGTTTGACAGGTTTGCGATCGACGTCGTTAGCAGGGTTACCCTTCTGGCTTGGCCTGGGCAGGGTTATGGACGCCATTGGTTATTCTTCCGGACTCTTAGCCCAATTTGCATCTTGTCCGTACTCGGTTGTTGTGTCGTTCAAGGTGATTTGGATCTTTGTACTGTATGTCTGTATTTTTTACTCATGGAGTCGTTGTTGTATATATTTTGTTATGTGGGTTCCATTGAGTACTATTGTGTAATGGTATTACTTCGTTTTCCATCCGCACGAAAGTGCCTGGTGGGCACTTTAAATCGTTTCTATGCGGGTTTGGCGGGAATCGCTGAAACTTGCATAGGGCCGATCTGAGGGTGTTACAAAGTGGTATCAGAGCTCCGCAGTTACGATACCCCACTGGTACAGCATGTAGGATAACCTAACTAACGGCTGATGTAAGTGTTAAAACTATTTTGAAAATTGGTTGGATAGATCTGATTAGGTCTGCTTTTACTCCTTACCTCTATGCTCTTCTCCCCTTACCTTTGCGTGTTTTCAATCTGCTCTCTTATCTTTTCTTCGAGTCCAGGAATTCTCGTGGTTGGGTTTCCGTCGTACCTTCAGGATTTTGCTTCCATCCTCTTGTAACGGTGCTTCGACATCTGTTATTCATGCTATCTGAGGATTTTTTCCTCTGTTGTACCTTTCAAAGGACCAAAATTTCACTAATTTTTTTCTTTGGATCTACCGGTGTTTTTTCGATGCGACGACATCATCTATGCCAGATCCAATGAAGAATCTGCATCACTCCTTTGTTTCTGAACATCGCTTGTGAAGATCTTCAGTCTAAAATCCGAGAATGGGTTGCACGTTTTTCTACTGCAAGTGCGGAATAGTGGATTGTGTGCGTGATGGATTGGCCCCCATGCCGACTACTCATTCTATCCGCTCTTCTATATTGAAGTGGATTAGGATGCACCTTTTCTTCCCTCTCACAGAAGTTAGAGGTGGCCTTACCTTTTGATGATGCCTTTACCTTCGTCCTTTGTTCTCCAGAGTGTTCTCTCGACGAACGTGAGCAACGACCCTTTTTTGGTGGTGTCGCCAATTTCAAGATGGAGCAAGAATCATTGTTAGTGGTGTCGGGAGGATCTACACTAAGCCAGAAGATTCAGATCGTCGGCCTTCTTCCTCGTACTATGAGGCGAATCTCGAGGGCGAGATCCATTGTTAGTGGTGCCGAATTGTAGCACCCCAGGTAAAACCACCACTAGAAATTCGTTTTTTGTTTATATTTTGTGCATCAACATAATATCATGCTCATCATGGTACATTGCATGGATCAAATTTTTAAAATGTTGCATTAGTTATGTTACATTGCATTGGTATCTTGTCTTGTTGTTCCCATCACCACTACTCTCTCCCTCTTTTGTATCTCTCTATTTTTGTTTTTCTACAATGTGGGAATCCATTGCTAGGGTTCCATATTGTATTAAATGCTTTTATTATTTTTCTAAACCCTAAGTCCACTAATCTTGTAAAATGCCCAAATTGGAACATACACATGTCATGTATGTGGGCATCTCCTCTTTTTCACATGTTATTCCCTCATGCCTCTTTTCGCTGCCCTAACTTCCTTCTTCAAATGATCTCTGCTAAGTTGAAAATTGTTGAATTTGTTTGCTGTTCAAAAATATAATACAACATAAAGGAAATAATAACTAAACAAACAAAATAAACAAATGGTAAAAGAAATAGAAAAGAGAAGGGAAGAAACAGCTCTACCTGGCGCTACCCTCCTGGCCTAGCCAAGGTTAGAACATCTCCACTCGGCTACCTAGGACGCCGAACCCAAGGCGAAAATTAAGTCCGGACGCCGAAAAAGGCCCAGTCGCGTTCCCAAGAACCTCTTTTCGTCCGGATTTGGGCCAACTTTGGTCCAGACTTTCCAGGCCATTCCCAGGATCCCGGGAACGCCCTGGGAACGCCGGACGAAGCGAATTCGCCGAGTGGACCAGCCCTGTCAGCGACCGAAGCCAAGTCGTCGTCGTCTTCCTTCCCGTCGTTTCCCCTTTTCCCGCCCTCGCCGCCGGCCTCGGCCTATAAAAGCTGTAGATCTCGCCCTCTCCGGACTTCACACCGCTCCTAGCTCCGGCGAACTACAGGAGCTCGCAGCTTTCCACCTCCAGAACTCCGTGAAACCCCATGGCCGACAGATTCCTACGCGATATTGCGGTGGCGAATGGCCGCCGCACGCTGTAGACGTGGGAGGCCCGGCTGCTCCACGACGCGGGCTATACGGCGTCGTCGGACTTTCGTCTCCCAGTAGTCTCAGCGTCGGCGGGATCCCTATTCCGCCGGTGCCGAGCGACGAGGACATGGCCGGTGAGATCCAGGCGGCTATCGCCGCCATGGAAGACCCGGATCTCGCCGAGGATCTTGGCAACCTGGTCTTCTGGGAGCAGTTCTTCGCCGACAGGTGTCTCCAAGAGCTCGCCCGACACGATGGATCGTCGGGCTTGCCGTCAATGCGTCACAATGCGGCGTTTCGCCGCTGCTGGTGGAGCGTTCCTGGGCAAACGCTCGCCGTCGTGTTAGGGCACATCCAGGCCGGCAACCACCCCCGCCTCGGCATGTAGAAGCGGTGTTCGGCGTCATCCACGACGGCGGCCTTTCCCTAGTTTAAATTTAATGTTTTCCTTGTTTAAATTCGATGTAATATAAGCGTCCTAGCCCTACTTAATGAAATCCTCCTATATTCAACCAAATTTCGCCGTGTTTAATTAAATTTAGCCGGACGCGGGAACTCGGCTTGGGAACGCGAGTGGGAAACTCGGCGTTTCTAGACCGAAAACGAGTGGTGGGGATTGGTGGATGGTGGGGATTGGGGGGATTTTTTTTTGTCATGAATAAAAATAGGAGCCGAGGTGGCCGAGAAATAAAATATATGTCCCTCTAAACCCGATAAATTTCCGGTTAGGTGTGGTTTACAGGAGAAAATTAGGATTTTTTTCTCTATTTTTCCTACCTGGGCTAGAGATGCTCTTACTCGAGGTGTAGTGTTTTTTTTTAGAAATGGAAACGTGTAGTGCATGGTATGCTCAGCTAGCTGAAAATTCTAGGCCATCCTACTTCCTTCGTCCGCAGATAATTATATTTCTAGGATTATTTATAAGTTAAATATTCTAAAATTTGACCAACTTTATTATATATAGTAGTAATACATGTGACATCAAATTGATATATTACGAAACTTCACTTCAAAACGGATCTGGTGATACCATTTTGGTATAATAAAGATGCTACATTTTTCAAATAATTAGTTAAACTTTAAAATATTTAATTTAACCAAAGATAAAGCTAAAAATACGCTTATTTATTTGTGTACAGAGGAAGTATGCGCCGTATTCTCGGGCGCCTTGCCAGCGGGTGACCACTGCTTCTGCAGCGGGCTCATGTAGACAACGTCCTGCAGCGACCTCGCCGGCGTGGAGGAACAGGATATGACGGGGCTCTTCTTCACGATGGGGATCAGCAACTGGACCACGCCCGTCATCACCGGACGGTTCTCCGCCTTCGTCTGTACACACATCGCCACGATGTCGGCTACCTGCGGCGCGATCCACCAAAAGAAGTTCAGGATGCTGGCTGGAGCTAGCTATCGTTGCAGAGCAGCAGAGCAAGTATCTGAGATAAACGTGGACTCCTCGGTCCATAGTAGTAGCAAGGATTGGAACGGAAATCTTACCTGGATGAGATCTTTCACGGCAAAATGGCCTTTCAGGGCTGGGTCCACCATCTGCACGAGCTTCTCACGGTTTGTGACTTGGGACACGTGGAAGAGCCTGTTCCAGCAACCTACAGTATAACTCGCTGAATTTCTCGTCATGTAGAGGTACACAAAAAATGGCATTAAGATTTCAAATGTTTCAGAGATAAAACCGCAAGGAAGCGAACCAGTGCGCTTTGTACTCTGCATTGTTGTTGGAGTTGATAGTATAAAACTATCGCTTTATATGCAAATTTTTCAAATGGTAACAGTCGACTCCTAAATCATAAAAAACTATTACATCTGACACAAGTATTCGCAAAAAACTCTAATCTCGGTCTAAACACGAATTGACACCGTTTCTAACGCTGGTACCCACCCGTGGCTGATGTGGCAGCGCAAGGCAGGCGTTCGCCGCCGTTTTTTGCGTCTTCAGGTCCTTTTTTAAAAATAAATTAAGTCCTCCCTCGCCAACTTAAAAAACCTTTTTGAATTGAAATCATGAAAAGTGCTCGGAATTATCGGAATATTTTAAATATAAACTTCATTTATTATTTTATAGAATTTAAATATGCAAAAAGATAAAATTATTTTATTAATAATACAAAAACTTTGGAAATTCATAACTTTAACTATATAACTCCAAATACTATAAATAATATGTCTAAATTTATTACTCCCTCCGACCCATATTACTTGACTTGGATTTATTAAAATTTGGACGAACCTATATACTAAATAGTTTCTAGATTCATTCAAATCTAGACAAATTTAAATCAACAAATATGGGTCGAAGGGAGTAGAAAAATCCAAGGAATCTATTTCTTATATTCATAATGCATAAATCACATCTGTTCTTCTCGAATATTTTGATTATACAAGTAATCATAATAATAAATGTGTGCCATTTTATTTATTCTTGCATAATAATAAAACACATGCTGCCCCACGGAATCACAACATCCAAACACAGACAGAGACGATATATCTTCACAAAACAATAATCACCTTCACAGTGCATGTACGTCCCCTTGGGGCTCCTATATAAACGGCTCCCCTCGCCGCACACATGAGAACCCTCCGGTCTGCGAAAAACAGCAACAACTCCATCTCTCTTTCTCGCTCTCAGAGGATAAGCTGATTAATATGGACATGGAACACGTGCACGCCAGGAGGCTTCTGTCGCACGCCGCCGCGGCGGCAGCCACGCCTGCAGTCGGCTCGACTACACCTGGCCCGTCCGGCGCGCCACGTTCCACGACGCCCTTCGGGTCGACGGACGACACGGTGATCACCATCCTGTCGCTCCTCCTCTGCGTCCTCGTCGTGGCGCTCGTGCTCCGCGCGTTCGTCCGGTTCGTGTTCCGCGTCACGCGCCGCGTCTGCAACGGCTGGGCGGAGGAGCCGCTGGCGTGCAGGTGCAGATGGCCGCGCTGCAGGCCATGGCCGCCGGGGCCGTCGCCGTCGCTGCCACCAGCTCCAAGAAGAAGGGGAAGGGTGCCGCCATCCGCGCGATCCAGACGGTGGAGTACTCAGCCGAGATCGAGCTCGCCGTGTGCGGCTCCACGGAGTGCGCCATCTGCCTCGCCGAGTTCGCGCGGGGCGAGCACGTCCGCGTGCTGCCGCGCTGCTACCACGGCTTCCACGTGCGGTGCATTGACCGATGGCTCTCCGCGCTCCAAACGTTCCCTACCTGCAGGCGGGAGCCGTTCGCGAAGCCCACGCCTTAAGCCATGGCCGGGGAGATGCCGCCGCCGGCCCTGCAGCTCCATGTGGTCGTCGAAGCTGGACAGTTCTGTGATTATTATGATTACTTGCATAATTAAAATATCCGAGAAGAACAGATATGATTTATGCATTATGAATATAAGAAATTGATTCCTTGGATTTTCTAATAAATTTAGACATATTATTTATATTATTTGGAGTTATATAGTTAAAGTTATGAATTTCCAAAGTTTTTGTATTATTAATAAAATATTTTTTATCTTTTTGCATATTTAAATTATATAAAATAATAGATAAAGTTTATATTTGGAATATTCAAACAATTTCGAGCACTTTTCGTATTAAAACTTTTTCCATTCGAATTCGTATTCAAAAGTTATGAAGGTTTTAATAGTGTCAGGAACTTCTGCGTAATTTTCTATCAAACTTAAGGACCTGCGTACAAAACGGCAGATGTCACGCCGTCTCGCGCTGCCATGTAACGGGTGGATTTCAACGTCAGAAATGGCGTCAATTCATGTTTAGACCGAGATTAGAGTGTTTTACAAAAACTTGTCTCAGATGTGGTAGTTTTTTGCGATTTAAAAGTCAACTGATACCATTTGGGAAATTTGACATACAAATTTATGCTATCAACTCTTGTAGTTGGGATGTCTTTTTTACCATTGTTGCTACTCTTCGTGGTAGTCCGATTCATTGAGCTAGCTGGCTCACGAACTACCGAAGATGAAATTGTAATACTTGCACGGCCATACATCCCAATGCTTCCAAGTCCTAGGATATATGTGATCTAGCAATACAACAACAATTCCAAATAAACTCAATACTTGTGTTCATCGTCTATTCGTGTATTCTGATATGGACCTAGGAACGACAAAGCTCCATTATCCCTTGTTCAACCTCATGTAAACGTGGTGGCTTGTTTGCAAACTATATGATCCCACTTCATCTAACCCTCAGCGTTTAAATAGTAGGAAAAATAATACATTGACGGCGATACCATGTGGAGTACCAACCACACAATTGATGCTTTCATGAAGTTTTGATACCGTGTGTAACACCCCGGTTCTGAAAAGACCGTGACCTCTATGTGACATGCCAATTCCTGGATCGGTTCATTGGCCCATAATAGAGTAAGATAGATAACATAGCAAAATATCCGTGTATCATGAATAACGAAGATCCAGAGTACCATTATTACAATAAAAGCTTAGCACAAAGCTAGCTCAAATTATTCAGGTAGCAACATAAATAAAACAAATCCTCCATTCTTCAAATTGCCCACAAGTGAACAAGTGCCGAGTGAAGTACCGTGGCCTATAACGATCAATCAGAATCGGAATAACCTGCAACATGAAACGTAGCAGCCCCGAAGGGTCAATACATGGAATGTATGACAAGTAGAGCTAGTAATGGAGACAATAGTACTAACATCTACATGCATATCTGGCAAGTGGAGCTGTGTCTGGCTTGCATTTGCAAATACATTTGTCCTACTTTCATAAACAGTTTTGATTTTTCCTTGAAAAGATCCCAATTAAGTTAACCCAACAATATTAAAACAATTATGAAATTAGAATGAGCGAGAAACATGTCATGGAATCAATATCAAGCAACTCAGATGTCCATAACCGGGGACACGGCTAATCGATTAGATTATACACTCTCTGCAGAGGTTTGTACACTTTACCCATGTGACTTGGCCAGCCCAGCTCGTACCATCACTCTCATTTTGGGTGATGATAGGGAGAAGTCCAAGAAGAGACTGTTCGGGAAGTAGGTCCTCAATCCCGACGCGCACCGGTCCAACCTACCAAAATTCTACATCTCTGGATACGCGGGTTCGAGTTACCACAACCTACTAAGTCCAACCAACCGCCAATTCCATTATTGGCACATGATTGTACACGTAAGCTACACAATAAAGAAGCCAATCAATTTCTCTCGATACCTGGGTGACTTTCCGCAATAAACCACCAAAAATTATCAATCTCATCACACCCAGAAGATTTATTGATTAAGTTGTTTTAGTTTTCACAAACCAATACTTTTAGAAACAAGTCTCAATGATGTAACCCAGCCCTCGTTCAACATAGCATGGCTAAGCACATCTACCAACGGTGGTTCATCTACAAGGAAAGCCCTACCACATAATAGGACATAGAATAGCGATAGTATCATCCTACACATGCATCTACAAAATACACGACAATGCATTAAAAATAGTAGGACGATATCATGAACAAAGTAGCATCTACTTGCCTTGGTTGTAGCGGCCGAAAGAACAATCCACACACGAGCAAGCGTTGCACTCGTCACAATCTACACGATACAATTGCAATCATAAACAAACAATCCACAAGCATATGCAACAAAGATGATGCATGAAGGTATGCAAGACAAGTGAATTGGTGCTACAGCTGCACCACAACATCGTATACCATAATACTACCGATTGCATGCATGGAAAATAGTTTTAGCGCTAGGAAAACTATTAAGTAAAAGTAATGCTCACAACTAGAGCTAGAACTCAAATAATTCACTACCGGTAGTATACTGTTTGTAAAATCTTGGGAAAATTCTACAGTATGGGCATCGCGGATTAGAAACAGTACCAACTGGAATTACTCAAAAAGGAATTATAAAACTCCCCGAGTAATTAAAACACTGCAGAAAGCCACTAGACAATTTCTGCAGAAGTTTTTACTGTAAGACTATCTTTTAATTCACTATGAGATTCCCCTCGTTCCACTGAATCCAGGGACATATCATACGCGATTTTTGGAGCTACGGATCTTTTTCTACGAATTTATTACTCCGAAAAGGCCACTAACTAGTTTGATTAAACTGTACTAAACCTTGTTGCAAAAGCCTGAACCAAAGGTACAGCGAGATTCTACACGACTCACTGAATCTACACATATTTTATTTGCAATTTTTTGCCAAGCGGTTTAATTTCTACGCAATTTACAAGTTTCTACCGAAATCTGTCAACTAAAAGGATTAACGAAATTGACGAGTCAATTGTGTCTGTTGACTGGTCAAAGCGTCTGCTGACTGGGCGCTGACTGGGCGTCTGACTAGTCAACGCCTGAGTCTGACCGGTCAACTAACGATCTAAGCCGCTGATCTGAGATCTGACGGTGGCTGCTGTCTTACCGGAAACAAACGGCGAAACGGACGGCGGCGAGTTCCGGACGGCGACGGCGATCGGTTCGGTTCCGGTTTCCGCACGCAGGAGACGGTCAACGAACGGTCAAGATCGCTAACGCGCGCGCGTGCGGCGCGGTACGACCAAACGGGCGCGACGCAAAACGGCGCAGTGTGTGCTGCATGCATGCATGTGTGTGTGTGCGCTGAGCGAGGGCGCTGGGCGCGCGGCGCAGCTGCGGGGCGACATGGCGGCGACGGAGGCGGTGGCGAGGCGGCGCGGCGGCGGGTGTGGCGGCGGCGCGGGCGGCGCGGCGTGGCGGGCGGAACGCGGCGCGGGCGGCAGCCTGGCGGCGGGATGGCGGCGAGGAGGGTACGGCGGCGGCGCGGAGGAGGCGGCGCGAGGTTTCGGCGCGCGTTAGCGAGGCAGGGCGATCGCGTGAGGCGGTGGTCGGCGAGCACGGGTACCGAGGCCGAGGTGGGGCCCTTTTGTGACCCTGCGCGCGGAAATCCTAAACTGATTCGGTCCGGAAATAGACTAGAACTCGGAAATCGGTCCAAATTTTCGGACCGTTTTCCGGCGGTTTACTAAAACGGCCGCAACTTCGAGCTCCGATTCGAGCGATTCTTGCGTCTACGGGTTCGTATGGTCGAGGGGAACAATCTAGCGTCAAGGTTTGAGCGAAACCACTAATCTACAAGGGTGGTCAACGCTAGTCCTACTAAAGCTTCCCGCAGGAACCTCGTATCAAAATAGAATAGGGTTTTGCAAATGGCGTTTCGTCGACTCATCTCGATCGACGGTTTTGTATGGAAAAGCATGATGCGATGATATGAATGATATGCAAGACCAAATCTAAAATTTGGGATGTGACAAGACTAACCCCCTTAAGATGAATCTCGTCCTCGAGATTCGACACGGCTAGCAAATAGGTGTGGGTAGTCCTCTCGGATGTCATGCTCACGCTCCCAAGTGGCTTCCTCTTCGGTGTGGTGGCTCCACTGTACTTTGCAAAACCTGATCGTCTTGGTACGGGTAATCCTCTCCGTTGTCTCCAGAATCTTGACCGGTTTCTCCTCATAGGTCAAATCATTCTCAAGCTGAACCTCCTCTAGTGGTACAGTGTCTCTCAATGGTGTATCCACCATCTCCGGATGGCACTTCTTCAGCTGGGACACATGGAACACGCTAGAACAATGGATGAGCCTCCGCAACTCCAACTGATAAGCAACTTTTCCTTTGCGTGCTAAGACCCGATACGGTCCGATAAATCGAGGTGCCAGCTTACCCTTAATTTCAAATCTCTTGATTCCACGAAGTGGTGATACTCTGAGGTATGCTCTATCACCTATCTCATACACCACTTCCTTGCGCTTGGCGTCAGCATAGCTCTTCTTCCTTGATTGTTCTACCTTCAGCCTGTCCCTAATCAAGGCGACCTTCTCCTCAGCATCCTTGATCAAATCAGGTCCAAACAACTGACGTTCTCCTACTCCATCCCATAGAAGTGGTGTTCGGCACATCGAACGGTGACGTCTTGATGCTGGTTTGATAGCTGTTGTTGTAGGAAAACTCCGCATACGGCAAATTCTCATCCCAACTAGAACCATGAGCCAAGGCGCAAGCTCTTAGCATGTCCTCCAAAATCTGATTCACCCTCTCGGTCTGTCCATCAGTCTGTGGGTGAAACGCTGTGCTAAACTCCAATCTAGTACCAAGCGACTCGTGTAGCTGGCGCCAGAAGTGTGAGGTAAATTGGGTGCCTCTATCAGATATGATACTCTTGGGAACTCCGTGTAGGCACACAATCCTGTCCATGTAAATCTTGGCCAACTTTGCACTTGTATAGGTCATCTTCACCGGTATAAAGTGGGCTACCTTAGTCAAATGGTCGACCACTACCCAAATAGAGTCATATCCTGACCTGGTCCTGGGCAATCCTGTGATAAAGTCCATTCCCACTATATCCCACTTCCAATCCGGCACGGGCAATGGCTGTAGTAACCTACCGGCTTCGGTGTTCGCTTCACTCGGCTACATACATCGCACAGGGCAATATGCTTGGCGATATCTCCCTTCATGTTATTCCACCAAAATCTGCTCTTCAAATCCATATACATCTTTGTGTTGCCCGGATGTATGGAATATGGCGAGTTATGAGCCTCCTGCAAAATCAAATCCCTTAACTCCGGGTCGCTGGGCACACACAAACGATCTCCGTACCACAGGGTACCATGCTCATCCTCGCGAATATCCTTTTCCCGATTTTCCTTCATCTTTTCCTTTATCTCCTCTATTTTCTTGTATCCTACTTGAGCCTTTATGATCCTGTCCTGTAACGTTGGTTGGACTTCCATTGTTGCCAAGTATCCTTCAGACACTACTTCTAGTCTAAGGTCCTTGAATTGCTTGCACAAATCCTCAGGCAATTCACCAATTGTCAATCCATTGGCATAAACCTTCCGGCTCAGAGCATGTGCTACTACATTGGCCTTTCCTGGGTGGTATTGTAGATTCATATCGTAATCCTTGATAAGTTCCAACCATCTCCTTTGCCTCATGTTCAGTTCCTTCTGTGTAAATATGTACTTCAGGCTCTTGTGGTCGGTGTACACATCATAGTGTTTTCCCATTAAGTAATGCCTCCATACCTTGAGCGCATGAACCACTGACGCTAACTCCAAGTCGTGTGTGGGGTAATTCCGCTCATGGTGCTTTAGTTGTCGCGAGGCATATGACACTACTCTCCCATCTTGCATCATCACACTCCCAAGTCCTTGTCGAGAAGCATCACAGTACACTTGGAAATCCTTCTAAAGATCTGGTAAACACGTATCAGCGCGCACTAGTCGACGCCTCCCTCGAAGTCGGCTTCACATACGCCCGACCATTCAAATTTCCTTCCTTCTTCAAGTTCACCATCGGCTTAGCAATCTTGGAAAAGTTTTCAATGAACCTCCTGTAATATCCAAAGAAGTCCCAAAAGCTTCAATCTCTCCGCATTCTTGGGTGCTTCCCACTCGCCATCAAGTCACTTTGCTTGGATCAAAGAATTCTTCTCGACACTACGTGTCCAAGAAACCCAACGGTTAAGCCGTAATTCACACTTGCTGAATTTGGCATAAAGCTTGTGTTCCTTCTCCATAATCATTCTCGATGTTTCTCATGCTCAAGATCATCCTTGGAATATATCAAGATGTCATCAATAAACACCACCACCACTTAACTTGTCCAAATACTCCATAAATACCTTGTTCATCATGGTCATGAAGTATGTCGGGCATTCGTTAGTCCAAAAGACATAATCAGATACTCATATAAACCATACCTAGTGGTGAAGGCGGTTTTTGGTACATCCTCCTCTCGGATCTTCAATTGGAAGTAGCCTGATCGCAGATCAATCTTGCTGAACACCTTTGCTCCTTCCAGTTGGTCAAACAAATCGTTTATGTTCGGCAGAGGGTACTTGTTCTTGATGTTACTTCATTCAGCGAGCGATAGTTCACCACTAATCTCTTGCTGCTATCTTTCTTCTCGACAAATGTAAGGCGCCCCATGACGCATTTAACTAGGTCAATGAATCCCTTTTCCAGCTGCTCCTTCAACTGCTTCTTCAATTCCTTCAGCTCATCCACATCCATCTTATATGGTTTCTTTGCTATTGGTCCTGTTCCCGGCATCAGGTCGATAAGAAACTCTACATCTTTGTCAGGTGGCATCCCTGGCAGCTCTTCCGGAAACACGTCGGGGTAATCCCTAATCACTGGCACAATATCCATGCTAACCCCCTTAAGAGAATTCAACTTACACCTTCCTGGTCGTACAGCTGACTTGAATCTAATCCTCTTACCATCCGGGGCTTTGAGAGAAACAGCTCGCTGTGCACAATCTATGTGTCCCCCATGCGTAGACATCCAATCCATACCCAGAATGACATCTAGTCCCTGTGAATCCAACACTACCAAATGTGCAACGAAGTTGTGTGTTCCAATCCTCACAGTTAAATCGCGGCATCCCGCGCTAGCTATCATATTTCCTCCAGGTGAACTCACTCTAATAGACCTTTTCATAGACTCAATAGGTAACTTATACTTATCCACAAATGCCCTTGATATGAATGAATGCGATGCACCAGTATCGAAAAGTATAAGTGCAGGGTAAGTGTTGATTAGGAACTTACCAATCACAAGGTCAGGCTCATCTGGAATCTCCTCCACATATATGTGGTTCACTGTGGCCTTCTCGCTGTTGGTTGGCTTCAGTCCTTTACTCTCTGGACAGTTGTCAGCATAGTGTCCCTTCTGCTTGCACTTGAAGCATGTCACCTCACTCAGATCCTTCTTCACGAAGCTGCGATCACGGTTGCGGTCATGTCCACCGGAGTGGTGAGAGTGTCCTCCCTTGTGGCTGTGGTGGATGCTCCTATGGTTGTCATGACAATGCCCATCGCCTCCATGGTGGTGGCGGTCATGGATCCCATGGTCACTTCCTCCATGCTTGGAGTACCCATCATACGAAGTGCGTGACTTGTGATGTGAACCAGAGTGGTGATTATTGTTCTTCCTCTTGCGGCTTTCTACTTGCTTGTGCTTCCCTTCCAAGATCCTGGCCTTGTCCATAAGCTCCTGGAAAGTGGGGCAATAAACCACAAGTAGCTGTACTGAAAGCTCATCATTGAGGCCATCCAGGAATCTCTCCCTCCTTTTGGCATCAGTGTCAACATCCTCAGGTGCATAACGGGACAGGTTGTTGAACTCCTCAATGTACTCGGCCACGATGCGATTGGTTTGGCGCAAGTTGCGGAACTCCTGAAGACACGTGGTTGGTCCTGAAACCTTCCTCAAACATTGCCCAAGTCACGGTGTCCAGCGGGTGGGTGATCTGAAATGTGTCCCACCAAGAAGCGGCTGGTCCCTCCAGTAAGTGAGCGGCAAACCTCGCCTTCTCAGCATCAGTGCATCCGACAGTTACTAGATCCTTGTTGACTGAACGCAACCAATCGAGAGCAACCATTGGTTCCGTTGCAGTAGAGAACTTAGCTGGCCTTAGCCTCAGAAATCTGGTGAGAGCATCTCCCTGAGGCTGATTTTTTCCATTGTTGTTGTTCTGATTTGCCATGAACTGAGTCATCACTTGGGTCAGCTGTGCCTGAGCTGCCATGAGCTGCTCCAACTCAGTGGGCTGATGGCGGAGAGGCATCTGTGGTTCAGCACAGGTAAGTTTAGAAAGAATCAACTATGACAATAGGATTCTACCCATGCATATGATCAATCAGCAACAAACAATAGCAGACAATCACAAGCAAGCAACACGTCAACAAACAAGCGATCCAGCAACATCCCAAGTGTTATCCTAGCAGTATATACCTACTGAAATAGTTTTACAAGAGTTGGCAATGGTTAACTAAACAGTTGATTAACTAAACAGCAAAAACAACAATCTGCCAGAACAGTCCAGCAGAGTTCACGAATTTTTCCGCCTGACTTAAACTCGTCAGAAAATTTAGCTGATTTTTGTACATATAGTACAGAGAGTTTCGCATCAGACCAATTTTTTTCAGATTTTTCAGAGTTACCAGAAAAATATGAAAAATCGCACAGTACTGCTGTATCAGCAGAAAAACTGTAGCGAAAATAACACAGGTAGTAACCAAAATGCCATAACTCTTTCATAAAATTCGTACAAATAATTCCTGGGATATTGGATTACACAAATAAGCAACTAAACACTCTTAAACTAACACGAACTAAGTTTCACAACGATCGAGACTAATCCTAACGAATTTGCCTAACGTGGACTAATTGGTGGACTTCTATCTACTTCTTGAAGAGGTTGCAGTAGGTCCTTGCTGTCATGCGTTGGCGCTTCGGTTCGCGGTACAACCATGGCGGCAGAGTGTACACCTCTCCTGAATCATCACTTGAGATCTCAAACTCCACCTCTTCTGGATCCTCCTCTTCTTCTTCATTCTCAGCTGCAACTACAACATCTTCATCTCCTCCACCATCATTGTCTCCATCATCATCATCCTCGTCCTCATCATCATCATCATCTCCACTGTCATCATCATCCCCATTGTTGCCATCATCTCCATTGTCATCATCAGTTGAACTATTGAAATGACTTGATCTTTATGCTACGCTTATCCATAGGAGTATGTCCATCATATCATTCTCCTAACGATATGATCTTGTTGTTAATAACATCTCGATGTTCATGATAGGGAAACCACAATCATCTATTAACCAACAAGCTAGTATTATATAGAGGCTTTACTAGGGACTTCAAATTAAGTTTACAAATCACACAAGTATCAATGTTTCCTTGTTAATACTATTATAGCATGAATGTAAACATTTATCATAAACACAAAGATATAATAATAACTATATTTATTATTGCCTCTAGGGCATATCTCCAACAGTCTCCCACTTGCACTAGAGTCATCTAATCTAGATTACATGGTAATATACCGAACACCCATGGCAGTTTGGTGCTGGTCATGTTTTGCCCTCGGGAGAGGTTTAGTCAACGGATCCGCCACATTCAGATCTGTGTGTACTTTGCAAATCTTTATATCCCCATCTTGGATATGTTCTCGAATAGCGTGAAAACATAGCTTGATATGCTTCAGCTTCTTGTGTGACCTTGGTTCTTGCGCATTGGCTATGGCGCCCATGTTATCACAGTAGATAGACATTGGGTCCAGCGCACTAGGAACCACACCCAGATCTGTAATGAACTCTTTCATCCATATCGCTTCTTGTGAAGCCTCCGAAGCAGCCATGTATTCCGATTCAGTTGAAGATCTCGCCACAACGCTTTGCTTTGCACTCCTCCAGCTAACTGCTGCACCATTCAAAATAAATACGTATCCAGATTGTGATTTAGAATCATCCGGATCGGTGTTCCAACTAGCATCGGTGTAACCATTAACAACGAGCTGTTCATCACCTCCATAAGAAAGAACCATATCCTTAGTTCTTCTCAAGTACTTAAGGATGTTTTTGACCGCTGTCCAATTATCCACTCCTGGGTCACTTTGATATCTGCTAGTTAAACTACCATCATATGCAATGTCGGGTCTAGTACATAGCATGGCATACATTAGAGATCCTATGGCTGAGGCATAGGGAGTCTTACTCATCCTTTCTCTATCTTCTGCCGATGTCGGACTTTGAGTTTTACTCAAGGTCGTATTGGGCAACATGGGCAAGAACCCTTTCTTGCTTTCTTCCATTCCAAACCTCTTTAGAACTTTGTCCAAATATGTACTTTGTGACAATGATATTTGACGTTTTGATCTATCTCTATAAATCTTTATGCCTAATATGTAAGCTGTTCGCCAAGATCCTTCATTGAAAAACTATTATTCAAATATTCCTTGACACTATTAAGAAGGTCTACATCATTCCCAATCAACAATATGTAGGGTTCGCAGCATAGAAAACAAAAATTTTCCTACGATGTGAACTATATACCAAGATCTATCTACTATATACAAACAACGGGCGGATGTATATCCGTAGAGAACATACCCTTGAAGACCGACAAATCTTAACGAGTTCAACTCGTGGTTGATGTAGACGATCTCTTGCCGATCTCAAGATCGAGAGGAAGTCCTAGCGCCGCAAATCAGCCAGATCCGTTGCTCGCACACACGTTCGAGGCACCGAGCAACCTCCGCCTCCTCGCTCCAGCGATGCAGCGGAAGCACAACTCTTTCTTGCCGAATAGCCACCGGGAACATGTATCTCGCTAGTCCGAGACCATGGGGTATAAATCTAGAGGGGGAGAGAGATCCTTCACGAGGAGGTGTGAGAGACAAGTGAGGAGGGGGGCTCCTTTTATAGGAGGAGGGGGGCACCCAAGGGGGTGGCCGGCGCATGGGGTCTGCCCCCTTGCCCTCCCCTCTTCATGTGGGTGGACACTCCACTTACAAATCTCCTTTAAATTCCCTCCACTCAAAAGTCCACTCAAATTCCCATTAAATTTCCACCAAATTTAATGCAAACTCTCATTAAATAAAACTCTTTTATTTTATTCAGAATTTTGTCAATTACTTTAATGACAAACATTCACAAATAACCCCTTGCTAGAATTCTATTTCACATGCATAACCACTTTATGCAATTTCACCCAAAACTGTTTTGATCTAGTGAAATAAATTCGCGCTTGTTCATTCTTTCGGCATGAAACATTTGCTCCAATTGGATGTCGGTGTCTCTTATGTGTCACCCTACGGTTCGTGAATAATGCGGACATGATCGAGACCCTCTCGGATCAATAATCGCGGATCTGAGACCCATACGACTCCCACACATTCAACGATGACTTTCTTGTGATCGCTAACCTTTTACGCTAGTATCTTAATCCCTTTGTTTCACGATATATTACATGTCCGAGATTCGATCATCGGTATCTCCATACCTAGTTTGATCTCATCGACATGCACTCTTTTCGCTCCTCGTGATATAACATTCTAGTGATCAAATCACTTGCTTGCAAGCTAATCAATGTGATATCACCGAGAGGGCCCAGTATATCTATCCGTCATCGGGATGAACAAATTCCACTCGATCCATGAGCCTCAACAAAACACTTTATTAGTTCTCGAATCCATCTTTATAATCACCCCGCTACGGTGTGACGCTTGATGTTATCAAGAAACTCTTCCGTGTTAGTGATTGACATGATCTCATGGTCTAAGGATTAGGATCACTGTAAGTTGTTATAGCAATATAAACTCAATGACTTTGATCGTAATGCTATACTGGATGAATGTTCATCACACCATTACACTAATGTTGTGATCCGTTATTAACAACATCCAATGTCCATGATCGTGAAACCTTGATCATCTTGTTAATCAACGAGCTAGTTTATGAGAGAGGCATAACTAGGAACTTTCGCTTGTTTATTAAACACACATGTATTAATGTTTCCGTATTAATACAATTATAGCATGCAAAATAAACATCTATCATATACTTGGAATACACATAATAAACACTTTATTATTGCCTCTCGTGGCATATTCCTTCAGCCTCCCACTTGCACTAGAGACAATAATCTAGTTACATAGTGATAAATCTAACACCCATTGAGTTCGTGTTGATCATGTTTTGCTCTAGGGAGAGTTTTAGTCAATGGATCTGCTACATTGAGATCCGTATGTACTTTACAATCTTTATATCTCCATCCTTGACATGCTCATGGATGGAGTGAAACCGACGCTAATATGCTTGGAATGCTTGTGAGACCTTGGCTCTTTGGCATTGGCAATGGCACCATTGTTGTCACAATAGATCACCATTGGGTCCAACGTTTGCCACCACTCCTAGTTTGGATATGAACTCCTTCATCCAAATCGCTCTGAGCCGCTCAAGCAAAGAACATATTCGGCCTTCGTTGTTGATCCCGCTACCACAGGTTGTTTGGAGCTCCTCCAACTAACCGCTCCGCCATTCATGAGAAATACGTATCCGGATTGAGACTTAGAGTCATCCGGATCGGTGTCAAAGCTAGCGTCGACATAACACTTAGCGACGAGCTCTTCTTCACCTCCGTATACAAGAAACATATCCTTAGTTCTTCGTAAGTACTTAAGGATATTCTTGACCACTATCCAGTGTTCCGAACCTAGATCCTATTGGTACCTACTACTCAAACTAATAGCATGTGCCACTCCGGTCTTGTACATAGCATGGCGTACATTATAGAGCCTATGGCTGAAGCATAGGGGACTTTGTCCATTATCTCTCTTTCTTCCGCCGAAGCCGGACTTTGAGTCTTACTCAATGTCTTGCCTTGCAACATAGGTAAGAACCCCTTCTTACTTCCGTCCATTTTAAACTTCTTTAAAATCTTATCAAGGTATGTACTTTGCGATAGCCCTATTAGGCGCCTAGATCTATCTCTATAGATCTTTATGCCTAATATGTATGACGCTTCACCTAGGTCCTTCATTGAAAATTTGTCGTTTAGATAACTTTTAACACTGCTTAAAGATCTATATCATTTCCGATCAATAATATGTCATCCACATATAATATCGTAAATGCCACATTGCTCCCACTCACTTTCTTGTAAATACAAGCTTCTCCATAAGTTTGGACAAATCCAAACTCTTTGATCACCTCATCAAAGCGGAGATTCCAACTTGATGCTTGCTTCAATCCATAGATGGATCGTGAAGCTTGCACACCTTGTTAGCATCCTTAGGATTGACAAAACCCTTTGGTTGTATCATATACAACTCTTCTTCAATATTACCATTGAGAAACGGTTTTGACATCCATCCGCCATATCTCATAATCGAAATATGCAGAATTGCTAACATAATCCTAATCGACTTTAGCATCGCTACGGAGAGAAAGTCTCATCGTAGTCAACTCCTTGAATTTGTCGAAACCCCTTTGCGACAAGTCGAGCTTTATAGACGGTAACATTACCATCATCATCAGTTTTCCTTTTGAAAATCCATTTGTTCTCCACGGCCTTTCGGTCGTGAGGTAATTCCACCAAGTTCCAAACTTGATTTTCATACATGGATTCCATCTCGGATTTCATGGCTTCTAACCATTTGTTGGAACTGGCTCATCATCGCTTCTTCATACGTCGCAGGTCATCATTTTCATCAACCATGAAATTCATGACAGATTTCCGCATTTCGGGAGCCGACGCCCTGCTTGACTGCGAGGTTGTGAGTACTCTTTCGAGTTTCATGATCATTATCATCAGTTCCCTCTTCAACAGTGGAGCCAACTCCTAACAACTTCCGCGCTACTCGCCATACTTTGAAGAGAAGGTTCCACAACCTTCGAAGTTCTACCTTCCGACTACTCACACCTTTCGCGAGAAACTCTTTCTAGAAAGGATCCATTCTGGCAACAAAAACCTTGCCTCGGATCGTGATAGAAGGAATACCCAATAGTTTCTTTAGGGTATCCTATGAAGACGCATTTTTCCGCTTTGGGTTCGAGTTTATCCGGTTGAAGTTTCTTCACATAAACATCGCATGCCCAAACTTTAAGAATGATGACTTAGGTTTGTTTCAAACCACAATTCATACGGTGTCTTTTCAATGATTTAGATGGTGCCCGATTTAAAGTGAATGCAGCTTTAGTGCATAACCCCAAAATGACAACGACAAGTCCGTCAGAGACATCATAGATCGAACCATATCTAATAAAGTACGACACGACGTTCACACACCATTTCTCCGTGGTGTTCCGCAGGTGTGAGTTGTGAAACAATTCCACACTCTTTCATGTGAGTGCTAAACTCAGAACTTAGATACTCACCTCCACGGTCGGACCAGAAATTTGATCTTTCTATTACGATGATTTTCCACTTCATTCTAAAATTCCTTGAACTTTTCAAAGGTTTCGACTTGTGTTTCATCAAGTAGATATAACCGTATCTACTCAAATCATCGGAAAGTAACAAAATAACGATATCCACCTCACCGACACACTCATTGGACCACATACATCAGAATGTATGATTTCCAATAAATCTGTCGCCCGTTCCATTGAACCGAAAAACGGCGTTCTAGTCATCTTGCACATAAGGCATGGCTCACATGTATCAAATGATTCATAATCAAGTGATTCCAAAAGTCCATCCGAATGGAGCTTCTTCATGCGTTTAACGCCAATATGACCTAGACGGCAGTGCCACATATATGCGGATATATCATCATTAAGTTTAATCCTTTTAGCATCAACATTATGAATATGTGTAACATTATCATCGAGATCTAATAGAAATAAACCATTCATCATCGGTGCATATGACCATAAAAGATTTCATTCATATAAATGGAACAACCATTGTTCTCGTATTTAAATGAATAACCACTTCGCATCAAACACGATCTAGATACAATGTTCATGCTCAGTGCAGGCACCAGATAACATTTATTCAAGTTTATAACTAATCCCGACGGTAAGTGGAGAGGCGTTCTCTGGCGATCACATCAACGCTGATCCATTGCCGACACGCATCTTGACCTCACCCTTGCTAGCGGTCGCTTGTTCCGCACCCGATTCGAAAGTTACAAATATTAGCAACTTAATCGGTATCAAATACCTGTGTGCATCATGAGCACTAGTCAAGTACACATCAATAACATGTATATCATATATACCTTTGTTTGCCTTGTCGGCCTTCATGTCCGCCAGATACTTGGGGCGCTATGCTTCCAATGGCAGTCCCCTTACGATAGTAGCACTCGGTATCGGACTTAGGTCCAACTCGGGGTTTCTTTTCAGGCGCGGCAACAGGCTTGCCGCCCTTACTTCCCTTCCATTTTACCTTCTTGTCTTTCTTGAAACCAGTATTCCTATTGATCATCAACACTTGATGTTCCCTTTTGATCTCCGCTTCTGCAGTTTTAAGCATTGACAGAAGCTCGGGGAGAGACTTCTTCATGCCTTGCATATTATAGTTCATCACGAAGCTCTTATAGCTAGGTGGCAGAGACTGCAGAACACGATGGATGCCTAAGTCAATGGGAATCGATATTCCCAAGGACACAAGCTTATCGGCGTAACCCGACATCTTGAGTACATGATCACTAACGGAGCTGTGCTCTTCCATCATGCAGCTAAAGAACTTTTCTGAAGCGTTGTAGCTCTCTCACAAAGATGTGTGTCGAAAATCATTTTCAACTCACCCATTGTATCAAATGCATTGCCGTTTCAAACGCTTTCAAGTTCGCTCTAGCCCATACAATATGCCGCAATGAACTAAGTTGTGGTCCTCTTGACGAGTCCGATAGACATTCTTCTCCTCTTGGGCATCATCAAAGGTGGGGGCCTAACGGGCTTCTAGCACATATTGCTTTTGTGCAGAGAGGAGAATCCTCAAATTCATGGCCCATTCGTAAAGTTGCTACCGCTCGTTGCTAGTTTCTCTTTCTCCATGAACACATTGAAATTAAAAGGTGTGGTGCCATCTACAACAGAATTTGTAAAGTTTAGACTAAGTGTATGATAGATTGAGTTCAACTAATCTATATTACGAATGAACTCCCACTCAAAAACGACATCCCTCGTGCCTTTTTGGTGATTACATGAACCAAATCCACTACACCAAGTCCGATCATCACGTGAGTCGGTATAGCTTCAAAGGCGAGCATTAAATGGGCATCATATCAACTATATGACTCATGCTTAACCTTTCGGTCCGTGTTCTGAGGCCATGTCTATACATGCTAGGCTCGCCAAGTTAGAACCTTAGTATTCAAGGTGTAATGCTTTTACACCAGAAATATGGTCGTGGATCCAAGAACACCCAATCATCACGTGATGTCTTGGAGCGACGAAAACATAATCGGTGCATACTAAAGGAAGAACACATTCTTATCTTGATATTTAAATGAGGGATCATCTTATTATGCTAACAAAGCGCTAAACAAGCAATATAAGATGCAATCAAACATCATATGTTTATTAGTGAAATGATATGGTTTCCGCAGATGATCTCTATCATGTGCATCGTGGTATGATGTGGCATCCCGCAAAACCACTACTAGAAAATCGCGTTGAATTTGTGCATTGCATCGTCATCATCATGCATTGTTTGCCAAAACTATTTTCGCAACACCCGTTTTGTTTTCTAAAACGCCCCTCTTTATTCAAACAAAGAAACCGGGTCCCCGGAATATTTTGTTTTGGCCGCTATCGGTTTGCATATGGCCCGTTAAAATAAATAAAAGGTTTAAATATTTTCAGTAGGGGCAGTCGAACGGGCCGAATAGACCCGAACGACTACCCCCAGAAATTAAATCGGTCCAGCCCTCTAAATACTATAGTTACCTAAAACCCTACCCACCCTCCTTGGCCACATCATCCTGGCCAACCAGACGCTGACACGTCACCCTGCCTCTCCCCTCTACCAATCCCACCAGGCCACATCACCCAACCCCCCCCCCTTCTCTCTCTCCTCTCAACTTCCACCAAACCCCCAGCTTCCCCACACACGCGGCCACCCCTAGTCACCTGCCTCCTGCTGCCCTGGGCCTCCCTGCCCACGCCCACTCCCACGCCCGATCCCCACCTCCCCTGGTCCCACTCGCCACGCCCACGCCCACCGGTCCACGCCAACCTCCCCGCTTGTCCCGACCCCACCTGCCCTCACGGACCCACGCCTGCCCCCACACACGCGACCCACGCACGCGCTGCCCCGACCTCATCTTCTTCCTCGCCTCACAGCCCTCTGCTCCACCCTCGCCAAGCCCGCCTCGCCAAGGCCTGACCACCACTGCCGCCTCCCAAGGCCCGAGCTCGCCTCCGTCTGAGGCCATGTCTGCCAGCCTGCCTCTCGCCTCAAGGCCGCTGCCTGGCTGGGAGCCGCCCGCCTCCAACCTCGAGCCTCACGGACTGAGCACCTCCCGCCGGCTGACCTCCTCCATGCCTCGGCCTCGGCCAGTCACTGCCCTCCGTCTCCCTGCTCCGCCTCACAGCTGCCGCTGGCGACCTGCCACACCGCCCGAGCACCCCGGCGCCCACCCTCTCAGCCGAGCCGTCCACCGAGCCTCGCCGGCCACCACCACGAGCCCCGCCGAGCCGCCCGGCTACCTCGATCTCCTCCAGACCTCTGCCGCCTCGGCTCGTCCCGACCTCGACCCAGCGCGGAGCCCGCCACACAGCAGCCGCTGCCCCGCCTGAGCGCCCCGCCATCACGCCATCGGAAGCCGCCTCCACCTCGCGCGCCGAGCCTGGCTGCCCCACCTGCCTGCGTCACCGACTCTGTTTCCACGCGACAGAGCCTCTCCTTGCCCCTGTACGTTCCCTGGAGAGTTTGTTGTTGTGGAGACAGTGTGTCGAGGAGGTGTGGGTGATGTATGTTGCGGCCCGTGTTCATGTCGTGTTGGGGCATGCTCGGTCCGGCCCTCTGAAGTCGCCAAGTTTCTCGACGTCGTGCGGAGTCCGACAACCAACTCGGGGAAAGTCGACAAAGCGTCAAGTTTCCTTGTCGACAAGATCGGCTCGAGGATGTTGGATTAGAGGAATGTACGTGGAGAAACGCGAAGACCTCAGCGTCGGTCCCAAGTGCGCCATCAACAATAAGATGATACCTGGCCTTCGCACGAACGACAAGATCTACTACCCGGATTCGTCCGAGGCCCCGAACCTGGAGGTCTTCGATGCGGAGCACCAAGAACTCCTTCATGGATCCGAAGGCCGAACCCTGACACGCCAAGTTCTCCCTCCCGGATCCGAAGACGCCGAGACCCGGGTCACCAAGATCTCCGCCGTGGAACGACAAGACCGACAACATGGCCGACCACCGCGGATGCGACATGATCTTCTTCTCGAACAACAAGAGTCGTCGAGGGCCCGGAATGCCAAGTAATCCCTCGAGGACGCGGAGTACTTCATCCCGAACGCCACGACCGTCGACATGACCCGAAGACCGCGAATGCAACAAGATCTGCCCGATACCGAGAACGACCCCGGAGTCCGAGAACGCTTCCGTCGAACCTCGTCGAACCCGTCGAACCCTGGACCCGAGACCAACCCCGTTCCCCTAACCCCGGAACCCCAAGATCGTCGAACCCTAAAGTGTGACCCTTATCCGAGAACCCTATTTTATAACATAAAACAACTTGATTGCATATTGAATTGTCATACTCGCATGCATATCTGTGGTTTGGGGGCCTTATGCCGATTCACCTAATAATTAAATATGGGGCCCATATGCGGGCAAATCTAGCCTTATATTGGCCTCATTTAAAACTTGTGTAGCGAACCGGTGATAAATTCTGCCTTGTTAAACAACATTGAACTTGCGGGGGGGGTTTAAACAACTTGAACCATCTAATTAAATGTCGGGACCCCGGTACCGCTTAATATGACCTAATTGCATCGCACCTTGCCTTGTCATTCATCATGCATGCATCATGCCGATCTTTTGCCTTAGTATTAAATATCGTGATCCGGTTTTTCTTCTAGTGTTTTTGCTTCTTCATGATAAGGTCGATGAGTTGATGTGAGCTTCACCGATCTTCGGATGAACCTTTCGACAATGTTTTCAAAGTAGCATCTCCCCCTTTCTACCTATCTTACTTTTATAGTATTTATTCCCTCCTGTTGTTCTATTGCTATCTGTGTTGCGATGCTTTAGTTTCCGTACCCGTGATATATCCCCTGCAGCCTTATATTGCCTTGGACACACCCTATTACCTGTTGTTTGGTAGATAGTTGGACTTGCGCGTCGTAGTTGCTTGCTCAAGTGCTGATGTGTGTCGTCATATGCCACAGTTGCTGATGTATTGCCGCATGTTGATGTTGGAGATGGTGCTAGTTTTACTTATCGTCACTTTAATTTCTGTTTAACAACTAAAATTGAAATAAGCAGAGGCATCGGTGGGTGATAGAAAATATTTGGTTTCCGAACGCCCACTTGTGTCCCGTAAGACCCCGAGTACTTGATACCTGTTCCTTGATTTATCGCGCTATCCACATTCGGGGAGTATGGGATCCCCCGAGCTGAGCTTGATTCCGCTCTTATTTCTTGGGGCCACAACTAGTTTGAGTTGTTTTACTATCCCTGTACTTATGCCATGCTACTTTCAGATTTAAATTGTGCGAGGAGCACACTGCCGCTTAGGATCGGGACACGATTCCGCGGTGTCGACAAGCCCAGCCACACTTTCGGATTCCCGATGCTCACAAACGTCTACCCAAACCTTGAGCCCGTCTCGAGTCACCGCTTCGCTATGGATCTACTTAAGGTGGCCTGAAATATTTCTGAATCCTGTGATTGTTCAGTCGTGAAAGCCTCATTGGGTTTTGATTTGGTTTTTCCGAGGTTGATCGAGCGTGTGTTGCTATTGGTGCACCCCGGCCGGGTAAAACTTTCTGAAAGCCGTGTCCGCGGATATGGACGACTTGGAGCACAGTATCTCGATCATAGACAAGCATAACTAAAGTTTACTGCTATAAATTTGACTTATAATGACTAGTAATCAGCTTCACTATAATGGAACGGCTAATTAATACTGCCCACAATTGCTTGTTTGGTTGTCGCTTGCGACAATTGTATCTGACTAGTAAGTATTGCAACTACAACGGAATGGCTGAATAAAAGTACCAACAACTGCTGGGTTTTATGGGTTATCTCATGTTAAATGTATCTGACTAGTAAGTGCTGCCACTATAACGGAATGGTTAACTAAAAGTGCCCACTGCTTACTTTATCAGGATGATTATCTAAACCTGACTAGTAATTGCTGCAATGATAACTGAATAAGTAAAACTGCCAACGGTGTGAGTTCCTCGGTTGACTTCTTCATTTGGTCGCGAGGGGGAAAACCAGGATGGGTTTGTTTGGTGTTAGTTTCAGGTAGGATCCGAATAGGTCATTCTTATCCCTCTCTGATAACCGCCAGTTGTATCGAGTCTCTATAGGTTGTTTAGTGCATGCTGCCGCTGCCGCTCAGTCCACCATACCTATGTAGGCGAGGACCGCCGAATTCTAGCCTCGCTGTATCGCCTCGATCTTGACGCTCCTCTTTTCCTTTGCCCTTTGTCGGCACCCCTTTGTTTAAGCAGGTTTTGAGATCGACGCCGTTAGCGTGGTTACCCTTCCGCTCGGCTCGCAGGGTTATGGACGCCATTGGTTATTCTTCTTGGGGCTCTTAGCCCCATTTGCATCTTGTCCGTAGTCGGACGCCTATTATTTTCAAGGTGATTTGGATCTTTGTATATTATATCTGTATTCTTGACTCTTTGAGTCGCTGTTATATATATCTGCTCGTGGGTCCCATCGAGGACTGTTGTGTAATGTTATTATTTGCTTTCCACCCGCATTAAAGTGCTGGTGGGCACCTTTGAATCGCTTTCTATGCGGGTTTGGCGGGTTTTCGCTAAAACTTGCATAGGTCCGATTCGAGGGTGTTACAGAGTGGTATCGAGCTCAAAGCTTGCGATATTCACAAGTCCAAATAGGATAACCTAGCTAACGGCCGAAGTAGAGTGTCAAAACTATTTTGCAAAAATCGGTTGGATAGTTCTGGTTAGGTCTGATTTTACTCCTTACCCCCCTGCTATTCTCCTCTTATCTCGACGTGTTTTGAACCTACCCTCTTATCTTTTCTTCGAGTCCAGGATTTCTCGTGGTTGGGTTTCCGTCGTACCTTCAGGGTTTCGAATTCTCCCTTTTGTAACGGAGGTGCTACGATCATCAATCTGCAACTGTTCGGTTGTGCCCTTCATCCGATCTTTTGTTCTTGAGCTCCTTATCCATATGTGTTCCTTGCTGGATATCAGTGTCGTTGAAAAACATACGAGAAGGACGAGCTTTGGTGAAGTTGGGGTTAACCTTGAGCATGTGTTGTTCATGCCAATGGAACCACCGCGAAACCTAATCAGTGTGTCTTTCATACGATTTCTGCTGGCAACACTCCCTTGTTTCCGAACCTCGCTTGTCGAGATCTTCAGTCTAATTCCGAGAGTTGGATGCTTAATCCGCTTATTCGTGTGCAGAGTAATGGTTTGAGTGTGGGATGGAGTAGCTACCCTACCACTGCTCTTATCATTCGCTCTTGTACGTCGAATCAGTGGGTCCAGCAATTTACTCCGTCCATGGAAGTTAGGGGTGGCTTTATTTGTTGATACCTCTACCTTCGACCTTTTGTTTCCGGAGTGTTCTCTCGACGATCAGGAGCAACGACCCTTTGTTGGTGGTGTCGCCGTTTTCAAGATGAAGAAGGAACCATCGTTAGTGGTGTCGCGAAGATCTACACAAAGCGAGAAGACGGAGGACGCCGACCTTCCTTCCGGTACCATGAGGCGGATCTCGAGGGCGAGATCCTTTGTTAGTGGTGTCGAATTGTGGCATCCCGCAAAACCACTACTAGAAAATCGCGTTGAATTTGTGCATTGCATCGTCATCATCATGCATTGTTTGCCAAAACTATTTTCGCAACACCCGTTTTGTTTTCTAAAACGCCCCTCTTTATTCAAATAAAGAAAACCGGTCCCCGAATATTTTGTTTTGGCCATCGGTTTGCATATGGCCCGTTAAAATAAATAAAAGGTTTAAATATTTTTAAGAGCGATGAACGGGCCGAATAGACCCGAACGACTACCCCTAGAAATTAAATCGGTCCAGCCCTCTAAATACTATAGTTACCTAAAACCCTACCCACCCTCCTTGGCCACATCATCCTGGCCAACCAGACGCTGACACGTCACCCTGCCTCTCCCCTCTACCAATCCCACCAGGCCACATCACCCAACCCCCCCTTCTCTCTCTCCTCTCAGTTTCCACCAAACCCCCCAGCTTCCCCACACACGCGGCCACCCCTAGTCACCTGCCTCCCCTGCCGCTGCCCCTGGGCCCTCCCTGGCCCACGCGCCCACTCCCACGCCCGATCCCCACCTCCCCCTGGGACCCACCTCGCCCGCGCCCAGCACGCCCCCACCCGGTCCACGCCAACCCCGCGCCTCCCCCAGTTGTCCCCGACCCCACCTGCCCCTACCGGACCCACGCCCCTGGCCCCCCACACACGCGACCCACGCACGCGCTGCCCCGACCTCATCTTCTTCCTCTTGCCTCACAAGCCCTCCGCCTCCACTCGCTAAGCCCTCACCGGCTCCCGACCCCGCCCAGCCGACTGCCGCCTTCCTGGCCCGAGCTCGCCTCCGTCCGAAGCGCCTGCCAGCCCTGCCTCCTCACAAGCCGCCGTTGCCTTCCGCCCAACCTCGAGCCCGCCGGACGAGCACCTCCCCGCTCGCGTCGACCTCCTCCACGGCCCTCGGCCTGGCCAGTTCGCCCGCCTCCGTCTCCCCTGCCTGCCTCCGCTGCCGCCTGGCGACCTCGCCACCGCCGAGCACCCGGGCGCCCACCCCCTCCGCAGAGCGTCCACCGAGCCTCGCGGCGCCACCACCACGAGCCTGGCCGAGCCGCCGTGCTACCTCGATCTCCTCCAGACCTCTCGCGCCCGCCCGCCTGGCTCGTCCCGACCACGACCCAGCGCGAGCCCGCCGCCAGCCGCTGCCCGCCCGGCCCCGCCAGCCCCGCCATCGCCCGGCAAGCCGCCTCCACCTCGCAGATCGAGCCCGCTGGCCCCCACCTGCGTCAAGACGACTGCTTCCACGCTGGCAGCCTCTCCTTGCCCCTGTACGTTCCCTGGAGAGTTTGTTGTTGTGGAGACAGTGTGTCGAGGAGGTGTGGGTGATGTATGTTGCGGCCCGTGTTCATGTCGTGTTGGGGCATGCTCGGTCCGGCCCTCTGAAGTCGCCAAGTTTCTCGACGTCGTGCGGAGTCCGACAACCAACTCGGGGAAAGTCGACAAAGCGTCAAGTTTCCTTGTCGACAAGATCGGCTCGAGGATGTTGGATTAGAGGAATGTACGTGGAGAAACGCGAAGACCTCGGCGTCGGTCCCAAGTGCGCCATCAACAATAAGATGATACCCAAGGCCTTCGGCACGGAACGACAAGATCTACTACCCGGGATTCTGTCCGAGGCCCCGAACCCGGAGGTCTTCGATGCGGAGCACCAAGAACTCCTTCATGGATCCGAAGGCCGAACCCTGACACGCCAAGTTCTCCCTCCCGGATCCGAAGACGCCGAGACCCGGGTCACCAAGATCTCCGCCGTGGAACGACAAGACCGACAACATGGCCGACCACCGCGGATGCGACATGATCTTCTTCTCGAACAACAAGAGTCGTCGAGGGCCCGGAACGCCAAGTAATCCCTCGAGGACGCGGAGTACTTCATCCCGAACGCCACGACCGTCGACATGACCCGAAGACCGCGAATGCAACAAGATCTGCCCGATACCGAGAACGACCCCGGAGTCCGAGAACGCTTCCGTCGAACCTCGTCGAACCCGTCGAACCCTGGACCCGAGACCAACCCCGAACCCCGAACCCCGGAACCCCAAGATCGTCGAACCCTAAAGTGTGACCCTTATCCGAGAACCCTATTTTATAACATAAAACAACTTGATTGCATATTGAATTGTCATACTCGCATGCATATCTGTGGTTTGGGGGCCTTATGCCGATTCACCTAATAATTAAATATGGGGCCCATATGCGGGCAAATCTAGCCTTATATTGGCCTCATTTAAAACTTGTGTAGCGAACCGGTGATAAATTCTGCCTTGTTAAACAACATTGAACTTGCGGGGGGGTTTAAACAACTTGAACCATCTAATTAAATGTCGGGACCCCGGTACCGCTTAATATGACCTAATTGCATCGCACCTTGCCTTGTCATTCATCATGCATGCATCATGCCGATCTTTTGCCTTAGTATTAAATACTGCATCCGGTTTTTCTTCTAGTGTTTTTGCTTCTTCGCGGATAAGGTCGATGAGTTGATGTGAGCTTCGCCCCGATCTTCGGATGAACCTTTCGACAATGTTTTCAGGCGAGCATCTCCCCCTTTCTACCTATCTTACTTTTATAGTATTTATTCCCTCCTGTTGTTCTATTGCTATCTGTGTTGCGATGCTTTAGTTTCCGTACCCGTGATATATCCCCTGCAGCCTTATATTGCCTTGGACACACCCTATTACCTGTTGTTTGGTAGATAGTTGGACTTGCGCGTCGTAGTTGCTTGCTCAAGTGCTGATGTGTGTCGTCATATGCCACAGTTGCTGATGTATTGCCGCATGTTGATGTTGGAGATGGTGCTAGTTTTACTTATCGTCACTTTAATTTCTGTTTAACAACTAAAATTGAAATAAGCAGAGGCATCGGTGGGTGATAGAAAATATTTGGTTTCGACGCCCACTTGTGTCCGTAAGACCCCGAGTACTTGATACTGCTCCTTGATTTATCGCGCTATCCACATTCGGGAGTATGGGATCCCCCGAGCGAGCTTGATTCCGTCTTATTTCTTGGGGCCACAACTAGTTTGAGGTGTTTTACTATCTGTACTTATGCCATGCTACTTTCGTATTTAAATTGTGCGAGGAGCACCTTGTCTGCTTAGGATCGGGACACGATTCCATGGTGTCGACAAGCCGAGCCACACTTTCGATTCCCGTGCTCACAAAGCTCTACCCAAACCTTGAGCCCGTCTCGAGTCACCGGCTTCGCTATGGATCTACTTAAGGGTGGCCTCAAATATTTCTCAATCTGTGATTGTTCACCGTGAAAGCCTCGTTGGTTTTGATTTGGTTTTTCCGAGGTTGATCGAGCGTGTGTTGCTATTGGTGCACCCCTGGGTAAAACTTTCAAAGCCGTGTCCATGGATATGGACGACTTGGAGCATGATCTCGATCATAGACAAGCATGACTAAAGTTTACTGCTATAAATTTGACTTATAATGACTAGTAATCAGCTTCACTATAATGGAATGGCTAATTAATACTGCCCACAATTGCTTGTTTGGTTGTCGCTTGCGACAATTGTATCTGACTAGTAAGTATTGCAACTACAACGGAATGGCTGAATAAAAGTACCAACAACTGCTGGGTTTTATGGGTTATCTCATGTTAAATGTATCTGACTAGTAAGTGCTGCCACTATAACGGAATGGTTAACTAAAAGTGCCCACTGCTTACTTTATCAGGATGATTATCTAAACCTGACTAGTAATTGCTGCAACGATAACTGAATAAGTAAAACTGCCAACGGTGTGAGTTCCTCGGTTGACTTCCTCATTTGGTCGCGAGGGGTAAAACCAGGATGGGTTTGTTTGGTGTTAGTTTCAGGTAGGATCCGAATAGGTCATTCTTATCCCTCTCTGATAACCGCCAGTTGTATCGAGTCTCTATAGGTTGTTTAGTGCATGCTGCCGCTGCCACCCACCATACCTATGTAGGCGAGGACCGCCTTTCTAGCCTCGCTGCATCGGCCTCGATCGACGCTCCTCCTTTTCCTTTGCCCTTTGTCGGCACCCCTTTTGTTTAAGCAGGTTTTGAGATCGACGCCGTTAGGTGGTTACCTTCCGGCCTGGGCAGGGTTATGGACGCCATTGGTTATTCTTCAGGGCTCTTAGCCCCATTTGCATCTTGTCCGTAGTCGGACGCTCGATCATTTTCAAGGTGATTTGGATCTTTGTATATTATATCAGTATTCTTGACTCTTTGAGTCGCTGTTATATATATATCTGTTCTGTGGGTCCCATCGAGGACTGTTGTGTAATGTTATTACTTCGTTTTCCACCCGCACGAAAGTGCCTGGTGGGCACCTTTGAATCGTTTCTATGCGGGTTTGGCGGGTTTTCGCTAAAACTTGCATAGGTCCGATTCTTAGGGTGTTACATATGATCACTATCATACATATATTTGTAAATCCAAGGTCTATGGATTTTACACGCTATGTGTGTTGTAAGAGTATCATCTCATACTTCTACTTACAACACTACCATATCATAACACTAGCCCAGCAACAATCTAAACTAGACGCCTCTAATTTATCCATTGCAAGTTTTACGTGGCTTAGGGCTTTCGAGATAGAACCGTTCTTACCTACGAACATGAACCACAACGAGGATAATAAAATTGTTGACAACTCGCTTGCAAAATAGATATTGACTATAGTAGGAGAGACAGACACCCGCTAGCCACTTATGCAAACTAGTTGCATGTCAAGCGTGGAACAGGTCTCATGTGCGAGGACATGTAAAGTTTGTCCGGGCCACTTCATCCCACTATGCCACCAATATCCAAAATTACAACAAAGGAGCAACGACATGATCATCATCGCCCACATACTCATATGTGTACTACCCGTGTAAAGTATCTACGCATAGATCCGGCTCTGATACCACTGTAGGGTTCGCAGCATAGAAAACAAAAAATTTCCTACGATGTGAACTATATACTAAGATCTATCTACTAGATACAAACAACGGGCGGATGTATATCCGTAGAGAACATACCCTTGAAGACCGACAAAGCTTAACGATTTCAACTCGTGGTTGATGTAGACGATCTCTTGCCGATCTCAAGATCGAGAGGAAGTCCTAGCGCCGCAAATCAGCAGCGCATCCGTGCTCGCACACACGTTCGAGGCACCGAGCAACCTCCGCCTCCTCGCTCTAGCGATGCAGCGGAAGCACAACTCTTTCTTGCCGAATAGCCACCGGGAACATGTATCTCGCTAGTCCGAGACCATGGGGTATAAATCTAGAGGGGGAGAGGGATCCTTCACGACGAGGTGTGAGAGACAAGTGAGGAGGGGGGCTCCTTTTATAGGAGGAGGGGGGCACCCAAGGGGGTGGCCGGCGCATGGGGTCTGCCCCCTTGCCCTCCCCTCTTCATGTGGGTGGACACTCCACTTACAAATCTCCTTTAAATTCCCTCCACTCAAAAGTCCACTCAAATTCCCATTAAATTTCCACCAAATTTAATGCAAACTCTCATTAAATAAAACTCTTTTATTTTATTCAGAATTTTGTCAATTACTTTAATGACAAACATTCACAAATAACCCCTTGCTAGAATTCTATTTCACATGCATAACCACTTTATGCAATTTCACCCGAAAACCTGCTTTGTGTATCTAGTGAAATAAATTCTGCGCTTGTTCATTCTTTCGGCATGAAACATTTGCTCCAATTGGATGTCGGTGTCTCTTAAGTGTGTCACCCTACGGTTCGTGAATAATGCGGACATGATCGAGACCCTCTCGGATCAATAATCGAAGCGGGATCCGAGACCCATCGACTCCCACACCAACGATGACTTTCTTGTGATCGTCGGAACCTTTTACGCTAGTATCTTAATCCCTTTGTTTCACAATATATTACATGTCCGAGATTCGATCATCGGTATCTCCATACCTAGTTTGATCTCGCTATCGACATGCACTCTTTTCTCGTTCTGTGATATAACATTCTAGTGATCAAATCACTTGCTTGCAAGCTAATCAATGTGATATCACCGAGAGGGCCCAGTATATCTATCCGTCATCGGGATGAACAAATTCCTCTCGATCCATGAGCCTCAACAAAACACTTTATTAGTTCAATCCATCTTTATAATCACCCCATTACGGTGTGACGTTTGATGTTATCAAGAAACTCTTCCGGTGTTAGTGATTGACATGATCTCATGGTCTAAGGATTAGGATCACTTCGTAAGTTGTTATAGCAATATAAACTCAATGACTTTGATCGTAATGCTATACTTCGGATGAATGTTCATCACACCATTACACTAATGTTGTGATCCCGTTATTAACAACATCCAATGTCCATGATCAGGAAACCTTGATCATCTTGTTAATCAACGAGCTAGTTTATGAGAGAGGCATAACTAGGAACTTTCTGTTTGTTTATTAAACACACATGTATTAACATTTCCGTATTAATACAATTATAGCATGCAAAAAAAACATCTATCATATACTTGGAATACACATAATAAACACTTTATTATTGCCTCTCAGGGCATATTCCCTTCACAATATGTCATCCACATATAGTATTAAGAATGCTACAGAGCTCCCACTCACTTTCTTGTAAATACAAGCTTCTCCATAAGTTTGTATAAAACCAAAACTTTTGATCACCTTATCAAAACGTTGATTCCAACTTCGGGATGCTTGCTTCAATCCATAGATGGACCTTTGAAGTTTGCACACCTTGTTAGCATCTTTAGGATCGACAAAACCTTTGGGTTGCATCATATATAACTCTTCATCAATGTCTCCATTGAGGAATGTTGTTTTGACATCCATCTGCCATATCTCATAATCATAATATGCAGCGATTGCTAACATAATCCTCACAGACTTTAGCTTCGCTATTGGTGAGAAAGTCTCATCGTAGTCAACTCCTTGAATTTGTCGAAACCCTTTTGCGACAAGTCGAGCTTTATAGACAGTAACATTACCATCAGCATCTGTTTTCTTCTTGAAAATCCATTTATTCTCGACAGCCTTCCGGCCATCCGGTAAGTCCACCAAATTCCACACTTGGTTTTCGTACATGGATCCAATCTCGGATTTCATGGCTTCTTGCCATTTATTGGAATCTGGGGTCATCATCGCTTCCTCATATGTCTCAGGGTCATCGCTGTTGTCCACCAACATGACACTCATAATGGGATCATACCAATCTGGAGTGGTACGAGTTCTCGTTGACCTCCGAGGCTCTGTAGCAACTTCAACCGAAGTTTCATGATCGCCATCATTAGCTTCCTCTCTAATTGGTGCAAGCACCACAGGAACTTCTTCCGGTGCTGCGCTACTCACAATATCGAGAGAAGGTTCGACAACCTCGTCGAGTTCTACTTTCCTTCCAGTCACTTCTTTCAAGAGAAATTCCTTCTCTAGAAAGGATCCATTCTTGGCAACGAAGATTTTGCCTTCGGATCTATGATAGAAGGTATACCCAATAGTTTCCTTCGGGTATCCTATGAAGACGCATTTATCCGCTTTGGGTTCAAGCTTGTCCGGTCAGAACTTCTTTACATAGGCTTCAGATCCCCAAACTTTAATGAACGACAATCTAGGTTTCTTCCCAAACCATAATTCATACGATGTCGTTTCAACGGATTTAGACGGTGCCCTATTTAAAGTGAATGCGCTGTTTCTAATGCATAACCCCACAATGATAGCGAAATGTAAGTGACATCATAGAACGAACCATATCTAAGAGAGTTCGATTGACGTTCGGACACACCATTACTGTTGTGGTGTTCCGGCGGTGTCAATTGTGAAAGTATTCCGCATTTCTTCAAATGCTCGCCAAACTCGTAACTTAGATATTCACCTCCACGATCAGAACGTACAAATTTAATCTTCTTGTTACGTTGATTCTCTACCTCACTTTGAAACTCCTTAAACTTCTCGAAAGTTTCGGACTTATGTTTCATGAAATAGATATACCCATATCTACTCAAGTCATCCGTGAAGGTAAGAACATAACGATAACCATCGCGCGATGCTACACTCATTGGACCACACACATCGGTATGTATGATTTCCAATAAGTCCGTAGTCGCTCCATCATACCAGAAAATGGAGTCTTAGTCATTTTACCCATCAGACATGCTTCGCATCTATCAAGTGATTCAAAATCAAGTGATTCAAGAAGCCCATCGGAATAGAGTTTCTTCAAACGCTTCACTCCAATGTGACCAAGACGACAGTGCCACATATAGGTCGAGTTATCGCTTGATTTCAAACGTTTAGCCTCAATGTTATTAATATGTGTATTTCCACTATCGAGATTCAATAAGAATAGACCATCTATCAAAGGTGCATGTGCATAAAACATATTACTCATATAAATCGAACAACCATTATTCTCGGACTTAAAAAAGTAACCGTCTCGCAATAAACAAGATCCCGATATAATGTTCATGCTCAACGCAGGCACCAAATAACAATTATTTAAGTATAAAACTAATCCTGATGGTAGATGAAGGGGTAGCGTGCCAACCGCGATCACATCAACCTTTGATCCATTTCCCACGCGCATCGTCACCTCGTTCTTTGCTAGCTTCCATTTATTCTACAGCACCTGTTTCGAGTTACAAATATGAGCAACCGAACCAGTATCAAATACCCAGGAACTACTACGAGTACTAGTGAGATACACATCAATAACATGTATATCAGATATACCTTTCTTCTTGATGTTGCCGTTCTTCAAATCCGCCAAGTACTTTGGGCAATTCCGCTAAAGGACCTTCTCCCTTGCGGAAAAGCACTCAAGATCGTGCTTAGGTCCAGCCTTGGTCTTCTTCGTCGGCGTGGTAACTTTCTTACCACCCTTCTTGAAGTGTCCCTTCTGCTTAGACTTGCCTTTCTTGAATTTGGTGGTCTTATTGACCAACAACACTTGGTGCTCTTTCTTGATCTCCACTTCTGCAGACTTCAAAATGGCAAAGAGTTATGGCAACGTCTTGTTCATGTTCTGCATGTTGTAGTTCATCACAAAGTTCTTGTAACTTGGTGGTAGTGATTGGAGGACACAATAAATCCCCAAAGCATTAGGAATCACTATACCCAAGCTTTGAAGTTTGTTTATGCCTGACATCTTAAGCACATGCTCACTGACGGAGCTGCCCTCTTCCATCTTGCAGTTAAAGAACTTTTCAGAAGCCTCATAGCTTTCAATTGCCGCATGAGTCTCAAAGATCAATTTGAGATCCTCGACAATATCATATGGGTCTGAATTCTCAAACCTTTTCTGAAGCTCCGATTCTAAACCATACAAGATAGCACACTGAACTATGGAGTATTGAGTCTTCCGAGTGAGGTAAACGTTCATTACTTCATCGGCAGCATCAGCTGCACGTGGGTCACCCAGCGGTGCATCCAGCACATAGGTCAAATTACCAGCTCTGAGGACAATCCTCAAATTGCGGAACCAATCTGCGAAGTTGCTTCCATTGTTTTTCAACTTTTCTTTCTCTAGGAACGCATTAAAATTGATGGTAGGGGCTGCCATTGATCTACAACATATTTGCAATAGTTTAGACTAAGTTTATGACAAATTGAGTTCATATTAATAAAATTAATCTAGGTGAACTCCCACTCAAAACAATATCCCTCACATTGTTTTAGTGATCACACGAACCAAATTCACCACATCAACACCGATCATCACGAGAGTTGATATAGTTTCAATGGCGAACAATGGACATGTTCATCATATCTACTATATGATTCATGCTTTACCTTTCGGTGATTCGTGTTCCGAGACCATGTCTGTACATGCTAGGCTCGTCAAGATCAAACCTTAGTTTCCGCATGAGCAAATCTGGCTTGCTCACGTTGTATACACTTGCGGAATCTAACACACTCGATCATCACGTGGTGCTTCGAAACAACAAGCTTTAGCAACGGTGCTAACTAAGGGTGAACACTTTATGACTTGAAATTCATGTGCATGAGGGATCATCTTATAATGCTACCGTCGTCTACTAAGCAATACAAGATGCATAAAGGATTAACATCACATGCAATTCATAATATGTGATATGATATGGCCTTTCTTCTTTGTGCTTCCGATCTCCATCTTCTAGCACGAACATGATCTCCATCATCACCGGCATTGCATCAAGGTCAATGACGCTTCTCCATGGTTGTCATCCACTGGCTTCAACTATTACAACTACTTTGAATAGACACGGGTCTTAACATAAATTAAAGACAACCATATGGCTCCGCGTTGCCAACTTACAATAAGGAACATTGCATACATCAAATATAATCACAATCATGGCCATATCACATCACAAAGACACCGCAAAACAAAGTTAGACGCCTTTACTTTCTTTGCATGTTTTACGTGGTTTGGGGCTTTCAATAAGTGTCGTTCTAACTTACGAACAAGAACCACAACATTGATACTAGTATTGTTAATCACCCGTTGTAAATTGGATCTTAACTATGCTAGGAGAAACAGGCACCCGCAAAGCCACTTATGCAATACAAGTTGCATGTCAAGCGTGGAGCAAGTCTCATGAACGATGTCATGTAAGGTTAGCCCGGGGCGCTTCATCCCAACATACCGCAAGATGCAAAGTACACAAGAAGCAATCGACAATAAAAGCATCAACGCCCACAATGACCATTGTGTTCTACTCGTGCAACAGATCTACATATAGACACGGCTCTGATACCACTTTAGGGTTTCGTAGCATGGAAAACAAAAAATTTCTACCGCATACAAACAAACAAGCCAAGATATATCTACTAGATTGTAGCAACGAGTCGATGGAATAACTCACCCTCGAAGATTCCAAAGTGTTTAACGAGAGCGGATTCTCGTGGGTGATGTAGTCGTACTCTTCCCGATCTCAAGATCGCGTGAGCGATCCTTCCGTAGCTCCTTCAGCGCCCCTCAATCGGTCACATCGCTCGGTACTGATGAAGACCTTCCTCTCCTTGTTCCAAAGATGCAAAGAAGTTTGTAGCACTCTCCTCGCGATTCCTGAAGACAACGGTGTACCTAAGTAGAGGGAGATCTCGCAGGCTTCGCCTTAAGCCGAGCGAGTATGGTGGATTATGAGAGAGCTCTCGGCGATCTAGGGTTTAGACACACCAAAGAGGAAGTGCTAGAGCCGGCTGGGGCTTGGGGCAGCCCAAGTCGGCTAGGGCAAAACCCTAGGGGCGGCGGCGGCTATGGTGGGCAGCAGCTGCTAGGGTTTGAGGCGTGGAAGTTGTGTGTCCTAGGAGGGAGCCCTGCCCCTCCTTATATAGGTGGAGGGGCCGGCCGACCAAGGGGAGGGAGGGGAGTCCCTCCCCAACTCGGCTTGGGTGGTGCGCCGCCGGTTGGAGGAGGGATTCCCTCCCCAACTCGGTTTCCCACTCCTCCTCCTCTTTCCAAAACTTGCTGTTTGACTTTCAAACTAGCCGTTTGACTTTTCAATTTAGGATTTAAATAAACCCTTTATTTTGGACAGCGAAGACACTTAGTACATGATGCAATCATTCCAACTTACAATGACACATTCATGTACCCCTTCCCCTCCGGAGTGCCGGACATTCCGGAACCTTCTAGAACATTCCCGATGAAAACACCGGAACCATTCCCCAACTCCGAAACGGGACTTTCCTTATATGAATATTATTCTCCGGACCATTCCAGATCTCCTCGTGATATCCCGGATCCCATCCGAGACTCCGAACAACATTCGGTCTCTTTCTCATCATACCATAACTACTCAAACAACGTCGAATCCTTAAGTGTGTCTCCCTACGGTTCGTGATTTATGCGGACATGATCGAGACACTTCTCTGAACAATAACCAATAGAGGAATCTGGAAACTCATATGGCTCCCACATATTTCTACGATTACTTTGCGATCGAATGAACCACTTATATACGATACCAATTTCCCTTTGTCTCACGATAGTTTACTTATCTGAGGTTATGATCGTCGGTATCTCTGCATACCTAGTTCAACCTCGTTACCGATAAGTACTCTTTTATCTTTCCCGTGATATGTGATCCCTTGTGAGACAGTCACATGCTTGCAAGCTAATTGGATGACATTCCACCGAGAGGGCCCAGAGTATATCTATCCATCATATGGATGGACAAATCCCACTCTTGATCCATGTGTCTCAACCAATACTTTCCGGACACTCAATGACACCTTTATAGCCACCCAGTTACGGTGTGGTGTTTGATGTCATCAAAGCATCCATCCGGTAAAGGTGATATGCATGATCTCATGGTCGAAGGAATTAGGTTACTATGTATCAAAAAGCATATAGTAGTTGAACTATTGAAATGACTTGATCTTTATGCTACGCTTATCTATAGGAGTATGTCCATCATATCATTCTCCTAACGATATGATCTTGTTGTTAATAACATCTCGATGTTCATAATAGGGAAACCACAATCATCTATTAACCAACAAGCTAGTATTATATAGAGGCTTTACTAGGGACTTCAAATTAAGTTTACAAATCACACAAGTATCAATGTTTCCTTGTTAATACTATTATAGCATGAATGTAAACATTTATCATAAACACAAAGATATAATAATAACTATATTTATTATTGCCTCTAGGGCATATCTCCAACAGGTGAAAGGCATAAGATGAAAGACAGAGTTAATAGGCTTTAATAAATCTATGTCTTCCTAATACAATCCTAGGTCACGATCCTACAGTCGACACACGGGCTCTGATACCATCCTGTAACACCCCGGTTCTGAAAAGACCGTGGCCTCTATGTGACATGCCAATCCCTGGATCGGTTCATTGGCCCACAATAGAGTAAGATAGATAACATAGCAAAATATCCGTGTATCATGAATAACGAAGATCCAGAGTACCATTATTACAATAAAAGCTTAGCACAAAGCTATCTCAAATTATTCAGGTAACAACATAAATAAAACAAATCCTCCATTCTTCAAATTGCCCACAAGTGAACAAGTGCCGAGTGGAGTACCGTGGCCTATAACGATCAATCAGAATCGGAATAACCTGCAACATGAAACGTAGCAGCTCCGAAGGGTCAATACATGGAATGTATGGCAAGTAGAGCTAGTAATGGAGACAATAGTACTAACATCTACATGCATATCTGGCAAGTGGAGCTGTGTCTGGCTTGCATTTGCAAATACATTTGTCCTACTTTCATAAACAGTTTTGATTTTTCCTTAACAAGATCCCAATTAAGTTAACCCAACAATATTAAAACAATTATGAAATTAGAATGATCGAGAAACATGTCATGGAATCAATACCAAGCAACTCAGATGTCCATAACCGGGGACACGGCTAATCGATTAGATTATACACTCTCTGCAGAGGTTTGTACACTTTACCCATGTGACTTGGCCAGCCCAGCTCGTACCATCACTCTCATTTTGGGTGATGATAGGGAGAAGTCCAAGAAGAGACTATTCGGGAAGTAGCTCCTCAATCCCGACGCGCACCGGTCCAACCTACCAAAATTCTATATCTCTGGATACGCGGGTTCGAGTTACCACAACATACTAAGTCCAACCAACCGCCCATTCCATTATTGGCACATGGTTGTACACGTAAGCTACACAATAAAGAAGCCAATCAATTTCTCTCGATACCTGGGTGCCTTTCCGCAATAAACCACCAAAAATTATCAATCCCATCACACCCAGGAGATTCATTGATTAAGTTGTTTTAGTTTTCACAAACCAATACTTTTAGAAACAAGTCTCAATGATGTAACCCAGCCCTCGTTTAACATAGCATGGCTAAGCACATCTACCAACGGTGGTTCATCTACAAGGAAAGCCCTACCACATAATAGGACATAGCATAGCGATAGTATCATCCTACACATGCATCTACAAAATACACGACAATGCATTGAAAATAGTAGGACGATATCATGAACAAAGTAGCATCTACTTGCCTTGGTTGTAGCGGTCGGAAGAACAATCCACACACGAGCAAGCGTTGCACTCGTCACAATCTACACGATACAATTGCAATCATAAACAAACAATCCACAAGCATATGCAACAAAGATGATGCATGAAGGTATGCAAGACAAGTGAATTGGTGCTACAGCTGCACCACAACATCGTATACCATAATACTACCGATTGCATGCATGGAAAATAGTTTTAGCGCTAGGAAAACTATTAAGTAAAAGTAATGCTCACAACTAGAGCTAGAACTCAAATAATTCACTACCGTAGTATAGTGTTTGTAAAATCTTGGGAAAATTCTACAGTATGGGCATCGGGGATTAGAAACAGTACCAACTGGAATTACTCAAAAATGAATTATAAAACTCCCCGAGTAATTAAAATACTGCAGAAAGTCACTAGACAATTTCTGCAGAATTTTTTACTGTAATCCTATCTTTTAATTCACGATGAGATTCCCCTCGTTCCACTGAATCCAGGGACATATCATACGCGATTTTTGGAGCTACGGATCTTTTTTTACGAATTTATTACTCCGAAAAGGCCACTAACTAGTTTGATTAAACTGTACTAAACCTTGCGGCAAAAGCCTGAACCAAAGGTACAGCGAGATTCTACACGACTCACTGAATCTACACATATTTTATTTGCAATTTTTGGCCAAGCGGTTTAATTTCTACGCAATTTACAAGTTTCTACCGAAATCTGTCAACTAAAAGGATTAACGAAATTGACCAGTCAATTGTGTCTGTTGACTGGTCAAAGCGTCTGCTGACTGGGCGCTGACTGGGCGTCTGACTAGTCAACGCCTGAGTCTGACCGGTCAACTAACGATCTAAGCCGCTGATCTGAGATCTGACGGTGGCTGCTGTCTTACCGGAAACAAACGGCGAAACGGACGGCGGCGAGTTCCGGACGGCGACGGCGATCGGTTCCGGCGTCGGGGTTTTCCTGCACGCAGGGAGACGGTCAACGAACGGTCCAAGATCGTCAACGCGGCGCGCGTGCGATGCGGTACGAACGAAACGGCGCGACGCAAAACGGCGCGCGAGTGTGTGCTTGCATGTATGCATGCGTGTGCGTGTGCGCACGCGAAGCGAGGCAGCGGCGGCGCGCAGCTAGCAGCGCATGCAGCGGCGGCGCGCGCAGCGAGGCGGCGCGAGGCACGCGGCGGCGGAGGCGCTGCGGGGCGACGTGGCGGTGCACGCGGGCAGGCGGGCGCGCGGCGGGTGCAAGGCGGCCGAGGCGGCAAGGCGGCGGCGGCGGCGGCGAACGCGCGCGGCGGCGGAAAGCGGCGCTGGCGGCAGCCTACCTAGCGGCGGGATGGCGACGCGGCGGCGGCCGAGGGAGGTGGCGGCGGCGGCGCGTGGAGGAGGCGACGCGGGAGGGCTCCTGGCGGCGCGCGGTTAGCGAGGCAGGGGCGATCGCGCGGGGGAGGCGGGGTCGGCGGGCACGGGGTACCGAGGCCGAGGTGGGGCCCTTTTGTGGCCCTGCGCGCGGAAATCCTAAACTGATTCGATCCGGAAATAGACTAGAACTCGGAAATCGGTCCAAATTTTCGGACCGTTTTCCAGCGGTTTACAAAAACGGCCGCAACTTCTCCGTACGAGCTCCGATTCGAGCGATTCTTGCGCCTACGGGTTCGTATGGTCGAGGGGAACAATCTAGCGTCGAGGTTTGAGCGAAACCACTAATCTACAAGGGTGGTCAACGCTAGTCCTACTAAAGCTTCCCGCAGGAACCTCGTATCAAAATAGAATAGGGTTTTGCAAATGGCGTTTCGTCGACTCATCTCGATCGACGGTTTTGTATGGAAAAACATGATGCGATGATATGAATGATATGTAAGACCAAATCTAAAATCTGGGATGTGACATCGTGATAAGGAGCACATGGGCATTCATGCAGTATTGTGAGCATCCTCCCTCCCCTCAATGAACTAGTTATCTGATAGTACCAGTTCAAGTTCACTATGTTGTTTTATTAGATGAACACACTTTGAGTAAGGTTTTGCATTTTCCATATTAAATTTCTCATCATTTTTTTTGAAAAGGTGAAATGGAGCCGGCCTTTGCATCGAGCGATGCACACAATTGTTAGCATTTTTGCCTAAATAGGCCCATCTCATTTATTATATGCCAATAAATTCCTGAAATCCTAGAGCCTCATTTGGCCCATTCATGCAAGGCAAGAGCTGGGACAAATGTTTAGTCTCACATTGCTAGTTGAGTGGAAGTTGGACCAGCTTATAAGGAGAGCTCTTCCACCACTTGTACGAGCTTCAGAAGAGAAGACATTTACACGTGCGCTCCTCCTCCTTCTTGCCATGCCTTGCCACGCCTCGCCTCGTCACGACACGCGCGCGCCGCGGGTTGCGGGTTGCGGAAATCTCGCCGAGCCGAGCTTTATTTTGCCACGCATGAATGGTATATGAACAGTTGTATGGAAACTGAAACATTTTGCTCGAGTGGACTTTTAATACGAGTTAAAAGAATACGAACTGAGTGGAGGCTGTCTGGTGGGCTGCCGCCTATTCGCTTCAACTTTTTTCCATTCATTCCATCTCCTGCGCAGTCTGTCTGTCTTCCTCTCTGTGCCTATAAGAGAGAGGGGTCGCGCCTCCTCTCAGACACACTGGAACACATCATCGCATACTCCTTTGCGCCTCCAGTTTCAGAGCACTGCGCTACCTAGATCTTTCTCATCCCGTCTTACGGTGTGCACCGCGAGCCGGGACAGTAGGCCTTCGAGAGCCCGCTGCTTCGAGTCCTGTACGGGATAAGGGCGATAAGGTTTTTGGGGAGCGCTATCGGCGCGACTACTGGATTCATCACGGATTCCCTCACGGATAGCGATTACGCTGACGTCTTCCCCAACGAGGACTTCTTCCCCGACATCAGCACCCTCTTCCTCGGTGACATGGCTAACGACGGTGCCAACACGAACACCGGCAGTTCCTCTTCTTCTGCTGCTGCCGTGTATGTTTTCTTTCTCAATCTTGTTCTAATCGCATCTCAAGATCTACGTCTTGCAGTCTGTTTGGTTATCTGTCTTAATATGTTTTCGCTATTTTACATGATTAGTATTTTGTCTATTATTCTAATCATGTTATATCTAGCGATTATCATGGGTAATTCGATTGGTAAATTGCTCTTTTACACAACAATCCCAAACCTTATTTTAGGCAATTTGCCCCAAGTGGCTTTGTTGCTTCTATGAAGCCACCTGTGTTCGAAGGTGTCAATTACAGACGATGGCGTGCGAGAGAAGTGCTCTGGTTTCAGACCATGAGCTATTATAACGCCATCTATGGCGCACCTGAGGGGGATCTTAATCTCGCTCAGGAAGAGGCGTTCCAAAAACTTGATACCACTTTCAAGGCTGCCTTGATCAGCATTCTTGGCGACAATATTATCGATTCATATCTGCAATTTAGCAATGGCAAGGATATGTGGGATGCGGTCGAGAGAAAATTTGGAGTCTCCGATGTTGGCAATGAACTGTATGTCATGGAATAATTCTATGACTATAATATGGTTGATGACCGCCCCATTGTGGAGCAGGCTCATGAGATACAGTCACTTGCCAGGGATCTTGAGCACTTCACTTGTGTGTTGCCGGACAAGTTTGTTGCTGGAGGCATTATTGCCAAACTTCCCCAGTCATGGAGGAATTTTGCTACTTCTCTGAAGCACAAGAGACAAGAGTTTTCCGTGACAGATCTCATTGGGACTCTCGATGTGGAAGAGAAGGCGAGAGCAAAAAACACACGTGCTTGAGGTACCGAGGGAGGTTCTAATGCCAATCGGGTACAGAAAAGGAACTTCCAGCCTCACAAGTTCAAGAACAAAGGCAAGTTTGACGGCAAAGGAAAGTTCGATGGAAAGAACAAGGCCTCACAGTCTACCAGCTTCAAGAAGAAGACTGATAAGAAGAAAGGTGCTTGTCATGTATGCGATGATCCTGATCATTGGGCTCCTGCTTGTCCCAGCCGCTTTGACAAGCGCGAGCATGGGAAGGGCAGCAAGACTGCTAATGTTGTCATGGGTGACGCTGAGATGAAAGATGTTGGGTATGGTATATTACCTACTGTTCTTTCATTATGTCATTCTCCTGATTGGTGGATTGACACGAGCGCTAATGTATATGTTTGTTCTGATATTTCCATGTTTTCTTCATATCAGGTCAGAGGGACTCAAACCGTGCTGATGGGGAACGGCTCGCATGCTTCTGTTCATGGTGTTGGTACGGTCGATCTGAAGTTCACTTCGGGAAAGACCGTGCGCCTGAAGAACGTGCATCATGTTCCCTCAATAAATAGAAATCTTGTTAGCGGATCTCTTCTATGTCGATATGGATATAAGATTGTACTCCCTCCGTTTCAGTTTACAAGGCCTACGCGTATATCTAGGTTATCAATTTGACCTATATAATTTGAATTATATAATATAAAAATTATATCATTGGAAAATACAATGTCTAAAGTTTCCGGTGATATATTTTTTGTAATATATACATCATACTAAGTTGCTCAATTTGGTGACATAGAACTACGTGCAGGACTTGTAAACCGAAACGGAGGGAGTATTTGAGTCCAATAAATTTGTAATTTCGAAGTATGAAACCTTTATTGGTAAAGGCTATGAGTGCGAAGGCTTGTTACGCTTATCTCTATCAGACATTTGTAATAAAGTTGTTAATCATATTTGCATGAATTTTGAATCAAACGTCTTGCACTCTCATCTTTGTCATATTAATTTTGGTTGTATGACGCGGCTAGCCAAAATGAACTTAATCTCTGATTTCACAACTGTTAAGGGATATAAGTGCCAAGTCTACGTGCAAGCTAAACAACCTCGCAAGTCACATACGACTGCAGAAGTGAGAAATTTAACACCACTAGAGCTCATATATTCTGATCTTTGTGAGATGAATGGTGTGTTGACAAAAGGTGGAAAGAAATATTTCATGACTTTGATCGGTGACTCTACGAGATATTATCATGTGTATCTTCTGAAATAAAAATATGAGGCTTTGAGTTTCTTCAAAATCTATAAAGCTGAGGCAGAAAATCAACTTGATCGAAAGGATCGTGGTGGAGAGTATTTTTACAACGAGTTTGATTTCTTTTGTGCGGAACATGGCATAATTCATGAGAGGACGCCTCCCTAGTCACCCTAGTCAAATAGAGTAGCCAAAAGAAAGAACCGTACTCTAACATATTTGGTTAACGCCATGTTAGACACATCGGGTCTCTCTAACAAATGGTGGGGGAGGCACTATTGACTGCGTGTCATGTCCTAAACCGAGTTTCCACAAAGAACAAAGAAATTACTCCATTCGAAGAATGGGAGAAGAAAAGATAAAAACTCTCTTACTTACGTACTTGGGGTTGTTTGGCAAAGGTTAATATACCAATCCCCAAGAAGCGCAAGCTTCGACCAAAAACCATTGATTGTGTTTTTATGGGATATGATTTTCATAGCATTGGTTATATATTCTTGATAGTAAAATCTGAAGTACCTGACATTCATGTTGGTACAATCATGGAGTTGACTGATGCAACTTTTTTTAAGGATATCTTTCCTATGAAGGATAAACCTAACTCATCAAATCCGGAGATACCTAGTTCATCTAATCAGGAATTTGCTACATTTTTTGAACCTACCATTCCAATTGAACACTCTGAAAGTCCTAAGGAGGATGATGATGAAATTCCTAAAAGGAGCAAGAGACAAAGGACTGCAAAGTTCTTTGGTGATGATTTTATTGTGTACCTTGTGGACGACACTCCCACTTCCATTTCAGAAGCATATGCATCTCCTGATGCTGACTACTGGAAGGAAGTCGTCCATAGTAAGATGAATTCCATCTTAGCTAATGGAACATGGGAGATCACTGATCGCCCTTATAGGTGTAAACCTGTAGGATGCAAGTGGGTGTTTAAGAAAAAAGCTTAGACCTGATGGTACTATTGAGAAGTACAAGGCATGGCTTGTGGCCAAGGAATATACTCAAAAATAATGTGAAGACTTCTTTGACACTTACTCACCTATTACCAGATTGACCACCATTCGAGTATTACTCTCATTGGCTGCCTCTCATGGTCTTCTCGTTCATCAAATGGACGTTAAGACAGCTTTTCTTAATGGAGAGTTGGATGAGGAAATTTACATGGATCAGCCAGATGGCTTTGTGGTAAATGGTCAAGATGGAAAGGTGTGCATGTTGTTGAAGTCTTTATATGGTCTAAAACAAGCCCCTAAGCAGTGGCATGAGAAGTTCGAAAGAACTTTAACTGTTGCAGGCTTTATTGTAAATGAAGGTGATAAATGTGTGTACCATCGCCATGGTGGGGGTGAGGGAGTCATCCTTTGTTTGTATGTTGATGACATACTGATTTTCGGAACCAACCTTAATGCAATTAAGGAGGTCAAAGATTTCTTATCTCGTTCCTTCGAGATGAAGGATCTGGGAGTAGATGATGTCATCCTGAACATCAAGCTATTGATAGATGATGACAGTGGGATTACATTGCTTCAGTCCCACTATGTGGAAAAGGTCTTGAGTCGTTTTGGGTATAGCGACTTCAAGTTTTCTCCTACACCGTATGATCCTAGTGTGTTGCTTCGAAAGAATCGAGGAAATGCTAGAGACCAACTGAGATACTCCCAAGTTATTGGCTCGCTTATGTATTTAGCTAGTGCCACGAGGCCTGACATCGCCTTTGTTGTAAGCAAACTCAGTCGATTTGTTTCAAATCCAGGAGATGATCACTGCATGCTCTTGAGAGAGTTATGCGCTATCTAAAAGGCACTGCGAGCTATGGCATACACTATACCAGGTATCCGAGGGTACTAGAGGGTTATAGTGACTCAAATTGGATATCTGATGCTAACGAGATAAAGGCCACGAGTGGATATGTATTCACACTTGATGGTGGCGCTGTTTCTTGGAAGTCTTGCAAGCAGACCATCTTAACGAGGTCAACTATGGAAGCAGAACTCAAAGCATTAGACATAGACACTGTTGAAGCAGAGTGGCTTCATGAACTCTTGATGAACTTACCTATGGTTGAAAACCCAATACCCGCAATCCTTATGAACTGCGATAATCAAACTGTGATTTTCAAGGTAAATAGTTCTAAGGATAATATGAAGTCATCAAGACATGTGAAGAGGAGACTGAAATCTGTCAAGAAAATGAAAAACTCCAGAGTTATTGCATTGGATTATATCCAAACATCTAAAACTTGGAAGTTCCCTTCACAAAGCGTCTATCACGCAATGTGATAGAAAATGCATCGAAGGAGATGGGTATGAGACCCCCAAATTGAGATTTCCACAGTGGTAAACCACTCTATGTGATCGGAGATTCCGTGAATTAGAATTGGGAGACAAGATGTTGGTTAGCTGAGAGGAAAGTATCCCTACTTTAATAAACACCACTCCATAAAAATGCAATACTTTCCTATTCTGCACGGCGGGTTGATTTATTATCTTAATGTGTTCTAAGTGGCTTATCCTAAACAAAGATGTTGTCCTGCAGAACATCTTTTGAAGAACACACCTATATGAGTCTGAATGTTAAAACGTCGCAGTCTACGAGAGTAGGGTGCTCTCTAATAAACTCATGAAAGGTCATGGAGTATGACGTATAAGCTTCACCCGCGGGAAAGTCCCACGGTAGCCTAATATCAGTTAAGACTTTTTGTGAAGCTAGGTTCGCAGCAAACTTGCAGTTCAAGGCATAGTCCACTGTACAAGTTGCAGACTAGTATAACATAAGGCTCTAGATGGAAGTTCAACTTAACAGTCTCCACTACAGTACCGGTATATAAGCAATGTTTTGGAACCAAAGGCAAACTTCATGTGCCTCTGGGATTTGGCGGGGGATTGTTAGAATTTTTGCCTAAATAGGCCTAGCCCATTTATTATATGCCAATAAATTCCTGAAATCCTAGAGGCCCATTTGGCCTATTCATACAAGGCAAGAGCTGGGACAAATGTTTAGTCCCATATTGCTAGTTGAGTGGAAGTTGGACCAGCTTATAAGGAGAGCTCTTCCACCACTTGTACGAGCTTGAGAAGAGAAGACATATACACGCGCACTCCTCCTCCTCCTCCTCGCTCGCCTCGCCACGCCTCGCCTCGCCTCATCACGACGCGCGTGCGCCGCGGGTTGTGGGTGCGGGAATCTCGCCGAGCCGAACTTTGTTTTGCCACGCATGAATGGTATATAAACAGTTGTACAGAAGCTAAAATATTTTGCTCGAGTGGACTTTTAATACGAGTTAAAAGAATACGAACTGAGTGGAGGCTGTCCGGTGGGCTGCCGCCTGTTCGCTTTAACTTCCATCCATTCGTTTCATCTCCTGCGCAGTCTGCCTGCCTTCCCCTCTGTGCCTATAAGAGAGAGAGAGCTCGCGCCTCCTCTTAGACACACTAGCACACATCATCGCATACTCCTTTGCGCCTCCAGTTCCAGAGCACTGTGCTACCTAGATCTTTCCCATCCCGTCTTACGGTGTGCACCGTGAGCCGGGATAGTAGGCCTCCGAGACCCCGCTGCTTCGAGTCCTGTACGGGAGAAGTGCGATAAGGTTTTTGGGGAGCGCTATCGGCGCGAATACTGGCTTCATCACGGACTCCCTCACGGATAGTGATTGCGCCGACGTCTTCCCCAACGAGGACTTATTCCCCGACATCAGCAAACTCTTCCTCGACGACATGGCTAATGACGGTGCCAACGCGAACACCGGCGGTTCCTCTTCTGTTGCTGCTGCCGTGTATGTTTTCTTTCTCAATCTTGTTCTAATCGCATCTCAAAATCTACGTCTTGCAGTATGTTTGGTTATCTGTCTTAATATGTTTTCGCTATTTCACATGATTAGTATTTTGTCTATTATTCTAATCATGTTTTATCTAGCGATTATTATGGGTAATTCGATTGGTAAATTGCTCTTTTACACAATAACAACCTTATTCATATTAAACATCAAAGTCTGGCAAAAACCATACATAGATCATACAAGGCGAAGACGTCAATACAGCACCATCGAGCATGATGATAGCACTCGATCATCAACTCCCAGATGAGATCTAAAAAAAACACCCAACCGTCCCATGACGCCAAGAGCCCAGATCCACCTAGCATATCCGTGAAGCTGCGCCAATGCACTCGCTCCGTATGTCGCCGCCTTCGTTATCTTCTTCCAAACAATCTTCGGTGTGTAGAACGATGCGCAGACTCTCCCCACATCACCGGACGCTGTTGCCTGCCAATCACCGGCCGCCGCAACCCCCTAGCACCCAACGCGTGAGGGAACGGTGCTGCTGTCGTATCGCCTAGGCTTTGCCCTGGCGTAGTTGTCGGCGGTGGCAGAAGGGAGAGGGACATGGGGTGGGGTCGGGGCGCCCCTGTGCAGCGTGGCGGAGCCGCACGGGAGTGAGAGGTCTAGAGCTATTACCCTAATTTAAGCTTCAGTTGCTCATCCCTAATGAATAGAAACAAGCATCAAGTGGCCATAATCTCACAATATACAATTATCTACCTATGCCCAAAATATGGCACGCCCAACATAGAAAATGATACCAATATGAGCTTCCCCATGATAGACATGATACGGGATATTCATAAGATAATAAGATTGACAATTTTTAGCTTCTTCCTCCAGATTTTGCAATTGGCAAGCTAGTTTGGGGTTATTGTGCTAAACCGCATGTGGAGTCACCTTATTATTTCCTTATATGGAAGTCTTCGGAAAGTTTCTCTAAGTTCTTTGAAAGTGCTTCATACAAGTAGTGTATTTTTAGAATAATCTGTATTAAGCATGGCATTATTTTTGTACTGAGCTGATTATTTATCTAGTAAGGGAAATAGGAAAATTGGAGTTGTATTGAACCTTTAGGCTTAGAAACTTACGACTATATAATTACACACTTATAAACCTAAAGTTGGTGGGATATTTTTTATGTAGATGATGTGCTAACTCTGTTGAATTAGAAATAAGACAAATAACCAAAAAATATGAACCCATGTTGTAACCTGTGAACCAAACTAGTCTCAAATTATAGAGTTGTTGTCTTGGCAGATCATATTGTGTTTGTAGAATCCCTCATGCCTAAGCTAATATGGAAGCATTGGGTTACACCCAAGTGCGAATTGTTCACATGGTTGATTCTCCAAAATAGGGTGTGGACAGCAGATAGGCTTGAGAAGAGAGGATGGCAAAACTATGGATTATGCAAGCTTTGCAACCAAGTTCAAGAATCGGCCAAGCATCTAATGTTCCAATTTCGCTTCAGCACTAGGTTGTGGTCCAACTTGTTCTCTTGGCTTAGGATTCACGGTGTTGATCCACGGGAGTGGCGTGATATTGAAAATGTCAAAGATTGGTGGATGGAGATTCACAAGTGTGGAGAAACAAGGAAAGCTATGACCTCTCTTGCCATGTTTGTGGATTGGGAGGTTTGGAAAGAGAGGAATGTCAGGCTCTTCCGCAACCAAGCTTCTACCATGAATATGCTTCTTGCTAAAATTAAAGAGGAGGTGAACCTTTGGTGCCTTTCGAGGCAAAGGCCTTGTGTAATATAATACCGTTAAAGTAGTCATTGTGTGTTCTTTCCTTAAAACCTTCTCTTATTAAATGAAAATGGCATATCTTTTGTCCTTTTCAAAAAAATTTGTGTTTGTGTGGTCCCTTCTATCGAAACAATGCTTGTAAAATATGTTTTTCTTAATTAGAGAAATACCAAGACATCTGCATGAGCCGATGCACACAATCAAATATATGACAAAGTTGTCATGAAGTGGTATTAACATTCATGAACCACACAAAGTGGATACAAAAATCAACCAAAAAAAAGAGAAAGCACGAAGACTCTATGCATCAGAAGTATCGTCATCTAGACCGTTGAATGTATCCCATGCTACCGTCTCTACACGTTGCACTTATACCCCGTGGAATACCGCTCTCCGTTGGATACAGATAGGATCACAATCGGATTATATGGGTTGCTATGAACTGAAGAACCTGCAAGAAATGAGAAACTCTAGTGTTGTTAATGTATTATGCTCTCAAAATAAACAAGATAATCATACAAAGATGTAAACAAGACAATTGAACAAAGATGGCTACCGACACGTACGATGTAGGTGTCCCAAAAAAGAGAATAATTATGTTAACATTTTTCATGTTTCATCGTATGTGGCGATGATGTAATCATACAAAGATGTAAACAAGATAATCGCACAAAGATGGCGATGATGCTTCTTGGCAACCTTGACGATCTTCCTCATGGTGTGTGTGCTTCGTGTGGGTAGCCGGGTTGGCTGTAGTGGTGTATCCAATATAGTCATGTTCCATAACGATATTGGTGTATTGTACGGGTTTTCGGCCGGTTTCCCCGCAAATGAAGCAGTCAATTTTCTTCGGGTTTTTTAAATAAAATGATACAAAATTATTTATTTTATTCAAAAAATAAAAAAGATAATCATACAGATAATCGTACAAAGATGACTACGAACGATGTAGGTCTCCCAAAAAAAGACTAATTATGTTATCATTTTTCATGTTTTATCTTTAATACTTTCTCTTTTCATAAATAAGTGATTTAGATTTGTTTAGATTTATGTTTCTGGAGTTCTAGACAAATCCAAGTCATTTATTTCTGGACGAAAGAGAGTATAAGAAATTCGTACGAAAAATATCAGAGAACCGTATAATGATATATTGTGGACCAAACACATAATCATGACGCATGTACTACAACTGCAAGGATATCTTGCAATGCAAGTCGTGGAGAACCTGGGGTGCTCTACCTATACAGCAATGTGATATCGAGCAACGCTAGCTCCGGCGGCTAAAAGAAAACTCTGATTTCTTCGGTTGAGAACTTGAGACGTGTCCGCCTTACTCCAGGCGCCGTGCAGTGTATGGGTATGTGCAGCTAGCTGAAAAGAAAATTCCAGTCGGTCGTATACGGGCTCTAGGCATAATCTAGGGCGCCTTGGCAGCGGGTGACCCCTGCTTCTGCAGCGGGCTCTAATATGTTCTAGTTAAATGAGCTAGTAGCTGGTTTATCATGTTTAATATTCTGAAATTAATCATGAAAATTGTGTCTAATACTCCAACATTGGTTACGTATTATGCTCTCAAAATAAACAAGATACAGTTGCTCTCTAGTATTGTCCGATGGGTTCTTTTGTTTCACTATGTTGTTGTGGAGTCAGAGTTGCGGCACCGGCAATGATGGCCAGCCACCGGTGGTCTCGGCATAGTACTTGATCAGCGCAAGCCCAACATATTTCTCTTGTGAAGCTCGTCATCAAAGTCAGAGTTGTCTGTTCTTGGCGTGTGTAGCCAATTGTTGGCATAGACCGGCATGGGTTCCAGCGCCGTCTGCGGTAAAGGTCTATTTGTGTAGCCGTCAATGGTGAAGTCGAAGTCGCTGGCTCGCGGAGGAGTGATAATGATGATGATGCTTCTTGGCAACCTCGACGATCTTCCTCGCGGTGTGTGTGCTTCGTGTGGGTAGCCGGGTTGGTTGTAGTAGTGTGTCCAATGTGGTCGTGTTTCATGACGATATTGGTGCATTCTACGGGTTTTCGGCCGATATTTCCGCAAATGGACCAGTCAATTCTCTTCGGCTAATTTAAATAAAATGAGACAAAATTGTTCATTTTATTCAAAAAATAATAAACAAGATAATCATACAAAGATGAGTACGAACGATGTAGGTCTTCCAAGAAGAGAATAATTATGTTATCAGTTTTCATGTTTTATTATCTATAAAACTTCTTCCGTCCAAAAATAAGTGATTTAGATTTGTTTAGATTCATGTTTCTAGTGTACAAGAAATTCGTACAAAAATATCAGAGAACCGTATAATATGTATTGTGGACCAAACGCATAATGATGACGCATTGTACTACAACTGCAAGGATATCTTGCAATGCAAGTCCTGAAGAACCGGGGGTGCTCTACCTATACAGCAATGTGATTTCTCAGCTCCGGCGGCTACAAAAAAAAAAAAACTCTGATTTCTTCAGTTGAGAACTTGAGATGCCTCCGCCTTACTCCAGGCGCCGTACAGTGTGTGGGTATGTGCAGCTAGCTGAAAAATCCATGCCGTCGTATGTATACGCGCCACGCTCTAGGGCGCCTTGCCAGCGGGTGACCCCTGCTTCTGCAGCGGGCTCATGTAGACGACGTGCTGCAGGGGCCTCGCCGGCGTGGAGGAGCAGGACATGACGGGGCTCTTCTTCACGATCGGGATCAGCGACTGCACCACGTCCGTCATCAGCGGCCGGTACTCCGCCTTGGTCTGCACGCACATCGCCGCGATGGCGGCAACCTGCGATGCCGACGCGATCCACCAAAAAAAAAAAGGTTCAGTGCTACAGCTAGGTAGCGTTCTTGCCAGCGCGTATCATCCGAAAAATAAACGTTACCTGGACGAGATCTTTCACGTTGAACTGGCCTTTCAGGGCCGGGTCCACCATCTGCACGAGCCTCTCGCGGTTGGTCAGCCGTGGGAGAGCCTGTTCCAGCAGCAAGGTCGTCGTCAAGAAATGGCATTCAGATTTCAGATGTTTCAGAGAGCGGAACCCCCCGTCTGCTTAGACGACAAAACTGGGCTTAGCCTGCTTCCGTTGCAAGCAAGCGAGCGAACCAGGGTGCTGCTCCGTACGTTGATTAGTGCTGTTGGTCCTAATCTAGGTGGTAGTGTCACTAATTATTTCCCCTGCATTTATGCTAGGTGTTGACCGTACACATTTGGTGAGCGGGACGCTGCACATGATTGCTGATGGTACGGATTCTAGGAGTCCGAGGACAAATCACATGAGCAAAGGTATACGGATGAGCAGTGCTGTGCGGTGGACTGACCCATGAGACGAGGACGTGCTGTCCCGGCGGCCGCTGCGTGTCCACGGGCACCCGGCCGGTCAGCAGCTCGAGGAGCACCACCCCGTAGCTGTACACGTCCGACTTGGTCGTCAGCTTCCCCGTCGACGCGTACCTGCACTTCAGACGATATGTTAACCATGATCGATCGCGCGTGGCAGGCGTGCTGGTAACGAAATCGATCGACAGGAGAGTGGAATTGCGTACTCTGGCGCGAGGTAGCCTGTGGTGCCGAGGACGCGGGTCCGGACCTGGCCGTTGGCCTTGTTGGAGCCGACCTTGGCGGTGGCGAAGTCGGAGACGCGGGCGCGGTAGTTGTGGTCGAGGAGGACGTTGCTGCAGTTGAAGTCGCGGTGGATGACCGCCGGGGAGGTGTGCTCGTGGAGGAACTCCAGCGCGCGGGCGCAGTCCAGCGCGATGCACAGCCGCGTCTGCCAGTCCAGCACGCCCCGGGACGGCGGCGGCGTCCTCGCAGCCTCCTCCGAGACGGCGGCGGCGGCGGCGGAGGGGTGCAGGTGGCTCTTGAGGGTGCCGTTGGGCATGAACTCGAACACCAGCAGCCGGTGGCTCTGGTCGGCGCAGTACCCCAGCAGACCCACCAGGTGCGGCGAGTGCATCCGGCTCAGGAGGTCCACCTGTACACACCGTAATAACTGATTACTACTACTTGCATTTCATGGAACAAATCTTCACATGGCTCGATGAACACTGCGATCGTGTTCGTTGTGGCTGTTGAGTCCTTGTTTCGCCAAATTCGGAAAAAAAAACTAGAGTTAATGCAAAACGTGCCATGGAAGCAAGAGCGTCGACCCATCCCATAGTTACAAACACGTGGGTGCCGATCGTCTTCGGTTTATCAGTGGGATCTGCGTATACAGTGATGGTTTGTTAATAGTACCACTAAGGTTCAGTCACTAGTGATGATTTGTTAACACTTAACAGTAGGGTCAGGTAGATGTCAACAGCTAGCGAGTGCCTAGTAGCCACCGTCGTGCCGTCCCCGGAATTTGCTGCTGCTGATTGAGAGAAGATGGACCAGACTAGGCAATTACTAGACCCATGGACCGGCGCAGGGTGTCAGGTTCTTCAATGGCGTTTGCAATAACCGGGATCTTAAAGTCAACCGGGCGCAAACCAGCATATGCAAATATGCAACGCCCGGGAATGAACTTATTCCCACAGACTGTACTGTCGATCCCCCACGTGATGTTCAGAAACTGCTAGCACAAAAAAAAAAAGTCGGTTCTAGTGTTGTACATGGCGCAGTGCACGGTGCCACAACTCTGAACCAGATCTCAGGCCCGTCAGGAGCGCCCGATTTTGTTCACCAGAAATCGTGGGTGTCAGTCCAAAGCATGGTTGACTGATGAGGCAAGCTAGGCTACCACTAGGATTACTATGATCGACTAAGAGTATCTCCAATGAGAGCTGACCGTCCAGCGCAAAATAGTGTACCCAACGATGTTCCTAAACGTTGTGCTTCACAGACTATTTTCTCTCAAACTAGTCCTAAAATTGGGTCTTGCGCTTGGCGGGGGCACTTGGTGGGTGGGCGGAAGGGGAGCAGTGTCGGTTTCTTGAGCACCATCGACGGTGAGTCTTGGCGTCATGGTGCAACGAAGCCTCGATGTGGGTCGCGTGATAGCGGGAACATGCAGGGTGGAGGCGATGTCTGTGTGCCATGGTGGCATCGACGACATGCCTGATAGGGGCTATGCGGATCTTTGCTCTGAAGATGGACTAGCGATTGACGACGATGTAGCGTGTGCATGAGGTGCTCGCTAAGAGTTTGCTAGACCAGATGAACGCTCTCGTTTCGTTTAGTGGGTGCCTCGGGATATGCGATGTTCCTGGTTTCTACTTAATAGGGATTTTTCAAGTTTTGAGGACATAAGACCCCGTTGTCATGATCTTCACCCAATGCCGGGTTTGTAGAGGTTGAGTGTTAGCTTTGAGTCTTTTGATGTATGCTCTTTGTCTAGTTTTCTGTTAAAATAAATTAATAAAGAAGGCAGTATGCATCTTTTCGATGTAGAGGCCGGTGTCTCATCCTCCATTTCGAAAAAATGAACAACTTCAAACTGATTTGGTTGAGCAGATGTGGATGCACAAAGGAAACCAATATACCTCATTTCATATGTTGTGTGGACTTTGTTTATCCTAAATTTCAAATTTATTGTGAATTATATGTTTTAAAGAAAATTATTTGGAAACCAATATACCTCATTTCATATGTTGTGTGGACTTTGTGTATCCTAAATTTCAAATTTATTGTGGATTATATGTTTTAAAGAAAATTATTTAACTTTGAATGCTTGTTTTAAATAATTTATATGTGCATCATTTATTTCAAATGGCTGAAACTAGAGAAAATAGGTTAAACCCGGGAAGGACAAGATTTGAGGGCATCTCCACCAGGTCTACCCAAACGGTCCGAGCGTGTCCTAACCGGTCCGCGCGGACGCGCGGGACGTGCGTGGCGCCCCAGTGACACGACCTATTCGGATTAATTCAGGCGGACCGACCTATTCATGACCCAAATCTGATGGCTGGATGGGTCGGCCTGGATAGACGCGGACACAAAATGGCCCAGATGTAGTCAGACAATAAGCCTTCTTGTCTTGGGCTGACATGTTCGTTTTTGACCGTTTAAATCGCGATGTTGGGCATGGGCCGGACTATGATTCAAAAGCGCCGGTGACTCGACCTAAACAGACCATTTAGGTCGTTCGTTTTGGTCTCGCTGGTGGAGATGTTCTGGGGGACGTGCCGTTGGGTTCAAGGGACGGGCATATGTCCTCCCCCAAATCGAACAGAGAGGGGATAAAATAGGACAAGTTTTGGAGGAGCCCATTGAAGATGCTCTGAAACCCTTTGTAGTGTACTAGTATTGCCCAGTTCATCTCCAGCACTGCCCGGCGCGGCGGCGCCTATATATGAGTAGCGTGCGTACGCACTTCTCCCCTGCCCGAACGGTAAGGGCAAACCTTTTCCCGTGCCGCGGCAAGTTGCGCATGATCCGCCACGGGCCACCGCTATTCTGCCGCGGCTTCGCCTTCCTGCCCCCGCGACGCCCCTGGTCCTTCGCCACGGCTGATGCGTCCCTCTCACTCCCCCCAACTAAAGACAAAACCAACAGTCTGTCACGAACGCCCATGGCCAGCAGCAAGCGTACTTCAATGCCTTCCCTGGTTACGTACGCATTGATCCAATCGGGGGCGCGCGGCAACAACAACAAACCGCAGGAGCAGCAGCAACCACATACTCCTTCTGCTACCAGGTGCTGCTACAACTAGAGGGTTGGTACGCGAAAGCAGAGGCGGCGGACGCACGCAGCCGGCACGTACAGGTACAGACGAGACGGACGCGCACATGGACACGAACGGGACGTCAGTCGATCCATCCATCGATGGCGATGCGCATGTGCGGCAAGTTGGTTTGGCTTACCTCGACGCGGAACTCGCGCTCGCCCTGGCGCCGGAGGTCCAGCTGCAGCCGCTTGATGGCGGCCGGGGTGCCGTCGCCGAGCCGGCCGCGGAAGACCACGCCGTACGCGCCCCGCCCCAGCACGTTGCCCTCGCTGAACCCGTCCGTGGCGCGCTCCAGCTCCCGGTACGTGAACACCTGCGCGCCCTGGCTCCGCCGCGGCTGCACCACCGCCAGTCCCAGCGGGCCCAGCCGGCCGCCGTAGATGCACCCTGCAACATACACCCCAAACCAGTCAGCACCTAGCTAGCTAGGAACACTCGAGGCATGACATGCCATTGAGCACACGCTTACCGGCGGCGGCGTAGCACCCGCCATTGTGGCTGCCGCGCGCGCTGCTGGCGCAGCTGGAGGCCGGCGCGCCCGGCTTGTCGCCGTCGACGCTAACCCCGGCGCCCATCATCCTGAGCCTCCCGCGGCGGGTCAGCACGAGGATGACCGCCACGGCGACCAGCAGCACCAGCCCTATCGCCAGCGCCGAGAGCGGCAGTATGGCGAACAGAGGGTTCGGGCGACTGACGTGGGGCGCCGGCCACGGAGACACCGGCCAGGGCGCCAGGAGCGCGTCGGCGGCGACGTCGGAACCGGCGGCAGCAGCGGAGAGAGGAGAAGGGGCCGGCGGCGAGGGCGAGAACGCCGACACGTCTGCCATCTCGAGAGTCGACGATGGCCGGTCGGCAGCCGGAGGGAAGTGGTGGAACAGAGATAAGAAGTGGCGGCAGAAGCGTAGCGTACCCTCGGGAGAGATATTATAGGGGAAAAGTATTAGTGGGAATTCTCTGAATCTACTGGAATGTAGATTGGCTGTACTTCAACCTACTCGGGGCTTATACTACTCCTAGCTAGCATTCCCTGCGCAGCCTGCAAGTGCACGCGCGCACGGACGAAGCAATGTAAGAGTCAGCATTGCTACCAGCAGCTAAAACTACCGGTACCGGTACCACCTCTACCCGTGGCGTGCGGCCTCGGACGAACTGGCGACACCGGCGCGATGGCATCGGCGCGCGCAGGACAGCGGTGGTGCCCAGGCCACGGCCGTATCTTCGAGGGCTCTGGCTCTGTCGCGCAAGGGGACAACGTGAACGCATACTACTGTCGCGAGCTTCACCGCCACTGTCGCTGCTGCCATCCGCTGAAACTGGGTAAAAGGCAGTAGCTTCGTCTGACAGCAGCAGTAGATGCGACGTACTGTGCCACGGCGCCAGACGATGATGATCCCGGCGGTCGGAAGAGGTCAACACCGGCGGGCGATCCGGGCCGGGGCCGGAGGGGCGGGCAAGGTGCCGAAAAAAGGACCAGGATCACGTGCCGCGTGCGGGCGCGCGGAGATGCGGCCACCGTTAATTCCTTGGCTCGTGACCGTCGTTTGGTTGCGCGCGCACGGGACGGGAAGTCCTCAAAAGAAACGATGGTCCCGGCGGCCGGCGGGGACCTAGGAACGGCTTAACTCTGCCGTAACACGGACGTCTGACGTCTAGGAGGTTCCCTTCTCTTGTGGTCAGGTGGAATTAACTGATTCTACCAGTGCACGGGTTACTTGTACATGTGAGTTGCTCGCCGTATCAGAGGTTTATAAACGCCGAACAAGGTAATGAGCTCGTTTTAGCTAGCCATTAAGTAGATTCAAAGATTTAGTATGGTGGTAGAGTTATTTTGCTTAAATCGTGTCGTAGTAATCCATGTAAACGTATAAAACTGTATGAAAGATTACAAGAACAGGAAGGACACGATTTTCAGTTTGGCGGGAGGAAGTTTGAAGAGCAATTGATCGAGGTGGTACGAAGTTTGGAGAGCAATTGATCAAGATGTTACGAAATACTCACGTGATGGCTCTCGGAAGATAGAAAATAAGGATGGCCTCTCGCGAGAACTTATAAGATCCAAACATTTGCATTCCGCCACTTTATATCAATCTAAATTGTCACCCACTCATTCTCACTTTTGGTCTGGTGCGTTCAGTGTTGTAGGTTTTCTTCTTCCATTTTGCAAACAAGATAGTAGGAAACGATAAAAAGGGACCTGATTTTGAGAAGACTTCTGGATAGGCAAATGCTCCCCTTGCTAGTAAGTTTTCTAGATTGTATGATTTACCTCATACTAAAAACATACTATTAGTTAGTACATCTTTAACCTAAGGATGGCATATTTTACATTTTACAAGAGTTTTTTTTTGTTGGAGTCTTTTTTACAATGGTAACACTACTATGGTGGTGGAGGGTTTCTGCATGGCTTCGCCGTGCGTCAACAGAGGAGAAGGAGAGTATCTGGGAGAGAGGAAGGAGGCGACGAAAAGAGGAAGAGGTGAGTCGCTCCTACCCCTGCCCTCCCTTTATATAGGCATGGGGTGTGGAGGCTTGGCCCCTTCCCCCAAGCCCTAGGGCCGGCGGTGGCCAAGGTGACATGGTTATACCCAACGGGTGTACAACATTAGCATATACGCTCCAGCCCAAGGAAGGCCCACTGCGAGCAACGCAACCCATGGAACTTTCAGGTGGCCCAAGCCCGTGACATCTTCGGATACTTGGAGAGGAAGACTATAGTAGATAGAATATTCAAAGGGGCAAACCCTAAACTTGTAACCGACACGATCTGTGTCTGAGACCTGCCTATCTCTATATAAAGACTAGAAGGACACGACGAGGAGGGGTACTCTTTTCTCACCGCATACACACCTCCACGCCAGATTGCATCTGCGCACTCCTGTAACCTTCGGTTCTGCCGTAATCAAGAACAGACAAGCAGGAGTAGGGTTTTCCCTCTTGGGGCCTGAACCTGGGTAAATCTCGTGTCCCCTGGTTGATTGACTGTTAACCGTTCCGCGATCTCCAGTACCCCCACCTTCTCCAAAACCCAAGCGCATAACAATGGGCATTGACGAGATCGATCCTCGTCAATTGGCGCCGTCCGTGGGAATCGGGGGCGCCGATTGTGGGATCGCGACGGTCCCGACCAAAGCGATCTACAACTCCTCGGCGACGGAGAGCCATCTCCTCTTCGACACTTTCGACTTCACCGCCCACTCGCCAGCCACCATGAAAGATTTTGAGCTCGTAGGCGACGGAATCGAGATCCTGTTCAGGAGCTTTTGTTTCCAGGTGGGACAGACCGGCACTCTCCGTCTCCTAGAGCGGGTGCCACTGCCATCCATCAGGCCTGCCTTGTGGGCCCCGCATCCCAGCGTGCTACGCATATCAACGCTGACAGACAAGTCATACGACAGCAACAGCTGCAACTCAGATCTGTGCGATCCCCCATCGGATGAAGGAACCTACGGTTCCGGATCCGAAAGTTGCGGTAGCAGCGATCCAATCCGCGGGCTCTACTAGTGCACCGTGGTCATCCAAAGCGACGTGGAGAAACAACCATCAGGTTCGGGAGCCCATGTACCGCTGCCCAACCCAGAGGGCAAAAACGGAGGAAACAGGAGGCAACCATCCATCTCGCCCAACAAGGACGATGCTGCCACCTACAACCGAATGTTCTAGAAGGGTCCGGAAGGTCCGGCACTCCGGAGGGGAGGGGTACATGAATGTGTCATAACAATGTGGAATGGTTACATCATGTACTAGGTCACTTGGCTGGGCAAAATAAAGGGAGAAATCAAATCCTAGTTTGAAAGTCAAACGCCAATTTGAAAAAGTCAAACGACAAGTTTGCTTGGTGGAGGGAGAGTAGGAAATCTACTTGGGAAGGAAGTCTCCTCCCTCCACCCGCCGGCCAAGGAGGCCGAGTTGGGGGAGGACTCCCTCCTCCCAAGCGGCCACCCTCCACCTATATAAGGAGGGGTAGGGCGCCCCCTACCCCTCACACCCAAAAACCCTACCCCTAGCCGCCGGCCTCCTCCAAGTCGCCGCCGCCACCTAGGGTTCCTCCAACTCGCCGAGTTGGGGCTTCTCCAAGCCCTAGCCACCGGCCACACCCTCCCCTTGGTGCCCTCTAAACCCTAGATCACCAAGTCCTCTCTCTCATAGTCCACCATACTCGCTCCGGCTTAAGGCGAAGCCCTGCGAGATCTTCCCTCTACTTCCGACACCACGTCGTCATGCTGCCGGAATCGCGAGGAGAGTGCTACAACCTCCGCTGCCTACTGGAACAAGGGAGAGGAAGGTCTTCATCGAGTAACGAACGTGTGACCGATCATGGCTGCGCCTTAACGCAGCCGAACGATCGTCTACACGATCTTGAGATCGGCAAGAGTACGACTACATCACCCACGAGAATCTGCTCTCGTTAACCGCTTTAGAATCTTTGAGGGTGAGTTCCTCTATCGAATCATTGCTACAATCTAGTAGATATATCTTGGCTTGTTTGTTTGCATGTGATAGAAATTTTTTGTTTTCCATGCTACGAACCCCTACAGTGGTTCAGAGCCGTGTCTATATGTAGATCTGTTGCACGAGTAGAACACAATGGTCATTGTGGGCGGTGGTGCTTTTATTATCAATTGCTTTTTGTGTACTTTGCATCTTGCGGTATGATGGGATGAAGCGGCTCGGGCTAACCTTACATGACATCGTTCATGAGACTTGCTCCACGCTCAACATGCAACTTGTATTGCATAAGTGGCTTTGCGGGTGTCTGTCTCTCCCATTATAGCATAGATCCAATTTACAACGGGCACCTGATAGTTCAAACATCAACGTTGTGGTTCTTGTTCGTAAGTTAGATCGACACTTATTGAAAGCCCCAAACCACGTAAAATATGCATAGAAAATTAGAGGCGTCTAACTTTGTATTGCAGGAGTGTGCTGTGATGTGATATGGACATGATTGTGATTATATATGATGTATGCAATGTCGCTTATTGTAAGTTGGCAACCGGCAGAAGCCATATGGTTGTCTTTCATTTCTTTTAAGACCCGCATGTCTATTCAAAGTAGTTGTAATAGTTGAAGCTGGTGGACGACAACCATGAGTGATGATGGAGATCATGTTCGTGCTTGAAGATGGAGATCGGAAGCACAAGAAGAAAGTCCATATCATATCACATATTATGAATTGCATGTGATGTTAATCCTTTATGCATATTGTATTGCTTAGTTAATGACGGTAGCACTATAAGATGATCCCTCAAGCACACAAATTTCAAGTTTTAAAGTGTTCATCCTTAGTAAGCACCGTTTCTAAAGCTCGTTGTTTCGAAGCACCACGTGATGATCGGGTGTGTTAGATTCTGCGAGTGTATACAACGTGAGCAAGCCAGATTTGCTCATGCGGAAGCTAATGTTTGATCTTGACGAGCCTAGCATGTACAGACATGGTCTCGGAACACGAATCACCAAAAGGTAAAGCGTGAGTCATATAGTAGATATGATGAACATGTTGATTGTTCGCCATTGAAGCTACGTCAACTCTCGTGATGATCGGTTTTGATGTGGTGGATTTGGTTCGTGTGATCACTAAAACAATGTGAGGGATATTGTTTTGAGTGGGAGTTCACCCAGATTAATTTAACTATTAATTAGAACTCAATTTGTCATAAACTTAGTCTAAACTATTGCAAATATGTTGTAGATCAATGGCGGCCCCTACCATCAATTTTAATGAGTTCCTAGAGAAAGAAAAGTTGAAAAACAATGGAAGCAACTTCGCGGATTGGTTCCACAATTTGAGGATTGTCCTCAATGCTGGTAATTTGACCTATGTCTTTGGATGCACTTGGGTGACCCGCTGCGGCTACTACGACCGATGAGGTAAAGAATGTTTTCCTCGCTCGGAAGAATCGATCTCCGATTCAGTGTGCTATCTTGTATGGTTTGGAATCGGAGCTTCAGAAAAGGTTTGAGAACCAATACCCACATGATATTGTCCGTGAACTCAAAATGATATTTGAGGCTCACACGGCAGTTGAGAGTTATGAGGCTTCTAAAAAGTTCTTTAACTGCAAGATGGAAGAGGGCAGCTTCGTCAGTGAGCATGTGCTTAAGATGTCTGGGCACGCAAACAAACTCCAAAGTTTAGGTATAGTGATTCCTAATGCTTTGGGGATTTACCGTGTCCTCCAATCACTGCCACCAAGTTACAAGAACTTTGTGATGAACTAGAATATGAAAAACATGAACAAGACATTGCCAGAACTCTTCTCCATGTTGAAATATGCAGAAGTGGAGATCAAGAAAGAGCATCAAGTGTTGTTGGTCAATAAGACCACCAAATTCAAGAAAGGCAAGTCTAAGCAAAAGGGAAACTTCAAGAAGGGTGGTAAGAAAGTTGCCGCACCGATGAAGAAGCCAAGGCTGGGCCTAAGCCTGATACTGAGTGCTTTTACTGCAAGGGAGAAGGTCACTAGAAGCGGAATTTCCCAAAGTACTTGGCGGATTTGAAGAACGGCAACATCAAGAAGAAAGGTATATCTGATATACATGTTATTGATGTGTATCTCACTAGTACTCGTAGTAGTTCCTGGGTATTTGATACTGGTTCGGTTGCTCTTATTTGTAACTCGAAACAGGTACTGCACAATAAACAGAAGCTAGCGAAGAACGAGGTGACGATGCGCGTTGGAAATGGATCAAAGGTTGATGTGATCGCGGTCGGCACGCTACCTCTTCATCTACCATCGGGATTAGTTTTATACTTAAATAATTGTTACTTGGTGCCTGCGTTGAGCATGAAAATTATATCTGGATCATGTTTGTTGCGAGACGGTTACTTGTTTAAGTCCGAGAATAATGGTTGTTCGATTTATATGAGTAATATGTTTTATGCACATGCACCATTGATAGATGGTCTATTCTTATTGAATCTCGATCGTGGAAATACACATATTAATAACATTGAAGCTAAATGTTTGAAACTGAGCGATAACTCGACCTATATGTGGCACTGTCGTCTTGGTCACATTGGAGTGAAGCGTATGAAGAAACTCCATTCCGATGGACTTCTTGAATCACTTGATTTCGAATCACTTGAAAGATGCGAAGCATGTCTGATGGGTAAAATGACTAAGACTCCATTTTCTGTGATGATGGAGCGAGCTACAGACTTATTGGAAATCATACATACCGATGTGTGTGGTCCAATGAGTGTAGCATCGCGCGGTGGTTATCGTTATATTCTTACCTTCACGGATGACTTGAGCAGATATGGGTATATCTATTTCATGAAACATAAGTCCGAAACTTTCAAGAAGTTTAAGGAATTTCAAAGTGAGGTAGAGAATCAACGTAACAAGAAGATTAAATTTCTACGTTCTGATCGTGGAGGTGAATATCTAAGTTACGAGTTTGGCGAGCATTTAAAGAAATGCGGAATACTTTCACAATTGACACCACCGGGAACACCACAGCGTAATGGTGTGTCCGAACGTCGTAATTGAACTCTCTTAGATATGGTTCGTTCTATGATGTCACTTACAGATTTATCGCTATCGTTTTGGGGTTATGCATTAGAAACAGCTGCATTCACTTTAAATAGGGCACCATCTAAATCCGTTGAAACGACACCGTATGAATTATGGTTTGGGAAGAAACCTAAATTGTCGTTTCTTAAAGTTTGGGGTTGCGAAGCCTATGTAAAGAAGTTATAGCCGGACGAGCTTGAACCCAAAGCGGAAAAATGCGTCTTCATAGGATACCCGAAGGAAAATATTGGGTATACCTTCTATCATAGATCCGAGGTCAAAATATTCGTTGCTAAGAACGGATCCTTTCTAGACAAGGAATTTCTCTCGAAAGAAGTGACTGGAAGGAAAGTAGAACTCGAAGAGGTTGTCGAACCTTCTCTCGAACTTGCGAGTAGCGCAGCACCGGAAGTAGTTCATGTGGCGCCTACACCAATAAGAGAGGAAGCTAATGATGATGATCATGAAACTTCGGTTGAAGTTGCTACAGAGCCTCGCAGATCAACGAGAACTCGTACCACTCCTGATTGGTATGATCCCATTATGAGTTTCATGTTGGTGGACAACACCGATGACCCTGCGACATATGAGGAAGCAATGATGAGCCCAGATTCCAATAAATGGCAAGAAGCCATGAAATCCGAGATTGGATCCATGTACGAAAACCAAGTATGGACTTTGGTGGACTTATCGGATGGCCGGAAGGCTGTCGAGAACAAATGGATTTTCAAGAAGAAAACAGATGCTGATGGTAATGTTACTGTCTATAAAGCTCGACTTGTCGCAAAAGGGTTTCGACAAATTCAAGGAGTTGACTACGATGAGACTTTCTCACCAGTAGCGAAGCTAAATTCTGTGAGGATTATGTTAGCAATCGCTCCATATTATGATTATGAGATATGGCAGATGTATGTCAAAATGGCGTTCCTCAATGGAGACATTGATGAAGAGTTGTATATGATGCAACCCAAAGGTTTTGTCGATCCTAAAGATGCTACCAAGGTATGCAAGCTTCAAAGTTCCATATATGGATTGAAGCAAGCATCCCGAAGTTGGAATCAATGTTTTGATAAGGTAATCAAAAGTTTTGGTTTTATACAAACTTATGGAGAAGCTTGTATTTACAAGAAAGTGAGTGGGAGCTCTGTAGCATTCTTAATACTATATGTAGATGACATATTGTTGATTGGGAATTATGTAGACCTTCTTAATAGTGTCAAAGAATATTTGAATAATAGTTTTTCAATGAAAGATCTTGGCGAAGCACCTTACATATTAGGCATAAAGATTTATAGAGATAGGTCGAGACGCCTAATATCATTGTCACAAAGTATATATTTGGACAAAGTTCTAAAGAGGTTTGGAATGGAAGATAGCAAGAAAGGGTTCTTGCCCATGTTGCCCAATACGACCTTGAGTAAAACTCAAAGTCCTACAACGACAAAAGATAGAGAAAGGATGAGTAAGACTCCCTATGCCTCAGCCATAGGATCTCTAATGTATGCCATGCTATGTACTAGACCCGATATTGCATATGCTGTTAGTTTGACTGGCAGATATCAAAGTGATCCAGGAGTGGATCATTGGACAGCGGTCAAAAACATCCTTAAGTACTTGAGATGAACTAAGGATATGGTTCTTTCTTATGGAGGTGATGAACAACTCGTTGTTAATGGTTACACCGATGCTAGTTGGAACACCGATCCAGATGATTCTATTGTTAATGGTTACACCGATGCTAGTTGGAACACCGATCTAGATGATTCTAAATCTCAATCTGGATACGTATTTACTTTGAATGGTGCAGCAGTTAGCTGGAGGAGTGCAAAGCAAAGCGTTGTGGCGAGATCTTCAACTGAATCGGAATACATAGCTGCTTCGGAGGTTTCACAAGAAGCAATATGGATGAAGCTGTTCATTATAGAGCTCGGTGTGGTTCCAAGTGCGCTGGACCCAATGTCTATCTACTGTGATAACATGGGCGCCATAGCCAATGCGCAAGAACCAAGGTCACACAAGAAGCTGAAGCACATCAAGCTACGTTTTCACGCTATTCGAGAACATGTCCAAGATGGTGACATAAAGATTTGCAAAGTACACACAGATCTGAATTTGGCGGATCCGTTGACTAAACCTCTCCCAAGGGAAAAAGATGACCAACACCAAACTGCCATGGGTGTTCGATATATTACCATGTAATCTAGATTAGTTGAATCTAGTGCAAGTGGCAGACTGTTAGAGATATGCCCTAGAGGCAATAATAAATGTAGTTATTATTATATCTTTATGTTTATGATAAATGTTTACATTCATGCTATACAGTATTAACCAGAAACATTAATGCTTGTGTGATTTGTAAACTAAAATAGAGTCTCTGGTAAATCCTCTTTATAATACTAGCTTGTTGATTAATAGATGATCATGGTTTCTTGATCATGAACATTTGAGATGTTGTTAATAACAAGGTCATATCATTAGGAGAATGGTATGATGGACATACTCCTATAGATAAGCGTAGCATAAAGATCAAGTCATTTTAATAGTTCAATTGCTGTAAGCTTTCTGATACATAGTAACCAAATTCCTTCGACCATGAGATCATGCTAATCACCATCACCGGAAGGATTCTTTGATGACATCAAACACCACACCATAACTGGGTGGCTATAAAGATGGCATTGAGTGTTCGGAAAGTATGGGTTGAGACACATGGATCAAGAGTGGGATTTGTCCATCCATATGACGGATATATATACTCTGGGCCCTCTCGGTGGAATGTCATCCAATTAGCTTGCAAGCATGTGCCTGGCTCACAAGGGATCACATATTACGGGAACGAGAAAAGAGTACTTATCAGTAACGAGGTTGAACTAGGTATGCAGAGATACCGACGATCAAAACCTCGGATAAGTAAACTATCGTGAGACAAAGCGAAATTGGTAGCGTATGTAAGTGGTTCATTCGATCGCAAAGTAATCGTAGAAATATGTGTGAGCCATATGAATTTCTAGATTCCTCCATTGGTTATTGATCGGAGAAGTGTCTCGATCATGTCCGCATAATTCACGAACCGTAGGGAGACACACTTAAGGATTCGATGTTGTTGAGTAGTTATGGAATGATGAGTAGGAGACCGAATGTTGTTCGGATTCTCGGATGGGATCCGGGATATCACGAGGAGATCCGGAATGGTCCGGATAATAAGATTCATAAAAGGAAAGTCATGTTTCGGAGTTGAGGAATGATTCCGGTGTTTTCACTAGGAATGTTCTAGAAGGGTCTGGAAGGTCCGGCACTCCGGAGGGGAAGGGTACATGAATTTGTCATAACAATGTGGAATGGTTGCATCATGTACTAGGTCACTTGGTTGGGCAAAATAAAGGGAGAAATCAAATCCTAGTTTGAAAGTCAAACGCCAATTTGAAAAAGTCAAACGGCAAGTTTGCTTGGTGGAGGGAGAGTAGGAAATCTACTTGGGGTGGAAGTATCCTCCCTCCACCCGCCGGCCAAGGAGGCCGAGTTGGGGGAGGACTCCCTCCTCCCAACCGGCCACCCTCCACCTATATAAGGAGGGGTAGGGTGCCCCTTACCCCTCACACCCAAAAACCCTAGCCCTAGCCGTCGGCCTCCTCCCAGTCGCCGCCGCCACCTAGGGTTCCTCCAACTCGCCGAGTTGGGGCTTCTCCAAGCCCTAGCCGCCGGCCACGCCCTCCCCTTGGTGCCCTCTAAACCCTAGATCACCAAGGCCTCTCTCGTAGTCCACCATAGTCGCTCCGTCTTAAGGCGAAGCCCTGCGAGATCTTCCCTCTACTTCCGACACCATGCCGTCGTGCTGCCGGAATCACGAGGAGAGTGCTACAACCTCCGCTGCCTGCTGGAACAAGAGAGAGGAAGGTCTTCATCGAGTACCGAACGTGTGACCAACTGCGGAAGCGCTGGCGAAACGCAGCGTCGGAAGGATCGTCTACACGATCTTGAGATCGGCAAGAGTACGACTACATCACCCACGAGAATCTGCTCTCGTTAACCGCTTTGGAATCTTTGAGGGTGAGTTCCTCTATCGACTCGTTGCTACAATCTAGTAGATAGATCTTGGCTTGTTTGTTTGCATGCGATGGAAATTTTTTGTTTTCCATGCTACGAACCCCTACAACAGTGTGATCTGAAACTTCAAGGGCACCAACAAAAGGCCAACCTCGATCGAGGAGCTACGGGTATGCACCCAACGAACGGGCGAATCCATTCGCTCGTACATTTTGCGCTGGTCCAACATCAAAAACTCCGCGGGACACATCTTTAAGGAGAGAACGATCGACGCCTTCAAGGATGGTGTCAAGCACCCTGATTTCAAGGAGGAGCTTGGGCGCGTCAAACGCAAGACACTTGACCACCTCATGGACATCGCCAACAGGTGGGCAGATGGTGAGGATTCCTTCCATCGAGCACATTCTGATGAGAAGGATGAGTACGGCCGTAGACGTGAACGCCGTAGCAAGCGAAGATCACGCGTCTACGACGATCGCGACGGACCCGACATGATTGCGGCTGGCTACGCCGAACGCCGCAACGACAACAACCGCAGCAGCGGAGGATACCGCGGAGGCAACTTCCGCGACGGAGGACGCCCCACACAGACGTGGCAACGCCGCAACCGCGACGATGAGCCCTCAGCATACGACAAGTTGTCGGGCCCCTGTACCATCCACTTCTACATCAATAAACAGGATGGCAAGAAGAAGGCCAGCCACATGCTGAAGGATTGCCGTGAGTTCCAAAAACTCAGCGAGGGCTTCACCCAGATGCGACGACAGACCCTGAACCCCGGGTTTAGGCCCGCACCTGCACCAGGCGACATCGCCCACGAAGCTCCTCCGCCACCACCCATGGGACCTCCAAACCAAGCAATCGCACCCGTGCAAAACAATGGCGTAAACGGGTATCCCGCGCCAAAAGGATCCCTGATGATCCAGAAAGGGCGCCCAACAAATAGGGTGCAAAAGAAGATCACCCGCCAAGTTAGCCTAGCTGTGAGCGGACCACCTGCCATACCTGAGTACCTCAGCGGCTCGGAGTCCTGCATCACATTCAGTCATTCGTATCACCCCCGCCAGATCCTTCACCCAGGTCACGCTGCCCTGGTGCTTGAGGCACAGATCGGAGGGTTCGAGATGAGTCGCTTCTTCATGGACGGCGACAGCGGCATCAACCTGATGTTCGCCAGCACACTCGCAGCGATTCAGATCCTACTGTGTAGCCTGGAACAATCTGACACAATGTTCCACGGCATCGTCCCAGGGAAGGGCATATACCCCCTGGGAAAGATATGGCTCGACGTCATCTTCGGCAAACCCGACAACTTCCGGTGCGAGCGGCTGGAGTTTAAAGTGGTGGACTGGCCATCACAGTACCACGCCATCCTCGAGCGAGTGGCATTCGCAAGATTCCTGGCAGTACCACACTACGCGTACCTGCTACTCAAGATGCCAGGACCTAGGGGCGTCATCACGGTCCAGGGCAGCTTCACCCGATCTGACCACTGCGACAGAGACTTCAATAGAATCTCCCAGTCGTTCGGTATGCAGGAGGAGCTCACGAGGCTTCGAGAAGTGACAAACAATGGGGCACCCCCAGTCTCCAGGCAAAATGCACCTGACATGTCGCTCGACTCAACGGTCAACACGAAAAAGGTGCAGGTCCACCCAACGGACGCCTCCAAGACGGCGCTGATCGCCAATGACCTCAGCCCCGCATAGGAAAGTGCGCTTGTCGAATTCCTTTGTGAGCGTTGGGAAATCTTCGCCTGGTGTCCTGCGGACATGCCAGGAGTTCCCAGGGAATTCGCCGAGCATGCACTCAATGTGTTCCAGACGCCAAGCCCGTCAAACAGTGTAACATCCCAGTATTTAGGAACTAACGAAGGGTAGATTTAGGAATTTGAAATGTTGCATGCATTCATCTGTGAAAATGTGGGTAAATTTTTCGCCAAATAAAAACCTAAAGTGATCAAGGTTTCTTTCATACTTTGAGATTAGATTTAGTATTAAAGGATGATTGCTATAGACTTTGATATGATCTTTGTGGAATTATGTGTTTTGGCAAATGAAATTTGAATTTAAAACATTGAGTGTTTGAATTATAATTCAAATGATTTTTGAATAATGTTTGAATCTTGATTTAATTAAGAGTTAACCAATTTAACTCAAACTTTATTTAAAGAAAGCAATTAAGAATATGAATATCTATTTCATATTTTCATTCAATAAATAAGTTACAAAAATGTAACTTATTAAAATCATCCACAATCTTCACCATAGCAAATAAATAAAGAATAAGAATATTTCTTTATTGATAATAGTATAATCTTTATTACAAACTAATAAAATGAAGCTTACAAAAGAATAGAACAAAAATTACAAAAGAATAAAGAGGATTATATATGACTATTCTACAAATAAACCTAAACTAAAATCTTCATTTCCAATCTGTACCTGCAAAATAAACAGAAATTGAATAGAAAAGGAAAAGTTAGGATTAGCATTGTTTTACTCTCAGACTTGTCAATGAAGTGCACTGATCAAGGTTCATCATGGAGTAAACTTATAAAAGGGACAAGTTTCACCAATATGAAAGAATGTATCTTTCATAATTTTAAGCCAAAAGTCAAATGGCGGCAAGGAGGGGAAAGTTTCACCAGCCAAGTAAAAGTAATCAGATAACAGTAACTCTCAAATTCAGAGCATATCCACAAGTTGCACAGCAAGCACACAGGCAGGACACACACCAAATTGCATGGTGTGTGTTGTCAGCACCTTAGCAATGTCAAAGAACACAAAAATGCCAAGACACCGTGGAGAGGCACTAGTGCATCTCTTCACTGCTCACACACACAAGAACAACTAGCTTATCCAGAGCCAAATAAACCAGCCACACCATCTCACATCAGATCGAGCCACATATCACCTGATGGTGACATAAGGAGGAGAAGGATCAGGTGAATAGCAAGGCCAAACTCACAGGAGCTAGGAGGAGTAGAGTTCCTCAAGGACAAGCACAAGCATCAAGGGAATACAAGAACAACATCAAGGGGAGAAGGACTGGATCAGACCAGCAACACCACCAGCACATCAAGTCATCACCAACATAGTTTTTGTGGTGAGCATCATAAACAACCATGTGATCTATTTATCTTATCCCAAGCAAAGTATATATGCTGATGCATAAGGCAACCTCTCAATAATCACCCAAGTGGGTTGAAGTTATCCTAGAGGTTTTAAACATAAAAATCAAGATCAAACTCTTTTCAAAACACCAAATTCTCAGACCAGCCTCACAGAATTGGTGATAACAAAGGCAACCTTTATAGTCTATCAATTGTTCTTACAAAATCTGGGCACATTTCCAAGAAGGAGTAGCACCTCAGATTTTATAAGACACAAACAAAACCATATATATTAACCAACTAGGATCTAATATCTAGTAAGCAGTTGATGTCTTAACCAAATTGGAAAATGACAGCAACATAGAAGCTTAGTTCCTAGAGCCTCAGACCAGCATCACTGGCTAGGTCAGACAATAAGTTTCCCAACTTATCTATCAACATCCATCAAAGTCCCAGAAATGACTTTAAGCCTAGTCAGTAACAAGATCTACTTAGGTACCATCTTAAGAAGGTTTCATAAGCACTGACCTTATCACAAAGACAATCAAATAGTCCAACCTTCACAAATCATCTACCAAATCATCTCCCTGGAATTACAAACAGGGATCATATCCTAATTATTTATTCATGATCAAAGAATCATTAGATTCTACTGAATAAAATTCAGAACAAGCATCATCTAGAAAGCCAACAATAACTAAGTCAGTAAATTATCACTGACTAGATCATTGCCAGTATCAAGATACTGACAATAGATAAACACATCAATTCACCAGAGTACCAGCCATAGGCAATAATATGCAACCCTAGCATTTAATCGAACCTTAATCACACATCAACATTAACATCACACAATAAATGGTGGTGATCACTAACAATGAGGTGCAGAGCATCCCAAATCCCCATTAAACATCACAACCAGATCATAGGAGCATCTTACAAGTATTAGACATGAACCCTAAATGGAATAAATCATCTTAATCAGGACAAGACAGTAACCAGAGAGGTCACTACCAACATCTAGCATAGGATGAGCGAGCACAGAGAGCATAAGGGGGAGAACAAAAGAATTCATCAAAGGTCCTCGCTGAAGATTATAAGAGGAAGCAGAGATGGCCGACGACCATGGCGGCATGGGGAGCACCCCCAGGGGGCGCTGTGGCCCATGCAGCGCCACGACGGCGACCATAACCACCCCTAGTGGCGAGGTGAATCACCATGACACACGACAGCAGCGGCGGCGCTAGGATCCACGCCAACCCCAAACCCTAGGGTTCGGGACGGCATCGATCTGTCGCAGGAGAGCTCCATGCCCAAATCCAGTTGGACAGGAGGAAAGTGCGTAGTCAACAACCTCCTCATGCACCACGGCGGTGACCAGAACGGTCCACGACGGCGGGAATCATCGGCGGCGACATCACCGACCAAGGGGTCAGGGATAGGGGAGGAGAGGAGTGAGCTTGAGGGTGAGAGACAGTGAGTGAGTGGGCTGAGTTGGGACAAAACCCTTCGGGGTGGCTGTTTTGACTATGTCTCATGGACCACAAGGGCCCAATAAGAATAAGCCAGCCCAAAAACCTTTAAGGCCTGTTTTATTAAATAGAAAAGGACCAAAATTCCCCTGAACTTAATTAAATTCTAGAAAATAAAATAAAAGTCCAAAAATGATAAATAAAATATTTATGGATTCACAAAAATCCAAACTATCCAAGTAAATTAAGATATAAAATTTTAGACATTTAAATTTTATTAAGAATTTTGTAATTTATATATTCCTTATGGAATTTTACAAAATAAATTGAAAGATGATAAAAAATAAATAAAAATCACTTTCATTATATATTAATATTGTAGTATTTTTGAAAAATACTAAATAAATATTTAAATAACAAATTTTGATATTTAAGTGATAATTCCTAAAAGAATTATTAAATCAATAAAAGTCAAATAAAAGGGAAATAAAATAAATGAATATAATATTCTTTTATAAATATTAAAAATTAATATTTATAAATCTTTTATTATTAAAAAGAATTTTTATAATAATGGGGAAAATGTATACCAAGTTAAATGATGCATTACATTACTTTGCATAATCATTTTGCTTCTTTAAATATTGTCCTTACCGGGCAATAATGATGTTTTTGTAGACATAGAAGCTCAAGGTCCAGTGCAAGCATCAGACTTCACTACCTTGCCATCACAAGGCAAGTTCATCACTTGCTCGTATCCTTTGAAGAGTCTTTATCAAAGTATTTGCAAACTGTGTGTTATCATATATACTATAAAAGAAAGAAAATATTATTTCCACAAATAAAGAAATCATAGATATCTTAGGATGATATAATGGAGCAATAGAACTTAGGGTTCTATTTGCAACAATGATGATCAAGTAGGGACTTAATAACCCCTGACATCAGTGATTCTAGCGTCGTATATTACGCGTTAGCCATGAGATTTGGAATGGGACAGAGAAGTCAGTTGTATCTTCTTTCTCTCGCATGAAGCCGGATGTGTAGGTCGTGGCTGTTATCGTCATAGTGTGCATATTAATTGGTAATTCATAGAGGATATGCAGCATATGGGTGGGAACCCCCATCGCCCCACGATAGTTCTAGCATCTAATGGTTTGTACAAACCATTGTCGTAATTCATTATGTGGGCATGGTGTACACCAAGGAGGCATGCAAGGTCGCGAAGGGGGCAGTGATTGGCTTGGACCAACTACTGCGCCCCGCATCATGGAATTGTGGATGGGAAAGTATGCCCGGTTGTGCAACAAGGAGTTGATCTCTCATGGGTAAAGTAACGCACCTATGCAGAGTGTAAGAATTGTAACTTGTTACTCCCTGTTCCGGGAAGGAGCTTCGAACGCGGCAGGAAAGGAACTCCACGAAAGTTCTGGTCAACCTGTGAAGACTGATTGTCATAGATTTTTCTAATAAAATCAATATTTGAAGAAAGATTTACAAAAACTGCATAGTGCCAAGGATTTATAATCCGAGGTGGTAGTTAGAGCATCAAACTTCCCACCTTGCATATAATGAACTTGTTGGGTAACGTTGTTACTCATCCTTTCCTTTGATCCCTTGATTAGACTTTGAGGATTCCGAAGACGTGCCAATGTATGCAGCTGAATGTCAAGAAGATGTGTTCTACGAGGAGCCTGACCTGTCAGGAGGTGTTGAAGGAGTGGATTACGAAATCCGCTATGGTGTCGAAGATAACGAATCCAACTAAGTATCCTAGTTAGTAGTAGCCAATGAAGCCGAGCAGCATGAACTCTATAGAATAAGCTGCTGAGCTCAACTCCTAGTCGGAGTGCTACTTTTAAATTTCGCTGAAACACTTTATATTTTGGTTTGCAAGTTGAAACCTTTTGAAGTCTTGAACTTCTGGTATTGTAATAATAATAATATGTGAATGTTTGTAATATGGACTCACAATGTTTCTGTTGTACCACTCTGGGGGATGTGATATTTACAGAACGATGTTCTGTAGGTGTCATGTCAACGACTATAGTGTACTACACATGCAGTGGTATGCTGGGTCACCGCAAACAGTCCATCTGAAGATTGTCCGAGCCACGGGCCGAAGCCATCGGAGTCAAAGTCAACAGACTCCTCGACGCCGACTTCATCCGGGAGATCAAGGAGAGCGAGTGGCTAGCCAACACTGTATTGGTCCCTAAAAAGGACACGGACATCCTGCGGATGTGCGTGGACTTCACGTCGCTCAACAAGCACTGCCCGAAGGACCACTTCCTTCTCCCTCGGATCGACCAGATCATCGATTCGACTGCAGGATGCGAGAAACTCTCCTTCCTCGATGCCTACTTGGGTTACAATCAGATTCAGCTGAAGTTCAAATATCAGGAGAAAACAACATTCATCACGCCGTTTGGAGTATTCTGCTACAACACAATGCCCTTCGGGCTGAAGAACGCAGGTGCCACATACCAGCGATGCATGCAAGCATGCCTGAAAAGCCAGATCAGCCGCAAAATATACATGTCTATGTCGACGACATAGTCATCAAGACAAAGAGAGGCCAAGACGTTGATCGACGATCTGCGCGAGACGTTCGACAACCTCTACCACTACAGGATCAAGTTGAACCCAGAAAAGTGCACCTTTGGCGTCCCATCTGGCCAACTACTTGGCTACTTTATCTCCCAGCGAGGGATCGAGGCAAACCCAAAGAAAATCCGGGCCATACTGGTCATGGAGAAGCCGAAGAACCTCAAGGGTGTCCAACAACTAGCTGGGCGCATCGCGGCGCTGAGAAGATTCATCAGCCGCATGGTCAAGAAGGCCCTGCCTTTCTACCAGCTGCTACGCAAAGCAAACAAATTCGAGTGGACACCTGAAGCAAACGACGCATTCGAAGATCTGAAGCGACTGCTCTCCACCTCGCCCGTCCTGGTCACGCCAAAGGAACACATTCGAACGAGAGGTAAACCTCCCCCCTCCCACGCCCCTCCCATCTAGGGTTTGGTCAACCCTGGCCAAATGGGCCTAGGTGGCCATGGTACCTTGGCCCACTAGGGCCGAGGTGCCCCACTTGGGTCCATGTGGCCCCACCTCGCAGATGGGACCACCCACGGACCCTCTGGGAACTTTCTAGAACATTCCATTGTATGTCCTGAAACCCTAAATAAGAAGTGACATATACTTGTATCTACCTTCGGAACATTCTGAAGCTCCTCGTGATATCAAGGATATCATCACAGACTCCGAAACAACAATTGATTACACAATACATATTCTCAACAAAGACTGTCGGCATCAAAACGTTAAGTGTCTGACCTGGCGGGTTCAAGAAAATGCAGACATGATCAAGACACCTCTCCAATCAATAACCACTAGCGGGATCGGGATGTCTACAGTAGTTCCTACACATTCAACGAAGTTATTTTCATTTGAACCACAGTGTCAAAGATTAAATCAATCTGGTATACGATTCCTTTTGTATCAAGTATATTATTTGATCGAGATTCGATCATCGATATCACTATACCTAGTTCAATCTCATTACCGGCAAGTTCTATTTACTCGCACCATGATATAGGATCCTTGTGACCAATCACATTAGTCACCGAGCTTTTGGATGCTATACTACCTAGAGGGCCTATAGATATCTTACACTTCATCACACAAAGGAACAAAACCCAGTCTTTATTCATGCAACCCAACAGACACACGGAGATACATGAAATCCACCTTTATAATCACTCAGTAACGAAGTAGCATTTGATGTCCTTTTTTCGATGCCCGGGAGTAACATGATCTCATAGTCTGAGAAAACTATATTTGACATATTTAGAAAAGCGATAGCAATCAAACAAGATGTTGTTATTAGAAGCTATGCTTATTATTTAGGCATGTCCATCACATCATTCTCATAATAATGTGATCATGTTTTCAAGTGACAATCATATCCATGGTTAGGAAACCTTGTCGCTTGACTAACGAACTAACATTCCATGCATTTCAATCTACATGAGTTTTATGGCAGTGACATGAGCCAAGAATCAAAAGATGCTCTTGAAAAACCATTCACAATTAAGGAAATTGAAGATGTCACATTTGACCTACCAAATGATAAGTCACCTGGGCCAGATGGATTCAATAATGAGTTTATCAAGAATTGTTGGACAATTATAAAAGATGACATCATCTTACTCATTCAGGACTTCTATAATGGTAACATTGCCTTGGAAAGTATTAACTCCTCTCTCATCACACTTATTCTAAAAAAGATTGCCCAAAGGAGGCTGGGATTTTAGACCAATCTCTCTTCTGAATAGTGTGCTCAAAATTGTGACAAAACTTCTTGCAAACAGACTGCAAGGGATCATTTTAAAATTGGTACACAAAAACCAATATGGGTTCCTCAAGCAGAGATCAATCCAAGATTGTCTTGGATGGGCTTTTGAATATATCTTTCAATGTCATCAGTCAAAAAAATAAATCCTTATTCTCAAGCTGGATTTTGAAAAATCCTTTGGCAAAATTGAACATAATACCATTATTGAAATTCTTAAAGCAAGAGGATTTGGTGAGAGATGGATTAAGTGGATTGAGCTAATCCTGAATTCTGGCACATCATATGTCCTGCTAAATGGTGTTCAGGGGAAGAAATTTTAATGTAAAAGAGGTGTCAGGAAGGGTGACCCCTTGTCTCCTATGTTATTTGTCCTTGCTGCTGATCTTCTTCAATGCATTCTCAATAAGGCTATGAATCAGGGTCTCCTGACTACTCCTTTGAACTGTCCTACATGCCCAGATTTTCCTGTTATCCAGTATGCAGATGACACCTTATTGGTCTTAAATGCTGAGGCCTCTTAGCTACAGGATCTAAAAGCAATCCTTAACTCTTTTGCTATCTCCACTGGTCTCAAATTCAACTATAAAAAATCTTGCCTGATGCCCATAAATATGGATGAAGAGAGGTTGATGCACTTTGCAAGTACTTTCAATTGTCAAAAAGTCAACTTACCTTTTAATTACTTGGTGCTACCCCTTGGAATCACCAAACCTAATATAGAATATTTTCTTCGAATGGTGACAAGAGTAGAAAAAGACTCTTTGGCATTGCCAACTTCCTTAATTATGGTGGCAAGCTTGAAATGGTAAAATCAGTGTTAGGCCCACTGCCCATCTTTTTCACGTGTTGCCTTGACATTCCTCAAACTATCAAGAATCAGGTGATAAAATACATGAGACACTGTCTCTAGAGAAAAAAATACTGAGGTGCAAGCTAGGAGTTCTGCACTTGTGGATTGGTCAAAAATCTGTAGACCAAAAGATCAAGGAGGGTTAGGGGTTATCAATGTGAACATTCAAAACAATGCATTGCTCCTAAAGAACCTGGGTAAATTCTTCAACAATCATGACATTCCTTGGGTGAAGCTTGTAAGATATTCCTACTATAGTACTTGAATTTTGCCCGGCAATCACATGGAAGGATCTTTCTGGTGGAAGGCTCATCTTAAACTTTTGGACCTTTACAAGGGCATGGCAAGAGGGGTGTTGGGAGATGGCAAAAGCAACCTTTTTTGGTCAGATCTTTGGCAAGATTCTTGTTTGCAGCACAATCTTCCTCATCTATTGACATAAGCCAAAAAGACAGATCTTACTGTTTATGAAACTGTCAATAATAAGTTCCTGCATGATCTATTTCACATTCCACTCTCACAAGAAGCATATGGATAATTCTTAAGGCTGGAGGATATCTGTAACCAGGCAACTTGAATAATTCAACAAGGTAATCATGACACATGGAGTTATATTTGGGGATCCAATATATTCAGTTCCAGAAAAGCATATACTGTTATGGTTGGCCAAAACTCTGCACCACCGCACTTTTCTTGGACTTGGAAATCTTCTTGTCAGAGAAAACATAAATTATTTTTCTGGATGCTGCTTCTTGTAGATTAAACACAAGGAACTTACCGGGACGCAAAAATATGCAGCTGCAATATTACTCTTGCATAATTATGGTTTGCCCACATGAAGAAACTATGAGGCATCTCTTCTCTACATGTCCTTTCTCTGAGAAATGTTGGGATTTTATTTGCCCACAAAGAACACAGAATCTATCTATATGGGACACAATTATTGACATCAAGAATAACTTAACAATTCCTTTCGCAATGGAGATTATAATTCTGGCAACTTGGAGCATTTGGATACTAAGTAACAACAAACTGTTTAATCAACAAAGGGCCAGTTTTGAAGCTTGGAGGAAATCTATAAGTAGGAACTGAGATTGGTGTACTATAGGATGAAAAATAAGCATGCAGAGACTTTCAAAGAATGGCTGAAATCACAAGTGTAGATTAGCTTTTTTCTGCTCTTTCTTATTGTTTTGTGATTGTACATATCTTGTAATATAATTTATTATTAATAAAAAAATTGCAGTGGGATTCTCTCCCACTGTTTCATCCTCAAAAAAAAGTTTCCAATGCATACATTTATCATGGATAAGGAAGTATGAATAATAATAACTTTATTATTGCCTCTAGGGCATATTTTCAATAGAAATCACCTGCGGGGACCGAGTATGGGGTTAATTGTTGGATGGACGCCATGTACATTAGGCGCAGGGATGACTGCACGTGCCGGTCATAGGCAAGCTGGGCAAAAAAAAGTCTCCTAGACCACAAACGTCTAGTCTTATGCGATACCCATAACCATCGCCTCAAAATCCCGTCTCGTACATCTCCAAACGCACATCTTCCTTTTTTCCGATTACAGGATTACCACTACCATCATTGTACAGCTTACTACGAATCTAAAGAAGGAACAAGAGGTCAAGGCGGTTGATACGTCCAAAACATAAACTTGTGTGATTTGGATACAACTAACACGGACTGATGCTGTTTTCAGCAGAATTACCTTGGTGTCTTGTTTTTATGCAGAAAATTAACTATCAGGAAAAATCCCGGAAAATATGCCAAAAATTATATTTCACCAGAAGATCCATGGATCCAAAAGAAGAGACAGAGAGGAGGCCTAGGGTCCCACACCCACCCCAGGCGCGGGCCCACCACTGGCCGCGCCTAGAGGGGGTGCAGCCACCCCAGACACCCCCTTGGCCTCCCTTTGCGCCTATAAGTTGCCTTTCGACCTAAAAAACGAGGGGGTTCGATAGTATTCCAAAAAGAGTTCCGCTCCGCCGCCGCCACCAGAAACCAAGATTCGGATCCAGAAACTCCGTTCTGGCACCCTGTCGGGACAGGGAATTTGGAGAGGATCATCGCCATCGTCATCACCAACGCATCTCCATCAACCACCGATGTTTCCCTCATCCATGAGTGAGTAGTCCCCCGCTGTAGGCTTGGGGATGGTAGGGATTGGATGAGTTCTATCACGTAATCGAATAAGATCTGTTGGGGCACAGTGCCTAGTATCTCTATTAGTGCTATTTGACTTTGTTGCAACTTGTTGTGATTAATTCTTGTCATTAGGGCCCAAGTGCCATGATCTCATATCTGAACTTATTATTAAATCACTATGATAGTATTGTTTGTGATCTTATCTGCAAGTTGTGTACACATATCATTGTCCGGATCCAAAGGCCCCAAAGTGACAATAATTGTGACAACCGGAGGGGATGGATGTGGTGTGAGGATCACATGTGTTCACAGAGTGTTAATGCTTTGCTCTGGTGCTCTATTAAAAGGAGCACCTTAATTGCCAGTAGTTCCCTAGAGGCCCCGCTGCCACGGGATGGCTAGACAGAAGATGTTGTGCAAGTTCTCATTGCGAGCACGTATGACTATATTTGGATTACATGCCTAGGATTGTTTAGTACTTGGATGCTTGTTATTATTTATCTGCAATGCCCTAGGTCTTGAAGTTACATGTTTAGACTCGTCCATGCAACGCCCGTCCATCAATAAATTTCTGTTACTATTGCTATACACACTGTTACTATTACTATTGCTCGTACATGCCTAGGACCGTTACTGTTACTATTGCTCCTGTTCCACTGTTGTTGTTGCTACTACCAAACTGTTGCTACTGATAAACTCTGTGAGCAAGAACTATTTCCAGGTGCAACTGAATTGACAACTCAGTTGTTAAGGCTTGCAAGTATTCTTTGGCTCCCTTGTGTCGAATCAATAAATTGGTTAATACTACCCGCGAAGACTGTTGCGATCCCTTATACTTGCGGGTCATCAAGACTATTTTCTGGCGCCATTGCCGGGGAGCATAGCTTTATTTGTAAGTTCACTTGGATCTATTATTGTTCACTGTTACTCCTTCCATCACGGGGAAGTATCGTGATGGAAAGTTCCCTATTTTACCATCCACTACAAGAAGAGGTACAGTCCTAAACACCTTTGCTGCTCTTGATTCACCGTCTGTTATAAGTAAGCTTGTCACACCACCACCACATACTCATGCTACACACACTACTACTACTGCTGAGTCTGAAACTTCTTTTGATGCTCATGATGTTACTTCTACTGTGCTTGATGCGAGTGATTCATTAGGTCCTTTTCTAGATGCTACTATGGCTGGTCTAGGAAATACCGAAACTCCTAGTGAAGACACTGTTACACCTGTTATCTCAACTGAGGCTAGTGAGAGTTATGATATTAATGATGGTTACATTGAGTTCACTGATGATTTTGTTGAAGAGTGCCAAAACACACATGGTACTAGTGCTATTAAGTGTCTCCTTGCTATAGGTACTATTATGCCTAAGTTGTCCTCTGATCCTAAGTTTGCCACTTCTCCCATAGATATTAAGATGAAGATTATGATTTCTCTCTTGATTTATCTTATTTAGATATTGTTGAGAAATAACCTTTTTGCGGGACTAAAAGTGAGAGTGTTGTGGCTCAGCTTTCTACCATGAGTGCTTTATACTCTGATGATTTTAAGATGCGCAAGTACTTTGTTGCTAAGATCTTCCCTTTTCACTAAAAGGAGAAGCTAGGGCTTGGTTTAATAGATTACCTCTTGGTTCCATTGATAGCCCTGATTGCTTGATTGCTTCTTTCTTCCAGAAATATTTTCCTCCCAGTGCTAGACATGCTGCTTTGCAGAGACTTTTTGATTTTAAATAGGGAGAAGAAGAGAAATTGCCTGAGTCATGGACAAGGTTCTGTGCCTTGATTTATGCACATCCTGGATGTCCATTACCTAAGAATGAGCTTCTTGATATTTATTATAATGGACTAACTGATGATTCTAGGACCTACCTAGATAGCTTTGCTGATTGTGTTTTCAGGAAAAGGACTCCTACAGATGCCTAATAATTAATGGCTAAGATAAGCAAGAATTATGATGATTGGACTTCAACTGAGCTGAATGCACCTGAGACTATTACTCCTAAACCAGTTATCCCTGAACCAATTCCAGCACCAACAACAAAGAAGAGGGGAGTCATTGCATTAAATGATGAAGTGATGAAGGAAGCTAAGAAGTGTCTAAATGAGAAAGGTATTAGAGCTGAAGATGTGAAGAATCTACCTCCTATAGAAGAATTATGTAAGCCAATTCCCCACTCATCTATGTAACTACCTCGGTGAATTACGCTCCTATATACAAGCCTGGATGAGTGGTAGTGGTTGAAATAGTACGGTGGGGCCCCAAAAGCCACTCACTGGTAGTCCTTTCGGACGTCCCAACCACTACCCTCTCAACGGGACTGACATGCGAATTGTCGGCGGCGAAGGGATCAACTACGTACACAAGTGGGTATGTACGCAAGCCACCATACAAGAGTACATCGAGCCAAACCATCTAGAAAGAAAGGAAATATAGCGCCATACGGCAAGATTCAAATGACCTAGATAGATCTATATTTTAGGATACTTCCTCATACAACACACATCGAGTATCATGCGGGCGGCAAACAAAATCCGATGCGGATAAGAAGCAAATCGGCATAAGATGCCATAGAAATAAGCACATCCCAACTACAGGTCTCACGGATCCCGTTCCGGAATCTCTACACCGAACGATCGTTGCCCATGTCCTCGGCTTCTTCCACCCAAAGATCCGTCCGCGAGGGTACCTGCTCATCCGAACCAAATAATTTATCGTGTGAGACCCTAAGGGTACTCAAGAAGTCCTAATGCCTCTAAAGGGACACAACACAGGGTGACGCAATTGCAGCGAAAGATAAACCCTAGCAGTTCTACAGATAAGCGCTAACCATCCGCCTAACCAATGATGAGCGGATGTCCGTGAATTAAGAACAACAGTTATAATGGTAATCTCATCGATCCATCCTCCTCCTCGCTAACAGGAAGCGGACAACCCCCCATCCGTTGGCAATTTTATTAACCATTCCATGAGTGTTGCACTATTTACTAGTCAAGTTACTTAGTCAGTTAAAGCGGTACTTTAGTTATGCTTGTCTATGATCGAGAAACTGCTCCAAGTCGTCCATATCCGCGGACACGGCTTTGAAAGTTTTACCCAGGGGTGCACCAATAGCAACACGCTCGATCAACCTCGGAAAAACCAAATCAAAACCCAACGAGGCTTTCACGGTGAACAATCACAAGATTCAGAAATATTTCGAGGGCCACCCATTGAGTAGACCATAGCAAGCGGTGACTCAGACGGACTCAAGGTTTGGGTAGACGGTACGTGAGCGGGAACCCAAAGTGTGGCTGGGCTTGTCGACACCGGAATCGTGTCCGATCCTAAGCGATGCAGTGTGCTCCTCGCACAATTTAAATACGAAGGTAGCATGGCATAAGTGCAGGTAGTAAATAAAACCTCAAACTAGTTTGTGGCCCCAAGAAATAAGACGGAATCAAGCTCGCTCGGGGTCCCATATACCTCCGGATGTGGATAGCGCGATAAATCAAGGAACAGGAATCAAGTACTCGGGGTCTTACGGGACACAAGTGAGCAGGAAAAACCAAATAGCAGATGTTGCTCACGGTGCCACTTTCATTAGTTATCCCATACTACTCGAGTTAAGTTGTTTAGGTACCTCGTTATCCATCGACGCTCACATACCCTACACATGTTGTTCTCGACTGCATGGCTCAAACAACTCCTGTAGTAATGGCTCATGGGATGGGGGAACAAGCTTAGTGGGGTTTTAAAAGTAAAGGCTATGCATACTTGGGATTCAATTTAATGCAATCGCGACTCAATGATGCAAGAATAAGATAGAGGCAATAGGTACTGTATGTATGCAAGCATGTGGAAGTGCTTGCCTGTCAACTCAGTTGAAGCGAGGGACGGATCTAGGTGGTGCTCCTGGTTCTCTTGATATAACCCCTGCTCAGTGTCTATCCGAGAAAAACCAAACAAACAAGGCCAACATGAATATAGAGCACAAGCATGTGAATAAGATGCGTCAAGCAAACAATCATGCCATGATGAATGATGCACAATTTACATGACAATAAGGTAGCATGGCATGGTGAGGTGTGGAAGACAAGTAGTAACATTTTAATGGGGTTTTGGATCACAATTGGTTGTCATAACAATTGCTGTTCACTATATATTTATATGATGCATGCTGCAATTGAAGTTATGGATAGCATAAACAGAAAGGTCTCGTCGAGCTGATCATTTTAGACATATCATTTGTTAAATTTGGAATTATAAATCGAAAGTTGTGAAATTATTTAGTTCCAGTGGCATTTGTGGTAATTAAATCAACTTGGAATTTTAAATGTGCAAAACGCAATTTGAATATCATATTTGAAATCCTGGCATTTTTCTGATCTCCAAACATATATCATTTGTGTTATTTGGAATTATAATGGAAAAGTTATTTAAAATCTGATTGAATTTTGAATTTGAAATAAATAGGAAACGATTTGATTTAAAACAGACGCAGGAAACCTTCTCTACTCAGGCCAACATACCCACAGGCGCTTACAGGTGGGGCCCAGGGACTTGCGGTCCCACACGCCAGCGGCTGAGGGAAAAGGGGACCGCGGGTTGATGTTTGAAAAAGACAGGACCCTTTTTATAAAACGGCAACGGTCACTGACGGTGGGCCGGCTGGACCGCGGGTTGATATCCAGGAGCCCTAGGGGCCTAAACAGAAAAGCGTCTGGAGCTGTTTTATCGATTGACGGCGAACCCCGAAGCGCTAGTGACCCCAGATACAAACGAAGATGGCGAGCAAACAAGCAGCAATTTCACTAAACCGTAAAACCTAAAAGCGAAGGGGATGTACCAGCTACAAGTTTTGTTAAGGGTTCAACGACGGATCTAGGCTACAGGCGGGCACGTTGGCGACGAGAGAAAGCGGCTGCTGCTCTTGGGCGATGCTCGCGTTCAAAGCAAGGCGGTGGCGCGGGCGGCGAGAGCGCCAGAGGCGGCGGCAGCGGCACAGGAAGGATGCTCACCGGTGACGCGAGGGAAAGATGAGGCGAGCTAGTGGGGTCCTTGGTCCAACTTCGGCGGCGCGCGAGGTCGTCGGGAGTACGCCGGGGAGGGTCGCCTACGGGTCACACCTGCAGACAACGACGGTCACCGATGAGCCAGAGGCAGGGGAAGAAGGGCAGGACCAGAACACAACGGGGAGGTTCGCTTGGCACCTAGAGCACGGAAGCGGGGACGAGGCCACGCGCGACACGCTCAGACGGGCGCCAGAGCAGACGTCGGTCGGGACATGGCGGCGGAGGGGTGCGAGGAAGGATGGGAAGAAGCTAGGGTTCTGAGAGGGCTTCGGGCGAGGATAAGAAGGGGGGAAAGGAGGGTGGCTGGCGTGGCGGACGGCCACCTGCTCCTTGCTGCTTTCCGTCAGCGCGCCTGCAGAGAGGAGAGCGACGGAGAAGAAGTACAGGGCGACGGCGCCGTGAGAGGAGGGGGGTATCGGGCCAGGGGACGAGTTGGGCCGGGGGGAGCCTGCCTGATGGTTTGCTACTGGGCTGCTGCGGCTGGTTGGGCTGCCAGGTTTTCTCACTCTTTTATTTTCCTTCCTCTTTTATTTTGTTTGATTTATTTGTTTCCCTTCTAATACAAATCCAACCAGCTACCGATTTCAAAACGTTTGAACTTTGTTACCAGGAGGTTTGAAAAGAGGGAGGCCTGACTAAGAGGAGAGAAAGAGGGGGCAACTTGGTTGTGATAGAATAGGTGGGGTTTAGAGTTTTTAGCTAAGAAGGTTATGGGGCATGGGGTAGATATATAAAAGACTAAGATAGATGACAAGAGGGAGAGGTGGATGGTTTTCTTTGAATCATGCATGCTCCAAATAAAGACCAAGCAAGATCAACAAGAAAGGAGGTAGGGAGAAGGATGGGGTTTTGGGCTTATGCTCAACACATGATCACATGTGTAAGCATGGAGTATGGGGATTAAGGTTTAGCTATAGGGGATAGAGAGGTAGAGGATGTGGTGAAGAATTCTACAAGCCAAAACAAGATTGAAACAAAGGATAGATGATCCATGCAAGCAAAACCAAATATCATTCCAAGATCAAGAACAAGGTGGCACTTGCATGGACCATGCAAACAATATTTGCCAAGTAGTTATATTGTGAAAACAACATTAATTCATGTGGCATTATTCCTTGCATTCCCAAAAGGTGGGAAAAGGCCAAGCAAAAGATTATGGGTGGAAATCCAACCAACCAACATGAGCTAGAGATAACTCAAATAAAATGCCAAGCTCATATTTAGTTGGATGGTGGAATTATAAGGTGGTGAAAGAAAGGTGGTGGAGGTTAAAAGAGATATGCCCCCAACTCAACTTGGGCATTTAACAATATATTAAGAACCAAATACAATATCAAGAGGCAACTACAATTAATCATGCACATGAGATAGAACCAAACAAGAAAGGGTTTTATATGATGCTCAAATGCAAGGTGACATGATGACATGAGCATGATATGATAATGATGCAACAATTCTATGTTGGACGTGGCCCTTTTATTATTATAACAAGTAGCATTACGGTGTTGAACAATGGGATGCTACAACTCTCCCACTAACAGGAATCTCGCCTTGAGATTCTAGGAAGAAGAAGAAGGCAAAAGAGAAGGATGGTTGTACGGAGTTCATCTTCACGCTCCCATGTTGCTTCATCAATGAATGGTGTGACCATCGCACCTTGCGTAACTTGATGGACTTGTTGCGAGTCCTTCGCTCTGCGGTCTCAAGGATTTTGGTGGGGTGTTCTTGATAAGACAGATCTTCTTGGAGGTCGATTAGCTCATGATCCACGGTCTGCGGGATCTTTGAAGCACTTCTTGAGTGAGAGATGTGGAAAACATCATGGACTTTGAGTTTTCCTAAGCTCCGGTGCATAAGCAACTTCTCCTCTTCTACCACGTATCTTGAAAGGACCGATGTATCTATGAGCCAACTTTCCTTTGATACCGGCGGTGTGTTCCTCTCATGGGAGTGACACGAAGGTACGAGGTCACCAGGCATATACCATATCGTGTGCTTCTGTCATAGTTGCTCTTCGACGACTTTGAGCAATCTTGAGTTCTCGAGAATGATATGCACCTTCTCCTCTGCCTGAGTTACAATGTCGAGCCAAACCGATTCTTTCTCCTGCACTGACCAACCAATAGGAGTTACGCACTTGCGACCATAGAGAGCCTCGAATGGTGCCATCTTGAGACTCTTGGAAGGCTGTTGTTGTAGGAGAATTCAGCATATGGAAGACATTCCTCCCACTTCATGCCAAAGAGATGACGCAAGCTCTAAGCATATCCTCCAGAATCGATTGATTCTTTCCACTTGTCCTTGCGATGAGGGTGGTAGCAGTCTTTGAAGTTCAACTTTGTTCCCAAAGCTTTTGGAAACTCTCCCGAACTTTGAGGTGAAGATGCTCACAGTGCGAACTGATTTCAAGTGGAACCCCATACGAGAGACAATTACATTGATATAGAGCTCACCAACTGAATTCTAGAAATTGTTTCTTATTTGGAAGAAATGAGCCACCTTAGAAAGCCTCGATGACAACAAAAATTGCCTTGTTGCCCTCCTGCGACCTTGGAAAGCCAGTGATGAAGTCCATCTCTACTTTCTCCCATTTCCATTCCGGAGGTTTCAATGGCTGTAGAAGACCAAATGGTTTCTGATGGACAGCCTTGACTCTGCGGCAGACATCACATTCTGAGACATACTTGGCGCAATACCATTTCAACCCAGGCCACCAGTATTGTGTTTTCAAGTCCATGTACATCTTTGTCTTTGCCGGGATGGATAGAAAGGACCGAATCATGTGCCTCCTTGAGAACTTGGTCTCTCAGACCCGGGTAGTTTGGAACAAACATCCGGTGTTCAAAGAAGAGCGTGCCTTGATCATCAACGTGGAAGGACTCGTACTTCGGAAGGTCAAGCTTAGAGATGATCTTTTGGTGTCGGATCACCAAGGTGACGAGGCGAATCTGTTCTTCCAAGAGAGGAGTAGCGGAAGGTTCGAGGAGATGCCCTTGTTCCACAATTTCGAGTTGGTGGCGGAATTCCTCGCACAAGAGAGGCTGCTGCTCTTCTACCATGAGGTTGTTGACATAAGCTTTACGGCTAAGCGCATCTGCCATGCCATTTTCTTTGCCCGGGGTGTAGTTGATGGTCACATCAAAGTCATTGATTGCTTCAATCCATCTCCTCTGCCGAAGGTTGAGATCAGGCTGAGTGAAGATATACTTCAAACTCTTGTGGTCCGAAAAGATCTCGCAACGGTTACCAAGCAAGTAGTGCCTCCATAGCTTCAAAGCAAAGACAACTGCTGCTAGCTCGAGGTCATGTGTGGGATAGTTGATCTCATGCGTCTTCAACTGACGAGAGGCATAAGCAACCACCTGTTTCTCTTGCATAAGGACCGCACCCAATCCTTGCAAAGAGGCGTCACAGAATATCTGGAAAGGCTTAGATGTATCTGGAGGAACCAAGACTGGTGTGGAAGTGAGCTTCTCTTTGAGTGTCTCAAAACTTTCTTGACAAGCAGGAGTCCACAGGTACTTCTTGCCTTTCTTGAGAAGATCGGTAAGAGGCTTTGCTATCTTGAGAACTTCGAACAAAGCGGCAATAGCTAGCTGGCCAGAAAACTCCGCACTTCCTTGACATTAGCAGGAGGAAGCCATTCAACTATTGTCCTCACGGTTTCCGGGTTGACTGCAATGCCCTTGGCAGAGATAACATGACCAATATAGGTTACTTCAGGCAGCCAAAACTCACACTTTGAGAACTTTGCATACAAGTGGTTCTCACGAAGCTTGTTTAGGACACACCGCAGGTGTTCCTCGTGCTCTTCCTTAGACTTAGAATAGACCAGAATGTCATCCAGATATACCACGACAAACTTATCAAGGTACTCCATGAAAACGGAGTTCATCAGCCTCGAGAAGGTAGCAGGTGCGTTGGTGAGACCGAAAGACATGACCGTGTACTCATACAGGCCATAGCGGGTGGTGAAAGCTGTTTTGGGTACATCTTCTTTGCGAATTTTGATTTGGTGATAACCACTTCTCAAGTCCAGCTTAGAGAACACCACAGCTCCTGCCAGCTGATCAAAAAGATCATTTATCCGTGGAAGAGGATATTTGTTCTTGATGGTTTTAGCATTGAGAGCCCGGTAATCAACACATAGCCTATCGGTTACTGGCGCTTCTTCACAAAGATTGTTGGGCTACCCCAAGAAGAAGTCTTGTGTTGAATGAAACCCAACTTCTCTTGTTCATCAAGTTGTCGTTTGAGTTGACCAACTCGGAAGGACCCATTTTATATGGCCGCTTAGAGATAGGAGCCGTTCGGGTTCAAGCTCAATCACGAATTCAACCTCGCGATCCGGAGGCATACCGGCAACTCTTGAAAGACATCGGGAACTCACGGACCAACGGTACACTGAATAGCTTCCATAGCATCATCATTCGAGCCGCCAAGGAATAGAGCCGACAGCGAGTCGACTTGGTGAAAAGACTATATGGCCTTGAGGAATCTTGAGAGACACCGGCGTTCAACAATCAATCACAGTGCATTTCTTGTCAACCAATCCATGCCCAAGATGACATCAATGTCGAGTTTCCCGAACAATCAAAGAAGCCAAGAATGAAGAACCACCAATCTCAATTTGATTGCCATGACCGATATGTTCACCCTCATGTTTGCCCAGGAGAAAGAACCATTAACCGCTTTTGGAGAGGAACCATGACTAACTCATTCTCATTTGCAAACTTGTGAGACACAAAGAATGCGATGCACGAGAATCAAAGAGAACTCGTCAGGGGACCGAGTTAACGAAGCATACCCATCACAACTCCAGTGCGAGCTCGGCTTGAGGCGTTAGCCTTGATTAGCACGAATGAACCGCAGGCTTGGTGTTAATGTTGAGAGCCCGAGGCGGTGGTGCACGAACCGAAGGAGAGCTTGTTGCAGATCTTGGCGGGGGTGGAGGGAGAGCTTTGTTCTTCATTGGACAGTTACAGCTGGGATGTCCATGATCTCCACATGAGAAACAAGCACCGTGTGGACGTGGAGCAGAGTAGCCAGGGACTCCGCCAGGCGCTCCAGGGTAATGGTTGTTGTAGCCCCTAGGAGCCGCAGTGGTGAAGTTTGGTGGCCTTGACGTGAAACTCGCAGTTCTTGGTGGAGCCGGGAGCGACGGTGGGGTGTTAGGAACCCAGACACGCCGCTTAGAAGGAGCTGCCATAGCTGTAGAGCTTGATGCATCCCTGTTGTGTTTCTTGGACTCCTCAAACATTTGCCTGCTTGCCTCCTCTTGCAAGGTCTTGTGTCTTTGTAGTTCAGAAGGTTGCGGCCTTGCATGCGTGATTGCAGACTTGATCGACGCATTGAGCCCTTTCCTGAACCTTTTTTGCTTCTTCTTGTCATCAGATACCTCATCACCACCATAACGGGATAGATTCATGAAGTTCTGATATAGGTGTTGGCGTTATCATTTCCCACTTGAGTTGAGGAAAGCCTCCTTCATCCTTTCCATTACAATCTCTAAGAGAAACCGCTCTTTGAACGCTCATGAACCTTTCCCAAGTAGGTGGAACCCGGTGCGACTTGCCTTCAAGTAGTTCTCCCACCAAAGAGCGCATCTCCCTTGAGAAGGTGAGTAGCACACTTGACCCACTCCTGGGAACATCGGTCTCGAGCAACCTTGAGATCTCACGCAGCCAATCATCCGCGTCCAGAGGTCGGTCAGAAACATCAAACTGACGAGGGTTGAACTTGAGGAAGCTCTTGATGTCTCCACGCTTGGGAGGTGGAGGTAGTGGAGCAAACTCGTTTCTTCTGACACTCTCCTCAAAGCGCTGCTGGTTCTCTTGCATTGCTGCCAAAGCATTAGCGATGTTTGACAGCACGGAGCCCAGTTCCGGAGGTATGTCTTCCTCAGTCCGGCGTGGTGGAGCCATCCTGTCATTGATATAAAACTCAAGTCAGTACTATAATGGAGAATGATAATAATCCAAAATAGTACCAAGATGGAATTAACCAAGATTAAAGGATACAATTTACTGAGATGATATTAAAATATCAACAAAGTTCAAAGCACCTAGGAGATATTAAGCATATCGCACACGGTGAAAAAGTGTGGTACACAAATATATCAAAGAAAAATTTTCCACAAATTTCGCATTAAAATACCAATAGATGCAAAATTACTTAACGAATCAAGATTAGTGACTCTCCGATTCAATATACAAAAGCGAATGATAAGAGTAGTGGTATGGTCGACTCCATCCCGCACTCAAATCATTACTCCGCACATGAACAAGTGGAACACATATCCTAACCCTTCTTCTCACGACGAAACCTAAAGCTTGGTAACTACGAAACGAACACCCCAAACAAGATAGCATCGGATACCAAGAGGAAGATAGATTGCGTCGGTTTGCATAAGCTGTCGGTATGGAATGTACCAACGATTGATAACCAAAGGATAAGATAACAACTTGGATGCAACATATAGAGAAGGGATTACACACACACACACACAACCTATGGTACTACGACCCGAACACGTGAATCCTAGTTTGAATCTTGAGAAGAGGATTGAAAAGCGTTGCACTTCCTTACCGTAAAAGGGTGGGTGGGAGGGTAAGAAGAAAAGTGGAAGCAGTCCTACTCTCGTTTTGTTTTTCCCTAGTATACATAACTACCAAAATATTTGCTAGGCCGACAACGACCGTTTATTGAAACCCTGAAGGTTGGGATGGCTCGATACCAATTGTAACTACCTCGGTGAATTACGCTCCTAGATACAAGCCGGATGAGTGGTAGTGGTTGAAATAGTACTGGGGCCCCAAAAGCCACTCACTGGTAGTCCTTTGGACGTCCCAACCACTACCCTCTCAACGGGACCTGTCAGGCGTGTCGGCGAAGGGATCAACTACGTACACAAGTGGGTATGTACGCAAGCCACCATACAAGAGTACATCAGAGCCAAACCATCTAGAAAGAAAGGGAAATATAGCAACGCCATACGGCAAGATTCAAATGACCTAGATAGATCTATATTTTAGGATACTTCCTCATACAACACACATCAGAGTATCATGCGGAAGCGGCAAACAAAATCCGAGTACGGATAAGAAGCAAATCGGCATAAGATGCCATAGAAATAAGCACATCCCAACTACAGGTCTCACGGATCCCCGTTCCCGGAATCTCTACACCGAACGATCGTTGCCCATGTCCTCGGCTTCTTCCACCCAGTATCCGTCCTGCGAGGGTACCTGTTCATCTGAACCAAATAATTTATCGTGTGAGACCCTAAGGGTACTCAGCAAGTCTTAATGCCTCTAAAGGGACACAACAGGGTGACGCAATTGCGAAAGATAAACCCTAGCAGTTCTACAGATAACGCTAACCATCCGCCTAACCAATGATAGCGGATGTCGTGAATTAAGAACAACAGTTATAATGGTAATCTCATCGATCCATCCTCCTCCCTACAACAAGGAAGCGGACGACAACCCCCATCCGTTGGCAATTTTATTAACCATTCCATGAGTGTTGCACTATTTACTAGTCAAGTTACTTAGTCGATTAAAGCGGTACTTTAGTTATGCTTGTCTATGATCGAGAAACTGGCTCCAAGTCGTCCATATCCGCGGACACGGCTTCGAAAGTTTTACCCTACCGGGTGCACCAATAGCAACACACGCCGATCAACCTCTAAAACCAAATCAAACCCAACGAGGCTTTCACGATGAACAATCACAAGATTCGAAATATTTCAGGGGCCACCCCATTGAGTAGACCAAGAAGCGAAGCAACCGAGACGGACTCAAGGTTTGGGTAGACGGTCAGAACGATCGGGAACCCGAAGTGTGGCTGGGCTTGTCGACACCGAATCGTGTCCCGATCCTAAATAAAGACAAGGTGCTCCTCGCACAATTTAAATCTGACGTAGGTAGCATGGCATAAGTACAGGGTAGTAAATAAAACCTCAAACTAGTTTGTGGCCCCAAGAAATAAGATGGAATCAAGCTCTGGCTCAGGGGGGTCCCATATACCTCCCGGATGTGGATAGCGCGATAAATCAAGGAACAGGAATCAAGTACTCGGGGTCTTACGGACACAAGTGAGCAGGAAAACCAAATAGCAGATGTTGCTCACCGGTGCCACTTTCATTAGTTATCCCATACTACTCAAAGTTAAGTTGTTTAGGTACCTCGTTATCCATCGACTCACATACCCTACACATGTTGTTCTACGACTGCATGGCTCAAACAACTCCTGTAGTAATGGCTCATGGGATGGGGAACAAGCTTAGGGGTTTTAAAAGTAAAGGCTATGCATACTTGGGATTCAATTTAATGCAATCGCGACTCAATGATGCAAGAATAAGATAGAGGCAATAGGTATCGTATGTATGCAAGCATGTGGAAGTGCTTGCCCGCAACTCGATTGAAGCGAGGGACGGATCCGGTAGTGCTCTGGTTCTCTTGATATAACCCCCGCCAAAGGTTCATCCGAGAAAACCAAACAAACAAGGCCAACATGAATATAGAGCACAAGCATGTGAATAAGATGCGCTGCAAACAATCATGCCATGATGAATGATGCACAATTTACATGGCAATAAGGTAGCATGGCATGGTGAGGTGTGGAAGACAAGTAGTAACATTTTAATGGGGTTTTGGATCACAATTGGTTGTCATAACAATTGCTGTTCACTATATATTTATATGATGCATGCTGCAATTGAAGTTATGGATAGCATAAACAGAAAGGTCTCGTCGAGCTGATCATTTTAGACATATCATTTGTTAAATTTGGAATTATAAATCGAAAGTTGTGAAATTATTTAGTTCCAGTGGCATTTGTGGTAATTAAATCAACTTGGAATTTTAAATGTGCAAAAGGCAATTTGAATATCATATTTGAAATCCTGGCATTTTTCTGATCTCCAAACATATATCATTTGTGTTATTTGGAATTATAATGGAAAAGTTATTTAAAATCTGATTGAATTTTGAATTTGAAATAAATAGGAAACGATTTGATTTAAAACAGACGCAGGAAACCTTCTCTACTCAGGCCAACATACCCACAAAGCTTAGGTGGGGCCCGAGGACTTCGGTCCCACACGCCAGGGCCGAGGAAAAGGGGACCATGGTTGATGTTTGAAAAGACAGACCCTTTTATAAACGGCAATCCATCGACGGTGGCTTACGGACTGCTGGTTGATATCCGTGAGCCCTAGGGGCCTAAAAGAGTCTGAGCCGTTTATCTCGGCCCGACGACGAACGAAGAATCGCTAGACCCGGATACAAACGAAGATGGCGAAAACGAAAACGAATTTCACTAAACCGTAAAAACCTAAAACGAAGGGGGATGTACCAGCTACAAGTTTTGTTAAGGGTTCAACGACGGATCTAGGCTACAGCGGGCGGGCACGCTAACAGAGGAAAAGCGTCACATCGGGACGATGTCGCTGCGTTCCAAAGACAGTGTGAGGCGCGGCGAGCGAGAGCGCCAGAGCGGGTGAGGCGGCACAGCGGCCTGGGAAGGATGCTCACCGGTGGACGCGAGGGGGAAAGATGAGGCAGAGCTAGCGGGGTCCTTCGGGGTCCAACTTCCGGCGACGTGGGGGCGCGAGGTCGTCGGGAGTACGCCGGGGAGGGTCGCCTACGGGTCACACCTGCAGACAACGACGGTCACCGACGAGCCAGAGGCAGGGGAAGAAGGGCAGGACCAGAACACAACGGGGAGGTTCGCTTGGCACCTGGAGCACGGGAGCGGGGACGAGGCCACGCGCGACACGCTCAGACGGGCGCCAGAGCAGACGTCGGTCGGGACATGGCGGCGGAGGGGTGCGAGGAAGGATGGGAAGAAGCTAGGGTTCTGAGAGGGCTTCGGGCGAGGATAAGAAGGGGGAAAGGAGGGTGACGGCGACGGCGAGACGCCACCTGCTCTTGCTGCTTCCGTCAGTACCGCAGAGAGAGAGCGACGGAGAAGAAGTATGAGCACTACCGTGAGAGGAGGGGGGTATCGGCAGGGACGAGTTGGGGAGCCTCACTGATGGTTTGCTAAGGTCATTGCTGGTTGGGCTGCCAGGTTTTCTCACTCTTTTATTTTCCTTCCTCTTTTATTTTGTTTGATTTGTTTGTTTCCCTTCTAATACAAATCCAACCAGCTACCGATTTCAAAACGTTTGAACTTTGTTACCAGGAGGTTTGAAAAGAGGGAGGCCTGACTAAGAGGAGAGAAAGAGGGGGCAACTTGGTTGTGATAGAATAGGTGGGGTTTAGAGTTTTTAGCTAAGAAGGTTATGGGGCATGGGGTAGATATATAAAAGACTAAGATAGATGACAAGAGGGAGAGGTGGATGGTTTTCTTTGAATCATGCATGCTCCAAATAAAGACCAAGCAAGATCAACAAGAAAGGAGGTAGGGAGAAGGATGGGGTTTTGGCTTATGCTCAACACATGATCACATGTAAGCATGGAGTATGGGGATTAAGGTTTAGCTATAGGGGATAGAGAGGTAGAGGATGTGGTGAAGAATTCTACAAGCCAAAACAAGATTGAAACAAAGGATAGATGATCCATGCAAGCAAAACCAAATATCATTCCAAGATCAAGAACAAGGTGGCACTTGCATGGCCCATGCAAACAATATTTGCCAAGTAGTTATATTGTGAAAACAACATTAATTCATGTGGCATTATTCCTTGCATTCCCAAAAGGTGGGCAAAGGCCAAGCAAAAGATTATGGGTGGAAATCCAACCAACCAACATGAGCTAGAGATAACTCAAATAAAATGCCAAGCTCATATTTAGTTGGATGGTGGAATTATAAGGTGGTGAAAGAAAGGTGGTGGAGGTTAAAAGAGATATGCCCCCAACTCAACTTGGGCATTTAACAATATATTAAGAACCAAATACAATATCAAGAGGCAACTACAATTAATCATGCACATGAGATAGAACCAAACAAGAAAGGGTTTTATATGATGCTCAAATGCAAGGTGACATGATGACATGAGCATGATATGATAATGATGCAACAATTATATGTTGGAAGTGGCCCTTTTTATTATTATAACAAGTAGCATTACAGGTGTTAGACAACTGGGATGCTACAATCTACTATTGAGGTGCACTCTCTCCAACACTTTGATGAAGGTGATATTCCTTATGGTAAGCCTCCTGATCAATGTTTAGAGGAACTTGACACTTTTATTGTTAAGAAAGGGTATTTTAATAAACAAGTTCAGAATCATTTATTAGAAAACTCTAGAGCCATCCATGAGTTGAAAGATATTGTGGAAAGAACTTCGAATGATATTAAAATGCTTTGTAAACACTTTTAAATGGTTCAAACCTAACTTGATCAACTTGCTAAGGTACAAAAAGATATGCTAGTTAATGCTTCAGGAGATAAACATGCTCATGGAATTAGAATTAGGAGTGGTATAGCTACTCAAGATCCTTTATATCCTGAGGGACACCCTAAAAGAATTGAGCAGGATTCTCAACAAGGTGAAGATAGTGGTATTCCTCGTAAGAGAAAGAAAAAGAAACATAAGATAGTTGAGGAACCACTTGAACCTGTTGTAGATCCTAATAGTATATCTGTTTCTGATGCTGAAACTGAGAGTGGTAATGATAAAAATGAGTCTCCTGATAAGGAGAAAGGTGAGGAAGAACCTGAGAAGCACAGTAAGAACACTAGGTACACAAAGGAAGATTTTATTGCTAATAAACATGGTAAATAGAGAGAACCTTGGGTGCAGAAACCTATGCCTTTTCCAGACAAGAAACACAAGTCAAAGGAGGAGGAACACTACAACAAGTTTTGTGATTGGATGAAACCTTTATTCTTGCAAATTCCTTTGACTGATGCTATTAAGTTGCCTCCTTATTCAAAGTATATGAAGGATATTGTCTCTAATAAAAGGAAGATTCCTAATGAGGAGATTTCTACTCTACTTGCGAATTATTCCTTCAATGGTAAGGTTCCAAATAAACTTGGTGATCCAGGTATACCAACTATTCCTTGCTCTATTAAGAATAATTATGTTACAACTGCTTTATGTGATTTGGGAGCTGGAGTTAGTGTTATGCCTTTTTCTCTTACGAGACTCCAGCTAGAAAAGTTGATACCTACTGATATTTCTTTGCAAATGGCTGATAAGTCAATTACTATTCCTGTTGGTATATGTGAGGATGTTCCTGTTCAAGTTGCTCATAATTGCATGGTCTTAATTGATTTTATTGTGCTTGAAATGGCTAAAGATGATAATATGTCTATTATTCTTGGGAGACTTTTTCTTAATACTGCAGGTGCTGTCATAAATTGCAATCAAGGAAAAGTAACATTCAATATTAATGACAAAGAGCACACTGTCTATTTCCCCAAGAAGGTTGTTAAGAGATATTGCCTGAATCCATTGAAAATATTGAGAGCATCAAGGTTGGAGAAATATATTGTCCCATTCCACAATAAATTTTTGAAGTTATTATAATTGGGACCATTGCTATCAAGTATGTGTTGGAGATATGCCCTAGAGGAAATAATAAAAGTGGTTATTATTATATCTTTGTGTTTATGATAAATGTTTACATCCATGTTATAATAGTATTAACTGGAAATATTAATACTTGTGTGATTTGTAAACTAAATTAGAGTCCCTGGTAAAGCCTCTTTGTAATACTAGCTTGTTGATTAATAGATGATAGTGGTTTCTTGATCATGAACATTGAGATGTTATTAATAACAAGATCATATCATTAGGAGAATGGTATGATGGAATACTCCTATAGATAAGTGTAGCATTAAGATCAAGTCATTTCAATAGTTCGTTTGCTATAAGCTTTCTGATACATAGTAACCTAATTCCTTCGACCATGAGATCATGTTAATCACCATCACCGGAAGGATGCTTTGATGACATCAAACACCACACCGTAACTGGGTGACTATAAAGGTGGCATTGAGTGTTCGGAAAGTATGGGTTGAGGCACATGGATCAAGAGTGGGATTTGTCCATCCATATGACAGATAGATATACTCTGGGCCCTCTCGGTGGAATGTCATCCAATTGGCTTGCAAGCATGTTACTGGCTCACAAGAGATCACATATCACGGGAACGAGAAAAGAGTACTTATCGGTAACGAGGTTGAACTAGGAATGCAGAGATACCGACGATCAAAACCTCGGATAAGTAAACTATCGTGAGACAAAGGGAAATTGGTATCGTATGTAAGTGGTTCATTCGATCGCAAAGTAATCGTAGAAATATGTGGGGTCTATATGAATTTCCAGATTCCTCTATTGGTTATTGATCGGAGAAGTGTCTCGGTCATGTCCGCATAGTTCACGAACCGTAGGGAGACACACTTAAGGATTCGATGTTGTTTAGTAGATATGGAATGTTAATAGGGATACCGAATGTTGTTAGGAGTCTCGGATGGGATCCGGGATATCACGAGGAGATCTGGAATGGTCCAGAGAATAAGATTCATATAAGGGAAGTCCTATTTCGGAGTTCAGGAAAGTTTTCGATGATTTCATCGAAGAGGTTCTACAAGGGTCTAGAAGGTTCACCGGACCGGAAGGGGAATGGTCCATGAATGTGTCATGGATATGTGGAATGATTGGATCATATCCTAGGTCACTTGGTGTTGACATTTGCAAGAGAGAAATAAAGCTCTAAATTGAAAGTCGAACGGGAAGTTTGAAAAGTCAAACTGGAACAATGGTTTCCTAGTGGGAGAAGAAACAAGTCCTTCTCTCAATCCAACTTGGGTTTGGGTTTGGATTTAAAACCACCCCTCCCAAGGCTGCCCCCCTCTCATCAATAGAGGGGGCGGGCTGCCCCAATACAACACAAGCCCTAGCCCTCCCTGAGCCAAGCCGCCGCCCGCCGCCGTCGACACCTCCTCCTCCTCCCGGTCATCTAAACCCTAGATCTTCGGGAAACCCTAATCCACCATAACTCGCATCCGGCTTAGGCAAAGCCCTACGGGATCTTCCCTCTACTTCCGACACCACGCCGTCGTGCTGCCGGAATCGCGAGGAGAGAACTACAACCTCCGCTGCCTGCTGGAACAAGGGAGAGGAAGGTCTTCATCGAGTACCGAATATGTGACCGACTGCGGAAGCGTTGCCGGAACGCAGCGCCGGAAGGATCGTCTACGCGATCTTGAGATCGCCAAGTGTACAACTACATCACCCACGAGAATCTGCTCTCGTTAACCGCTTTGGAATCGTCGAGGGTGAGTGCTTCTATCAACTCGTTGCTACAATCTAGTAGATAGATCTTGGCTTGTTTGTGTGCATGCGGTAGATTTTTTTTGTTTTCCATACTACGAACCCCTACAGTGGTATCAGAGCCGTGTCTATATGTAGATCTGTTGCACGAGTAGAACACAATGGTCATTATGGGCGGTGGTGCTTTTATTATCAATTATTTTTTGTGTACTTTGCATCTTGCGGTATGATGGGATGAAGCGGCCCGGGCTAACCTTACATGACATCGTTCATGAGACTTGCTCCACGCTTAACATGCAACCTGTATTGCATAAGTGGCTTTGCGGGTGTCTGTCTCTCCCATCATAGTATAGATTCAATTTACAACGGGCACTTGATAGTTCAAGCATCAACGTTGTGGTTCTTGTTCGTAAGTTAGAATGACACTTATTGAAATCCCCAAACAACGTAAAATATGCAAAGAAAATTAGAAGTGTCTACCTTTGTTTTGCAGGGGTGTGCTGTGATGTGATATGGCCATGATTGTGATTATATATGATGTATGCAATGTTCCTTATTGTAAGTTGGCAACCAGTAGGAACCATATGGTTGTCTTTTAAATTTCGTTAAGACCTGTGTGTCTATTCAAAGTAGTTGTAATAGTTGAAGCTGGTGGACGACAACCATGAAACGGCGCCATTGACCTTGACGCCATACCGGTGATGATGGAGATCATGTTCGTGCTTGAACATGGGGATCAGAAGCACAAGAAGAAAGGCCATATCATATCACATATTATGAATTGCATGTGATGTTAATCCTTTATGCATCTTGTATTGCTTAGTTTACGACGGTAGCATTATAAGATGATCCCTCATGCACACAGTTTCAAGTTTTAAAGTGTTCGTCCTTAGTAAGCACCGTTGCTAAAGCTCGTTGTTTTGAAGCACCACGTGATGATCGGGTTTGTTAGATTCTGCGAGTGTATACAACGTGAGCAAGCCAGATTTGTTCATGCGGAAACTAAGGTTTGGTCTTGACGAGCCTAGCATATACATACATGGTCTCGGAACACGGATCACCGGAAGGTAAAGCATGAGTCATATAGTAGATATGATGAACATGTTGATTGTTCTCCATTGAAGCTACATCAACTCTCGTGATGATCGGTTTTGATGTGGTGGATTTGGTTCGTGTGATCACTAAAACAATTTCAGGAATATTGTTTTGAGTGGGAGTTCACCTAGATTAATTTAACTATTAATTAGAACTCAATTTGTCATGAACTTAGTCTAAACTATTGCAAATATGTTGTAGATCAATGGCGTCCCCTACCATCAATTTTAATGCGTTCCTAGAGAAAGAAAAGTTAAAAACAATGAAAGCAACTTCGCGGATTGGTTCCGCAAATTGAGGATTGTCCTCAATGCTGGTAATTTGACCTATGTGTTGGATGCATCGTTGGGTGACCCGCCTGCAGCTACTACGACCGATGAGGTAAAGAATGTTTTCCTCGCTCGGAAGAATCAGTACTCCACAGTTCAGTGTGCTATCTTGTATGGTTTGGAATCGGAGCTTCAGAAAAGGTTTGAGAACCATGACCACATGATATTGTCCGTGAACTCAAAATGATATTTGAGGCTCACGCAGTAGTTGAGAGTTATGAGGCTTCTGAAAAGTTCTTTAACTGCAAGATGGAAGAGGGCACTCCGTCAGTGAGCACGTGCTTAAGATGTCTGGGCACGCAAGCAAACTCCAAAGCTTGGGTATAGTGATTCCTAATGACATGGTTATACCCTACGGGTACGTGATCTCAGCATACCTGGTCCAGCCCAAGGAAGGCCCACGGCAGATGTACGCCGGCCCATGAAGATTTTCGGGTGGCCAAGGCCCATGACGCCTTCAGATCCTTTGAGAGCAAGACTAGCGTAGATAGGAAATTCATAGGGGTAAAACCCTAGAACTTGTAACCGACTAGGTCTATGCCCGGGACCTGCCTGAGTCTATATAAAGGCTAGGAGGGCACGACCTAGATCTCTCTCTCATACTTTCGCATACACGCCTCCACGCCAGATTGCATCTGCGCATCCCTGTAACCTTCGGTTTCGCCATAATCAAGAGCAGACAAGCAGGAGTAGGGTTTTCCCTCCGGGGGCCTGAACCTGGGTAAACCTTGTGTCCCCGTTTTGCTTGTTTGATAACCGTTCCACGATCTCCAGCATCCCCATCTTCTCCAAAACCCAAGTCCATAACAATGGGCATTGACGAGATTAAACCTCGTCAATTGGCGCCGTCTGTGGGAACTGGGGACGCTGATTGCGGCGTGACGGTCCCAACCCGATCTACAACTATGCGGCGACGGAGAGTCACCTCCTCTTGGCGCTTTCGACTTTACGCCCACTCACCGCCACAATGAAGGACTTGAGCCAGAGGCGGCGGACTCGAAATCTTGTTCGAGGGCTTCGCTTCCAAAGGGCAACCGCACTCTCCGCCTCCCTGAGCGGGTGCCCCTACCATCAATCAGGCCCGCTTCATGGACCCCACACCCCGTGCTACGCACAACATCATCAGCAGATGATTCCTACGACAGCAGCAGCTGCAACTCCGATCTGTGCGATCCGCCGTCGGATGAAGGGACCTACGGTTCCGGATCTGAAAGTTTCGGTAGCAGGGGGCCAATCTACGAGCGCTACCAATGCGCCGTAGTCATACAGGCTGACGGGGATCAACAAACACCCAACCCGCCGCCCAACCCACCACCTAACCCGCCAGATCGAAACGGCGGGAATAGAAGAAGCCAGTCTCCCCCACCCGAAGGGGAAAACAACGACCACGTCATCCGCCTTAGCAAAGAAGGATGGGCCCAGGTTCGCAACGTCGTGGCAGGCAACATAGTCCTGCCTGCAGACTCCTCTCGGGATCTGCCGATGGCCTACCATCTGCTCCTGATCGAGGAGGACAAGAAGCAGGTCAAGATGCATGAGGTGCTTGACAAACGCAAGCAAGCAGCCTAAGAGTCCAGCACACGATGAGCCGTGCTCTCCGCCATGGGCATCGGCTCCAGCTCGAATGGCAACCAAGGCAACAAGCACCGCTCTCGGATGGAGAACATGGTTCCCCAAGAGCGCCGTGAGGTGACCCGAACCCTCCACACATCATTCATGGACATGGACATGGACGCCGATGGCAACGTCATCCCGAAAACGCCGCAGGCTGCGATCATGGCAGCCACTACGTACCTCGCGGCCCACCCACCGCTGGAGGGGGACCCGAAGAGGGCCATGCACAAGTCCACACTTACCGGACTCGGACTCGTCGGAGCCGCGCTCCACCAGGAAGCTCCCACGAGCCGAAGAAGAAAGCTCCGGTCAGGTTCGACCGCAGCCCCACCCCTTCATCCGAAGAAGAGGAACATGACCTTCCTCGAAGGAAGAAGAGTTCGCGCCACCGCAACCGCGACTACGATGCCAGAGACGCGCTCACACAACGCAAAATCGACAAAGCGCGAGCCAAGCGCGCATGATCGTCTGAATCCGAGATGGACGAAGACGAAGGAGAACTCTGCGGAGCCCGATGCTTCAGCAGATCCGTCCGGCGGACACGGATGCCGCGAAATTTCAAGCTTCCTTCGGATACTCCGAAGTTTGACGGCACTCAAGACCCAAAGGCTTGGCTCAACGACCACTTATCATTCGTCAAACTGCACGGTGGAAACAAAGAGACTGCCATGCAATGCCTTTAGCTGCAGCTGACAGGCGCAGCCCAGATCTGGCTCAGCAGCCTATCTTCAGGGTCCATCCGAAGCTGGGATGAGCTAGCTTACAGCTTCATCCGAAACTTCAAGGGCACTAGCAAGAGGCCCGCCTCAATCAAAGAGTTGCGAGCCTACACTCAACGAACTGGCGAATCCATTCGCTCGTACATACTATGCTGGTCCAACACAAAGAACTCCGCAGCGCACATCTCCGAAGAGAGGGCCATCGATGCCTTCAGGGACGGCGTCAAGCGCCAAGACTTCAAGGAGGAACTTGGGCGCGTCAAGCCCAAAACACTCGACCACCTCATGGACATCGCCAATAGGTGGGCTGACAGAGAAGACTCCATTCACCGAGCACAATCGGAAGAAGAAGACGACTACGGTCGACGACGAGAGCGCCGTAGCAAGAGAAGATCGAGCATCTACGACAATCGCGACGGACCCGACATGGTCGCGGCCGGCTACGCCGATCGCCGCAACGACGCCAACCGCAACAGTGGAGGATACCGCGGAGGAAACTTCCGCGACGGACGCCAAGCGGCCGTGGCAGCCACATCGCGATAACGGACCCTCGATAATAAAGCTTTCGGTCCATGCACCATCCACTTCTACATCGACAAGCGGGATGGAAAAAGAAGGCGAGCCACATGCTCAAGGACCGCCGTGAGTTCGTGCTCAGCGAAGCATGGTGCGAATGAGGCAAGAAGCCCCAATCCTGCTCGGAAACGCACTGCGCCAGTGAAATAGCGTATGGAGCTCCTCCACCGCCACCGTAGGAGGCCCGAACCAACCAACGCACCAGACGTAACAACGTTGGGAACGGGTATCCCCAAAAAAGGAGCACCGATGATCCGAAGGGCGCCACGAATAGGGTGCGAAGAAAATCACCGACAGATCAACTCGCCGTGGCAACTCCACACGCCATCCCCGAGTACCTCCGGATCGGAGTCCCGCATCACGCTCATCGTTCGGATCACCCTTGCGGACCCTCGCCAGTCATGCTGCCTGGCCGGAGGCGCGGATCGGAGGTTTCGAGATGAGTCGCATCTTCATGGACGGCGGCAAGCATCAACCGATGTTCGAACCACTCTAGCAGAATGCGGATCCCGCAATGCACTGGAACAATCGACACAACGCCCACGACATCGTTCTGGAAGGGCATATTCCCCCTGGGCAAAATATGGCTCGACGTCATCTTCGGCAAGCTGCACACCTTCCGTCGAACGGCTCTAATTGAAGTGGTGGATCCATCACGACCACGCCATCCTCGGGCGTGTAGCATTTCCAAGGTTCTTGGCTGTCCCACACTATGCATACCTGCTACTCAAGATGCCAGGGCCGAAGGGCGTCATCACAATCCACGGGAGCTTCACCCGATCGGACCAATACGACAGAGATTTCAACAGAATCTCCCAATCATTCTAAGATGTCGGAGGAACTCGCCAGTTCGAGGTGATGGACAATGGGGCACCCCCAGTCGTACGACAAAACGCACCTGACATGTCCTTCGACTCCACCGTCAACACGAAGAAGGTGCAAGTCCATCCGACGGATGCCTCCAAGACGGCGTTGATTGCCAACGACCTCAGCCCCGCATAGGAAGGCGCGCTCATCGAATTCCTCCGTGAGCGCTGGGAAATCTTCGCCTGGTGTCCTGCGGACATGCCAGGAGTTCCCAGGGAATTCTCCGAGCACGCACTCCACGTCTTTCCAGACACCAAGCCCGTCAAGCAGTCCATCCGGAGACTGTCCGAGCCACGGGCCAAAGCTATCGGCAAAGAAATCAACAGACTACTCGCTGCAGACTTCATCAGGGAAATCAAATAAAGCGAGTGTCTTGCAAATACAGTGATGGTCCCAAAGAAGGACACGGACATCCTGTAGATGTGCGTGGATTTCACATCGCTAAACAAGCATTGCCCAAAGGACCACTTCCCTCTCCCTCGGATCGATCAGATCATCAATTCGACTGCAGGTTGCGAGAAACTCTCCTTCCTTGACGCCTACTCAGGCTACAACCAGATTCGACTCAAGGTCAAAGATCAAGAGAAAACGGCGTTTATCACACCGTTCGGAGTGTTCTGCTACAACACAATGCCCTTCGGGCTAAAGAACGCAGGTTCCACGTACCAGCGATGCATGCAAGCATGCCTCAAGGACCAGATCGGTCGCAACGTTCAAGTCTATGTCGACGACATAGTCATAAAAACCAGGAAGGCGAGGACACTTATCGACGATCTCCGCGAGACGTTCGACAACCTCGACCGCTAGGGGATCAAACTCAACCCCGAAAAGTGTGCCTTCGGCGTCCCATCGTGTCAGCTGCTTGGGTACTTCATCTCTCAGCGAGGGATCGAGGCGAACCCGAAGAAAATCAGAGCCATCATGGCGATGGAGAAGCCGAAAAACCTCAAGGGTGTCCAGCAGCTCGCAGGACGAATAGCGGCGTTGAGCAGATTCATCAGCCGCATGGGCGAGAAGGCCCTGCCATTCTACCAGCTGCTACGCAAGGCAGATAAATTCGAGTGGACGCCCGAAGCCGACGATGCGTTCGAAAGCCTCAAACGGCTACTCTCCACCTCGCCCGTCCTGGTCACGCCAAAGGAGCGCGAGCCTCTGCTGCTGTACATAGCAGCCACACATCAGGTGGTCAGCACCGTGCTAGTGGTCGAACGACCCGAAGAGGGCAAGACCCACGGGGTCCAACGCCCAATCTACTACCTCAGCGAGGTACTGACGCCAACAAAGCAGAGGTACCCTCACTACCAAAAACTCGCCTACGGCGTGTTCATGACGACTCGACGGCTGAGCCATTACTTCCAGGAGCACCAAGTGATGGTCGTCAACAAGGCACCCCTAAACAGCATCCTGAATAACACAGAGGCCACAGGACGCGTGGCCCTATGGGGCATCGAGTTGTCACCCCTGGACATCGTCTACGAGAAGCGACTCGCAATCAAATCTCAAGTCCTCCCGGACTTCCTTGTACATTGGATGGAGCTGCAGCTGCCAGACACCCCAGACATGTCGCAGTCATGGACGATGCACTTCGACGGCTCCAAGCATGAAGCTGGAGCGGGAGCCGGGGTCATACTGACCTCCCCGCACGGCGACCAGATGAAGTACGTCCTCCGGATGAAATTCCAAGCTTCCAACAACGAGGTCGAATACGAAGCCCTCATCCACGGCATGAGGATGGCAAAGATCTGCGGCGCAATGCGCCTGGTCATCTACGGTGACTCCAACCTCATCGTCCAGCAGACGATGAACGAGTGCGACGCACACGCCGAAAACATGATCGCGTACCGCGCACTCTATAACGGACTCGAAGGAGAATTCGACGGCTGCGAGCTTCGGCACGTCGGAAGAGAAAGCAACGAGGAAGCCGACAGACTCGCCAACATCGACTCCAGCTGCGCAAAGGTGCCACCGGGTGTGTTCCTCGAACAGATCTGCGTGCCATCCATGAAGCGGAAATTCCCCAAGGGATCACCCGAAGAAGCAGAACACTCGGGGGCTACGCTGCCCGAAGGACACGAAGGACCCGAGAAACTGGACACAGAGGTCGCTACGGTCAACCTAATGCAGGTCATGGCAGTCGAAGAAACTTGGACGCGACCATACCTCCAGTTCTTGATAAACGGAAAACTGCCTGATAGCCCGACAGATGCCCGGCGCATATCTCGTCGGTCAAAAGCCTTCACCATCATCAATGGCGAGCTGTACAAGCGCAGTATTACAGGTGTATTACAAAGGTGCGTCACTATCGGTGACGAGAAAGCCATCCTCCAAGACATCCACGAGGGCATCTGCGGCCATCACGCAGGCAGCCGCTCCCTTGTCGCCAAAGCTCTACGAGTCGGATTCTACTGGCCAACGGCCATGAGCGATGCAAAGGACATCGTCCGAAGATGCAACGGGTGCCAACGGTTCGCCGATAAACCGCACGCACCCGGGTCAGAACTCAGACCCATACCCATAGCCTGGCCCTTTGCTCAATGGGGCCTCGACATGATCGACAAACTGCCGAAGTCCTCGAAAGGGGGCATGTTTACCTCCTGGTCGCAGTCGATAAATTCACCAAGTGGGTCGAGGACGGTTACCAACCAAAAGGGCAAGACCGCCATCAAGTTCTTCGAGTCCATTGTCTACAGGTTCGGCGTACCGCACAACATCATTGCCAACAATGGATCGAAATTCATCTCCAAAGAATTCCAAGACTTCTGCGAAGGCCTCGGGATCAACATCACATACGCCTCAGTGGCTCACCCGCAAACGAACGGGCAGGTCGAAAAGGCCAACGGCCTAATCGGCGCTGGCATCAAGAAGCGCCTCATGAGCCCAAAGGCCGGAGCCTGGACGAAAGAGCTGCCATCCGTCCTATGGAGTTTGCGTACTACGCCAAATAGCTCCACCGGCTACACACCGTTCTTCATGGTGCATGGAGCCGTCATACCACCAAGTACACCACCAGCCCCGGGTCGTCAACCACAATGAATCCACGGCTGCACTCGAAGACGCCGTCGACACACTCGACGAAGCAAGAGACGTAGCAGCAGCTCGATCAGCGGTGTATCAGCAGAGTCTCCGCAACTACCACAGCCACCAGCTGCGCCCAAGGTCCTTCGTCGAAGGAGACCTCGTCTTGCGACTCAAGCAAGAGCGACCGAATAAATTCGAGTCACCATGGGAAGGACCCTACATCATCACCGAGGTCATCCCAGGTGGCGCTTATCGCCTCAAGCACGTGGAGTCTGGAGTCGCATACTCCAACCCATGGAACATCGCGCACTTGCGACGATTCTACCCCTAGCTACCTACCCCTTTACTTTCAATAAGGATTTTCAGCCAAGGCTATTCAGCCGAACAATGTACTTACTCCACTACGATATAAATAAAGTTAAGTGTCTCACCCCAAAATTTCGTTTCGCTATCTGCAACCTTATTTTATGCTACAAATGCACTCGGGGGCTCCCCCACCTCACGATTTCATCGACTGAGAATCACACGTGTACACCCTGAGTAGCTGACAACGTCAGGCAAACGAAAAGGACACGTACCCAATCAAAGCACTGCGTGCTCAAACCACAAACAAACCTTTATAACAAAGGGCACAACACGCCCAGTCGAAATATACAAATTTTACATCTATCTCTTTTACAGGTACTACCTATTCCGGAGAATAACTTGAGCACGCTGCTCAAACAAATCTACAACCTGTTCGGCATACTGCATTACAACCGCATAATGCGGACGCATATCCCACTCGCCACCATCCGGCCGAAGAGGTGGCCCAGCCGCCACAACAGACAGATCTACATCAGGACGATGCAGCCTAACAAGGGACAACGCAGCCTTCACCCCTGCGACGAGCTGCTACCTCACCAATTCCTGTACACGAGTCACGCTCCGAAATCTAGACAGAAGACCGGACAGGGTTGTTGGCACAGCATCCAGGGGAAACATCACATGAAAAACCGACGAGAGTGAAGTCTGCACTTGACGAAGCACCCGCGATACTTGGTGAACACGATCTTGCACCGTTGCCAGAGCCATGGCACAGTCGCGATCCATCTAGAAGAACCCGCCAGCTTCCATGTCCTTCTGATTCAAACAATTGACCCGAACAGCAACACGCTCTTTCTCCTCCCTTGGAGCAAGGTTAGCACCTGCGATACTCGCACAAAAGTAAGAAGCAAGCCAAGCATACGCATCTGAAGAACCGAGCTGCAGCTCGAAATAGAAAACAACTCACATTGCAGCTGCTCAGACAGTCGAAGAAGCTCCGCCATCAAATACTCCTCCCTGGCTGCACCGCGATCTGCCTTGGACTTCCAAACATCGGCGTGACCACGCACCCCAAGCAACTCCTTCTCAAGACTACGAACACGGTCTCGAAGAAAAGCAAGTTGTGATGAATCATCCAAAGATGGCCGCTGCCGCGTTGCAGGCGAGGTGTCAACGGGATCAGCACCCGAAGGAACCTAGAGCGGCAGAAAAGAAAAGGACATAAACATTCAGACGGAGAAAGAGCACAACTCAACAAAATTCATTAAGCATATAAAGGCCACTACGTGGCACAATGATTTTTGTTCCTCAACATAATCACAAGCAAAAGAAGATTACAAACTATCCTACAGCTACAACGCCTAAGACGCGGCACCCTGAGTAGCCTCGGAGCCGGATTGCCTCGCTTTGGCCTCCCCCTGTCGCTGCAGCGCATACTCAGACAGCAGATCAATGAGCTTTGGCCCATATCGCTTGCAGCGAGCAGAATAGGTAGCAAAGGCTACCTCGGATCCATCCACAATCGTCGGCATCCGGGAGGTGATCTGGGGAAGGTCCAACTCCGCTCCAGCCGCCAAGGCCATCGCCAGCCCGATGGACGCGCCGATGCCCTTCTGCTTGCGCTTGTACGCCGCAGGCGCTTCGACTGACAACGCCTCCGCCAAAGCGTCAACGTCATCAAGAGCCGCGCCTTTGGGGACAAGCTCCTTGTAGAAGCGTCCAAGGACCTCCTTGGCCTTGGCAAGTGAGCCGATGACGGTGCTGCAGCGATCTTCGACCGCTGCAATAGCATCATCTAGAGCACTCCCATGCTCCAGAGCGCTGCGGTCAAACTTGATGTCTGCGGCATCTGAGACAATAAAGAAAAATAATGAAGAAAGCACCCAGAAGAAAGGCAAGAAAAATAAAAGGGGCAAAAGAAGATACTCACCCGAAACAGCCTTGGCAGCAGCCATGAGCTTATCAGCCACTTCTCTTTCACGCTGCACCGCATAGGGCAAGCTGCTCCTCATGGTCCGTGGCCTCTGCTGCAGCGCGCCCTTAGCCTCGGCAGAGCTGCCTCCAGCTCAAGGCGCTCCTTCGCACCAACGGCGACCTCGGCCTTCTTCTCCGCTTGACCAAGGCTCTTTTTGAGAGCATCGATCTCACGCAGGGAGGTGTTATGCTCCTCTGCATCCAAAAAGTACAGGTGTCAGATAACAGGACAAGAATATACGAAGAAGCAAACATCAAAGGCATAATAGTACCTTGAAGCTGTTTGAGGCTAGCCTCCAACACCAGGTGCTCCTGCACCAGTCGCTTGGCATCCTGCACAAAAGGCTGCAGGAAGAAGAACCACCAGTAAGGAAAAGGACTTGGGGGCTGCGCCCAACACGAAGGAACAAAAGCAAAATTCGCACACAAAAACGCTCGGGGGCTCCCCCCGAAGAATCGAAGAAAGAACAAGACAAGAAAAATTTTCAGACGCTCGGGGGGCTCCCCCCGTGGTAGGAAACATAAGTACTTACATGCTCCGATGGTGACTCCGAAGGCCCGCTCGCAGCCTTCTAAGGCGTAACCACCTGAGCTTCCTGCGGAGAAGGGACCGGCGCAGCACCCTCAGAGGTAGCCACCATCTGAGGAGGAGGAGACGCAACCTTCGACTCTCCCATCATCTCCCGAGTACCATCGCTGGAGGAGTCGTGGGAGGAATGCCTGCACACGAAATAATTAGCGCAAGCACAAAAGTCAGCAGCAAAAAGACAGCAGTATAAAATAAACTTACGAATCCAGTTAGCTCAGGTCGAAGACAGGAGGAGTCCTTCGGGCTCTCTTCTCCCCCTTCTTCTCTTCTTTCTTCTCTTCCTTCTTTTCTTCCTTCTTCCGCTTTGCTGGCGGGTGCGGCCTTCAGACGCATACGTGAATGGCGAATAGGGGAGGAAGAGCCTCCATGCCCGTCACTGTGACGCTCAAGGCACAGAGGGTTTCTGGGAGTCGGAGGAGTCGACGCATCCGAAGACTCGCTGGAGCTCCGCGACCGTTTGCGAGTATGGTCCTCGCTCGACTCGCTGGCCTCTTCAGCCGGCGATCGTGCTAAAGGCAGTTCGGAAACGGAATCCACCAAGTCATTATCTGGAGCATCCGGAAATAATTCGGGCAATGGCGGCACCATGACCGACACCTTGAAGCTCTGAAAAAAAAGAAGGAACTTTGTTAGCAAACAAAGGAAAATAAATATGCAGTCGACGAAAAGCGCTACGCGCACGAATCTACACCTGTTGAACGGCCAGCGTCGAAGAAAACGGCGGAGTCAGCGACTTCCCCGGGATATCCTCTCCAGCCTTGTACTTCAATAACGTATGAAGGGCCCTGTCGAGATCACCCTGGGAAAGCTTCTCGGCCGAAACTCTCATCGGATCACGACGCCCAGCATAAAGAAACATCGGGTGCGCCCTATCCTAGAGGGGCTGCACCCGATGCTCGAGAAACGTGCGGACAATATCCACGCCGTTCACTTCTTTCTCAGGAGTCAACTGGAGATCCTCCACCCGACGGTAAAGGGCCTCTATCTCCGCTGACTCGCCATCCAAGATCTGGTTTTTCCAGGACCTTTTCGGCTCGATTATCTGGGAGGAGTCGAAAGGAGCAAGACCAAAGTGCTGCCCAGCCACTATGGAGTCGCGAATGTAAAACCATCGCCTCTGCCAGTACTGGACAGATTCAGACATAGAGAAAGAAAAGAAAATAATATTGGCCTTGAGGGAGATGATGCAACCCCCAATGGGATACACACCATCCAAAACGGATTGCCTCTTCACGGAATAGAGTTTCCGGAAGAGACCAAAGTGCGGCTCAATGCCGAGCCAAGACTGCATGAAGTGATAAAACAAGCAATGTGAAGAAGAGAATTGGGGGAAAGATGATGCAGCTGGATGCCATAGAGAAAGAGCAGCCCACGAAGGAAGTCGTGGACTGGGAAGGAAAACCCATGAATAACAAAGGCGAGAATCATAACCCGATACCCAGCGGGGGGACGGGGGATTACCTCATTTCCAGGGAGTCTGACGGCCTCCCTATCCTGCGGGATCAAGCCCCGCTCGCGAAGCTTGCAGAGGTCACTCTCCCGCGTCTCTGATCGCCGCCAACCACCATCGGTGACACGGGTAGCGGTGGCGCTTTTCTTCCCTCCGGCGGCGCTGGTACCAACCGCAGATGATGACTTCTTCGGTTTCCCCATCGCGCTACGGCGGCGCCGGCGGTGAGAGCACAGAAGGGAAGAAGGAAAAGTGGAAGGATATTCCAGCGTGCAGCAAGAACTGCTAGAGCACAAGGAGGCAGTGAAAACAAGAATCGATGTGGTGAAAAAAAACTGCAGCTTTCCCCAATGATTATAACGGCAAAGACGACGCACGGCAACCGTCCATCAAGAAGACCTAATGCCAATGGCAGATCTGGCCATACACGTGTCAGCATCAAAACGAACCGTAGTTACCACGCCGTCCACTACGCGCGGAAATCGAGGCGACGCCGTAATGACCGATCAATTCAAGGTCGGCAAGTGGGACCCATGTTCGTCCAATCAAGTCATCTCTGGCGCAGCAGACGCTTGAGGTCATTGATCGTCAGCACTGATGTCATCAAAAGCTATACTAGCAACAACTACAATTTCTTCGGCTTCAAAGCTAAAAGTACTCACTTGAATCTATGATTCGACCAATTACTCGGGGGCTACTCCTATCAGGAGCGCTGGCCACGCGCCCGAAAGATGAATAGAAGCGAACTGTTACTTCGAGTCCCTCGTCGAGTCTACGACTCCACTATGGACTCGGGGTTAAGCATACGATTTTTTTTGTCCTACGGACTTAACAACTGAACAATGTTTGAACTAAAGTCTCCGCTCGAGTCTACGACTCGAACAGACACTCGGGGGCTACTCCCATAGGGAGCGCTGGTCGCGCACCCTATGAATTCTTCGACTGCGATCTTTTGGATCAGCATGCAACAACTTTTCGGCAACTCTGCCCCAACAAGACGCTGAGTGAGAAATGTTCTCCTTGGCCACCCGAAACACCTCCGCGGTGATAAATATTCGGATGTTGTGTCGGCGACACAAAGATAAGACCTATAGATACCATCTGATGGCCTCGAAACGCACACGACTGCGCTCTGCTAGTATAAACCCGTGCCAGCAGGCGCGATGAAAAATCCCGACGGACGCGTTGGGTACATTAGTTAAAATCACTGGAATTCCACTCCTGTAAGTCCTCCGCGGCCTGAGTCGAATTACGCCAGCATATGTTCCGGGTTCGAGTTTAGGGACTCAAACCTGAGGAAGATCGTGTTGTTTCGTCCTAAGACAGTTAACTGACCCTGATCCGTCGGGTGAGTCAGGAACACGCATCGACAATCCCTACACACATACCGTTAATACATAGTTGCACCCGAAGGATTGAAGAGTCCTCACCGACCCATTCTGATTCCGATCACCGGGCTCTTGACATGGTTATACCCTACGGGTACGTGATCTCAGCATACCTGGTCCAGCCCAATGAAGGCCCACAGCAGATGTACGTCGGCCCATGAAGATTTTCGGGTGGCCAAGGCCCATGACGCCTTCGTATCCTTGGAGAGCAAGACTAGCGTAGATAGGAAATTCAAAGGGGTAAAACCCTAGAACTTGTAACCGACTAGGTCTATGCCCGGGACCTGCCTGAGTCTATATAAAGGCTAGGAGGGCACGACCTAGATCTCTCTCTCATACTTTCGCATAAACGCCTCCACGCCAGATTGCATCTACGCATCCCTGTAACCTTCGGTTCCGCCATAATCAAGAGCAGACAAGCAGGAGTAGGGTTTTCCCTCTAGGGGCCTGAACCTGGGTAAACCTTGTGTCCCCATGTTGCTTGTTTGCTAACCGTTCCACGATCTCCAGCATCCCCATCTTCTCAAAAACCCAAGTCCATAACAATGGGCATTGACGAGATTAAACCTCGTCACCTAATTCTTTGGGGATTCATCGTGTCCTCCAATCACTACCACCAAGTTACAAGAACTTTGTGATGAACTACAATATGCAAAACATGGAAAAGTCGTTGCCAAAACTCTTCTCCATGTTGAAATTTGCAGAAGTGGAGATCAAGAAAGAGCACCAAGTGTTGTTGGTCAATAAGACCACCAAATTCAAGAAGCAAGGCAAGTCTAAGAAAAAGCGAAACTTCAAGAAGTGCGGTAAGAAAGTTACCGCACCGGCGAAGAAGACCAAGGCTGGGCCTAAGCATGATACTAAGTGCTTTTACTGCAAGGGAGAAGGTCACTGGAAGAGGAATTGCCCGAAGTACTTGGCGGATTTGAAGAACGGAAACATCAAGAAGAAAGGTATATCCGATATACATGTTATTGATGTGTATCTCACTAGTACTCGTAGTAGTGCTTGGGTATTTGATACTGGTTCGGTTGCTCCTATTTGTAACTCGAAACAGGTACTGCAGAATAAACGGAGGCTAGCGAAGAACGAGGTGACGATGAGTGTTGGAAATGGATCAAAGGTTGATGTGATCGCGGTCGGCACGCTACCTCTTCATCTACCATCGGGATTAGTTTTATACTTAAATAATTGTTATTTGGTGCCTGACTTCAGCATGAACATTATATCTGGATCATGTTTATTGCGAGACGGTTACTTGTTTAAGTACGAGAATAATGGTTGTTCGATTTATATGAGTAATATGTTTTATGCACATGCACCTTTGATAGATGGTCTATTCTTATTGAATCTCGATTATGGAAACACACATATTAATAACATTGAAGCTAAACGTTTGAAATTGAGCGATAACTCGACCTATATGTGGCACTGTTGTCTTGGTCACATTGGAGTGAAGCGTATGAATAAACTCCATTCCGATGGACTTCTTGAATCACTTGAAAGATGCGAAGCATGTCTCATGGGTAAAATTACTAAGACTCCATTTTCTGGTATGATGGAGCGAGCTACGAACTTATTGGAAATCATACATATCGATGTGTGTGGCCCAATGAGTGTAGAATCGCGCGGTGGTTATCGTTATGTTCTTACCTTCACGGATGACTTGAGTAGATATGGGTATATCTATTTCATGAAACATAAGTCTGAAACTTTCGAGAAGTTTAAGGAATTTCAAAGTGAGGTAGAGAATCAACGTAACAAGAAGATTAAATTTCTACGATCTGATCGTGGAGGTGAATATCTAAGTTACGAGTTTGGCGAGCATTTGAAGAAATGCGGAATACTTTCACAATTGACACCGCCGGGAACACCACAGCGTAATGGTGTGTCCGAACGTCGTAATTGAACTCTCTTAGATATGGTTCGTTCTATGATGTCACTTACAGATTTACCGCTATAATTTTGGGGGTGTGCATTAGAAACAGCAGCATTCACTTTAAATAGGGCACCATCTAAATCCGTTGAAACGACACCGTATGAATTGTGGTTTGGGAAGAAACCTAAATTGTCGTTTCTTAAAGTTTGGGGTTGCGAAGCTTATGTAAAGAAGTTATAGCCAGACAAGCTTGAACCCAAAGCGGAAAAATGCGTATTCATAGGATACCTGAAGGAAACTATTGGGTATACCTTCTATCATAGATCCGAGGGTAAAATCTTCGTTGCCAAGAATGGATCCTTTCTAGAGAAGGAGTTTCTCTCGAAAGAAGTGACTGGAAGAAAAGTAGATCTCGACGAGGTTGATGAACCTTCTCTCGAACTTGCAAGTAGCGCAGCACCGGAAGTAGTTCCTGTGGCTCCTGCACCAATAAGAGAGGAAGCTAATGATGTTGATCATGAAACTTCGGTTGAAGTTACTACGAAACATCGCAGGTCAACGAGAACTCGTACCACTCCTGATTGGTATGATCCCGTTATGAGTGTCACGTTGGTGGATAACTCCGATGACCCTGCGATATATGAGAAAGCGATGATGAGCCCAGATTCTAATAAATGGCAAGAAGCCATGAAATCCGAGATTGGATCCATGTACGAAAACCAAGTATGGACTTTGGTGGACTTACCGGATGGCTGGAAGGCTGTCGAGAACAAATGGATTTTCAAGAAGAAAACAGATGCTGATGGTAATGTTACTGTCTATAAAGCTCAACTTGTCACAAAAGGGTTTCGACAAATTCAAGGAGTTGACTACGATGAGACTTTCTCACCAGTAGCGAAGCTAAATTCTGTGAGGATTATGTTATCAATCGCTCCATATTATGATTATGAGATATGGCAGATGGATGTCAAAACGGCGTTCCTCAATGGAGACATTGATGAAGAGTTGTATATGATGCAACCCAAAGGTTTTGTCGATCCTAAAGATGCTACCAAGGTATGCAAGCTTCAAAGTTCCATATATGGATTGAAGCAAGCATCCCGAAGTTGGAATCAATGTTTTGATAAGGTAATCAAAAGTTTTGGTTTTATACAAACTTATGGAGAAGCTTGTATTTACAAGAAAGTGAGTGGGAGCTCTGTAGCATTCTTAATACTATATGTAGATGACATATTGTTGATTGGGAATGATGTAGACCTTCTTAATAGTGTCAAGGATTATTTGAATAATAGTTTTTCAATGAAAGATCTTGGCGAAGCAGCTTACATATTAGGCATAAATATTTATAGAGATAGATCGAGATGCCTAATATCATTGTCACAAAGTACATATTTGGACAAAGTTCTAAAGAAGTTTGGAATGGAAGATAGCAAGAAAGGGTTCTTGCCCATGTTGCCCAATACGACCTTGAGTAAAACTCAAAGTCCTGCAATATGCCTCGGCCATAGGATCTCTAATGTATGCCATGCTATGTACTACACCCGACATTGCATATGCTGTTAGTTTGACTAGCAGATATCAAAGTGATCCAGGAGTGGATCATTGGACAGCGGTCAAAAACATCCTTAAGTACCTAAGAAGAACTAAGGATATGGTTCTTTCTTATGGAGGTGATGAGTAGCTCGTTGTTAATGGTTACACCGACGCTAGTTGGAAAACCGACCCGGATGATTCTAAATCTCAATCTGGATACGTATTTACTTTGAATGGTGCAGCAGTTAGCTGGAGGAGTGCAAAGCAAAGCGTTGTGGCGAGATCTTCAACAGAATCGGAATACATAGCTGCTTCGGAGGCTTCACAAGAGGCGATATGGATGAAGGAGTTCATTATAGAGCTCGGTGTGGTTCCAAGTGCGCTGGACCCAATGTCTATCTACTGTGATAACATGGGCGCCATAGCCAATGCGCAAGAACCAAGGTCACACAAGAAGCTGAAGCACATCAAGCTACATTTTCACGCTATTCGAGAGCATGTCCAAGATGGTGACATAAAGATTTGCAAAGTACACAGAGATCTGAATGTGGCGGATCTGTTGACTAAACCTCTCTCGCGGGCAAAACATGACCAGCACCAAACCGCCATGGGTGTTCGGTATATTACCATGTAATCTAGATTAGTTGACTCTAGTGCAAGTGGGAGACTATTGGAGATATGCCCTAGAGGCAATAATAAAAGTGGTTATTATTATATCTTTGTGTTTATGATAAATGTTTACATTCATGCTATAATAGAATTAACCGGAAACATTAATACTTGTGTGATTTGTAAACTAAATTAGAGTCCCTGGTAAAGCCTCTTTGTAATACTAGCTTGTTGATTAATAGATGATCGTGGTTTCTCGATCATGAACATTGATATGTTATTAATAACAATATCATATCATTAGGAGAATAGTATGATGGACATGCTCATATAGATAAGCGTAGCATTAAGATCAAGGCATTTCAATAGTTCGTTTGCTATAAGCTTTCTAATACATAGTAACCTAATTCCTCCGACCTTGAGATCATGTTAATCACCATCACCGGAAGGATGCTTTGATGACATCAAACACCACACCGTAACTGGGTGGCTATAAAGGTGGCACTGAGTGTTCGGAAAGTATGGGTTGAGGCACATGGATCAAGAGTGGGATTTGTCCATCCATATGACGGATAGATATACTCTTGGCCGTCTCGTTGGAATGTCATCCAATTGGCTTGCAAGCATGTTACTGGCTCACAAGGGATCACATATCACGGGAACGAGAAAAGAGTACTTATCGGTAACAAGGTTGAACTAGGTATGCAGAGATACCGACGATCAAAACCTCGGATAAGTAAACTATCGTGAGACAAAGGGAAATTGGTATCGTATGTAAGTGGTTCATTCGATCGCAAAGTAATCGTAGAAATATGTGGGATCTATATGAATTTCCAGATTCCTCTATTGGTTATTGATCGGAGAAGTGTCTCGGTCATGTCCGCATAGTTCACGAACCGTAGGGAGACACACTTAAGGATTCGATGTTGTTTAGTAGATATGGAATGTTAATAGGGATACCAAATGTTGTTCGGAGTCTCAGATGGGATCCGGGATATCACGAGGAGATCCGGAATGGTCCGGAGAATAAGATTCATATAAGGAAAGTCCTATTTCGGAGTTCGGGAAAGTTTCCGATGATTTCATCGAAGAGGTTCTAGAAGGGTCTAGAAGGTTCACCGGACTGGAAGGGGAATGGTCCATGAATGTGTCATGGATATGTGGAATGATTGGATCATATCCTAGGTCACTTGGTGTTGACATTTGCAAGAGATAAATAAAGCTCTAAATTGAAAGTCAAACGGGAAGTTTGAAAAGTCAAACTGGAACAATGGTTTCCTAGTGGGAGAAGAAATAAGTCCTTCTCTCAATCCAACTTGGGTTTGGGTTTGGATTTAAAACCACCCCTCCCAAGGCTGCCCCCCTCTCATCAATAGAGGGGGAGGGCTGCCCCAGTACAACACAAGCCCTAGACCTCCCCGAGCCAAGCCGTCGCCGCGCCGCCGCCGACACCTCCTCCTCCTCCCGATCATCTAAACCCTATATCTCCGAGAAACCCTAATCCACCATAACTCGCATCTGGCTTAGGCGAAGCCCTGCGATATCTTCCCTCTACTTCCGACACCACGCCGTCGTGCTGCCGGAATCGCGAGGAGAGAACTACAACCTCCGCTGCCTGCTGGAACAAGGGAGAGGAAGGTCTTCATCGAAAATCTGAACGGTGACCAATGACCAAGCTGAGCCGAACACATCGTCGGAAGGATCGTCTACGCGATCTTGAGATCGACAAGTGTACAACTACATCACCCACGAGAATCTGCTCTTGTTAACCGCTTTGGAATATTCGAGGGTGAGTGCTTCTATCAACTCGTTGCTACAATCTAGTAGATAGATCTTGGCTTGTTTGTGTGCATGCGGTAGAAATTTTTTGTTTTCCATGCTACAAACCCCTACAGTATGAGGTAACATAATCACCTTGTGGAGTGCAAAGTTCTGTTTCATATAAGGTTGTTTTGGTAAAAAGACTTGATCAACCTTGTTAACAAAAGAATTTTAATGAACAAAATAATGTTTCCACTTTGGTTATACTTGCTTTATTTTTCCTTTATCCTTCCTAGTCTTGGCTTTAGCTTAAGTTTTGCTAGTTGTTTGCTTGTTTCAGTTTCTTAGAGCTCCTATTGTTTGGCTTTTGGTTTGCTTTTGCTTCTTCTGAAAAAACTGTTTCTGCGAGAAAATCAATTTTCATACCCTGAAAATTGGCCAAAAATAAAGTTTCCCGAAAAATCCCAAAAAATTGAAAATAAAATTTTCCTCGAAAAAAGGGGCAGAGAGGCACCTGAAGTGAACCAGACCACCACACCTATAGTAGGAGCGGCCTACCAGGTGGCGGCGCCTGGGGGGTCTAGCCCACCTGGGCCCCTCCAGGCTGCCTCCTCAAAGCCACCTTCTTTTTCTCTCCCGAAAAACACCGAAAAACTTGCTCAAGCTCGAGTTCTTGCTGTTCCTGCTTGCAATTTTTGATCTCCTTGTTCAGCCCATCTCAAGTGCTAATTTTTGGAGGGATTGCTCCTTGGTATGTGCCTCCTCCACTTGTCCAATTAGATTTGTGATTGGTAGATTTATCTTGAGTATTTTGCTGCTATAGATGACAGGTTGTTTGAGCTTGCATGTTTGTTCTTTGCTTAGAAACTTTGTTTTGATGCATGTGTAGTCCTCTAGCAAGTTCCTATAGTAGTTTATCATCGTCTATCAACTTAGAAATCACTTGGTTTGATGGTTGTTTAAAATTTCAGAAAAGTGAAGTCATGGACCACCACACATTTGGTGACATATTTGAGAGTGATGCACCTAGAAGGGCAAGGCTTCCAAGGCCATCTACCAGTACTAGACCCTTATACAATGAGGATCTCATCACTCCGCGATTTGGTGACAAGGGAGATGAAGGGGATGCACATCCCTCCACCTTTCCTTGCCAAACTTTTTTGCGAGCTGCTAGGATTCTTAATGATTTTATGACTTTGGTGCAGAGGGCTGGACTAACAAGTTACATGCAGGATGAGAGTGCACAATATGATTTGCTTACTAAAACATTTGTGGAGAGTTTCTCCTTTACTAATAGTATGTTCAAGCCTTTTGTGTCTTTCAAAATTTATGGCAGGGCTCATTCTATGACTTTGAAGCAATTTTGCAAGGCCCTTGGACTTGGTACAACTGGGTCATCAAAGAAGATTCAAGCTCTACTCATTGATTTGTTAGAGCTTTACCGAGGAATAACCAATGATGGTGACCGTAGAGCTCAACGAGGGAAGATAAAGAACATTCAACTTCCAGCCATCAAGTATTTTGCCTACTATCTTGCCACCAGTGTTCTTGGTAGGGAGAACACTAGTAATATTTCCAAATATCAATTGGCCTTCTTAGCTGCTGCACTCAACAATGAGGATAAGTATAATCTTGGTTCTCTCATTGCTCGTCGTCTAGCTGCTAAGGGATCCATTTATGAGGGAATTATTGCTACTCATGTTGCTGCTGCCTTAAACATTGATGTTGATCCACATGATACAGTTTTGGCTCCTCAGAGGCTTGATCTTGCTGCCATAAAGGCACACCACTTTGTCACCACTAGCTCTACTCTTGAGAACTTGGTTTATAGAATGTTGTTTACTGACGGGGAAGAGAGAGAGATCCCTCTACCCCAAACCACTTTGCTCAATATTTCTCAGGGACCTTGGTCACGCTGAAAGACGGAGATGCATGACAAGTTGCGCTCTCTTAACTTCCATGGGCACTATCAGGAGGAAGCACCATCATACGACCCCCCTGCGTATTACACAGGGGAGGCCTCGAGCTACCAGGACGAGGGAGCTTCCTCGACATACTACGGAGGTTCATCCTCTTGGACACCATGGGATTGAGCCCCACTTAGGCCAAAAGCCTAAGCTTTTGGGGGGGGGGAGGGGGGGAGGTATACCGACATCACACACTCATCTATATATCATGTTCGGTCGGTTCTTTGTATATCCATTGTTTCGCTTTCTTTTTGGTTTTTGTTGCTTATTTCTAAAAACCCAAAAATATTTTCGTTGTTTCTCTTGGTTTGTTTCTTTGATTTGGTTTGCCTTAAAAGAAAAATCCAAAAAGATTTTGCTTTGTTTGGTTTGCTTTGTTTTTGTTTGGTTTTTTTTTGTTTGCTTGTTTCTAAAAAAATCGAAAACACCAAAAATATTCGTTGTTCTTCTTTAGGTTTTGTGAGTTTTTTGCAGGGTTCAGCCGTCCTCAGCGGATTTGGTTTCAAGTTAATTATTCAAGTCACACAAGTGAAGGGCAATAATAAAGATTAAGACAACTCGAGGTGTGGTAAGATGCTGGTAACGAACTCTATTTGTTTCATTTTTGTACACTAGGAAACATGCCCGTGCGTTGCAACGGGATGCATGTAATGTAGAAATACATATTTTCTCAATCCGTGTCACGAAAACAACATAATATATAAATACACATTATCTCTGATAGTACACACTTTACGAGCTCCACATAGAGAAAACATATTCTGCTCAAACAACACCAGATGCAATTCATCATTGGAATTCACGTCCACGAACAATTCCCTGTTCTACACGTATATGTACCAATTACAATAAAAGGATATTCTAATGCATTAGTCAGTACCAACAACTTTAATTTCTCTCAAATCTTTAGTAATACCAACGAATAATTTTTCTTTTCTCTCTATCAATCAGCTAACCCACTCAGTCTAATATTTCTGCCCAAAATCACAGTAAAAGAGCAGCACGGTGCCTCAACCCCTTCATTGCCAAACGCAGCGAGAACTCACCAATCTTGCACAACTCGTTGTCTTCATGCTACAAGATATCCATTGGAATGACCAGAGGCGGCCCAAATCGCTCATGCCCCATTAAGAGAGCTTTGCGGCTCAAATGGGCAATGGCTCCTCATCCACGATCATAATCAAGTTCGGACCAAGAGGTGATCATTTCCATTCTATTATCTTACCATATGGCTGTGTTGTTTCAGCATCTTTTAGTTGAAGTCGGATTAAGGAAATAAATAGATATACTTTATCCCTGTCAAAGTTGTCTCCACGACTTGGATCAAAGAAGACATCACCTAAGGCAAGTTCAATGCATATGCATGCAAAGGACCAGAGGACGGCAGATGCAGAACACTTAATCTCGGGACATTTGTACTGCCTTGCTTAGATAGCACTTGTAAATTCTGTGTATGTTAACCATGCATTTCCAAAGTTCACCAGCTTGCACTTTAGGTCATCCTGCATAGCCATCCTCTTCCTAGTACCTTTACTAATGCCCGTGTCTATGTCAACATCCTCTCTTATGTCTTCACTGATCCTGGCAAAGACCGCCCTCATTAGCATGCTAGCCTTATGTACATGGATATAGTAATCAGCCCTTACATCAGTAGCATGGGAACCTAAAATTTTACCACTAATATGCTACCAAAGGATGGAAAAGTTCAAATCGTCAGATTTGCATACATTCAGTTCTACCTTAGTCATGAAGTATCATGGAAAAAAATAACCAAAAATCTTAGTATATAAGAACACGTGAATATACTCATTCAGTTCTACCTTAGTCATACTGAGAAAAGGAACATTTATACCTTTGCCTCTGCATGTTGCCAGAGAACACGTGGATATGCATACATCATTTTTGACATCCTCCTCACCAACAATGGCATCGTAAAATCGACAACATATTATTATGAATCCCCAATATACTCATTGATGTGCCAGGAGAAAGCGATAGGGAGGATGGCATGATTGAGCGTATGGGTGTGGGATTAGGATGTGTCAGGAGCAATATAAAACTTCCCAAGTTAACTGAAAATTTCCGTGAGATTCGATCGACCATGTCGTGTAATAGGACGTGCATAAGCAGGTGCATGCTTGACTCCATGTCAATAATGAGATACTTGAATTAGAGATATACCATGAGATATAACCTTGATTAGATCAAGAATGTTATTTGAAGTTTAAACCTAACCACATATGCATCCTATGCTACATACTTTAGACAAATAGATATGCTTGGTAAAGGATGTAACTGTCGGATGTAAGCAAACTTTGATCAATATAGAAAATTTTGGTTGCCAATGCTGGCCTCCTCATAGTATATAGTCTTAACGCAAATTTTGATTGCCCAAACCAGTGTCTCATAACTGTCGGAGGTAAGCAAACTCTGATTAATACAGAAGCTTTTGGTTGCCAATGCTGGCAGATCTATGAGGAAAAAACATGTGTCTTCTATAGTCAATGCAAGATGAAATATTTGTTATGAAAATATTTCTGATGTAGCTTTATTATTAGGAATTCCCGCTACATGTGTGGCAAAAGAACAACATTATTTGTTAAACATAATTTTGGTTTCACTTAGACGCATTGGTGCCTAGATGAAGTTATTCACCAGTAAATGTGAGGCAGTAGTTGTGCTTCTTACACTTTCACCGAAGTCTGCGGTAGGAGATCACGCCCCATTCTGGGGTTTAAGTGTGCAGTATTGCCTGCTCCTAAGAGTACAACAACCTCGGAGACAAGAATCATCTGCTTCCGACAGTCTAAACTGTTTACCGTATTCTTCTTCTGGAAGTAATCAACAAGGTTCAGACATGCCACCAACATGTTAACATCTCCTGCAGGTACGAAACATTCTTGAGTATGCAACGACAAGGAAAAGAAGGGAAGAGAAAACTATAGGAAAAGTTGCTATTATTTCTCTAAAGAACTCAGTGGCCTAGATTGCTTACATGGATGATGATGTAGGCTGTCATTTGCAAAACTCTAAGTACAAACCTTTTTAGAAAAAATCTAGATATTCATTTGCGTTTGAAACTATTTGTCCCTGGTGTGTATATATTTGTGTCTTAAACACTGACCAATCAAATTCATGCTATCACAAATAAAAATAAAAATATTCTAGAAAAAGTTAAATTAGACGTGAGACATCATTACTTTCATAGAGAAAATTTTTATAGACAATAGCAAGGATTTAGTTACATCCAAATTAAAATTCTATGTCACGCTATCAAGTATATAGCCATGCGCTCAGAGCGACATTGAAAATGTTCGGTAAATTGCACATACAAATTTAGTGCAATGCATTCACAATCTCAAATGTATATGTTTTTAAATGTGGCAATGGACCTATTTGGCATGTGAAATAATAGGAATCAATACGCTAGCAAGGCAACGCCGTAAAGCACATGTGGATTGATCTAAGCTGTTGTATCCTTGCCCTTCTTAATTGGACCCTCCACCTGTAGAAAACCTTCACTACATAATGTACCTAGAGAAACTGTAAGTTCCTGGCCTCGGCGCACCTCTTCCCTGACCAACAACACCCCCTATAAGTTCCTAGCCTCGACGCACCTCTTCCCTAACCAACAACACCTCCTGTAAGTTCAAAACCTCGACGCACCCTTTCCATGACCAGCGACACCTCCCTAGTGTCCAGGCGGTTTTTTTCTTCTCAGCCTCCATATCCCATAGCTACAGCTAAACCTCCAAATCCGTAAACTGGCTACATTCGGCCTTCTGGTGTGTCGGCACTCTGTAAATTTCATGGGCGATAGAAGATGAGGTGGGTTTTCTGTTTCAAAGCAGATTTGTTTTTATCCATCTTATTCCTACAATAATTTCTGCAACTATGGCTGTCTGAAGCCAACACAAGAACTCTAAGGCACTTTCGGATACAAGCAAGAATCGTTGGTCGTCGATTTCACCTATCTATTCATATCATCTATCATTCTTGATCTCATTTAGCGTATTTAAAACTAATCTGCACTAACATCCACATAGTACAAATTGGAGAGCAGGAAAGTGCACTGACCACATCACCATGTTTTATACCATGAACGCACAATATTGCCCTATCATCCGTCAATTTGTCATCCTTGAAGCGTAGGCAGAAGTGACTCCGGACATGCTGTGCCTAGAACAAGTAAAGCAAGAACCATAGATGTTAATAAGTTGGCACTATGTTCAATCCAAACCGACATACCAGTAAATTTCAACCTAAATGGCCCATTTATGTAGTATATATATATGTCGCAGAAACAAACTTGTAGTGGTTCAAAACGAAAAAACTTTACATAATTTAGCCATGACATGGCAGCACAATTCAAAAGAAAACAACTTGGTGAATTACAGAACCTAGCATCACATCTAGATCTGTTGTATATGTCCATGTCATTGTAGAGAGCAATGAACACACCTTCAACGGCTATCTTAAGCTCGGACACAACAGCATGCCTGTTGATTTGCACAATTACGCAATCAGCAGAACACACACAATGTCAGAAGATTAGCAATCCCCGCTTCAAGAGGGATTAAAATAGGGAAAATCCCAATCACCCAATCAATTCAGGGGAATTAACCGAAAGGGGCAGGGCTTGGTACCCAAGTACGAATCGACGAGTTTGTAGATAGTGTGGGGGAGGCTGCGTCCACGGCAAGATCTCGCGGCCGTGTTAACGACTTGAGTTCCGCCGACGGTGATGTTGGTAGATTAAGCGAGTTGCGGCGGAGGCAATCGTGACGGGGACTCGGTCGTCAAAGGGCCCAGAGCTCGCAGGCGGGGGTTTGGGACCTATGTTTTCCTGTTCCACCAGTTGTAGGAGTTGGTCGGAGATCAACAGGGTGGCGGCCAGATGTGGTTGTCTAGTCTTCAGCTGGATTGGTAGGGAGGCAACGAGGCAGGATGTGGGCTCGGAATGCACATCTGGGCGGGATGATGGAGGTGGGGTGGTGGCAAAGGCGGCGGCGTCGATCTCGAGCGGGAGCTGCTCCCCGATAGAGAGAGGGGGCGGGGAGGCGAAACGATGGCGGCGCTGGCGAGGATGAGATCTCCGAACGTGATGAGGTCTGAGGTGATCAGCTGCAGGACGTGGAAGGAGCGGGGGGAGATGCGAACGCATGCGGCGATAATTTCGGGATTGATGGCGACGACTGCGTGCAGGCGGAGAGAGGAGCGGGTGACTCGACAAATGACGAATGGAACGCACGACAAATGACGAATGGAACGCTGTGCGACGAAGGAGCGACGTATTGGCGACGACGGAACGCGATTTCTTTTTTAGGTAGTAGAGATAGAGATATACTCGTCATTGTGAACATGCTTAGCTTGTTTGTGTAAGGTGTATGTTATTATGGATGCTTAGTAGGTCTTACTTGTCTATGATTAGCTCCAGCTTGCTAATAGTTTGTAGCATGTCATATGAATATTTGCTTGCATGTTTTATTCATACTTTGGTATGATATTGTGGTATCCTCCTCTAACTGTTCATGTGAATCGACTTGGCACATGCTCACGCATGCATATGACTAATCAATAGTCAGGAAGCCTCGATGATTTATTTTGCTTCAGAGTTATTGTATCACTTTCATGCCATAGTTAGTCCTGTTTTGTTGCAAGCATGATTATGACAGCTATTGCTCTCTCGTTTGTCGTTCCCTCTCTATTGCTAGCCTTCACTTGCACTAAGTACGTGCTCTACCTGTGCTTCCAACTCCCCAAAACCAATATTGCCAGCTGTGTCCGCCATACCTACCGATTAGCATCATTTGCTATTTCAGTGCATATTTCATATGTCGTGTTTTCTTTCAAAATAAAATGTTTGTCTGTTTTGAGAAAGTTAGTTAGTAAAGCTCTCGCGAACTTGATGGCACACTTTATTCCTTGCGCTTAATAATCCTGAACCATCGTGACCTGTTCATGAAAGTTATATTCTTGCTAATTATATATACTGGGAGTCAGCAGAACCGTGCTGTCATGAGGAACGCTTTCAACACTTTTTGGATATCTCATCCAGTTGATTCCTTGCTCTTTTGTTTACGGATGTTGACGATATGAAATAAAAAGGGAGGTTGTGAGTTCATGGAGTTTATACATTGTGTTAGAGAAACGTCTGGGCCGCTAACCTAAGCCATGCTTAATCATGGTGGAAACTTGCAGCATCACCATAATGAGCATATATGAAGCATCCTCAATAAAAAACTATGCATATGGTAAATAAAAAGATTGCTGAGATGCTCATTGTCTGCTTGCCTTGTCATTTCGGTTATGGGAAAACTCATGTACCATGTGCAAGGGGTACCCCGTTGGCGGTTCTCGATGATATGCATGTATTTACAATGACAAGAACTTTCAGGTGACCAAAGTTGAGTAGCATGCGGAGCAACCCTCGTACTCAAGGGACTTGGGATTTCCAGTCTATGGTCTGTCAAGCATATGATTCAGAGTGGACCTCACTTTCACCTTAACCACATGAAGATGCCTATGATAGGGGCAATGAGATCTCAAAGCTAATGAGTACCTTCCTTTCAGCATTAGGAAGCCTTTCAAACCTTCACAAAACCATTTTCACAACCTTGTTGAGTCACCACTTATTCTATAAGCACCTTCTTGAGAGCATAGTTATCATTCTTGTGTTTGTTCTAAAACTTGGTTAATTATGTCATGACTTTGATGCTTGTATCTCTGATATCTTTACTTCTAGTCTTCATGTGAACTTCAGAGGTGCCTTGGCATTTATATTGTGCTCTTCAAACAAAGGCAAGCGAGATACCACTCTATCATACCTTATTATGAGCATTGCAATATTGCTTATGTTTATGTTTCATGCTACTTATTATTATTGAGTTGGTTTTCACTTCATAGATTGAAATGACTATTCAGTAGACTTAGTTGCACACTTCTTATTATGAATTGTCTAAGCATCTACTCCTGTGCTGAGAATATATACATCATATGAAGCAAAGTGTTCGTGAAAGTTCTTTTACCGCACTTAGTTTTCAACTAAATTGCTTGAGGACAAGCGATAACCTAAGCTTGGGGGGAGTTTATATGTCCAAAACGTATCTACTTTCTCGAACACTTTGCTATTGTTTCTTCTCTAAACTTGTGTGATTTGGATACAACTAACACAGACTGACGCTGTTTTCAGCAGAATTACCTTGGTGTCTTGTTTTTGTGCAGAAAATAAACTATCAGGAAAAATCCCGAAAAATATGCCAAAAATTATATTCCACCAGAAGATCCACGGATCTAGAAGAAGAGACGGAGAAGAGTCCTAGGGGCCCACACCCATCCCAGGCGCGAGCCCACCACTGGCCGCGCCTGGAGGGGGTGTAGCCACCCTAGACACCCCCTTGGCCTCCCTTTGCGCCTATAAGTTGCCTTTCGATCTAAAAAACGAGGGGGTTCGATAGTATTCCAAAAAGAGTTCCGCTCCGCCGCCGCCACCAGAAACCAAAATTCGGATCCAGAAACTCCGTTCTGGCACCCTGCCGGGACGGGTAATTTGGAGAGGATCATCGCCATCGTCATCACCAACGCATCTCCATCAACCACCGATGTTTCCCTCATCCATGAGTGAGTAGTCCCCCGCTGTAGGCTTGGGGATGGTAGGGATTGGATGAGTTCTATCATGTAATCGAATAAGATCTGTTGGGGCACAGTGCCTAGTATCTCTATTAGTGCTATTTGACTTTGTTGCAACTTGTTGTGCTTAATGCTTGTCATTAGGGCCCAAGTGCCATGATATCATATCTAAACTTATTATTAAATTATTATGATAGTATTGTTTGTGATCTTATCTGCAAGTTGTGTACACATATCATTGTCCAGATCAAAAGGCCCCAAAGTGACAATAATTGGGACAACCGGAGGGGATGGCTGTGGTGTGAGGATCACATGTGTTCACAGAGTGTTAATGCTTTGCTCTGGTGCTCTATTAAAAGGAGCACCTTAATTGCCAGTAGTTCCCTAGAGACCTACTTGCCACGGGTGGTAGATGTAAGATGTTGTGCAAGTTCTCATTGCGAGCACGTATGATTATATTTGGATTACATGCCTAGGATTGTTTAGTACTTGGATGCTTGTTATTATTTATCTGCAATGCCCTAGGTCTTGAAGTTACATGTTTAGACTCGTCCATGCAACGCCCGTCCATCTATCCCTATGCCTACCGCACTCGAATCCTACTGTTACAGTTACTGTTACTATTGCTCCTGTTCCACTGTTGTTGTTGCTTTGTTGTTGCTACTACCAAACTGTTGCTACTGATAAACTTCTGTGAGCAAGAACTATTTTCAGTGTACCGAAACAACTTCGATTGTTAAGGTTTGCAAGTATTCTTTGGCTCCCCTTGTGTCGAATCAATAAATTGGATAATACTACCTGCGAAGACTGTTGCGATCCCCTATACTTGTGGGTCATCAGCGGTCAGAGACATACGGTATTTAGTGTCTTATCAGCTCCACCTCGGCAGCCTTCATCGCATCTAGGTGGATGAAGATGCATCAACAATAGATGAGGTGATGGTGCTTCTTCCCGCACCGCCTTGCTTCCTCCTCTCAACCACCACCTGTCGCGGGCTCATCCGCCTCGACGAGTAGTTGCACCCTCCACAGTTACCCCGAGCATCTTTGCTGTCGTCGCCCCAAGAATCTAAGCCCTTGTCGGCCATGAGCATCTGTGAGATTTTTTGCTGGATCGAGCAACCAAAGTCATGATGGCGATGTATGATCAAAACAATCTTTCTTAATAGGGTGAATATCTATTTTTAACTTCGACTAGGCTTGCCCATTTTTTGGTAAATGGATGAAGTTGTGTGTGTGTAGCTATGCATGCACTCCCATTACCATGCATGATCCATGTGTTGGGGATATGCTAAATGGGAATCACCATAGCATGTCTCTAATCCGCATAACCCGAGTGGCCCATAGTTGGTAGCAATGCCCATGGCCTGCTGGGCGGCCCAGTTAGAAGAATCTAGAAGGGAGGCCCATGCCGGATAAAGGAATGCTACGATGGAGTCACCGACATATTAGGAGCCTTTGAGTGCAAGACACGGAGACTAGTTAGTATTAGCGAAGAACTCTGTAATATGTCTGGATAGGACTTTTTCCTATAACCCTAGGATCTGGCGTCTTTATAAGCCGGACCTCTGGGAGCCTTTAGGGCACGACTCATACGATACAACTCGACACCTCGCACAACGAACCAATCCTTGTATCGGTGTATTGCCCTTATAGTGATTTATAGCATGAGTAAGGTTCCGCCATCGTCGTGGGACCTGACCAGAACCTTCTAAATGGGAAGTCAAACTCATGTCAGTTGCTACAAAAATAATTTTCGTGTATTTTCAAGTGTTTATAGTCCAAAAGAGTACACATATAACCCATCCAATTGATTTTGGTAGTTTTACAAAGTCGGTATGCCGGAGATAAAAAAAAGGCCTCGAACCCGGAGAGCATCAGGTTCATGAAATTTGCAAACGTGATTTTTAGTAACTTTTGAGATTCTCTGAAACAATATTGGTAACCGAAAACAAACCCACAACTTTTTTGACAAACTTTGACTAGTTTTGTCATTGGCAAAACAAAGGCTTTGACACAATTACGACGGCACTCCAAGTCCAAGCAGGCCCATAACAAAAGTCCTAAACGCCAAATGATCATGCACAAATGGCCATAGACTAGGGCTCAAGCAAGCAGTAGGGTCTGTATTAGGCTCTAAATGGGCCACCTTCTTTTTTGCTTCATTTCATGTTTTGCTGTTTCCTGTCACGTTTAAAATACTACCCGAAGCACGACTCTCTCTCTCTCTCCAGACAAGGGATAATAAAAAGGGAAATAAAGTAAATGTTAAATAAAGAATTATTTTATGCGTTTTATGGTATTTTTACCCGTTCCCCTTCTTCTTCAGACTGAACTAGCTCAAAATACTTTTTATTTTATACTACAAACAACAGCGAGGAAAGTGTACGATTCTCAAATCAAAGTATAAAAAGTGCCCAATTTTAACAGCGCCAAATAAATCCCTATCGCGCTGGGGGCGCATACTCTTTTGCTTCCGCCCTTCCCTCCCCCCTCGGCCCCCGCCAAGTCCCCCCCCCCCCCCCATCCTCGCCGTCGACCCGCTCTGATGGAGGCGGAGAAGCAGCAGAAGCAGCAGAAGCCGCAGCGCCCGCGCCGCAAGGCGCAGAAGCGCAGGCTCGACGACGAGGCCGCTGCCTCGGCCGCCGCCGCCGCAGCCGCCGCCGTCGCTGCTGCGGCCGCCTCCGCCGTCTCGTCGCCGCTGGGCAGCGCCGACGCAGACGACGAGAACGAGGACGACGAGGGCTCCGCCGGCCCCGAGATCTGCTGCCGCCACTCCCAGGCGGCGGTCGCCCGCGAGGTCCGCACGCAGGTCGACGCCCTCCAACACTGCTTCTCCTGGCTCCACGCCGACCGCGCCACCGGCAAGCGCGCCACCAGCGTCCTCGCGGAGCTCGCGAAAAACGGTAATTCCCCAGCCCCGCGCCAACCGTACCGATCCGTGCTCTTCCCCGCACCCGTTCCGGCGCCGTTACTGAGGCGGATCTGCTTGCTGCTCATGATGCAGAGGATGTTGTGAACGTAATCGTAGAGGGCGGAGCCGTGCCGGCGCTGGTGTGCCACCTGAAGGTGCCCCCTGCCGAGGCGGCGGTGGGGGAGGAGCAGCAGCCCCGGCCGTTCGAGCACGAGGTCGAGAAGGGCGCTGCCTTCGCGCTTGGACTTCTAGCCGTGAAGGTTCATTCGATTAATTTACTCTGTGCACTATAGTTGATGAGATTTTGCTTCCGTCCCGTTGCAATTGCTTGTATTGCTCGTATAATCTAATTTTCTCTGCACTGTTAGTTGATGAGATTTTGCTAGCAAAATGAAGAGAAAAATACCACTCTCTTCCATTTCCCCTCATCTTTCGTATGTCTGTAAATGTAACCTGGTACTCCTTTCATAAGAATCTAGAACCTGGCTTCAAGTGCAATATGCTTCGTTTTTGCTAGTTCCCTTTTAAGGAATCCATGAATATTAGTATTACTGTTCTTCGAGATGACTATTTTGTTATTTTGATTTTAGCTATATTACTCTCAGAATTGTAGTAATTTATTACTTGGCGTGTTGGTTCAACAGCCTGAACACCAACAACTTATAGTTGATGCTGGTGCCCTACCCCCACGGCCTTATCAAATATCCCATTTCCATAGCAAAATGCAAGAGGAAAAATACCACTCTCTTCCCTTTTCTCTTATGTTTTTGTCTGTTTGTAAATGTAACCTGGACTCCTTTTACTCCCTCCGATCCATATTAATGAACTCAACTTTGTCTAGATTCGTATGTATCTAGTTAAGTATTTAGGCTAGGTACATGCGTATCTAGACAAAGTTGAGTCCATTAATTTGGATCGGAGGGAGTATAAGAATCTAGAATTTGGCTTCAAGTGAAATATGCTTCAGTTTTGCTAGTTCCCTTCAAGGAATCCATGAGTATTAGTATTACTGTTCTTCGACATGACTATCTCATTATTTTGATTTTAGCTATATTACTCAGAGTTGTAGTAATTTATTACTTGGTGTGTTGCTTTAACAGCCTGAACACCAACAACTTATAGTTGATGCTGGTGCCCTACCTTTGCTGGTGAATCTCCTAAGAAGGCATAAAAATGCTACGAATAAGAGGGCAGTTAACAGCCTTATCAGGAGAGCAGCTGATGCAATTACTAATCTAGCTCATGAAAATAGCAGCATCAAAACTTGTATCAGGTTTGTTCGATTGACTGCTGACCATTCGACGCTGCTTTTCCTTGGGAGTTCTGTGCTTTGCTGATCTTTGTGATTTACTGCAGAATTGAAGGCGGAATCCCACCTCTTGTTGAATTGCTAGAATCACAGGATATTAAAGTGCAGAGAGCAGCTGCAGGGGCACTGAGGACTTTGGCTTTTAAAAACGATGAAAACAAAACCTTGGTGAGAACATTAACAAGTTTAAATAAATGAAACCAACATTGGTTTATATTATAACATCAAACTTGCATCCACCTTCACCCATATATATTATTTCCTTACTACTAGATGATAAATTTTCCTCTAAACCTTCAATGCAGATTGTTGATTGCAATGCATTGCCAACGTTGATCTTAATGCTGCGTTCAGAGGATGCTGCAATTCACTATGAAGCAGTAAGACACCGAGTATTCAGATATTCTTATCAATTGCACTTCCCTCGCAGATACCATTTTCATTTTTAGGATGCCATACATCTATTACTTATGCAGTTAATGCGGTTACAGAAGAACACAGTCATGATTTCGCACCATGTTGTTTCTCTAGTTTTCTACAACCTTGAATCAACAGTTAATCAGTTATCATAAGGCCTCATGGAATGTTGACTTCAAAGTGCAGTACTGCAGTGTCTGAACGGCTTAATGTAGTACTATGTGTTGCTTGGGAAACTTCCAGATCTATTTTTTTGTTCAAGTTGCAATGGAACTTACGTTGGTTGGAAGAATGGCACGGCCGTAACTTCTTTGTCATTATACACCAGTTACATTAGGAGTAATGCATACAAAATGTTTCCTGGCATGTAAGACATGAACTATTAATGTTTCCCTTGAAAGCATATGGAAGTGCTTTATCCATGACAGTGGTCTTAAAATGGACGTGTGAACACTGCTAAGCTGCACCTCTACCGATGTATATGCTAGAACTAACTTTTGATAAACAATTATGGTGCACCATATCGATATATTGATATGATTAGAGTCCAATTTCTGAAGTAAATTGAACTGTTTCTTGGAAAGTGATTTTAATCGGTCCAATACGCATGTAAATGTGGTTTTATTTGTTTGAAATAGAGAGTTGGTATACTTGATTGGGAAAAATGTACCTGGTGCATGAATGGCAGCAAGCATACGGGCAAGGCACAATGGAATTTCTTGAAAAATGTGTGATGAGCTCATTCAAAGTGATAGCAACTCATACCACCTGAAGTGCAGAACAAGCAATAAAGCTACACATATTATATTTGTCTAACTATGCTGGTTATCAGAAGGATGAATTGCATTGGAGGTTGTCAGGCTTGCTGTGTGTATTTAGGTGTTTGAACTAAACATTAGCCTATGGGGAACTTGCTTAATTGAGGTCGCTAGGTCCATCAGTAGCTAAATTGATGGAAACTTAATTTGACATGGAAGGTGCTTAATTGTTATAACAAGTTTGAGGCTCATAATTAGTAGAGTCAAGTATCTTTATGGTCCCTCCTGTGGTCTGCCACACCATTTTTCTGTCAAATTAGTACATACTGAAGATGGGCCTAATTAGTACAAATCATCAAGCTGAGGCCTTGAAGGAGCCTGAGAGGCTGAAGTAAAGCTTAGGAACCTTAATGTCACAACTAGGCAAGTTTGAAGACCTCACTTTTCTGTCAAATTACCGAATCTGGGCCTATGTAGTACAACTGAGTAAGCTTAGGTCTCGAGGAAGCATGCCAGGCTAAAATTGAGGTTAAGAACCTTAATGCCACAACTAGGTAATTTTTGAGAACTTGTTCTGCAGTTTATATGCTTGGTGAAATTATGTTACTACTTGCTAAACAATAGTTATGCTTTTCTGTGTGTTAACAAGGCTAGATGGTCAACTCCATCAAATAATAATTGAAATTATCGGCATATTCATTGCAAACCGTACGATAGTGTTAGGTTAGATAATCCTGAGAAATTTACATAAATAAAATGGCCCCATCATTTGCCTCTATATTTGTAACCAGTATACTTTTTCCCTGTCCTTGTAAAGTTGTTTTTAGGATCCAACCTATATCATGATAATCTTGCATGAAGCCACACTTATGTGGAACTAGCCATATATATGATATCTTTATTGCAGTTCATGCCAGTAAGTACTAAATACGTTCTGTTGGCGTGCTAGGTTGGTGTCATTGGGAATTTGGTTCATTCATCCCCAAATATCAAGAAAGAGGTTCTGAACGCAGGAGCGTTGCAACCTGTAATTGGGCTATTAAGGTATGATCGTCACATGCAGCTTAGAATGATAGTTTTGAACTGTATCTGTAAATAGAATGCATATAACTTGTGATATTCGTTTGTATATAACTGTATCTGCTAAAGTACTGCCTAAAGTTCGAATTCTATATGCTTCTAGTTATGCATGAAAATACACACCTTCGTACTGATGTAGTGAAGACACCATCACACATGTGTTTCTGAATGCCGATTAACTTTTTTGCTTTAAGGTGAGAAGAATAAGTCAAGGTGAGAATAATAAGTTGATTATAATGTTATAATCTTAAGAGATTATGAAGTGTAAATTGCGCACATCAATTTATCTTCTAACCCTGATTTATATCCTTATTCATATTCTAACATGAAAACATGTTCTATTGTATTATTCTCAGTCTTTGTATATGAAGGCATTATATTGCCCCATGTCTGCTCTCCTGCTCATTCGAACAACCTGTGCTTCATCTTTCTTTTGCAGTTCCTGCTGTACGGAAAGCCAAAGAGAAGCTGCTTTGTTGCTAGGGCAGTTTGCTTCGGCCGAGTCTGATTGCAAGGTGCTTAAGGATGCTTCATTCTCCTTGTTATAATTCTTTTATGATGAATGATGAGTGATGAAGTAAAGAGCACGAAATAAAACAAACTACTTTTTTGCTAATATAATACTCTGTGAGACATAATTGATGGACTATGTGTTACAAATGCAACCCATTGTTATGTGAATTTTACTTACTAAATATTTCAGACAATAAAGAGTTGGAAATGGTGAATCAAAAGAATACAGAATGTTGTTTTGAGTTATTCATTTAAATATATGCATATATGTGGTTTAACAGGTCCATATTGTGCAACGGGGTGCAGTCCGACCACTAATTGATATGCTACAGTCAGCTGACTTTCAACTCAGGGAGATGGCTGCATTTGCCCTTGGGAGGCTTGCACAGGTTATATTTCTAATTCTGTTCTCCTGTTGTACTCAACAATTGTAATCTGGTTGCTTATGTTTATCATCGGATTATACTGTGTATTGTTGGGAGGTATTTTAGCAGTGACAGAGAAACAGCAGTAATAATGCTGTAAATATACCAAGCTATTCCCTTCTCATGCTCCTCCTAAGCTGCAAACATTTTAATAATGGGATTGGGAAACAAAACTCAAGTAGATTAGTTTTAATGTGTTATCTCCTTTTTAGAGTGTGCTTGCAGGTTTTATTACCTCTTTGCGTTAATTAACCTGTATAGCCAATTTGAGAGAAAATCTTTTGTTTCTCAGGACACGCATAACCAAGCAGGTATTGCATACAATGGTGGATTGTTGCCTCTACTAAAGCTTCTTGACTCAAAAAATGGGTCTCTGCAACATAATGCTGCATTTGCTCTCTATGGAGTTGCGGACAATGAGGTAAATCATGATTGTTCAAACCAGAAAGTATCCCAGTTTTTTAAAATATTGGGTTTGTACTTATTATCTCGTTTTTTTCTTTGCTGAAAAGGAATGAGCTCATGTAGTTATGTTCCATTTCTATTTTGTGTAAGCTTCTTACTTTAATGTATTCACAATAATTTTCGTATTATAGGATTATGTCTCTGACTTCGTTAAAGTTGGAGGTGTTCAAAAATTGCAGGATGGAGAATTTATCGTACAGGTGCGTCAAGTTGTCAACCATTGTAGCTTAGATTGTTTACTTTCCTTTTAAGTTTATAGCTGAGTTTGGTTAAGCACTTTAATTTCAGGCTACAAAGGACTGTGTAGCTAAGACATTGAAGAGGCTAGAGGAGAAGATAAATGGACGAGTAAGCTCTGTTCACTACTATTTTTTCGTTTATTTGCTATGCTTTGGTATCTTCTCCAGCTGACTCCCATGTGATCTCTTGCAGGTGTTAAAACACTTGGTTTATCTCATGAGAGTAGGAGAAAAATCTGTTCAGAGGCGTGTTGCTCTGGCTCTTGCACACCTCTGTGCTCCTGAAGATCAAAGAACAATTTTTATTGATAATAACGGTATAAACAATTTGACATCCACCTAAGTGTGCCTGCTTCTCGTCTTTTTGTTCTCCATGGATTAAATTCTGGTTTAATTCAGGTCTCGACTTGCTTCTTGATCTTCTGGTTTCGGTGAGCCCAAAACATCAACAGGATGGTTCGGTAGCACTATACAAATTGGCTAACAAAGCTGCATCACTCTTGCCGATGGATGCGGCACCTCCATCTCCTACACCACAGGTTAGCAGAAAAAGGGTGATTTGTTACTGTAGTGAATGTAGTGGGGGCTCAATGTGGTGCATTATGCAAAAGTTCCTATTCTATAATCAATGTGGGAAAGGGCTATTAGTCAAATAGAAGGCCCTCAAAAGCATACATTTAACCCCTGCCTGGTTTCAAGTTCAACCTTAGTTATTGAAATTGAGCCAGACCAGATTCAACTGGAAAACTCAGAACCAGGGCTCTGGCTGGTCTGGTTTGCCAGAAAGACCGTTTCTGCAGTCAAACCACTTGGAACCAGATGACATGCGGTTAAACTGGGTAGCAGTCTGATCAGGTCCTTTCCACACTGCTAAATATAATAGGCGACTGCTAGTATTAGATCACACATCATGGGGTCCATGAGTGCGCGCACCGAATGACCATGATCAGCTGAACAATTGATGTTTTTTTTTCTCCTCTGTTGGGAAATAAGCCTACTTTACATCATGGGGTCCGTGAGTGCGCGCACCGAATGACCATGATCAGCTGAACAATTGATGTTTTTTTTCTCCTCTGTTGGGAAATAAGCCTACTTTACATGTGCATTCTATATCAGACTAGTAGAAACTATTATCTTATCTGTTTCATTGAATCAACGGCTGTCAGACCACTGATAGGTGAAAGAGAGACTATCCAGGTTGATCGCCAGTCTTGTTTCAATAGCCATGGTTTCAAATTTTAACACAACCAAGCCAGCCAAATGCTGCGTGATAATCAGTTTCTTTTTGGAGTATTAATGTCCAGGTCTAAGTAGAGTCCAGATTATAGTTCAATTGTGAACATTCTATCTTAGCACTACTAAAAAAGAGGCGTGTCTAACAAAGCTGTCCTACAAAAAATAACTGAATTCTTCCTGGGTATGTGACGTGATAATTATTAACATATTTGAATTTAATCAAGGGTATGTGTGGATGAACTTCCCTGAACTATTATATCCTACAGTGTGCAACCTGTTGGGTACAGATCTTCTGCCATCTACTCCCTCAGTTGCAAAATATATTAGCAAGCTAAAATAGCTTGCTAAAATGTCTTATATTTTGCAACAGAGAGAGTATATACTGTTTGGTAGTCTGTTATTAGTAGTTGGCAGGCTCTACCTTGCCCTATCCTGGATATTTTTAATATGGTTGTCCGGTATATCAGGTTCAGGATAACAAAAAGACATAATACTGATGGACCAGTCAATCCATAATTCTGGCTCTTGCTGTTAACAAATATATTTTTAATTGCAGATTTATCTTGGCGAGCAATATGTGAACAGTTCGACACTTTCAGATGTCACTTTTTTGGTGGAAGGTTGGTGGCATTTCTGGGCCCTGTCATCACAGAAGCTACTTAAAATAATTGCTGTTTTTTCATTAGGACCATGATGATCATGTTCCTTGTGATTCACAGGAAAGCGCTTTTATGCACACAGAATTGCTTTGCTAGCTTCTTCAGATGCATTCCGTGCAATGTTCGATGGTGGATATAGGGTTAGCCTCGACATAACATAATATTCCTTGGAGAGTGTATCTTGTTTCTTAGTTGAAAATTATGCTTACAAGAACCTCACTGTTTTGTTATCCAGGAAAAAGATGCAAGAGACATAGAAATTCCAAATATCAGGTGGGATGTGTTCGAACTCATGATGAGGTCAGTAAATCACTAGGTTTTATTACTTGTTCCTTGGTTGTGGGGAATCTTTATTGGTTATTTTTGCTTACAAAAGTCCTGCAAAATTGAAAACATCTTATTTGTTTTATGCAGATTTATCTATACAGGGTCAGTGTTAGTGACAAATGATCTTGCTCAGGATCTTCTTAGAGCTGCCGATCAGTATCTGTTAGAAGGCCTCAAACGTCTCTGTGAATATACAATTGCGCAGGTGATTAGGAACATTACACCTGAGTTCTATGCTTGAACAGCTGATTAAGTCTGATCTATAATATTTAATACCTTGCAGGATGTTAATTTGGAGAACGTGTCTGATATGTATGACCTATCAGAAGCCTTCCATGCCATGTCACTGAGACATACATGCGTCTTGTTTATTCTGGAGCAGTTTGACAAGATCTGCATAAGACCTGGGTATCTTAACTTAGGGCCACCACATTTTGTATATAATCTTAAACACTTAAACTACAAAATCTGTCTTAACTTGCCATCTTGAAATGCAGTTTCTCTCAGCTAATCCAGCGTGTCATCCCTGAGCTCCGCAACTTCTTTGCTAAGGCACTAAGACCAAGCCACCGGAGTGCGCAGCCATGAGCCCCGCCCACATTCGTTGACAACACCACCACCATCTGACAGATGCTGCTGGATATCTTGTACAGCTAAAGTTTCTGGTTATGGGCATTGGCACTCGGTGGTAAGGTTATTCAATCTATTGCGGGCGCATCGCCTGATGGCCAGGTCCTCAATTAACACCAGCAACAATGTAACATCCTTTCATTCAATTGAACAGTGGCCATCATACTAAGAGCAAGTGTATGGTTATAGAGAGATATGTTGGTTTTGTCTAGATTCAGTCAGACCGGCCTAGTCTGTGATAGGTTTAGTTGGTTGGCCCTGACCAGATTTGTCGGTCTTGGCATAGTTATCGAGTTCTTAGGGTCACTTCCAATCCATACTTCTGATTATGTCCGTCTATGAGGTGTGGAGACGATAAGCTCGAGCGATGTAATGTTGTAGTAGCAATCTGTGTTCTTCATGGTAGCAGCCGTGCAGATGTTCAAGTCTTCATGTTTAGAACCTGTGGGTTTGTCTCAGTTTCAACAGAACTGTGCTGTTTCATGTGAAATTCTCAGGTTATAGTCTTGCTCAGGTTGGTCTTTGTCGTCTTCTTCTAGCTTGACATGGTATTAAATTCCGAATTCCTTACGATGCGTGTGATTAGACTACAGTTGTGTTTGCCACTAAGCTAGATTATTATGATATGCCCGATTGATAATCAAAGATTGTCTATTTCATCGACTGGCGTTGAAAATAAGATCGTGCGTGCACGAAGGAAACGTGAAAATAGACAATCCACCATTTGTTTTTGAGGATAATCCACCATGGTCTGATGAAGCCAATCGACAATGACATGAGTTTTCTTCGGATCTGTGGCAACAAAAACAGCTGAGATTATGTGGCCCATGTAGTCCAATTTTTTTATGGGATGTAGTCAACCTGCTGCGTGGGAAGAAACACTTGCTTTGTTTCAAATACAATATTTTTACGAAAAGGTCCACCAATTTATGAATATCATTAACAGCGGTATAAAATACTCTAAAAGTAATAAGAAAATAAACAGGTCTTTCACATAGCGGTGATTACAAGCACTAGAGCGAGCTGAAGGCATGCTGCTGTCCTCGCCCCTCCATCACTAAACCGAAAAAAACTTGTTATAGTGGAGTTTGTTGTAGTAGACAGACGGAAAGTTCTCGAGCTAAGATCCCAAAGGACTAGTACATCCAAGTAGCATTCATCGCTAACCCCGTAGATTGGAAGAACCAAATCTGAAACCACAACGATGAACAAGAAAACCGAGCGGATCCTAGAAGATCCATTAGACACACAATTCCACGCGCCCTCCGCCGATATTAGGCGCACCACCAGAGCGTGGATAGGGCAGGGAGTCTCTCAGTCTGACTTCAATATGTCAACACTGCCTCATCATCCTGAAAAAGACATAGAAGAAAACCAAAACGAGAAACGGGAATCCTCCCGTCGGTGAGAGGCTAGGGACCACCACACCTCCAAGGCCTAAGTGGCCTCGGAGGTGGGGTGGGCTGGAGGTAGTGCCGACTGAGGTTACAAAACCCTAGCCACCTGGGATCTCCTTTTCTCCTCTTTCTCTCCTTGTTTAAAATACAATTGTTCGTAGAAGAGACAATACTTCAGTCAGATGTGTGTAACATGCGTTCTCTAATTGAGGAGATATAAAAAAGATATCATCCATGAAGACCAATATTGATGGGCGAAAACATGGACCGATAAAGATAGTTATAAAACATTGAAAATTGGCTGGCGCATTTCGTAGTCCCCGGATGACGCCAATTGACATGGGGTATCCACGACAATGCACATTAATGATAGACTTGGGTTTAGGGAAATAGGTGTGCTGGTAGATTTGTCGACTAACAAACAATGGAGAAAGCAAGGTTTACCCCCGGACGGTAATACTCTACTCCTACTTGTTTGATCTTGATTATTGATAGAGATTACAATGTTGCCAAAATTGCTGTGGTGGTGTAGATCAAATCTTGCCTAGGGCAGATTATGCGTGAGTTGGAGAGTCCTCCCCGGCGGCCCCTCCTAACCTTTATATAGGAGGCTAGGTCTCGGGTATCATGACCGAGTCGGTTACAAGTTAGAGGCGAACCCTAGGGTTTCCTAATCTTGGGATTGTCCTTGTTCCATACGCCAGGAATCCCAACTTCTGATGCTCCATAGCTGCTAGCCAATCTTGGGCTTCGTGGTCCCTAGCAAACCATCATGTGGGCCTCCAGTCGAACGGAATTAGGTATACTAACAGTGGGTATTCGATGGGCTATACCCACATCATAGTCCAAACAATAATACCCCTGAACTGGTAATGCCTTTGATGCGTATTGTGCTCGTCGGGGAAGCATCCGAATTTGACGATATCATGCCCCTAAATCCACTTGGAAAAGATGCAAGCCCTTGCTAACTCATTGAGTAACTTATCGATCATCGATACGTGAAAAGTGTCATGACAGTGAGCGTACTTTTCTATACTATTGGCAAGCATACGTTGACATGCTTCATCCTGGAGTCAAGCATGGCTTTGATTTTCTTCTCTTTCTCATCCTTATGTGTTGGAGAGTATCCCGTATGGACGTGCTTTGAACTTAAAGGTTGCAAACTATGGCTTCGAAGGAATCTCATGACGGATTGCGTCTGCGTAGAGGACTCGACTAGTGTCGTGGTGCTCCAACCAAAGATCGTAGCAATCAATGCAGGGTTACAATGCACATTGATGATAGACTTGGGTTTAGGGAAATAGGTGTGCTGGTAGATTCGTTGGCTAACAAACAATGGAGAAAGCGAGGTTTACCCCCGGACGGTAATACTCTATTCCTACTTGTTTGATCTTGATTATTGATGGAGATTACAATGTCGCCGAAATTGCTGTGGTGGTGTAGATCAAATCTTGCCTAGGGCAGATTATGCGTGAGTTGGAGAGTCCTCCCCGGCGGCCCCGCCTAACCTTTATATAGGAGGCTAGGTCTCGGGTACCATGACCGAGTCGGTTACAAGTTAGAGGCGAACCCTAGGGTTTCCTAATCTTGGGCTTGTTCTTGTTCCATACGCCAGGAATCCGAACTTCTGATGCTCCATAGCTGCTAGCTTATCTTGGGCTTCGTGGTCCCTAGCAAACCATCATGTGGGCCTCCAGTCGGACGGAATTAGGTATACTAACAGTGGGTATCCGATAGGCTATACCCACATCATAGTCCAAACAATAATACCCCTGAACTGGTAATGTCCTTGATGCGTCTTGTGCTCGTCGGGGAAGCATCCGGATTTGACGATATCGTGCCCCTAAATCCAACTTGGAAAAGATACAAGCCCTTGCTAACTCATTGAGTAACTTATCGATCATCGATACGTGAAAAGTGTCATGACAGTGAGCGTCCTTTTCTGTACTATTGGCAAGCATACGTTGACATGCTCGCGACAATCATCCTGGAGTCAACCATGTCTTTGATTTGCTTCTCTTTCTCATCCTTGTGTGTTGGAGAGTATCCTGTATGGACGTGCTTTGAACTTAAAGGTTGCAACTACGGCTTCGGAGGAATCTCATGACGAGTTTGGTCTGCGTAGAAGGCTCGACGAGCGTTGTGGTGCTCCAACCGAAGGTCGTGGCAACCAATGCAGGGTTTGCTAAGGACCAAGAGAGGTGAATCGTGCGAGTTGGCCCCTAACCGTTCCTGAACTTGTCCTAAAATCAAGCCGCGAGATAGATATGCAACACGTGGAGTAGCCGCCAAGGATTAGAAGAATCTGATACCAAATGTGCTATCCCCTAACTAGTATAGTTAGTAGCGTGAACTCCACATCTTGATAAGCGAATAACAACACATGAGAGAAACAAGATGAGAAGAAATTTTATTTCCTAAAATATAGCGATTTTTGTCCGCATATTTTACTTAACAATCAAACTCACACACACGGGACACACATGGCCACTCGACGGAATAATATACTTGTACCGCACACATGGCGGCACCTTATTCAGTCTTCTTGCTCCGGTGGCGCCCTCACTCGAACCCATCGATTCTAGCATGCACGCTAGGTCACGTGTATGTATGTCTCTAACATCTATCTGAAGCTTTTAGATTTGTTCAGTTCCGTATCATCAGGTAATTAATTTTGTCAGTGTATCCTGAAAACTTGGGGTGATTGAAACGGAGCAAAACTTGCTGCCCCGGTGGCGTGACTTGTCATCATCATTCTTTAAAACCGGCTATATATATATAGACGTAAACTAGTGCGGTATCGACGTGGACCCCGGTCTCCGTCACGCCACAACTTGGATAATCTTGCCGACATGGAAGCCAAAGCTTCGTCCCAAGTGGAGAACGCATCAGTCTCCCACTGCTGCTGCTGCTACAGTAGAGAAAGGAAACAACCCGATAAGCTAGCTACCGACAAGTAGCGCTCTCGCTCACCGACAGATCCACAGCTCGGAAGAAAAAATACTACTCCCTCCGACCCATATTAATTGACTTCGATTTGTTAAAATTTAGATGAATCTAGACACTATTTAGTATATAGATTCATCCAAAATTTGATAAATCAAAGTCAATTAATATAGACCGGAGGGAGTAACGAAAGGTAAGGAGCACCGACTATATTTGTTTTCTTGTTTCACGAAGGCGTGAAATGCTCTCTGGACTAGCTACATCATGTCCTCGAAAGATTTTTGTTTGTTGGTTGGTTGGTTTCCTCGAAAGATTAGCCATATTACCATGCTTAATTAAGAGCGCTTCTGCTTAAACGGCCGCTGTTTACTAGTTTCGCATTTGGTTAGTGCACTGCTGATGTCGATGGCAAGTTGGCCTCTGAAGACGAAGAAGGGCCGCACACACACACCATTACTGTCAGCAGATAATGACATGTCTCAGACAAGTGATTACTAGATAACAAAATATACACGCACGCACATGACACATACTCCTATCTCTCTCTCCCTCTCAGCATCCAAGGAGTAGCTAGCTAGCTAGCTGCTTCTTCCAAAAGAAGGGAGACGGTGCCGGAGGGGAGGAGCTCAAGCGCGCGCGAAGCCCCTGGTCTCCTTCCCCGAGCTCAAACCTACCGCAAGCCGTAAGAATCTCTCACACTCTTCCCAACTATCCATGGAGTCTCTTCCCCATCCCTGCTAGTTAGATCTCAACTTGCAGAGCATACTGCTATCGTGTCCTGCCTGCCTACCTACCTAGCTCGTCGGGGAAAAGTGCGTGCGCTCGCTCGCTCGAATCCCGCGGCATTTGGGTTCAGTGGCGTAGATTCCGACCCTGGGCAGCTCTCCCAATCTGCTTGCGCCTTTTTTCTTTTCTTGTTCTGATGATCTGTTGCGGGTGAGTTAATCGCGCCTGGAGTCGATTCCGATTTCCGAGCAGGTGTCCAGTAGGGTTGGGGAAGCAGAGACTCTTACTTGCCCGCTTGATCTGATGGGTGGCCGGGGTTCTTGGGCAGATTTGGGCGCACATGCATTGCGGAGTTACTGGGAGTGTTTCTTTACCAACTTTTCTTTATCCCCTCTTTGTTCTTCCGCTTGTGGAGGTTTATATATATAAGATTTATTTATTTATAAAAGAAGATGCGGAATATATTATACCAAAAATAGAAGAAAAATGACCTTTTGGATGGGAGAGGGATACTAGAGCATGTTTCGATTGTAACCAAATCGCACCCTACCTGTTTTTCGGTCATGGCGAAAAATATTGGTCATTGTTTGGATATAGTTGCCAACTTTTTGGCATGCCATTGCTCCTTTACCAACCCTGGTTCATTTTTCTAGCAAAATGTTGGCCAGTTCATGGTCAAACAAAATGTTGGCGGGGGCTGCCATGTAAACTGGCGGCTGGTCTGTCGCCCCCACTGACCTCGGAGGGCTCGGCGTCCAAGACCTGGAGCTCACCGGCCTTGCACTGCGGCTCCGCTGCTTGTGGCTGGACCGAACGGAAGACTCCACGCCTGGAGTTGTGGTTTGGGCATTCAGCCCTCCTCCACGGAGCGTGAGCTTTTCTTCGCTTCCACCCATATGGTGCTGGGAAACGGCGCTGTTCTGGGAAGATAGGTGGATCGATGGACACTCTGTCCGCGAGATCGCACCCCTCCTCTACGACTGCATCCCTAAGCGCTGGCGCAAGGCACAAACCGTTGCAGAAGGGCTCGCGGCCAACAGCTGGGCACGCGACATCCGGGGGGGTCCTTGGCATTCCGGAGGTGGGGCACTACTTACTCCTGTGGCTCGCGGTCACACCCACTGTCCTATCTGAGGGCGAAGATAGACTGATCTGGAGGTGGTCTGCTGACGGCATCTACACCGCAAGATCGGCCTACCGAGCAGCATTCCTTGGGTCAAAGCGCTGCGCCGCCTAGAAGCTTATTTGGAAGAGCTGGGCGCCCAACCGTGTCAGATTCTTTCATTGGCTAGCCAATCTTGACCGGTGCTGGACCGCGGAGAGGCTTGCTAGGAGAAACCTTCAGCACCACCCCCGCTGCGTTCTCTGTGATCAGGACATGGAGACTATGCAACACCTGATGATCGCCTGCCCCTTCTCTAGGCAGGTTTGGCATGAGGTCCTGGCTTGGCTGCGCCTCTCTTGCCCGCCGCCTTCTGACGAAGCTACCCTCTTCGACTGGTGGAAGAAGGCCCAACGCTGCACGCCCAACCAATGCATAAGGGGCTGGCCTCCGCGACTTTGCTGATCCCCTGGATGATCTGGAAGGTGCGCAATGACTGCGTGTTTGAGCGGGCGCAACCGTCTTTCCAAGCCCTGGTCATCAAAATCAAAGAGGAAGCCTGAGCGTGGATTCTCGCAGGTGCTAGAGTATTGAGAGACATAGCCCCAACGACGTGGGATGTACACTAGTAGTGTCATTTGTAATCTGGATGTTTGCCTCTTTGGAGGCGTGTAACAACTCTATCTTTTCAATATAACGAAACGCAAAGCTTTTGCATTTTCTCAAAAAAAAAAAAAACTTTGGTAGAGCAATCCTGGTCGAAAACCAAGCACACCCATAATATGCCGATATGGGAGAACACACAAACTAGTCGGAAGTGCTTATATTCTGAAGCGAAGCAGCTTCGTACTCTCATGAAAAGAAAAGGAAGGATAGAAGCAGATTCATCTTAATGTGAGTTGAACATACGTTAAGTTGCACATGTGGCAGGCTCACGTGAAGCCAAGATAGCCATGTTGGCCCGATGGATGCTCAACTTATCATACCCGTCAGATTTTGACCACGCATGCACAACTTGCCAAGTTTTTTCCCAGCCCACCACATTTTTCAAGTATAATGACTAATGCGGACATCCTTGCTGAATTCATGGACCGTCCCGTTTGTTGTACTCTTGTTGTATTCTTGTGTGTATTTTGGCACATTCCTTAGAGAATCCAAGATCTGGATTATGTTGGGCAATACGAGAGCAACTTAAAAACAATGTGTGGAGGTAGCACGTTGCTGCCTCAGGGATCCTTCATTTGGCTACGCATCTTAAGAGAATAAATGGAGCTATGAGTTTTTGTGCAATGCTATAAGCCTGGGAAAATAGCTTCATTCTTCATTCTTCATTTCATTGTCTGATATGCTTTCTTAAATTTATGCACGGTAATAAGTAAACTAGGATAAACTTTTTTTGCCACCCTTCGAAGTATCTACTTTCTGCTATACATTGGGTTCATTCACAACTCTTTTATCTTTTTTTCAGTACTTATGTCTACCTATGGAGTCATCTACAACTGATGTGAGTGATAAGCATTTGGAGAGCTACCTTACATTGGGTTTGACAGTATCACAGTCAAAGAAAAGAGATACTAAATTTCCAAAGGTCCTGTCGCTTCTTGCAACATATCTTGGCAGAGCTGTTCAGAAGAATGAAGAGTTACTAGATACTAAAAGTATAAAGGAGTCGACCACTATTTTTCATGGCCAAAGGGTACCAGAACTTAGTATACAGCTCTATGCAGAACGCATTTTCAAGTATGCTGAGTGCAGTCCGTCCTGCTTTGTGTTGGCACTTGTCTACATGGAGAGATATCTACAGCAGCCACATGTATACATGACGCCCTTTAGTGTTCATCGCTTGCTAATTACAAGTGTGGTGGTTGCTGCCAAATTCACAGATGATGCGTAAGTACTCACGGCAACTGCTATTCGTTATGTTATTGATATGTTGCTTGCATGGGAGATGTTTCTTGGGTAGCTTTATATATAGAAATATGTTATAGCATAGTAAGCTTTTCATTCATCTCAGGTCTTCTACTAGCTAGGAGCCCGTGAATTGCTACAGAAACTACAGTAATTTAGTTGAAAGATTACTTGAAAATATTTGAAATCATCATGCGAGTTTAGTTGGACCGATTGTCAAGTCAATGCCTCCAAATAGTAGATAACCCTAGTAATTTACCGAAGAAAAATGCCACCATTGGTTTTTTTTAGATTGCCTTACAGCAGTGCTGAAAACATGGACATCTCTTTTCGGAATCAATGACTGTAGTTTGATGCAATCTGATGGTTGGTAATTTAACCATGCTTTGTTTGGTCAGTGAGAGTGCTGACAAGAGAAGATAGAAACTCAGGTTTAGATTAGTTAATAAAAGTAATAAACCAACTTCACTAGTTCCTTACTAGATATGCTAGTAAGTAGAAGTGTAGAACCACTTTACATGGTTAGCTTTTTTTTTATATAATATAAGCATTTCTATCCCCGTGGCCTGTATATCTTCCCAATTATTCTGATTTAAGGAGCAGTGGTTAGCTGACTCTTAAAGTGAGCTAGATAGTTCTTAGCTTAGATGTTGTCTAAATAATGCTTGGTTCCATGTCTGCAAAACAATGACAGACATGCACGCAGGTTTCCCAGTAACTTTCTCAATACATGTCTTGCAGGTTTTTCAACAATGCATTCTACGCTAGAGTAGGAGGAATCAGCACGATCGAGATGAATCGGCTCGAGCTGGATTTGTTATTTAACCTGGACTTCAGGCTGAAAGTGAACCTAGAGACGTTTGGGAGCTACTGTTTGCAGCTGGAGAAACATACAACGGCTTCACCAGAGAGACTGCCCGTTCAGCTCCATTGTGTCAAGGGATCTAAAGATTTGGTATATAACGGTGGTAGCACCGATGAGTTTTGCCAGAGCAAGCTTGTGCGCCATAGTTACAGCAGTCAGGCTCTCCAAGGATGTAGCTGACAAAGTTACTTGTGGCCTACGGTTTTGCAGATTACTGATTATTCTTTTAGATCTGAGATTTGTGCATTATTAAGATTACGACAATTCGTTCTGGAGTGTTTGATGAGAAGTTCATTTGTGCAAACCACTTTGTTCGATCTTTCTTCACAAGGTCTGGACATTATTCAGTCCTATGATAACCAGTACCGAAGTGTAATTGGATCTGACTTTTCCATGATCTTGTTTTGTTGTTTCTCTGTGCATGTGTGGTGATTTTACTGGCATAAAATGATGAAACGAGCCAAAGGAATTCTCCTACCTTGGTGGCCAGCAGGTTCTCGGTGAAGCTTTGGTATCTGGGTCAAAATTGAACTGAAAAAAACTAAAGTGCACGAAGCAATCCTCTCTTCTTAACAGGCCCGAAAGAATTTACAAAGCAACTTACTTCAGTGAACACTGAGACATTCTCAAAGCATGTAAACAGAACATGCAACATAATAATAATAATCGGATGTAGATTCAAGTCAGAATAATTGAGTGATGCCATGCTACTCTAGTTTTCTTATAAAAATAGCACAAAGCAAGCAGCTTCTAGGAGGAAATGAAAGCATCCAGACAGATGCCAAAATCTAGTTCAACCACCCCATCAGGGTATAATTATACACAACCCTAAAAGTAGAACATATATCATCACGAAAAGAACCTAACTCAAGTTCTCTTGTCAACACAAGCTCCCAGGCCTTCTCCAAGCAACGTCCCGGTTCCACAAGTGCTTAGAGGACAGACATTCTCCTCTTGGGGTTGAAAACCCGCTGCGCATTCCCCAGTCTCCCAGCCAATAGTCTCCCACCCAGTATTTGGTCGCGCACAGCTGGATCAAAGATGCCGCCAGCACCAGACAGAGCAGGTGAACCAACAGCTACTCTTTTCTGGATGCTGAAGCATAGCTTGCTCGCATTTCCAGAACCTGTCGGCTTCCGCATTGGAGGGCTTGAGAACTTACTGCTGCTGCTGCTGCCAAACTCGAGTCTTTTGAAGTTTCCTCTGACATCAGGAGTTGCATCGACTGCTGCTTGTTGATACGTAGCCTGTGCTCTTGTTGGCATCTGGATATGGGACAGTCGAGACATTGGCCTTTTCTCTGGATATACAGATATCCGTTCTCTCTCGCTTGGTAGGATTGCGATGGACGATCGCCTCTTAGGCTGGAGAGGGATCTGACGCACCATGGGAACTAGAGAGACACGCCTTGCTTTGCCACATGCCTTGTCTACAGGGACGTTGTTCTCTTTGTCCTGAGCTGATCCCTTACCGGCAAACCTCACTCTGGAAGGGCCTGGCAGCGGCTGCAGCTGCCTCATAGGAGCAAGTGGTGGTCTCTGCCTCACAGGAGCGGCAAGTGATGGCTTCGTGGATCTGCCTGTATCCCTCGCAGCCTTCTTCTGATTAGCCAATTCATTCTCTAGCTCTCTAACCTGTACAAAAGAAATGACTTGAACACAATAGAATAGAAAAATACACACAAGATTCAGTGCTCGGTGAATTAAACAGAACTGAATCTCTTATTTACCCGCTGCTGATGAGTTCTGCACGCTTGCTCGGTCTCCCTTATCTGTTGCAACAACATACCTTATGTTAGAAATTAGTTCCACATGTGAACTGGTTTTTAGCCTGTCAGATAGAGATGGTAGTTGACACAACATACCTTATCCTGAAGTGTTCTGAAGACATTTTCACGAGAAGCATATTTGAGCTGCATCAGCTGCAAGCTTTCGTTCAACTTCGCATTTTCCTTTTCCTGATGACAGAGTTTTTCGGTCTGGAATAAAAGTACCAGTCAACATAATGGCAAAACCATGTTATAATTATTACGCAAGGTAAAAATTGAGCTACCATCTGCTTCAGCTTGAAATTTTCAGCTGGGTCCACTTGTTTGCGAGCAGGTCCATGTTCGATAGCACGAACCCTACTAGCAAAATTAAGCGAGCAGAGGGTTTCTCCCAAGTCTGTAGAGCTTGGACTTATCTGCACAAACATAAGTGTCTTGCAATCTCCACCTGTAACAGTTAATTCATGGTGTGAACATAAGTACTCCAATCTCTTCATTTTAGTGTTTCAGTATACGAGTGCTGAGAATTTATAATCAATCATTTAGCTACAGTGCCCTTCTTGCATAACTCTTCTATAATGTCACTTACCTAATGAGCTTTGGAGCAGATGAGTTAGCTTGGAATTCCTATATTTGACAGAAAAAACAAAATTTGAATTAGGCTATGCTGCTTTAAGTAGCTGAGCAAGGTAGATGTTGAAAGCACGTGAATACTGAATAAAACTGACCTATAGGGGATGTGGGTATTTTTGGAGGCAAGGGCAGCTATAACATCCCCAAGTGCAGAGAGTGATTTGTTGATGAACTTTGCCTCCTTCAGCCTCTCTCCTTCTACTTCAGTTCTAGCCAACCGCTCACTTCCAGCAAGGTCAACGAGCCACATGTGACTTCTGCTCCTTTCCCCGGTCACCAAATGCTTACTTGTAACAGTGACCCTGACCAAGCTGCAAGTACAACAGAAGAACAGATATCATTATCCAAATGCTGAAATAATGTCATTAGTATGTCAAGTGTACTAACGTAACTCTAGTTGCTAATGGTCAATAAGAATATTGAGATCTGGTAGCTGATAATATATGACTGAATTCATCAAAACAGGTGTGGTAAAAGTGCCAAAATTACCTATGGGAGCGACTGCTGAGTTCATTCACACTGGTTGATCCAACCGATCTATTTCTAGCGCCAGCTTTCAGTTTCTCCCACACACCATCTATTGTATAAATTGGAGCTTCAACCAAACCAGGCACCTCTTGTGCCCCATCAGCACTTTGCTTTATGTCCAACCTTCAGATGCAACAAGGTATTATGTCCCATTCTTTACTATAATGTCAGAATAAATAAGAAATAACGTGAATCTAAAAGAAGAAATAAAGGAGATATACCTTTTTGATGTTTGTTCAGAGTTGTCATCAAGAAGGTCCCTGATTTTTTCATTATAGACTTCCAATATACTCACACAGAATGTGTAAGCAACAGATGAGCTTCTATCCTCGGAGATCCTGAACAGTTCTTCGAGAGCCCTGTAATTAACACCCCTATTCTCTGGAACACCTTCCATAGTGAAGGTTTTCCCTGTTCCGGTTTGCCCATATGCAAAGATGCACACATTGAAACCATCCATTACGGACCTCACAACTGGCAAGCTCTCAGCAAATACAGCCTCTGAAGGAAATAATTAGAATACACCGCATTATAATCCATATCCTTCAACAATATTATCATAGCTAAAATGTATTCAGGAAAGGAATGCATATGCCACTAGTTCAATGGAACTATTAGTTTATTACTGCAAATTATTGCCTCGGGCACCCTATTTAGCCCCTATTTCCATCACAAAACCATGGATTTAAAACAGAAGTTAGGGTATGTCAAACAGAGCAGGAACAGTAAATACCTTGATCATCAGCCGGTCCAAAAACATGATCAAATTTAAAACCCTTCCTCTCTTTCTCTGTGGGAGCATACTGAAGGTCAGTCTCCTGGGATGGATCAACCTCAACCACTGATGAGCACCCACGGGAGATCTCATCGGCACTTAGAGGCCGGCAGCGGCAGAACACCCTGATGTTTCCCCTCAGCTCAATGAGCTCATTGTACAGACGACGCCGCTCTGCACACTCCGCCGTGTACTTCTTCTTCAAGCCATCAAACCTTGGTGCGCACTCTTCAGCACACTTAGCCACCTGCTTGTTATACCTATCTCCTACAAGTACAGCAAACAAGACCAAATATCAATAATTCTGCAAGCAACGAAGCAAATAGGCTTTACACCCATCCTTATGGGCATGCTTGTGTGTGCAGTCTGTACCTAGGAACCGGAGGGCAGCAGGGCAGTCAGGAGTTGCGATGGCCTTCAGCCGCGGCGACGGGATAAGGCAACCATCTGCTTGATCCCCAAACTCCTGCAAGAACATGAAATCTAGACACTATCAGCAAATAGCAGAGTATGGAGATAAATAAAGATGAATAGGAGCTATGAAACTCATGAGATCTGAGCGTAAGAGCCCAAAGCTCCCCACCTCCAAGAAGCTGCGGAGAGCCTCGCCTTCTCCTGCAACTGACGCATCCTCCTCCTCAACCGCCGCGTGTCCTTCTTCCACCTCCTCGCTGGTCAGCACTGCTTCCTCGCCCGGCACTGCGGACAAATCCCTCACCGTGAAACGGATGCCAACAAAACCCTACCGCCGCTCAGTTGGTCGTTACATGGCCGAGAACCGTACCTTTGGGATGCTGGGGCATCGGCGCCAGCGACGCGGGCGACGGCGGGGCCGGAGCAGGGCTCGTATCGGCGGCCAACGCGTGGCGACTCGGGCTCGGGTGATCCGCGGGCTTCACGGCGGCGCGCTCCTCCTCGCCTGCCAAGAAAAATTTGCCGTGAGACAACGAAGGAGAAAATCGAAAACCCTGGGCCCTTCCGACGGAACACCAGAACCACGCGCTGCGTACCTCGTAGCGGCTCCCGTGGCGGAGACGCGGCCGTCGGCGGGGACTGCGGCGAGGGGGAGGAGGTGCCCGGATCCGCTCCCATCGCCGAGATCTGTGGTCCGCCGGGACGGGAATTGGGGGTTTCGGGAGAGCGGCGAGCGTTGGAGATGGCGCAGGCTTCGAGTCGGCGAACTGAGGGTTCCGGGAGCGGCGGCCGGAGCGAGGAGGAGACGAGGTGTGGAATAGTGGGAGGAAGAGAAATGTTAGATTGATGTGAGGAGCGGATTCGATTTTCAAACCAGTCGGGGGCTTTTGGCTTGCTGGGAGGAGACGAACGTTGGCGAGGCGAGGGCTTGCGATTTATTGCGGTTTCCTTCCCCGTTCTGGCCTCACGGTTTCGGCGAGTCTTTGCGGGCTCACGCCAACTCTAAGCATAGGCGTATGCAGGGGTTGGGCCGGGTGGGCCGCGGCCCACCCAGAATTTTAGAGAAAAAATAGACTACCACTAATCTAATGTTTATATTATCTAAAAAAATAATCTGATGTTTAAATCCCAGACCATTTTGATATTTCTCCAATCGTTGTAGTACTCATTTTCCTTGTCGTAGGAGTAGTTGATTGCATAAAAATAGAAACAATAGTAAGTGTCCTCTAAACGATGGCATGTTCCCTGCTCTTGTTGATACGTGTCCTATATTTTTTATTAAATCCGCTTTTGCTATAAAATGTCTCATCTTTGCTATAAAATTTTGGCTTTTGCTACATAGCAAAACACGGTTCGCTCATCGGAAAAAATTAAAAGATAGATCTCCCCGGCTACCTCGTCGGAGTCTTTGTAGCAAAAAAATTAAACAATTGTAGCAAACTCGATTTTGTCGGAGACTCGCGAGAGAATTTTGCCGAGAAACCTCACAGTAGAACTCGTAGAAAAAAAATTTAGCTACACTAGAAAAAAGCTCCAACCCACGAGCTCCAACCTCATCAATGGACACGTTCCTGGCATGCCTCAAGCTCCACTGTAGGGTGGCGACGGAGCGCGACTAGGAGGCATGGCAGCTAGGGCAGCGATGCACTGCCGACGGCCGAGGCGTGCAACCAAACAGTGGTAGAGGTTATTCGAAATGAGTCGTGGAGGAGATGAGGTTCCAGGAGGCCCACTACAAATGAAAATGTCCACTCGCACGAGGGACCTGGATGATAGAAGTCACGAGATCCCTTAGGATTAGGATCATTTTCCTATAAATAATACATGAGGGTAGGAAGAATTAAAGTCGGACCCAGTAGCTTTTACTAAACGTACAAACCATACGTCCTATACTACATCCGGAGTATTGTAGCAAATATCACTTTTTAAACGGCCGACATGTACTACTCCCTCCGATCGAAGAGGTGTGCTTCGGTGTCCCCCCTCAAACTTAAGTTTGTATGGGCTAGTTTTGTTTTGACCCGTCGAAACTCATATGCATGCCATGTATACCTCCATATAGGTGTACTCGGTCGAGATGGGCATACTCCATGTTCTCACCGGCTGATGGGCATACTCCATGTTCTCACCGGCTGATCTCATCTCCCGTTATCTAATCTACGTCTCTGCATGTTATGTTTTGAATTTGTGCTGCTGCTGCTATATATCTTTCGATTTTCGTCTCGCGCGAACACATGAGTATACATGTACAATGAGCATACATCTAATAAGACCATACAAGTTTCGGGTGGGTTCGTGCGGTCTTCAAAACGAATCAGTATCGAGTTTTTGTTTGCCAAAGTTTGAAGAGAAGGGGGGGACACCGAAGAAAGAGCAGCGATCGAAACACATATTTTAGTTCTAGATACATCCATATCTAAACGAATCTAAGTACATTAATTTGAATCGAAGGGAGTATATAAACTTTGTAGTCCCTTATCAATCAATACAAGTTATTATTCTTTCAATTATTATTTTTTAGACAGATTTCGGTCATAGATGGGTTATTACAAAAAAAACTCTAGCAAGGGATAAGCTCTACTTATACTGGTCTAATAGCTAAAAAGCATAATTAAAATGTATTCTTGACCTGAAAATGCAACATATTAAAGAACTATTTCGCATGGATCAGCGAAAAAGTTTACATTACTTTTCAAACAGATTTTGTATTCCATAAGAGTTAAGCAAAAAAATTGAAGTCTACTTACCCTTCAATTCATTCCTGCATTCGCCACTGACTCTAAGGCCAACTCCAACGACTCCACGCAAAAAGACCTTGAGCGTCCGATCGCATCTTTCCGGATCAAGTCCAAGGTCCAACACGTACCCACAAACAGACTGGACATCGCAATACGATCCGATTCGGCGCAAACCAAGCCGAAACCTGAGACTGTTTTGCGGGGCTCGGACGCCAACCTTGTCCGGACAGTCCACAGCTAGGTCCGCGCGTCATACACACAAAATCGTTAAGTAACTAATTATCATTGCATAAACTTCTGGGCCTGCACGTCATACATACAAAATTACTAATGGCATTAATTAAACAAACTAAGAGCATCTCCAACAGTCGCGCTATAATAGCGCATCGCTAAAATAACTGCTTTTTTGCGGCGCGCGCTGTAAACCTCTCCCAGCAGGTGCTCTAAAATAGAGCGCGCGTCCAATATTTAGTGCGGCGCTGGACTTTGCGCTATCCCGAGCGTCAAATTTGCAGCTCCGGCTATTGTACGCTATCACAGCGACGAAGAATACCAACTGCTCTGAAAAATCCCCCGCGCGAGCGCGTCGGCTCTGCCCCTCCGCGCGACCGCCGGCGATGGAAAGCTCCGGCACCCCTCCCACCCCTCCCTACTCCGTCCCACCACCGCCGGCGCCGCCATAATCCGCCACAACCGCGCCAAACCCTAGCGGAGGCGCCGCCGCGGGGTCGGCCGCCAGTCGCGCGCTCTTCAAGCTGCCGCGGACAACCTCCGGCGCAGCGCTGCCACCCATCGCGCCGGGGAAGAAGACCACGTCGAAGAAGACGACGTCGAAGCGGCCCGCGGCGGCGGTGGCGGCTCCAAAGGGGAAGGCAGCGCGGAACGGCGGCGCTGGCGCTCGCCGCGCTGAGCTTCCACCGCCGTCTCCAACCTACGCTCCGCCCGCGCCTCCTACCGACGCTCCGCTAGCGCCTCCTCGACGATCGCCAACCGCAGTCGCCGTCACCGCACGCAACGTGCTCGATGAAATGGCACAAAGGTATAAATTCACATTTTTTTGTTATTTTCACACACATTTTTTTGAAGTGGCACCAATGACATTGATAGGGTAAGTTGTTGTATTGTGTTGTACTATGTTGTTGACATGTGTTCTCTATGTCCATTGCTCATTTCTACTTCAATGTAGAACACCATGTGTCAAGGCATGTTCCGAGATGAGGGGAAGAAGACCAAGAAGGGCAAGAAGATCCTCTCCAAGCCATTTACATTGCACCATTGCTACGAGGTGCTTGGGAATGAGGAGAAGTGGAAGAACCGTGGAAGAATTGATGTGCCAACCTTTTTGGCACAACAAGCAACCGCGGAGGCAACCATCCTTGACGATGATGACTCAAGTGGTGATGAAAGAAAGAGAAGAAGCTCCACTCCTCACTCGGTTAATGGGAGACCACCACTTGGAAGGAAGGCCGCCAAAGAATTGAGGGGGAAGAAGGCCGGTGATGATGACATAGCGAAGGCTATGGAGAAGATGGCGAAGGCAAGAGAGAGCTACAACGAGGACAAGAAGGAGGCCGAGGCGCGGCGCGTGTCATTTTAGGAGAGGATGGCCGCCGCCGATGGGAGGAGGATGACATTTGAGTGGAAGAAGGCGGCCATCGAGGAGAGGAAGATTGTAATGGAGGAGCAACAACAGTTATTGGAAGAGGAGAGTAAGCTCTTTTTCATGGACACCTCAAGCATGGATGAGAGGCAAAAGGAGTACATCAACCTTGCCCGCAATGAAATCTTGGACAAGAAAAGAAAGTTGGCAAACCTCGTGAAGGCCCAAAATGAAGGAATGAGTGCACCGGGAGGTTATGGAGGTGTTGGAGGCTATGGAGCACCACTTGGAGGTGTGGGAGGCTATGGAGGCATGGGAGGCTATGGAGGAATGGGAGGTATGGGAGGCATGGGAGGCTTTGGAGCACCACCGACGGGCTACGGAGGCATGGGAGGCTATGGAGGAATGGGAACACCACCGACGGGCTACGGAGGCATGGGTCTTGGAAGCATGGGTGGGATGAGTGGGAAAGGCGCCATGGGAGGCATGGGAGCACCACCGGGAAGATTCATGGCCTCTTTGATGGATCCATATCCTTCTACCAACGATGAAGATGCCCAACATGGAGGTGGCGGTGGTATGGAGAATGTTGACAAGTGAACCATGTCATTTGTCATTTGTGTTGGAACAATGTCATTTGTGTTTGAACCATGTCATGTTTGGATGAACTATGTTATTTGTGCTTGAACTATGTCATTTTGATGTTTGGAGGATTTTTAGATCCATTTATGCATGAATTATTTGGTGTTTTTTGATCTTCTTTTCATAGATGCAATTGTGTTTTTGTGTTTGTGCTGTCGCGCGCGCTAAAATACAGCGCCTGGTGGGGGACGAAACAAGCGTGCGCTGCATTTTAGAGCCTCCGGCGGAGGTCGCGCTAAAATGCAAGCAAGAACGGATAGCGCTATCCCAAGTTCTGGCCTCTAAAATACAACCTCTACTGGAGATGCTCTAAGCATCAGCCCCGTCATGAACGGAGGTTGCATGCTTGGACGCCTGCGCCTGCCGGGCTGCCAAGCTATGGTCTTGGCCTTTGTTGCCTGCCTACGGCGGTGGTGCACCAGGGTCTTCACCTCCCTCAGCTTGGCCTTCATTGCGCATGCGCGGTTGTGCGCCGCTCTCGCCTCCAGATTGGCGGCAGCCAAGAGCACCTCCCGTTGGGCCGCCACCACCGTAGCACGCAAGGTGGCTGCGTCCTCCACCACCTCCACCAGCACCTCCCGTTGAACTGCCCCACGCACCTCCGTCGAGTCCTTCTGTTGGGCGGCGGCGTTCTTGGACAAGGCCGTGGCCTCCACCAACACCTCCCGTTTGAACTCATCCGCCAGCTCGCCCCGTTTGGCGGCGGTCTTGGACAAGACGCTGCCCAAGGCCGCAGCATCCGCCGTCTCCTGCGCGTCATGCCGCTATCGCTCCTCCTCCATCATGGCTTCAGCGGCGAGCCAGGCGGTCTTATCGGCCACCAGCGATTGCCGCGTCATGGTCCTCGATGGCCGCTACCACCTCCATCGCCACCTCCTCAGCCTCTAGCCGAAGCCACTCGGCGGGCTGCCGACCGCCGGCCTACCTATTCTTGAAGGCCGTGTATAGCTCGCGGACATACTTCTCTAGAAGGTAGTACGTGATGTCGTTGCTATCAACTTCGCCCTCCGCAGCCTCAGCATCCGCCTCGGCCTGCGCCACCAACTCCGCCTTGCTCGGCACCAACTCTCCCATGTCCTTGTTTCCCTCTGAAGATTTACTGGCGCCCGGAGGGGAAGGGGAAGGGGGAGAAGGGGGTACGTGGCGAGGGCAAACTTGCTAAGCTCGGCCTAGGTCACATGGAGGCTGTCCATGGCGAGGGAGGAAGGGAACAATGAGGGGTAGAACAACGAGGGAGAGGTTGGTGCTGGAGCTCCGTCCCGGCGGCCGGCCCCTATTTATATTCGTAAAGCTCTGCTGGAACGACAAGCGGGAAGGCGAGAAATGGCGCGGCCTAGGCGGGAAATAGCGGGGGCCAGCGGGCAGGAACTAGAGTTCTGGCAAGACAATCGTCGGCCACCATTAGCGCTAATACTCTTGTCAGCTCAATCTTGATGGCTCCCGGCGGACAAGGGGGCCCGCATATTGAAGGTAATATGTCCTAGAGGAAAATAATAAAAGCTTTATTATTGTCATATCCCAGTAAGTTCGTAATAGTTTCATATTGTGCTATAACTATATCAAGTGGAAACATTGATATAGGTGTGATATGAAACATAAGTCCCTAGTAGCCTCTATTGATACTAGTTCGTTGGGAAACAGATGCTCAAGGTTTCCTGATCATGAGTGATAGAGCTGGTTGACAACAAGATCATATAATTGGTGAATGATGTGATGGACATTCTTCAAATATTGCGACATGATCAAGTCACAAAAGTTCATTGTTGCAATAGTCAGAAACGTAGTCTCCTTCTCCTTAGACCGTGAGATCATATTAACCATTGTGTCCCGAGGCTGCTTTGACTGCATCAAACGTCACTCAGTGAAATGGTGATTATAAAGGTGTATGTTGGGTATCCAGAGGAATAGGTTGAGGAATATGCATCAAGACCGGGATTTTTTCACCCAGTGACGGGGAAGATACAGTTAGGCCGACTTGGTGAGATTACATCCATAATGTGGCAACATGTGACTAGGTCACGGGGATGTAATATCGCGGTAACAAGTAAATAGTACTTGACGAGATTGAACAAGGTATGAAGATACCTTATGATCAAATCTTGGAAAGGTAGTATCAAATAAACAAAGGGAATTGGACTCGACGTTTACGGTTCAAACGACATTGTCATCTGGAATGCATAGGGATCATCATGGACATCCTGGTCCCGCTGTTGATCATTGATGGAGATCATGTATGTACCATTCCCGAGCTGTGAGGGGGTCCACTTAAGGGTACTGTGGCATCCCGCAAAACCACTACTAGAAAATCGCGTTGAATTTGTGCATTGCATCGTCATCATCATGCATTGTTTGCTAAAACTATGTTTGCAAAGCCCGTGTTGTTTTCTAAACGCCCCTCTTTATTTTCAAACATCAAAACCGGGTCCCCGGAATATTTTGTTTTGGCCGCTATCGGGTTGCAAACGGCCCAATTAAACTAAACAAAATTTTAAATTATTTAATAGGGGCAGTCGAACGGGCCGATTGACCCGATCGACCACCCCAGAGAAAACACAACGGTCCAGCCTAGGCCCACCCCAGAAACCTTTTCCTACCAGAGAATCTACCCACCCTCCTTGGCCACATCACTCCACCCAATCAGACTTCGCCACCTCAGCTCTCCCCTCTTTCCTAGCCACTCCTAGCCTGCCACTTGGCCTCCCTCCTCTCTCACCTTTTCTCCCCACCACACCCGGTCTCTACACCCACACAACGCCCCCCACACGCCCCACCCGCTGCCGTCCGGACCCCACCGCAGTGGCCCCACGCGGCAGACGCACACAACACACGCACACGCACACGAACCCACCCAGGAAACCACCGGTCCCTCCACCAACCCCCACTCACGCCAAGATGCCCTGGCCCACTGAGGCCCACCCCCACCGACGCCTCCTCCCCACCTTCTTCCCTCGCACGCCTGCAGCTGGCTTCCCAGGCCGCTCATTCGGCCTGCCCGGCCGGCGCCAGCTCCAGCTGGGCTCCGCACCGCCCGCCCGCCTCCGCAGCTCGCCTCACGCCGCCTCTGCCAGTTCCCGCCACGCTGGCCCCTGCCCGCCGCCACCGGAGCCACGCGACCCTCTCCGAGCTCGTCGCCGACCATGACGCCTCCTCCGCTCGTCGCCCATGAAGCCACCATCGTCCTCCTCCGCGCTCGTGCTCGCGTCTGCGGCGCCTGCTTTTCCTCCGCTGCCCCTCGCCGCCTCGTGTCGCTGCCCTCCATCCGCCGGCTGCCCGACCTGACGACCCCGACCAGCTGCTCGCCGCGCAGAGCGGTCCGCGCCTCGCCCAACCGCGGACCGCGCCACCAAGATCCGGCCCAAGCTCGCCATGAACCGCCTCCGAGGCGCGTCCCGACCGTGGCCGCCTCAGGCCTCCGTCGCCCGCTGTGGCCTCCTCTAGCTCGCCACCGGCTCCGCAGTCTCGCCGCCTCTACCGTGACCCTTCCGGCCCTCCATGAAGCCCAAGCTCGTCCTCGTCGGTCCAAACCGCCTCCGAGCCCTCCATCCTGTCGATCCCCGCCTCGCCTGGATCCACCAAGGCGGCGCCAAGTGAGGATAGCGTTGTGAGCAAAGGCAAACAAGGTGCATCCCCGTCATGTAAATCAAGTCCGCCAACGATCCTCGAAGTGGAAACCTCAAGATCATCGGTAGGGACACCAAGATCGCCTTCCGAGTTCCGGCGCCACCGAAGGGAGCCCCAAGGTCCCCTCCTCGGAATTTGACGCCTCGAACCTGCGGGCCCGAAGACCACGGACACGACAAGGTTTACCTCACTGAACCCCGAGAATTTCCCCCTGGACGCCAAGTTCTCCCTCCCGAACCCGAAGACCGAACCCCGGTACCGGACAAGTTCTTCAACCAAGGGCGCCAAGGAATTCTTCACGGATTTCGGTTCCCGACACCGTCTGACAAGATCATCGCTAAGACCGACAACGTGACCAAGACCCCGGATGCACCAAGACCTACCCCTCGAAGAGAACGACCACCCCGAGACCGACACCCCGAACCCAAGATCGCCGAGCCCCCTCGATGTGTGACCCTTTCTCCTATTTTATAACATTTTAACATAATAACAACTTGTTGCATATTGAATTGTCATTCATCTTGCACGCATATCTCTGGTTTGGGGGCCTTATGCCGATTCACCTAATGATTAAATATGGGGCCCATATGCGGGCAAATCTAGCCTTATATTGGCCTCATTTAAATTGATGTAGCGAACCGGTGCTATATTTTGGCCATGTTAAACAACAATTAATTGCGGGGTAGATAGACAACTTGAACCACCTAATTAAATTGTCGGGACCCCGGTTCCACTTAACCCGACCTAATTGCATCGCACCTTGCCATGCCATCCATCATGCATGCATCATGCCGATCTTCTGCCGTGTGTTAAATATTGCATCCGGTGTCTCTTCTAGTGTTTTGCTTCTTCGCGGATAAGGTCGTTGAGTTGATGTGAGCTTCGCCCCGATCTTCGGTTGAACCCTTCGACAATGTTTTCAGGCGAGCATCTCCCCCTTTCTACCTATCTTACTTTTATAGTATTTATTCCCTCCTGTTGATCTATTGCTATCTGTGTTGCGATGCTCTAGTTTCCGTACCCGTGATATCCCTTGCAGCCCTATATTGCCTTGGACACACCCTATTACCTGTTGTTTGGTAGATAGTTGGACTTGCGCGTCGTAGTGGCTTGCTCAAGTGCTGATGTGTGTCGTCATATGCCACAGTTGCTGATTTATTGCCGCATGTTGATGTTGGAGAAGATTCTAGTTTTACTTATCGTTCACTTTAAATTTCTGTTTAACAACTAAAATTGAATAAGCAGAGGCATCGGTGGGTGATAGATAATATTTGGTTTCCGAACACCCACTTGTGTCCCGTAAGACCCCGAGTACTTGATACCTGTTCCTTGATTTATCGCGCTATCCACATCCGGGAGGTATATGGGACCCCCCTGAGCCAGAGATTGATTCAGTCTTATTTCTAGGGGCCACAAACTAGTTTGAGGTTTTATTTACGATCCTGTACTTATGCCATGCTACTTTCTGTATTTAATTTGTGCGAGGAGCACATGCATCGTTAGGATCGGGACACGATTCGCGGTGTCGACAAGCCCAGCCACACTTTCGGGTTCCCGTTCCACCCGTATACCCAAACCTTGAGCCCGTCTCGAGTCACCGTTGCTTGGGATCTACTTAAGGGTGGCCCGCCCCCAAATATTTCTGAATCTGTGATTGTTCGATCGTGAAAGCCTCGTTGGGTTTTGATTTGGTTTTCGAGGTTGATCGAGCGTGTGTTGCTATTGGTGCACCCGGGTAAAACTTTCTAAAAGCCGTGTCCGCGGATATGGACGACTTGGAGCACAGTATCTCGATCATAGACAAGCATAACTAAAGTTTACTGCTATAAATTTGACTTATAATGACTAGTAATTCAGCTTCACTATAATGGAATGGCTAATTAATACTGCCCACCATTGCTTGTTTGGTTGTCGCTTGCGACAATTGTATCTGACTAGTAAGTATTGCAACTACAACGAAATGGCTGAATAAAAGTACCAACAACTGCTGGGTTTTGGGTTTATCTCATGCTATCTGTATCTGATTAGTAATTGTTGCAACTACAACGGAATGATTAACTAAAAGTGCCCACTGCTTATTCTATCAGGACGACTAACTAAACCTGACTAGTAATTGCTGCAACGATAACTGAATAAGTAAAACTGCCAACGGTGTGAGTTCCTCGGTTGACTTCCTCGTTTGGTCGCGAGGGGGAAACACCAGGATGGGTTTGTTTGGTGTTAGTTTCAGGTTGGATCCGGATAGGTCATTCTTACCCCTCTCTGACAACCGCCAGTTGTATCGAGTCTCTATAGGTTGTTTAGCGCATGCTGCCGCTGCCGCTTCAGTCCACCATACCTATGTAGGCGAGGACCGCCGAATTCTAGCCTCGCTGTAATCGGCCTCGATCGACGCTCCTTCTTTTTCCTTTGCCTTTGTCGGCACCCCTTTTGTTTAAGCAGGTTATGAGATCGACGTCGTTAGCAGGGTTACCCTTCCGGCTTGGCCTGGGCAGGGTTATGGACGCCATTGGTTATTCTTCAGGGCTCTTAGCCCCATTTGCTTCTTGTCCGTAGTCGGACGCTCTACCGTCTTCAAGGTGATTTGGATCTTTGTATAATATATCTGTATTCTTGACTCTTTGAGTCGTTGTTATATATATCTGTTCTGTGGGTCCCATCGAGGACTGTTGTGTAATGTTATTACTTCGTTTTCCACCCGCACGAAAGTGCCTGGTGGGCACCTTTGAATCGTTTCTATGCGGGTTTGGCGAATTTTGCTCAAACTTGCATAGGTCCGATTCTGAGGGTGTTACAGGTACAATGAGCTAGAGACATTTCGTAAGTTAGAATCATATTAGAGAAATATAAAGCCAGAATTGTTCTACGGAGAGAGTTCCGAAGTTGTTCGGAGAAAGAAAGGAAACATGAAATGTTTCGGTGAGAGAACTAGAATTGTTCTGGGAAGTTCCGAAGTTGTTTGGAGGATATATAAGGGGAACCAAAAGTTGTTTTGGGTCGAATCAGATTTTGTAATATGTCTTTACACATTAATTAATGTAATTAATATTAAATATAATTTGAAAGGTTATTCCACTAATGGGCCAAGTTTCCTATGGAAAAAGGGCCCATGAGGGAAATCGAAAGGGAGAAGGGCCTTGGCGGCTAGGGTTTGGGTGCCTAGGGATGCCTCCTGGCCGGGGCTAGGGTTAGGGTTTGGGACGCCCTAGGGATGCCTCCCACCCTTGGCCGCCTCTCCCCCCTTGGCCACCGCCTGGTTGGCTTCGGGGAGGGGCAAGCCTGCCCCCTCCTCCCCTATATAAAGAGGCCCCCTCTCCCCTTGGAGGAATACACCAATACAATTGGATCCCATGAGTTGGGAGCTCTCCTTCTTCCCAATCTCTCTCTCTAGTTGTCTCCACTCGTTGGCACGACCCATAGCCGTTCACGCAAGAGACGACGCACCTGCAGCATGATGTTGCATTGCGGGGATTCCAAGAGCCAGAGATCTACTTCCGCACTCTTGGCGGGATCGAGGAGACGGAGGTCGTCATACACCGTATGTGTATGAAACCACGAGTTGCAACGCTTGGGGCACTTTGGATGTCATGAGCCGGACTGCTGCACAATGATGGAGCAAGGGGTGACCTGCGAGGAGCTTCGTGACCTTGAGGTCGGCTACGAGCACGACTACCTCAACCATGTTACCCTCGGAAGGTTAACCGCTTTCGGACTATAAGGGTATGTATCCAAAACCCTCTCGGCCGTTACTACATTACTAGTAGATATATCTTGGGCATCAGGTTGATTCATCATAGTAAAATTTTGATTTTCTGCACCGGAACCCGAACAGTGGTATCAAAGTCGATCTATGTGTAGTAGTGTTGTACAGCCAGTAGCACATGTGTTGTGCGGGCATTGATGCTACAGCTGTTACCCTCCCATGTGTACTTGTTTATATTGCGGGATTGTTTGATGAAGCAGCCCGGACCGAACTTATGTGTAATCTAACGCGAGACTAGTTCCACGCTCGACATACGTCTTGTTCCATATAAGTGGCTAGCGGGTGTCTATCTCTCTTACAATAGTTGATATAGCATTTACAACGGAGGGCCTCGAAAGGGGTGTAGTAGAGACAAATGTATGGATCCATGTTATGGTTGGAAAGTTCGTAGATTAGAAACGATCTATTACGAAATCTCTAACAACCACGTAAAACTTGCAATAGATAAATTAGAAGCGTCTAACTTTATTTTGGAAGAGGGGCATGTGATTTGATATGGTCATAGTCATTACGAAGGTAAAGTAGGTTACTTTTATGTTACTAAGTTGTGTAGTAATATGTCAACATTATGATGGATGACCTACTGGTGGCGCTGTGGACTTGACATCAAAACCGGTGACACGATGGAGATCATGGCCGTGGAACGATGGAGATCATGCTGGAGCGCTCGATGGAGATCAAGGCGCAAGAAGGACCATATCATATCACAAATATACATGTGATGGTGATACTTGTTTTACATCTTATTGGGTGCTAGTATTAGATACTCAACGGTAGCATATTACATAAGATGATCCCTAAATTAATTCCAATGATAGTGTTCCTTTTGTGTGTGCACCACTAAGAAAGTTCTTCATTATGAAGCCGACCGTGATGATCGGGGGCTAGACATATCTATGTCCGCATACAGTGGGTGTAAGAAAGGTTACACTGCAATCCACACAAGTTAGAATTGGCGAGCCTAGCATGTACAGACATGGCCTCGGAACAAAAGAGATCAAAAGATCGAGCAGAGTCACATGGATGATGTGATTGACATTGGATAATGTCTACCATTGAAGCTATGTTGCTGTCCATGACGATAGGTGGTTTCATAGTGAATTGATGGGATCGTGTGATCACTGAAGTTGTCCAGGGGATGTCGATTTCAGTGGGATCTCAATTATGAATTGAACTCATATTATGAACTAAGTCTAGATGTTTGTTTGCAAATATCTTAGTAGATCATGGCATATCTCATTGAGATCCTTTGTGACCATGAGAAATTTCTTGCTTGATTTTGAACTTAGCAGAAAGGTCCAACTTCATAGATTAATACCCACTCCCAAGGGATATAATCGTAATAAGTTGATCTTCTCTTCTTGATACAATTACCATTAGGATATAATCCGATGACTTTGCAAAGTTTGTGTTTTTCTCCACAAATCATCCAAAAGGGGACATTATCCATTCGATGGAGAGTTGGACTACAATTTTGCATTCTATAAGATCAGGCACATAAAGTATGAGCCGTTGGATGAGTTTTCCTCCATGATGGATGAAAAAGGAATATTTAGAGAATCACTCAGCAATCTTGCATTAGAGTTGAGAATTCTCAGAAGGGCTTGATTGTAATGGAGGTCATGGATGAAAACGTTATATGTCAGATATACAAAGTTATAAATGTAATTCATGCAGAACTCATTCCAGTTTACAAAGTATAGGATACTTATCCCATTTTGTGAAAACGGGATGGTCTGTTTGAGAATTGATAGAATTGAGGCAATATGGCTTGATGACGGCAAGCAAACTAGTTGATGGCCAATATCACTCCTTCCCTCAAAGATTATCATTTAGATTAGTGGACCTAAATATAATTTTATAATTATTGTTTGTGTGTCTTGCTTTTGGCAAGATGATTATTCATATGAATAAGTTACAAACTAGTTGTACTATTCTTATGAGTAATACCTTTATGGTCATATTATGATTAGAAATGAGTTATTCTCATCACTATGTTAATGATAATAGGTTAAGCATTTATAAAGGATTAGAATGCTAAAAGATATCCAAAGTTTAATAATGACGTGACACTATCGTCTAAGTCATGATGGTTATTGCATGTTTTTCACTTAGATTAAAATCGGGGTCTTGGATATGTGATCTAAAGACTTTGCAAAACCATGCCTCATTTGACGAAATGAATAAAACTTCGCATTCTGGTAAAATGCTGATATGCAAAGAATTGTTAAATTCTATACATAGTGATGTATCATATTTTCAAAAAATAGTGGAAATCATTATTTCATAGTGGATTTAAGTGAATAGGTGTATTTACTTAATGCAATAGAAGTTTTGAAATGATTTGAATTGTTCAAATGAGTTCAAAACAAAGTGGGATATGGAATTAATAGGAATACAAAGTCTGTTTGATTTGATCGATATGACTAAAGTATTTAAGTTAAATATTGGCATAAAAGGACTTGTGAAAGATGTTTCACAAATTATGATAATTGGTCAAATTCAAGGCGTTGATATGTCTAAATATCATATCATTTTGTATTAGATACATATGGTCTAATATTATCTCTTATCAGGGTTACAGTTATCGTTTAGAGTTAAAGATCAAAATAAGAAAACACTTGTTTGAAATACAAAGGAACATCTAAAGATTCATGGAAACAACACCATAAGAGTTATGGCATGTTCGAGTTTCTAAAGATTTCGATGATTCGAAATTGTAACGAATAAACAAGTCTTGTAGCATATTCTTAGGAAAATAAGAATACATGTTCCATCAAGGGCAAACCTGTTGTTGTCCTAAGTTTATGTGTCTTGATGAAGATACAAGTGGAAGAAAGTAAAAGTTCAACACAAAGTATTTGACCTTACCTCCTGATTATTGAGTGGCACAACGAAATTTGTTTCGTGAAACAAAACTCTATAAATAGAGGAGAAACTAATGATAATGATCATAAAGTTTCAACAAATACTTTTACAAAAGAAAGTAGGATTCAAGTATATATATTCTACAAGTCAACAGAATTATATTTTGATTCACTTGTCATGTTTTTGAACAAGACATACCTACGAATTACAAATAAGCGTGATGGACCTAAGTGCGAGAAATAACTAGGAGTCATAAAATCCTATATTAAGTTACATTTTAGTTTAAAAAGTAATATGTTACTTGATCTTATTAAGTAAAGATGTTTACTTAATATTTCTAAATGACTGCAAAGTCATCAGAAGGAAATGAAACTTAATGAAAATACATAAATCTCGATTTGTCGCAAAGTGTGTTTGGAAAAATTTAAGGAGTTGACTACAGATGTAGCGATGCTTGAGTCTATTGGATTTACATTAGCAATATATGGATATTGGGAACTCGCAGATGGAATTCTCAATCTGATGATGATCAAAGAATTTTGGAATGTCCAAGATTGTTGAGAGGACTTTCATTTGAGTGGGAGTTTAATGGCTTGGCTAAGACTCTATATATAGGAGACATATTTTTGAGTGAGAGCTAAGTGAAATCCCTAGATCTCATATATGGGTGCCATATTTGAGTGGGAGCGTGTCATCATTCTGAAATATGTGGATGACATATATGAATGATGTGATTGGTATTAATAACAAGTAAGCTAGTAAATATGGATGAAGTTGAAGAAGTTATTAAACAACGGAATATATCGAGATAGACTGGCAAGTTTAATAAACAATATTGTCGAATGATTTCTGGACTTGATTCTGAAGGTGTTCAGAGTATCCTAGGTAAGATTCTGAAGGAGTTTAGAACGGAACAAGATAATAAAGAGGTTCTTGATTGTATGAAGCATTGAGTTAGTCTCAGTATTAAAATTATGGTTAAAATAAAGAAAGAGCTGTGTTGCATCTCCTATGCCTCAGTCATAGGTTCTTCCATGGAACTATATTGTATATTCGATGTAATTTGACCCAAGGATCTAGTTGGAAGAAAACGTGTTGAGGTGATTCCTGATTTAATCACTTAACCAGAGTTGAGTTTGTTCTTAAATGGCAAGAAGCAAAGTTAGGCACATAGTTGCATGTTATGCACTAGGATATACATAAAGATAAAAGTTCGACTTCTCTAAGTGTGTTTTTTGGAGTTTACATGATAACAATGAAGGTTAAATTGACTCAACGACCGTCATTGTAAACAATATAGACAAAGTCTCACTCTCCAAAACGAATACTTCAACCCATTATGAGATAATGGAGGGAATTTCAAAATTAGGAGAACATTAGCAATTTGCAAAAGACATACTGATCCGGTAAAACATAACAGGGAGATCAATACACGCATATGGGATATGGTTTATGATTAGTAAATGTAAGCTATATTATTTGTACTCTAGTGCAAGTGGGAGACTGAAGAGAATATGCCCTAGAGGAAAATAATAAAAGGTTTACTATTGTCATATCCTAATAAGTTCGTAATAGTTTCATATTGTGCTATAACTGTATCAAGTGGAAACATTAATATAGGTGTGATATGAAACATAAGTCCCTAGTAGACTCTATTGATACTAGTTCATTGGGCTACAAATGATCAAGGTTTCCTGATCATGAGTGATAGAGCTGGTTGACAACGAGATCATATCATTGGTGAATGATGTGACAGACATTCCTTAAAGATTGCGACACGATCAAGTCACAAAATTCATCATTGCAATAGACAGAAATGTAGTCTCCTTCTCCTTAGACCGTGAGATCATATTAATCACTGTCTCCCGAGGCAGCTTTGGCTGTATCAAACGTCACTTAGTGAAATGGTGATTATAAAGGTGTATGTTGTGTATCCGGAGGAATAGGTTGAGGCCTATGCATCAAGACCGGGATTTTTTCACCCAGTGATGGGTAAGATATAGTTAGGCCGACTTAGTGAGATTACATCCATAATGTTGCAACGTGCGACTAGGTCACGAGGATGTAACATCGCGGTAACAAGTAAATAGTACTTGTTGGTAACGAGATTGAATAAGGTATGAAGATACCTAACGATCGGATCTTGGTCAAGTAGTATTGAAGAAACAAAGGGAATTGGACTCGACGTTTATGGTTCAAACCACATCGTCATCTGGAATGCACATGGATCATCATGGGCATCCTGGTCCCGCTGTTGATCATTAATGGAGATCATGTATGTGCCATTCCTGAGCCGTGAGGGGATCCACTTAACGGTACGATGATATGGAGATATTCCATAAGTTGGAATCATATTAGAGAAATAGAAAGCCATAATTGTTCCGCGAAGAGAGATCCGAATTTGTTCGGAGAAAAAAAGGAAACCGAAAAAGTTCCGGTGAGAGAACCGGATTATTACGGGAAGTTCTGAAGTTGTTCGGAGGATATAGAAGGGGAACCAAAAGGTGTTTAGGATCGAATCGGATTTTGTAATATGTATTTACATATTAATTAATGTAATTAATATTAAATCTAATATTAAAATCTAATTTGAAAGGTTATTCCACTAATGGGCCAAGTTTCCTAGGGAAAAAGGGCCCATGAGGGAAACCGAAATGGAGAAGGGCCTTGGCGCCTAGGGTTTGGGCGCCTAGGGATTCCTCCTGGACGGCGTCTAGGGTTAGGGTTTGGGGGCGCCCTAGGGCTACCTCCCACCCTTGGCCGCCTCTCCCCCCACCTTGGTTGCCGCCTGGTTGGCTTGGGACAGGGGCAAGCATGCCCCCTCCCCTATATAAAGAGGGCCCTCTCCCCTTGGAGGAACACACCTATAAAATTGGATCCCATGAGTTGGGATCTCTCCTCCTCCTCTTATCCAATCTCTCTCTCTAGTTGTCTCCACGCGTTGGCACATCCCAGGGCCGTTCGTGCAAGAGACGACGCACTTGTAGGACGTCGTTGCGTTGCGGGGATTCCAAGACCCGGAGATCTACTTTCGCATTCCCGGCGGGATCAGGGATACGAAGGTCTTGTCATACACCGCATGTGTACGAAGCCACGAGGTGCAACACTTGGGGCACTTTGGATGTCGTGATCCGGACTGCTGCACGGTGATGGAGCAAGGGGTGACCTGTGAGGAGCTTCGCGACCTTGATGTCGGCTACGAGCACGACTACCTGAACCATGTTCCCCTTGGAATGTTAACCGCTTTCGAACTACAAGGGTATGTATCTGAAACCTCTCTACCGTTACTGCACTACTAGTAGATAGATCTTGGGCATTGGGGCGATCCGTCGTAGTAAAATTTTGATTTTCTGCACTGGAACCCCAACACATATGGGGTAGCCGGTTGGGTGCATAGGCCACTGCAACTAGGCTGAGACCGGATGGCCTTTCCTCCACCCCCCCGCAAATGGACCGATTCGAACGAAACCGACGTCCAAAATGCGGGGGGCATTGGAGTTGGCCTAAGGGCGTGTTTGGTTGGTTTGGCCCAAATTTCTCATTTTTCCTACTTGGCCTGGTGGGTGTTGCATGGGGGGAGATTGGGCTTGGGCCAAGTTTGGCAGTTCGTTTGGTTGCCCTTATCTAGTTTTCCTGCAATTTTGGCAAGTTGTTTGCTGCCAAGAAAACTGATTTTGTCTTGTTTGATGCAAAAACCTGCATGTTTGGTTGCTCATGCCATAGTGATGTGCTCACCACTTCTCTCAGCTGGTGCTGTTACCACGTAATACCAAAATAGGCAGCAAACTGAACTAGCAGTTTCAATCAAGCGGCAAATTAAACTCGTAGTACCAAATTACCACCCTAGCTACTAGCAAATATGAGTTCATGATAATGTTACCTAGGTACTAGAAAATGACAGTTCACCACAAAATTACCTAGCTACTGCGAATGAATGTTTTACACCCACATCAGGGGTTGTTCATCGAACACAAGGGCGACACTTCATCAACAAACCATCTTCTTTGTCTCCTTCAGATCCTGTAGTTGCCTCTCGTCGCCAAGATGTCGAGCGCCCACTGTTGTCTCCTGCTCTTCCAGGCAGCACAATAATTATGGGCAGCACCATGGCCACAGTCAGTGTCGTTGTCATCAGGAACTACATCTTCCTTGGCCGGGAAGTACTCATCGGTGCCAAATTGCAAGATCCAATTGTACAAAATGCAACATGCAAGAACAAGCTTAACTTGGGTGGGGAAAGAGTGGAAAGGCTTCTGATCAAGGATCTTAAACCTTTTTTTCAGATCAGCGAAAACCCTATCAACCATGACTCTAAGGCTAGAGTGGATAAGATTGAAAAGTCCTTTCGAAGTCTTTGGGTAGTTCCTAGTAGAGAACTCGTTGAGATGGTATCTTGTTGACCTGAAGGGTGGCAGAATTCTAGGCGGGAAGGAATACCCGACATCTGCAAGGTATAATTTGCCGTCAGGGAGCTTGAGGCCATCAGGTCTGCTAAGGATGTTAGCTAGAATCGTCGCATCATGGTCAGATCCTTCCCACCCGGCAAGCACATATATGAACTTCGAAATTAATGACGACAAGCACATTTTGACTAGGGTAAAACTTCCTCCCCCTATATGCAGCCTCCTCAGATTTTAGCACTCTAGCCATCACATGAGTACCATCAATTGCTCCAATACAATCCTAGATGACGAGGGTTCAACTCGTCAATGCCCATTGTTATGGACTTGGGTTTTGGAGAAGATGGGGATGCTGGAAGTCGCGAGACGATTAACAGGAAAGCAACACGGGGACACGAGGTTTACCCAGGTTCAGGCCCTTGGAGGGAAAACCCTACTCCTACTTGTCTGTTCTTGATTATAGCGGAACCAAAGGTTACAAGGGTGCGCAGATGTGATCTGGCGTGAGGTGAGTAGTATATTTCTCATAGCTGACAATGAGGGATTTGAGATTTTTCATGAATTACCGTGGATTTCTAGTGGTGGATTGGCATTGAGACAATATAAAACACATGTTTTCTATGGGGTGAGTTGATCCTTCTCGCTGTGCCCTCCTGGCCTTTATATAGATAGGCCAGGTCCTAGGGATAGGTCGAGTCGGTTATAGATTAGGGTTGAACCCTTTGAAATTCTATCTATACCTAGACTTGACCTCCAAGGAGTAGAACTCGCCATGGGCTTGGGCCACCCGAAATCTTCCTGGGCTATAGGTATTCACATGGGATGTCCTTGCGCTGTACCGGGTATACCAACGTTGTGCACCCGTAGGGTATATCCATGTCAGTAGCCTCCGAGTGTTCAGTTGAATCATAGATACGACTGGAGACTCTACAATCTTTTGGGTGCTCCTCACACGAACCTGTCTTTAGGAATAAACGTATTAATTCATAGGGATTGCTAGTACATGTGCCTGACTCACCCGACGGATCAGGGCCAGTTATCTGTCATAGGACAAAATAACACGATCTTCATCAGACTCGAGTCCCCGAACTCGAATCTGGAACGAATGCTGGTGTAATTTGACTCAGGCCATTGAGGTATTATAGGAGTCAAATCCCAGTGTTTTTCAAGTGATGTACCCAATGCGTCCGTCGGGATTTTCATCGTGCCTGTTGACACGGAAATTTACTGGCAGAACGCAGTCTGGTGCGTTACCAGGCCACTAGATGATATATGTAGGGCTTATCTTTGCATCACTGACACAACATCCTAAGTTTTATCACCACGGAGGTGTTTCGGGTAACCAAGGATACTGCTTCTCACTTAGCGTTAATTCGAGCTAAGTTGCCAAAAAGATTTTTGTCGTATTTGATCCGAAGGATCTCACTCGAATAGTTCTTAGGGTGCACGACCAGCGCTCCCTATGGGAGCATCCCCCGAGCGTGTGTTCGAGTCATAGACACGAGTAGAGACTTTAGTTCAGTCATTCGCGCTTGCTCCATTATCTGTCCGAATGACGCATTTTTTCGAATGCGCGACCAGCGATCCCTTTAGGAGTATCCCCCGAGTCCGTAGTGGAGTCGCTGACTCAACGTAGGACTCGAAGATATTTTTGAGGTGTTGTTACCTTTGTAATTTCTCAGGTGCGCGGCTAGCGCTCCTGATAGAAGTAGCCCCCGAGTAGTTGGTTGAGTCTCTACTCAAGTAAGTACTTTATGCTCAGTTGAAATCTTTGATCCATTGCTGGCTTTGTTTTGATAATGTCATTGCGGATGATCGGTGAGCTCAACCGTCTGCGACAGGAGAGATGATGCGACAGGATGATCATGGGTCCCACCATCTGACTTGAATTTGACTAGTCACGCGTAACGTGACAAAAGTTACGACATCTCCTCGTTTTTCGTGCGTAGTGGACAGCGTGCTTGCGACGGTTCAGTTTGGTGCTGACACATGGACGGTAAGATCTGGGGCACGCGTTAGGGCTTCTGAATCGATGTATCTGCTTCATCGTCCTCGCCCCTTTTATACCGTGGGGAAAACAGAGAAGTTTTACCCCTTCGCCATTTGCTTCTACTTTTTCTCCATTGCCACCATTTCTCGAGCTCGTGCTCTCATCGCGCACTGGACGTCCTCCGTGTATTTCCCTCGGCCTTTCTTCATTCGCATCGCCGCACTCGCCACTCCATGATGGGCAAGTCCAAGAAAGCTTCATCCGCTGCAGCGGGTTCAAGCGCCGCCGGCGCCAGGAAGAAGGCCGCTGCTCTGAGCCGCACCACCAACGGTGGGTGGCGGCTCACGGAGATGCGCGAGTCGGACTTGCGCAAATTTCATGATGCCGGCCTGATCTCCAAGGAGAAGGGCGACGTCATTCTCCCAGGCCAATAGGTAATCTCTCCCCCACCCGAAGGGTTTCGGGTTATGTTCTATGCCTTTGTCATCCGCGGCCTTTCTTTGCCCGCCCATTAATTTCTTTGTGGGATTCTTTTTCTTTACGAGATTCAGTTGCATCATATGTCTCCCAATTATCTTCTCCACATCGCCTGCTTCATTACCCTTTACGAGTGCTAGCTCGGTATCGAGCCGCACTTTGGACTCTTATAGAGACTTTACTTCGTGAAGAGGCAATCTAACACCGGTGGTGTTGTTATCACCATATTTTGGCTAAAGAAGGAGATGGGCCGTGATCAAGATGGGCTTGGAAGATGTGTATATTCAACGTGTTGTTGGATCGGCCTAGTGCGTGGATTTGGGCTAAATTACCCGTGTATCTTGTATCATAGTAGGTTTCGTTTCAGTTTAGGTTCCGTTTCAGTTTAGGTAAAGATAGAGTTGTAGAGTTATTCCAAAAGTAGAGAGTCTCCGGACTATAAATATGTACCTAAGGTTATCAAAGAAAGGAGGACAATCACGTCACAACAAACACAATCTCAAGCATCGCCACCCCTTGTTTCTAGGGTTTCTTTCGGGTAAGTGTCATGCTGCCTAGATCGCATCTTGCGATCTAGGCAGTATCTACTTATGCGTTACCTAGTTTTACTCGTACTGAAGCGTTGTTGATGGCGAGTAATACTATTATCATAGATTGTTTGAGGCTAGCATCGGTGTTTTTTCACTATTATCGTTGAAGTTATGCTACCTCTAATTACCTCGCTACCTTTGCACCTCTTCCCAAGTGCAAGGGTAGCATCTTGCTTGATCTTTATTTAGTTGATTCGATCTGTTATAGTTGTGCCTTGTTCCCCAAGGTTTAGTTTAATATCTACGTAATCAGGCCTTACAAACGGGTTGAACGATCCAGTAGTACGTAGGGACGTGGCTTATTCGTTCTAGAGAAGTTGTTCCGGTAATTGACTTTACGTTGGTTATTAGGCCTCCTCTAGGGTTAATATTCTTCATCTTTGTACATACCAGCTCAATTACGTGTAGGACGTTCCATTCGTGGTGAAAACATTAAACCGTCAGATCGATTTAACTTATAGTGATCAAGCAAAACCCCATGTTATCGTAAATCTAATACAGAACCATGGGGCAATCGGCTCTAGGAGCCGATTTACAGGGAAACCTGGGAGCCGGTCACGGCTCGAATTTTACGTATACTTGTTTACCATGCAGGAAATCAATCGGAGCAATCCTTCACCTTCCTGGCCGTATAGGTCAGTGGCACGCCGAACCAAGCCGTGACGTGTGCGGAGTTTTATGGCCGTCGCCGAGGGACCAGGGCCCACCAGTTAGCTGGAGCCTCCCGCTTCGTGTTGCTCGTCACGCTGCACGGTGAGTTTTGGCAATGTGTGTTTATCCATTGGGAGGCTGCGGAATTTCTATCCGCTCCTCTGTCCAGTTCTTTTCTATCTACCTTTTCGAGTCCGTCCAGCAGTGGCGGAGGAAGTGGTTCTACGTTCGTGACATCAAGCTGGACGGTCAGCACTACGGGCTCCCCCCTTCGACTCCACCCAGAATATCACTCGAAAGCGTTCGTGGTCGAACGACATTTTGGAGGGTGAGTCAGAAGAAGTGAAGAAGCTCTACCAGCGGGTGGAGGCTCTTCAGCTGGTGGCAGGCAAGGAGGTTAACAGTGTCGACATCATTCACACCTTCCTCAATCGTCGGGTGCGGCCGCTCCAAGCGAGGGCGCACCCAATGTTCCTGTATGCTGGCCCCAATGACCCGACAAGGGTACTGCCAGAGGAGATGTCTTTGGCTGACCTTGATAGGGCGCTTCAGCCACTGCCGAAGTACAAGGCCGATGAGGATCTCACGGGAAAGTCCTTGACTGCCCCTTTCAGCACCAAGAAAGCAGTTCCCCAGGTGATACTTGTAGTTGCATGTAACGCTTTTCGAGTGCTTAATTGTTTGAGTATCAGTACTTATCTCTTCTCTTGTTTTCAATTTTTAGGACTTCAAGGTAGAAGGAATGATGCCCCCTCTACCTGAAAAGTATATGGATGCGCCGGACAACAAGGACTCTGAGCTCCCTCCCGACGCAGTCTCCTTCCCTGGAAGCCCCCAAGCCGAGCGAAGGGCGGACCCGAAAGAGGTCCCGGAGCGAAACTTCGGATGGGGCGATGCCACCGATGCCTAAGGGTCCCTCCTTCCTCGAGCAACACAGTGGGGATGAGGGTGCAACCTCCACATCCATTCCCGATGTGCATATTCGGGCGATGGCCCCGCAGCCGCCGGCCAATAAGAAGGAGGAGAAGAAGGAGACTCCTGTCTTCAACCTGTCAGACATATCGTCGCAAGTTTCTTTTGAACGAGTCTTGGTGTTTTTCAGATATGCTAAGTATTAACTTGTTTTATTTGGATTTTCGTAAGTGCTAGTAGCAATCATTCGTAGGAGTTCCTTGATGAGGAACCTAAAGAAATTGTCGCGGAGTCAAAGCCAGTGTCTTCGCCTCCCCAGTTGGTGGCCAACTCTAACGACGATCATTTGAGCTCCCTGCGCCAAGGGGCTCGTGCACTCATCACTCGGAAGATTTGATGGCTCCTTGGTGGCACCAGAGAATTTGGTGCTTGATGTGGAGTCTTGTTGGGAACCCCAAGAGCAAGGTGTGAAGAAGCACAACAACAAGTTTTCCCTCAGTAGAGACCGAGGTTATCGAACCAGAAGGAGGAAGGAAATGTCACACAGGTGTTGCAAGCAACGTGGAGACCTGCACAACACAAAATCAAGACTTTGCCCCAATGAATCAGTGAGGTTGTCAAGCTCACCGGTTTGCTGTAACAAAGGATTAAACGTATGGTGTGGAAGGTAATGGTTTGCAGCAAGTAAACAAGTAACAGTGGAAGATGTATTGATGGTAAAGATTGGACCGGGGTCCATAGTTCACTAGAGGTGCTCTCCTTAGATAAACAACATGGCATGAAGGGTAAACAAATTACAACAGGGCAATTGACAGGAACTGAGCAAGGCATAACAATGCAATTACTAGTTAGAAAGATCCTATGAGATTCGATTGGGCAATACAACAAGATACATAGACTGCCATCCAACTGCATCTATGACTAGAAGTCCACCTTCAGGTTATCATCCGAACCCCCTCCAGTATTAAGTTGCAAGCAACAGACAACTGCTTTAAGCAAAGTGTGTAAGGTAAACAGTCCACATGTTCCATGAACAAGAGACCGTTGTTTTCTCCCTAGTAGCAACAACAAAGTAGATACTAAACATGTAAGAAGCACCTCAAAGTGTAGACAAGTAAAGCAAAGTAGATACTAAACAAGCATGGAGCATCAAAAATTATAGATACGTTTGCAACGTATCAAGATTCAATCAAAACCTTCGGAGTCCACATCTGACCATGTAAGTATTTTTCTTCTTTTGCCTGGGGGAGGAGCCCCCGAGCCCTTTTATTCATCTAGTTTGTTGTTTTCTTTGTATCCCTTTGTGTGTGATGCCAACCGCCTGATCGAGCAGCACCTTTTGTTGGAAGGCAAGCTCAAGCAACTCCGAGGTGCGTAGGTTTCTTTTCGCTTGATTTTTTGTGCTTCAGAATTTTCCTTGTGTTCACCCTTTATTTCCCAATGCTGTAGATGAGAACAACGATGCTCTCCGTAAGCTAAACGCACTCGAAAAGAGTCTTGGCAAAGTGGAGAAGCTTGCCAAGGATGCTGCAGAGGCCCTCCAGCATCAGCAGAAGGAGGCTGAAGACCACGAGCAGCAGCTCGCGGCGGTCGCAGCTACCCGAGAGAAATACATGGCTAAAAAGCTTATGGATGCTGCCAAAGCGATATCCGGTAATTCACTTTGCCCTTCTTTTGAGTGTTAGATGCTTCGATTGCAATTCCTTGCTCCTCATTCGAAGTTTGTCTTTACAGATGCTTTGGGTGTTGTGTTTGATCGTGATGCCTTGGAGCATGGTGATCCTTTGGCGGATGCTGTTGCAGCGATCAAAGATCGCTGCACCTTGTCCGTGGAGTCGCTCGATAAGGCCAAGAAGGCGCTCGCTCGCTTCTATAAGGACATCAACCCCAAGGGATTTTCCCTCGAGGATGTCGACTCCCTTGCGGATGCTCTGGCGGATGATGCTCCAGCGAAGTACAAGAGGGCGCATAAGGGGGTCGGCGCTGCAATGGGGCTGGCGATGGCGATGGCGTCCGGAGCCCAACTGGACCTGCCGCAGGTCACGTCCAGGATGCCAACAACGGCGGATGGTGCCGAGGTAGCGTTTGCCACCTTTGCCTCCTGCTGTAAGAATTTTGGGCCTAAGCTGATAGATCTTCTGTCCGACTACGCGATAGAGCAGCAACGAGCGACCAAGATTAGGCAGTCTGGCTCCCAAGCTGCTCCGGGTGCTGGCGCTTAGGCCCTTCTGCCTTGTAGCTTGCCTATTTTTAGATTCTCTCTTTTGGATATGTAATGTCTTTTGGATGAACAAGTGTCACTCTGCCACGTAGTGGCCTTATTTGTATATATAAATGCATCTTTTGACTGTTGTCAAATGTTTGTGATATTTGTTTTTGCAAATGGGAAGGGCCACGAAGGCCCAAGAAGCTGCATTAAAATACGGGCGGGTACATTTTACAGCTAGCCCCCAAAATTATCCACTGCACAAAAGACCTAAAATTCAAAAAAGGGGGCTGGCAATTTATAGAAAGGACCTCAACACAAAAGATAAAAAAGCAATCAAGTGCCTAAGGCTCCCCTCCGCTGCTCGCCGGCGGCCTTGAGGCGCTAGCCGCACCGAGGCCCGAGAAAATGCTCGAATCCTTCTTGTCGGCGAAGAACCAGATCCACCGGCCAGCTCGAATTGACGCACCACTTGGGGAAGACGGGCTGACGAGCTCCGACGCCTGGCTCCGATGAGGGCCTCCATAGTGGAGGTTGAAGACGGGCCGCTGAAACAACCGAAGATCACGGCGGCAGAAGACGCCGTGTGGTTTGCACGAGGGATCGTAGCTTCGGAAGGGCGACTCAACACCGCACCTTCCATCTCCCAAGACCTCGCGCCATTGACCATGAACTCACTGCACCGAGCTCCTCAAGGCCTCCATGGCGAGACAAGAGCATCAGAGAGAGGAGCACATGGCCAAGATGGAGTCCGAGGCACTTATTTAAGGAGCCGTCTGAGTAGAACTCCTCCATCACCTTCCTCCATGGAACGCAAGCAGAGAACCTCCTCAGCCTCTCACCGGCGCCGCGCCAAAGCACCAGGACGGGGATACTCCAAAATCCCACCTTATTGACGGAGATCCTTGGCCTCCACACCGCCGCCAACACCACCTCCTGCCACCGGAGAGTCGCGCCTGCAATGGAGAAGACCAAGACGTGCAAGATCTGGCCGGCGAGATCCCACGCCCTACTCCCAAACGCCCATATAGGGCAGACACTGGGACTAAGCCCAAGACTACTAAACCTAATCCTACTGCTACTAGCCCGAGCTGCGCATCCTCTACTACTCTGGCCGGCAGTGCCGCGGAGGAGGAGAGGGGAGCGAGCCAAGGATCTAGATACGACTCTCAAGGGGGAAGGCGGAGGAAAGAGACCAGGGAAGGGGGAAAGAGAGAAGATGCGAATTCACATGTTTGTGATATTGATGTTTGCGGTTCCGGAGGTTACACCTTCTCCTGCGCCTAGCACTCGCCCGTTGTTGAGTGAGTTGTCGCAGTTGCCATTTTTGCATGACCGCGTCCGAAGCTTGGAGAAGGACATCCTCAGCATCCGTGGTCACGTGGATGTGTGGAAGTCCAAGGCCGAGCGAGCTATTGCTAGAGAAGAGTTTTTGCTTGAAGAATTTCGGCAGATAGGCGAGCAACTTCAATGTGAGTCCTCTTGAACCGTTGCCTCCTCGAGTGTGCCAGCTTTTATGTTAGCTCACCCGTTGCATTGTTCAGTTGTGAATTTTCTTCCGAAGGAACAGAGGGAGCATGTGGCGATTCAAACGAATTGCTTGACGCAACAAGTGCTGAGGCCGGTGGTTTTTTTGGATGGACCGCGATCAAGCCATCATCCTTGCGACGATGCAAGATCGCGTCCATCAAGTTCTTCGAGTGCTGAAGCGAGCGAGGGCGTCACTTGCGGCGATTTGGGCCACCATGTTCCCTCTAGATTATGCACCTTCTAGCTTTCTGGGCTTGCTTGGGAAGTTTCAAGATGCAGGTCACGTGAAGGAGCTGATGCGCCATCAACTGGTGGCAGGCGTGAAGGCAGCCCTGTCTCTTGTTGGACTGCTTCGTCGTGATGCCAATATTGCGGAGATAGCGGCTGGGCCGCCTCCACCTCCAGATGGCATGGCATGGGATATTCATCCGCACTATGCGGCGGTAGCGCAGTATGCCGAAGAAATTGTAGATGTGTTTGAGGAGCGAACAAACGTTCTGCTCCAGCATAGTTAAGTCCTGTAAACAAAAAACGAGATAATGTAAAGTCTGTATTTGTTCGAGTGGGTTTGTAATGCCCTTGTAAAGTTTGTATGTATTGGCACGTAGTGCAATGTATGGTTATAGAGTATGCATGTCCTTTTTGTTAGCCTGACATGGTCAGCTACTCAGGTTATATGCATTGTTTTCAATCGACGAAGTCGTAAGGTGAGGCGCAACCCTCGAGAATATTTTAGCGATAAGTAATATAAGGGAGAAAGATTTGGGCCAAGGAACTTAGCTTTTATTCATCGTAAGTGAGGAGGTACATTGTTCGGCTGAATATCCTGGTTGAATAGCCTTATTGAAAGTAAAGGGTAACTATGGGTAAAAGCGTCGTAGTCATGCGACGTTCTAAGGGTTGGAGTATTCGACTCCTGATTCAACGTCCATGAGGCGATAGGCGCCACCTAGGATGACTTCGGTGATGATGTAGGGTCCTTCCCAGGGTGACTCGAGCTTCTTGTGCCCTTCTTGCTTGAGTCGCATGACGAGGTCTCCTTTGACGAAGGACCTTGGACGCGGCCGATAGCTGTGGTAATTGTGGAGGCTCTGCTGATACAACGCTGAGCGAGCCGCGGCAATGACGCGTGCCTCATCCAACATGTTGACGGCGTCTTCAAGTGCGACCGATGATTCGGCTTCATTGTAAGCGACGACTCGTGGGACCTTGTAGCGTACCTCAGCAGGTAGCATAGCTTCGGCTTCGTGCACCATGAAGAAGGGTGTGTAGCCATTTGAGCTGTTTGGCATTGTGCGTAGGCTCCAGAGAACAGAGGGTAGCTCGTCCGCCCAGACTCCCGCTAGCCTTTCGAGTGGGCGTAGCAGAAGGTTTCATCCAGTGGTGGATCAGCTCCGTTGTTGACGTCGCCATCATGGATGAAGGCGCATAGATAGTGCTCACGGAGAGGGTCGCTGCTTCCGCAACTCTCAGATCCAGAATCGTAGGTTCCCTCATACGAAGGGGGATCGCACAGATCGGAGTTGTAGCTGCTGCTGTCATCCGAATCGCCCGTCAGCGTCGACGTAAGTAGGGCATCGATGGGTGGGACCCATGAAGCGGGCCTGATTAATGGAAGTGGCACCCGATCTGGGAGGCGAAGGGTACCGGTCTGCCCCACCTGGAAGTAGAAGCTCCCGAACAGCATCTCGATTCCGTCGCCTATGGACTCGAAATCTTTGCAGGTGGCCGATGAAGTCGAAAGCGCCAAAGAGGAGGTGATTCTCCATCGCTGAGGAATCGTAGATCACTCCGGATGGGACCGTCACGACCGCACGATCAGCGTCCCCGCTTCCCACAGATGGCACCAATTGACGAGGGTTTGACTCGTCAATGCCCATTGTTATGGACTGGGGTTTTGGAGAAGATGGGGATGTTGGAAATCACGATACGGTTAACTGGCAAGCAACACGGGGACACTATATTAAAATCGTGCTCAATTTTACCACTGCTTCGAGTGCAACTGCCATGCCGAGGCGAAACGTCCAGGTTTGGCATAATTCCGTACCGTGCCGTTAGTGGTAGGTGGGTCCGGATCTTATAGGTGGGACCACGCTACTTTGCTAAATCAGACACAACCTCTTCCCCCGTTCTTGCTCCCGACCTGCATGTAACCGTTTTCTTCCCTGCACCGCCACCACCTGCGCCACCGCGGTCGTCCCGCGTGTCCACCTGCTCCACCGCCCCCTCCTCTGACACCACCTGCTCCACCGCCCCTCCTCTGCTGCCACCGTATTGAGATGCAACCGGTGGAGCGCTCTTTCTGCCAGTGCGCCCGCCACCTGCTCGACAAAATGGTGAGCGAAAGCGACGACCTTGGCGAGGCAGGCGTTGGGCCGGAGACCCTCTGCGTCCATGACTGGGTTCCTGACGGGTAAGTATTGTTACAGTTGAGCGGTTTTGTGCATTTCAACAGCCGATTCCACATGGCGCAATTAGTTTTGCTAATTGCATTTCTAGTTTTCATTTGTTAGGATGGAGTTGTGGTTTGCTTTCTTGGTGAACATTAGAAGGGACCGGTACATCATGGATGGAAAGAATAACACGAAATTCCATGGAGGGTTCGATTATCCCTTGCCAATGGATTCTAATTGGAGTTTTAGACTATTTGCGGAGATAATTTGTAGTCCATATCCTTGGGTTTGCATGATGAAGTGGAATTTAGATACTATGATGGAGGAATTGAATGGGTGAAAGTTAGTAATGATGCAGAGCTCTCTACCATGTTTTCTAAGCATAAGGAGAAAGGAAAATTTCATATGAGGCTGCAAAATGACATGGTTGTTCCGGCACTTGGACCTTCTCGGGAAGAATCATGTCGTTGTAATGGCAGATCTAGCCAGAATAGTCCAGTAAGGGGACCTTTAGTTAGTGCATAGCGACATGGTGGCTCGACAAGCGACATGGTGGCTCGACAAGCCTGACTACGTAGATGATGAAGAGAGGCTATATTTTGATGTTGTTTAGAATTTATGACAGGCATGTCGTGCTAAAAACCAAGATGAGGCTGAAAATGACGCTTATGTGATTGATGACAAGGAGGGTGAGGACAAAGACCTTCCACCTATTGAATGGGACCCTAAGAACCCTCAGATGGAAGAAGGTTCCATCTTTGCATCCATGAATGAGTGTAGAAATGCACTTGTGACGTACTTCATCAAGGCAGAACATACATTCGAAGTTGACCATAGCGACACTGTTCGTTACAGAGTGCACTGTCCGACTGATGATTGTCCATGAAGGATGCACGCATCTAAAATGCGAAATAACATGAATATTTAGGTCAAAGTGAACCCTTTTAGGCACACATGCCTGGAATCAACCCTTAGAAAGGAAACAATCAGTAGATCCAAGTCAAGATGGGTGGCTGAAGAAGTAAAGCGGTGGGTGACATAAAACCATCAAGTGGGTACAAAGGAGTTGCAAAAGAAACTCAAAGAAAAGTTTAAGATAGATTCACTATACATGAGGGTGTTCAATGGTAAGAAACATGCTATGGAATCTATTTATGGTAATTGGTAGGATAGTTTTAAATTGTTATATGCATTCATAGGTGAAGTGGAGAGGACAAGCCCATGTAGTATTTTAGATATTGACCACCATTTAGTGGAGTAGACATTGAGGGGAGTGACAATGACCAAGGAATGATCCAGGAGGGTTTTTGTCCGCTTTGAGGCTTGTCGCAGGTTTTTTGGAAGGCTGCAGGCCCTATTTAGCTATTGATGCAACTTTCCTCACAGGGAGGTTTAAAGGAAAGTTAGTAGCGGATTGTGTAGTTTATGGACACAATTTTGTATTTCCAGTTGTGTACGATGTGCTGGAGACAGAGTCTGAGGATAGCTGGTTTTGGTTTTTGCAGAATCTGTGTCGGGCTATTGCACATCCCAATGGGTTGGTAATTCATACATATGCCTGTAAGGGTTTAGAAGTGGTCGTGGACAATGTGTTCCCTGGAGTAGAGCATAGGGAATGCATGCGTCACCTTGCTGCAAATTTTGGGAAGAAATTCAAAGGAAAGGTGTATGCCAACAATTTGTGGCCAGCATCTTTGACTTGAAGTGTGAAGAAGCAAAACTACCACATGAGGCAATTATACAAGAATGACAAAGTGAATGAATACTTGGAAATACACCACTCCAAGTTCTGGGCCAGAAGCCAATTCAGTGAACTGAGCAAAGTTGACTATGTTCACAATAATCTTGCAGAGTCTTTCAACTCAATGATCTGAAAAATAAAGGGTCTTTATGTGGTGGATTTGCTTGACAAGATAAGGATAGAATACATTAACAAGTTTCATGTTCGTGCAGGAATAGCTGCGACAAAATTAATGGGCCACATTATCATCCCTTTCGTGATGAATGAATTGAAGCAGAAAACAAGAGGCTTGGAAATGGACACGACTCTTTGCTCGGCCACCACAACAGAGGTATCATTTTTGGATAAAGAGAAAAGGGAATGGAGATATACAGTGGATTTATTAGCTAGAACTTGCAGTTGTAGGCAATGGCAGATAACTGGGTTGCCATTGCATTCATGCCTTGTTTTTCATCACTATTATCTCAGGTCAAGCAGGGAACATACAATAGTATGTGCATGAATACTACTCTGTTGCAAATTTCAAAGCCACATATGCACATGTCTTACCTGCTCTGGAGGGAAAACAACAATGGGACATAGTGGACCCTGGTTTCAAGCTTTATGCTCCATTTCTGAAGAGAGCAGTAGGTAGACCGAGGAAGAGTCGAATACGACCTCGCAACGAAGGAGCTTGACTTGGAGCGAGGAAGCGTAAGTGCACAAGGTGTGGTGGGTCTGGTCATTTCGCAAAGTATCGTGATAACGCATTAGATCCAGCGTTTGGAGTGTGTTTTGATCATGAAAATGATGGTCAGCAGCCGGTTGCAAACGACGATCAAAGTGAGGGTCCAAATGATGATCAAAATGATCATCAAAGTGATGATCAAAGTGATGATCAAAGTAATGATCAAAATGATGATCAAAATGTTGATCCATATGATGATCAAATTGATGATCAAAATGATGCTCCAATTGATGATCAATTTGAGGCTCCAAATGATGCTCCAACTGATGATCAAAATGAGGCTCGAAATGATGCTCCAATTAATGATCAAAATTATGATCAATTTGAGGATCCAAATGATGAGCGAAATAATGCGCCAACTGATGCTCCAATACTATGTTACCAACCTTCTGTGGTTGAGAGTTCTGCTTGGTATGTAAATCTTTCCAATACTATTTTACATTTATCACTTGATATGATCTCACAACCCTTTATGTTTGGATTATACAGCTCTGTGGTAGGTTTAAACAAAGTGGTGGCAGTCAGCTCTAAGGTACTTGAGGTACCGACAACCAAGAGGAGAAGAGTAGAAGAGAAGATCATAAGGAGCATAAGGAGTAAAGTGGTGGCAATGAGCACAAGGATCACAAGGAGCAAAGTGGTGGAAAGAAGCACGAGGATTAAAAAGAAGGCCCTACACTTTGTAGATGATTGAGTGGGAACCAAGTAGAATGTATGAAACATTATGAATTTTGTTGTATTATTGTTGAATGATGTTGGAATGATGATGGTAGATATCTGAGCAAGTTATGTTAAAATGCTCTCCAAATGAGTACCTAAATTCAAATTTAAACCAAAAATAAAATTTGAACCAAGTTTGAGATGCTATTTGGATGTTGCAATGCTTTCAAAACTATGGTGAACTTGTTTGTTCTAACTTGGTCATCAATCCAAGCCCATTTTGTGAAGTACACTCAAATTCATGAAATATGTGCTAAAAAGAGCTCCAAAGGTAGGGAAACACCCCATTTCTAAGCAAGGTTTTTTAGACCTTGTCCTAAATCACTCAAATAACTTTCATGCACTTAGTATATGACATAATAAGACTATGTGCATAGGTTTTCCATTTGTTTGATTTTTTTGAATTTTTTATGCTCATTTGAGTATTTGGTCAAACCTAACTTTAACAAACATTTAAACAAGTTTAAAACATGAAAATGAAAAACTAAGCTTGGATCCTTCTTAGTCACTCCAAATAAAGCGTTGATGTGGTTTTTGTAACTTTTCATGTTCCAAACTAAACCACTTCTCTACACCCTTGACTTCGTACGACAGAGTTCGAGATATCACATAATACATGAACTGTTTGTTTGAATATATGTAGACCTTGTTTCTTGACTTGAATCATTAGTATATGACATAATAAGACTATGTGTGCTGGTTTTCCATTTTTTTTTATTTTTTATGCTCATTTGATTATTTGGTCAAACCTAACTTTGACCAACTTTTAAACAAGTTTGAAACATGAAAATGAAAAATAAGCTTGGATCCTTCTTAGTCACTTAAAAATGAAGCTTAGGTGTGGTTTTTGTAACTTTTCATGTTCCAAACCTAAACCACTTCTCTACACCCTTGACTTCGTACGCAGAGCTCGAGATATCATATAATGTACATGAACTGTTTGTTTGAATATATGTATACCTTGTTTCTTGACTTTAATCATTAGTATATGACACAATAAGACTATGTGCGCAGGTTTTCCATTTTTTTATTTTTTTGAAATTTTATGCTCATTTGAGTATTTGGTCAAACCGAACTTTGACCAACATTTAAACAAGTTTGAAACATGAAAATGAAAAACTAAGCTTGGATCCTTCTTATTCACTCCAAAATGAAGCTTTGGTGTAGTTTTTGTAACTTTCATGTTCCAAACCTAAACCACTTCTCTACACCCTTGACTTCATACGATAGAGTTCGAGATATCACATAGTGTACATGAAATGTTTGTTTAAATGTATGTAGACCTTGTTTCTTGACTTGAATCATTAGTATATGACATAACAAGACTATGTGGGTAGGTTTTCCATTTTTATGATTTTTTTTAAATATGCTCATTTGAGTATTTGGTCAAACCTAACTTCGACCAACATTTAAACAAGTTTGAAACATGAAAATGAAAAACTAAGCCTGGATCCGTCTTAGTCACTCCAAAATAAAGCTTTGGTGTGAATATTTTCTAATCATTTGAATTTTTTTATGCTCATTTGAGTATTTGGTCAAAACCTGAACGATCTAACCCTACCGCTGAATAATGACCGTCGATGTAACCCTATCGCTAAACTGCAGCCGTCCGGTCGTCCTTCTAGAAGGAATCTGCGAGCATGCTCTAGGAGATTTGCGAGAAGATTATTCTGCTCTCTAATTGGTTGGACGCAACCCTACCGCTGAATTGCAGCCGTCTGATTGTCCTTCGAGAAGGAATCTCCGGGCAGGCTCTAGGCGATCCGCGAGAAGCTCCTCCTGCTCTCTGATTGGTTGGACGTTTTTTTCTCAACACAGATGGGGGTTCCGAGCGGGCACGTAGGTAGACAGTTGGGACGTTTTAATGTACGGGGACTTGTGCATTGTGCAATGGCATTTATCACCTTTTCCATGCATGCACCCATTTTAGCTTTATGCCATGGATGCGCGGGAAGCCACGGCGCCGCCATGTAGATGCAAGCGCGCCTTGCCGCAGTTACGTCGCCAGATATTCATGCTCGATTCAGACGCCACGCGGGAAATGAAGACGTCGGCATGCATGCTTGATTCAGATGCCTCGCCGTAGTGACTCAGGCATGCACGCGCCACCCCTTCGTTTCAGTGTGAAACGACAATGACTACACGCCCCGGATACGCATGCGTAGCCTGTCGTTTCATTAGCAAACCCTAATCGTTCTAGCCTATTTATACGACGCCTCTCTTCCTCTCCCACACACCACCAGCCATATCCATTATCTCCACTTCAAAGACCACACCCAAGCGAGCCCTTAATCCTCTCCGATAAAACCCCAAGATGCAGTACTACGGACCCACGTTCTATCGGCCGCTGATGGCTCAAATGATGTAGAGCTCGTTGGGGAACCCCAAGTGGAAGGTATGATGAGCACAACAACAAGTTTCCCTCAGTTATGAAACCAAGGTTATCGAACCAGTAGGAGAAAGAACCAACTCACAAGGTGTTGCTAGCAACTTGGAACCTACACAACACAACCACAATACTTTGCCCCAACTTACAGTGAGGTTGTCAATCTCACCGGTTTGCTAAAAACAAAGGATTAAACGTATAGTGTGGAAGAAAGTAATTGCTTTGTAGGAATTGCAAAAAGTAAATAGTAGGCAGTAGATTGAATATCAGTGGGAAGAATGGACCAGGGTCCACAGTTTACTAGAGTTGTTTCTCCATAAGATAAATAGCATGTTGAGTGAACAAATTACAGTTGGGCAATTGACAGGATAGAGAAAGCATAACAATGCATATACATGTCATGATGATCGCTATGAGATTCGTTTGGGCATTAATAATACATAGACCGTAATCCAACTGCATCTATGACTAATAATCCACCTTCAGATTATCATTCGAATCCCCTCCAGTATTAAGTTGCAAGCAACAGATAATTGCATTAAGCAAAGTGTGTAAAGTAAACAATACAATTGCCCCATGGACAAAGGATTGTTGTTTTCTCCTATTAGCAACAACACATCTACAATCTTAGAAGTTTTTGTCACTCTCCCAGATTACTAGAGGCATGAACCTACTATCAAGCATAAATACTCCCTCTTGGAGTCACAAGCAAGTACTTGGCCAGAGTAGCTACTAGCAACAGAGAGCATGCAAGATCACAAACAACATAGACATGATAGAATCAATAATAAATCTTGATGTAGCACTCAATATCCATCGGATCCCAATAAACACAACATGTAGGATTACAAATAGATGATCTTGATCATGATAGGCAGCTCACAAGATCTAAACATTATATCACAAAGAGGAGAAACTACCATCTAGCTACTGCTATGGACCCATAGTCCAAGGATGAACTACTCACGTATCACTCCGGAGGCTGGCATGGTGATGAAGAAGGCCTCCAGGGTGATATCCCCTCTCCGACAGGGTGCCGGGAAGAGCTTCGGATCCCTCCCGGTCTAGGGACGATGGTGGCTGCGGCTATATACTTTTTAATGGATTTCTGATTGGGTACTTAGGGTTTCTGCCTCGAGAGGCTTATATAGGCGAAGGGCCAAGGTAGGTGGCCGCCCGAGGGGCCCACACCATGCCTAGGTGTGACTAGGGGTGGGCCTGCGCCTAGGGGTGGTCTGGCCGCCTCGTGGCTCTTCTCCGTCTCCGCTTTGGACTCCGTCTTGTGTCGGAAAAATAGGAACTTCTGCTTTTGTTCTGTCCAATTCCGAGAATATTTCTTTACTAGATTTTCTGAAACCAAAAACAGCAGAAAACATGCAACTGACACTGTGGCATCTAGTTAATAGGTTAGTTCCAGAAAATGTATAAAAATGCCTCAAAGTGTAGACAAAAAACATAAGATAGTTGGTACAAAACAAGCATGGAGCATCAAAAATTATAGATACGTTTACGATGTATCAGCCGCCCACCGTGCCGGAGCGGCGCTACCCAGACGGGGTCATCATCGATAGCACGCTCCATGTCTGGGCGCAATCCAGGTGGAGGGGACCCATCAACTTAGCCCGCGCCTTCCTCACCGCCGACCTTGCCCACCTCCCACCGGGCTCGCCGGTGATATTTCACCTCGAGGAGGTTCGTGACGGCACCACCCTCAAGTTTCTCACGGTCACCTTCTCCAACCCGTACGACGCGTACGCCCTCCTCGGCCAGGTGTTCTGGTGCAGCTGTGAGTCGATATTCTTCACGGCCTACAATATCTTCACCAACTGCGAGTGTATCTTCCCCACCGCAAACCAGATGCACTGCCTCCCCTATGACCTGGAGTGAAGTCGAAGGCGGTGGTCAAGGGGAGCGACAAGGTTGAAGAAGATTTTTGTGAAGCGAGAGCCTGGAGTCAAGTTGTTCGTCAAGCTTGTCATGCATTTAGTTTACCCTCTAGTTTTTAGTTTTACCTTGTCTATTTTGTTTCCCGTACTTTTCTATATCATGCCGTGTCGTGTCCGTGTACTCATCTATGTAGCAGTGGTACTTATTTGCATCTTATTTATCTAGCGTAACCATTTGTGTGTTCAAAAGTGTTCATTATGTGTTGAATTTTTTTACGTGGCTACTAAACTAGTCTATAAAAAGGTAACAAGCAGTGGGCGTATTTATTACTAAGCTAGTCTACAAATAAACACTAAAACTAGTCTACAAATAAACATGATAAAACTAGTTTTTATTAGAGGCTAAAGAATAAGCTAGTCTACAAATAAAAACGATAAAAACCTTTATGTGTTACGTGTTTATAGCAAGCTAATCTACAAATAAAAACTGAGAGTAACAAGTAGTACATTCTCATTATCAGGTTATTCAAATGCATGGTGTGTTAAAGTGCCCAAATATAAATGGGTACAAGATAAATAAGTTGTGTGTTAAAAAAGTTCATGCCCAAATGATCTTTATGTGTGTTGAAAATTGTTCGTGGCCAAAGATCATTTAGCTATGTATAAATACGACATGCTTGTGAAAATCACAAAAACGAGATTCGTTTAAACCCTGAACCAAATCACGAACTCACTATAGCTAGCGTTCTTTTCATTTCTTCCCAATATCTTTCCATCTGCTCCATCGGTTACCAGCGCAACCATTCACGCTACCAAACCACACGGTCATGGGTTCGATTACAAGCAGCATCCCACCTTTTTTGTTCATTTTTTAACCATGGCCTACCCGTAATGCCCCGAATGGGCCTAATTGGATGGAGTTGGCCCATTAATTTGTTGGAATTATGCCCTAGAGGTAATAATAAAGATGTTATTATTATAATTCTTGTTCATGATAAAGTTTATATTCCATGCTAGAATTGTATTAAGCGGAAACTTTGATACTTGTGTGGTTTATGAACAACACCGTGTCCCTAGTATGCCTCTTTGGACTAGCTCATTGATTAATGATGCTTAAGGTTTCCTAACCATAGACATGAGTTGTCAATTAATAATGAGATCATGTCATTGGGATAATGATATGATGGACATACCCAAATTAAACAGAGCAATTAGATCGTGTCATCGTGTTCATCTTTGCGAAGCTTTTTTTCTTATGTCAAATATTGTATTCCTTATACCATGAGATAATGCAACTCCCTGGTATCGGAAGAAAGCTTTGAGGTCATCAAACGTCATCCTATGAGAGGGTGATCATAAAGGTGTCTCTCAGGTGATCGGAAAGTACTTGTTGGGTTGTATGTATCGAGATGGAATTTGTCCTTCCCAAGTCGGAGAGATATACTTCGGGCCCACTCGGTAATCAATATCAACACCGCTTGCAAGCAAGTGGTTAAGGAGTTAATCACAAAGTGATATCGGATTACAGAACGAGTAAAGTACTTGCTGTGAACGAGATTGAACTAGGTATTCCGATGCCGATGATCGAATCTCGGGCAAGTAAAATATCGCGCGACGAAGGGAATATATATATGGGATTAATTGAATCCTGGCATCGTGGTTCATCCGATATGATCATCGATGAATATGTGGGAGTCAATATGGGTTTCGCACACCGTTGATTATTGATAGAAGATCATGTCTGCATATTCTCGAACCCGTAGGGTCACACACTTAACGTGTCTCGATGCTAGGATAGAATGGATAATTGGTTTATGAGTTTTTGTTCGGAGTCTCGGATGAGATCCAGGACATCACGAGAGGTTCCGGAATGGTCTGGAGAATAAGATTCATATAAGGGAAAGCAGTTTTTGGATTTCAGAATTGTTTCGGAATGTTTGGTATTATACCAGAAGGTTCTAGAAGCTTCCGGAGTGGGACCAACGTGGCCCCACTTGTCGGGAGGGGGCGTGGGACTATGAGGGAGTGCCCTGGCCGCATTGGGCCAGGGGCACAAGGCCCCATAGGCCCAGTCGGCCAAGCCCTAGGGGAAACCCTAGGGAGAGCTTATAGAAGGGGGGGGAACTTGCCCCCCACTCCACCCCATGTGGCCGCCGGCCCTAGGGCTTGGAGGAGGGGCAGGGGCGCACCCTCCCCCCACACCTCCTCCAACCCTAGCTGCCTACCTGCTGCCCTCCTCTCTCTCTCTCTCTCTCTCTCTCTCTCTCTCTCCCGACTGCGCGTAGGCGAAGCCCTGCCGCAGAAACTCTCCACCTTTGCACCACGCCATCGTGTTGTAGATCCAATCTATCTCTCCACCCCACTTGATGGACCGAGGAATGAGGAGATGTCGAGGTGCCGTACGTGTGAATCTCTCGGAGGCGTCGCCACTTGCGGCGTTGGATCGGATCGGATCGGATCGCGAGGAGGAGAAGGCTAGTACGACTACATCAACCACGTTCCGTTGAATGTTCCGCTGTGCGATTTCTTCAAGGGTATGAAGACCTCATCTACCCCCCCTCGTTGTTTGCATCTCCTAGATTAGATCTTGGCTTCCCCGTTCGCATCCATAGAATTTTTTTCATTTACTATGATGCGAAACCCTTCAGTGGTATTAGAGCTAGATCTATGCGTAGATGTGTTTCACGAGTAGAACACAACATGCTTGTTGCGGGCGTTGATGTTTTCTGTTGCAAGTCTCTTGTTGTGTACTTCTTATGACGCGGGATAGTGAGATCGAAGCGGTCCAGGCCAACTTTACGTGACCTTGTTCGCGAGACCGGCTCCGCACTTGACGTGTGGCTTATTCCACACATGCGGCTGGTGGATGCCAGTTTCTCTCACTATAGTCGTCATGGGATTTACACCGGATGTTGGAAACCATAATATCACCGTTGTGGCTTTCCGTAGGTAAGAATCGTTCTTAGCTTGTTACTCCCATAAGCCACGTAAAACATGCAACAACAAAGTAGAGGCGTCTAACTTGTTTTTGCAGGGAGTGTTTCTGTGATATGGTATGGCCCAAGATGTGATGTGTATGTTGTATGCAATGATCATGTTTTGTAATATTTCACGACTTGCATGTCGATGAGTACACAACTGGCAGGAGCCATATGGTTGTCTTTATAATTGTGTATGACATGTGTGTCAACTTCTTATACGCCATGTAATAGCTTTACTTTATCGCTAAGTAGTTAGCAATAGTTGTAGTTGCTATTTGTGGTGGAGGCAATCATGGTGGAGTGATGGAGATCATACTGGCACGCACAAGATGGAGATCATTGCACGGAGATTGGCTATACCATGTCACGTAAAATTATATGCATGTGATGTTTATCCTTTTATGTATCTTATTATGATTAGATTGCGACGGTAGCATTATAAGATGATTCCTCACTTAAAGATCAAGATAAAACTGTGTTCTCCCCATGTATGCACCGTTGCGAAAGTTCGTCGTGTTCAAGCACCACGTGATGATCGAGTGCTATAAACTCTACGTTCACATACAACGGGTGCAAGCCAGTTTTGCACACGCGGAAATACTTGGTTTGACTTGACGAGCCTAGCATGTACAGACATGTCCTCGGAACACACGAACCGAAAGGTTAAGCATGAGTCATATGAATGATATGATCGACACTTTGTTGTCCACCATTGGAACCACATCTCTTCTCGTGAAGATCGGATTAGGTGTGGTGAATTTGGATCATGTTCACTAAACAACTTGAGGGATGTTGAATTTAGTGGGAGTTCATCTAGTAATTTGATTAAGTTGAACTAGTTATCATGAACATAGTCTAAATTGTACTTGCAAATTTTGTAGATCAAATGGCTAAGTCCAACTTCAACTTCAACGTTTTTGCTGAGAAAGAAAAGCTTAAGAACAATGGGTCTAACTTCACCAACTGGTTCCGCAATCTGATAATCATTCTCACTGGCGGAAAAAAGGACTATGTCCTTGAGAAAGCGCTAGGTGATTCCCCTGTTGTAGATGCGCCGACTGATGAAAAAACTGTTTATCAGTCGCGCAAAGATGATTATGGTGTGATTAAGAGCACCATGTTGTTTGCTATGGAATCGGACCTTCAAAATCGTTTTGAGGAGTTCGCCGGGCCCTTTGATATTCTTGAGGAACTGAAAACCATGTTTCAGACTCAGGCCCGTTCTGAGAGATATGAGATCTCTGAGAAATTCTTTAACTGAAAGATGGAGCAAGGGAGTTCCGTTAGTGAGCACGCCATTAAGATGTCGGGCTACACTCAACGCCTTGAGCAACTGGACTGCAAGATTCCAGAGGAGCTCAAGATTGACAGAGTTCTGCAATCACTCCCTCCTAGCTATAAAGGTTTTGTAGTTACTCATAATCAGATTGGTTCCACTGATACGATCACTGAGCTCTTCGCTAAGCTGAAAGCTGCGGAGGTGCACATCAAGAAAGATAATCATGTGTTGATGGTCAACAAGCCCCCCAGATTTAAGAAAGGTAAGGGTGCAAAGAAGTCCTTCAAGAAAGGCAGCGGCAAGCGCGCTGCCCCTGCTGAGAAGAAGCTCAAGTCTGGACCTAAGCCGGACACTGAGTGCTTCTATTACAAGGACAAGGGTCACTAGAAGCGCAACTGTCCGAAGTACTTAGCGAACAAGAAGGCTGGCACCATCAATGGTATATTTGATATACATGTTATTAATGTTTACCTTACTAGCGCTCGTTGTAGTGCCTATGTATTTGATATTGGTTCAGTTGCTAATATTTGTAACTCGAAACAGGGGCTATGGAATAGACGGCGGCTAGCGAGGGATGAGGTGACGATGCGCGTTGGCAACGGATCAAGAGTTGATGTGATGGCCATCGGCACGCTCTCCTTAGTTTTACCTTCGGGATTAGTTTTAAACCTTAATAAATGTTATTATGTGCCTGTGTTGAGCATGAACATCATATCTGGATCGTGTTTATTGCAAGACGGTTATTCATTTAAATTGGAGAATAATGGTTGTTCTATTTATATGAGTAACATCTTTTATGGTCATGCACCTGCTATAAATGGTTTATTTCTTCTGAATCTCGAAAGCAATGAAACACACATCCATAACATTGAGGCTAAGAGATGCAAGGTAGATAGTGATAATACGACTTATTTGTGGCACTGCCGTCTAGGTCATATTGGTGTAAAACGCATAAAGAAACTCCATTCTGATGGACTTTTGGAGTCTCTTGATTTTGAATCATTTGACACGTGCGAGCCATGCCTCATGGGCAAGATGATCAAAACCCCGTTCTCCGGAATAATGGAGCGAGCAACAGACTTGTTGGAAATCATACATACCGATGTATGCGGACCAATGAGTGTTTTGACGCGCGGTGGTTATCGCTATTTTCTCACTTTTACTGATGACTTAAGTAGATATGGGTATATCTATTTAATGAAACATAAATCTGAAACATTTGAAAAGTTCAAAGAATTTCAGAATGAAGTGGAAAACCATCATAACAGGAAAATTAAATTTCTACGATCCGATCGTGGAGGTGAATATTTGAGTTATGATTTTCTCACGCATCTTAAAGCAAGCGGAATAGTTTCGCAACTCACGCCACCCGGAACACCACAACGCAATGGTGTGTCTGAACGCCGGAATCGAACTCTATTAGATATGGTGCGATCAATGATGTCTCTTACAGATTTGCCGTTATCATTTTGGGGTTATGCATTAGAAACCGCTGCATTCACTTTAAATAGGGCACTATCTAAATCCGTTGAGACGACACCATATGAACTGTGGTTTGGTTCTAAACCTAAGTTGTTGTTTCTTAAAGTTTGGGGATGCGAGGCTTACGTCAAGAAGTTGATGCCGGACAAGCTCGAACCCAAAGCGGAGAAATGTGTCTTCATAGGATACCCTAAGGAAACTATTGGGTATACCTTCTATCACAGATCCGAAGGCAAAGTGTTTGTCGCAAAGAACGGATCCTTTCTTGAGAAGGAGTTTCTCTCGAAAGAAGTGAATGGGAGGAAAGTAGAGCTAGACGAGGTTATTGAAGCTTATCTTGAGTTGGAGAGTAGCGCAACACTTGAAATTGTTCTAGTGTCGTCTGCAACAACAATAGATGAAGCTAATGACAAGGATCATGAAGCTTCGGACGATGCTACTACTAAACGTCGCAGGTCGACAAGGTCACGTGCCCCTCCTGAGTGGTAGGTAACCCTGTCTTGACTGTCTTGTTAGTAGACAACAGTGAACCTGCGAATTATGAGGAAGCAATGATGAGCCCAAACTCTGAGAAATGGTTAGAGGCCATGAAATCCGAATTAGGATCCATGAGCGAAAACCAAGTATGGACTTTGGTGGACCCTCCTAGCGACCGAAAGGCCGTTGAGTGCAAATGGATTTTCAAGAAGAAAATGGACGCAGATGGTAATGTTACTGTCTATAAAGCACGACTTGTCGCGAAAGGTTTTCGACAAGTTCAAGGTGTTGACTACGATGAGACTTTCTCTCTCGTAGCGATGTTTAAGTCCATTCAGATTTTATTAGCAATTGCTGCGTTTCATGATTATGAAATATGGCAGATGGATGTCAAGACTGCGTTCCTCAATGGCAACATTGATGAAGAGTTGTATATGATGCAACCCGAAGGTTTTGTCGATCCTAAGGATGCTGATAAGGTGTGCAAACTTCAGCGTTCCATTTATGGACTGAAGCAAGCATCTCGGAGTTGGAACCTTCGTTTTGATCAAGTGATCAAGAGCTTTGGATTTGTTACAAATTGCTACGAAGCTTGTATCTACAAGAAAGTGAGTGGGAGCTCAGTGACATTTCTAGTAATATATGTGGATGACATATTGATTATTGGAAATGACATTGGTATGCTTAACGATGTGAAGAGTTATTTGAATAAATGTTTTTAATGAAAGACCTAGGGGAAGCTGCTTATATATCAGGCATCAAAATCTATAGAGATAGACAAAGACGCTTAATAGCTTTAAGCCAAAGTACATACCTGTAACACCCTCAGAATCGGCCCTATGCAAGTTTTAGCGAAACCCGCCAAACCCGCATAGAAACGATTCAAAGGTGCCCACCAGGCACTTTTGTGCGGGTGGAAAACGAAGTAATAACATTACACAACAGTCCTCGATGGGACCCACAGATCAGATATATATACAACACGACTCCAGGAGTCAAGAATACAGATATACAGAACAAAGATCCAAATCACCTTGAAAACGGTAGAGCGTCCAACTACGGACAAGATGCAAATGGGGCTAAGAGCCCTGAAGAATAACCAATGGCTTCCATAACCCTGCCCAGGACAATCCGGAAGGGTAACCCTGCTAACGACGTCGATCTCAAAACCTGCTTAAACAAAAGGGGTGCCGACAAAGGGCATAGGAAAAAGAGAGAGCGGTCAGTACTGAGGCCAGTACACGGCGAGACTAGAATTCGGCGGTCCTCGCCTACGTAGGTATGGTGGATCAAGCGGCGGCAAAGATGCACTAAACAACCTATAGAGACTCGATAATCAAGGCTATCGGAGAGGGGTAAGAAAGACCTATTCGAACCAACTGATACTACCATCAAACAAACCCATCCCGGTGTTTCCTCGAGACCAAACGAGGAAGTCAACCGAGGAACTCACAGCTTGGCGCTTTATTTATTCGCTATCGCTGCAGCAATTACTAGTCAAGTATAGATAATCGCCCCGATATAATAAGCAGGGCAATTTTAGTTAACCATTCCATTGTAGTTGCGACACTTACTAGTCAAATACAATTAGCATGAGATATCCCAAAACCCAAAGCTTGTTGGCACTTTTATTTAGCCATTCCGCTAGAAGTTGCAAGACTTACTAGTCGATACAATGGTCGCAGTTTACAACCCAAACAAGCAATTGTTGGCAGTTTTATTTAGCCATTCCATTATAGTGAATCGATTACTAGTCATTATAAAGTCAAATTTATAGCACTACTTTAGTTATAGTTGTCTATGATCGAGATATCGTGCTCCAAGTCTTCCATAACCATGACACGGCTTTGAAAGTTTTACCTGCAGGGTGCACAAATAGCAACACACACTCGATCAACCTCGGAAAACCAAATCAAAACCCAACGAGGCCTTCACGACAAAGCAATCACGTGATTCAGAATATTTCAGGGGCCACCCCATTGAGTACACCCAGAACGGTTAATGACTCGAGACGGACTCAAGGTTTGGGTGGACGGTCAGAACGATCGGGAACCCAAAACTGGGCTTGTCGATACCGCAAATCGTGTCCCGATCCTAAATAGACAGTGCTCCTCGCACAATCGTAAATAAAGCAGAAAGCATGGCATAAGTACAGGATAGTAAATAAAACCTCAAACTAGTTTGTGGCCCCAAGAAATAAGAATGAATCAAGCTCGCTCAAGGGGTCCCATAATCCTCCCGGATGTGGATAGCGCGAATATTCAAGGAACAGGTATCAAGTACTCGGGGTCCTACGGGACACAAGTGGACGGTTAACAACCAAATAACATCTATTGCCCACCTGTGCCTCTGCATTTACCTACTTCAATTTTAGTTGTTTAAACAGTAATTAAAGTCTTGATCATCTCCAACAATAAACACACGGCAATACTCCAACAACTGTGGTACTTGACGACACGCAACAACACTTGAGCGAGCGACTATGACGCGCAAGTCCAACTATCTACCAAACAACAGGTAATAGGTTGTGTCCAAGGCAATATAAGGCTGCACGGGATATCACGGTACGAAAACTAGAGCATCGCGACACAGATAGCAATAGATCAACAGGAGGGAATAAATACTATAAAAGTAAGATAGGTAGAAAGGGGGAGATGCTCGCCTGAAAACATTGCCGAAGATTCATCCGAAGATCGGGTCGATACTCGCATCGACTCAACGGCCTTATCCGCGAAGAAGCGAAACACTAGAAGAAATAACGGTTGGACTATTTAATACTACGGTAGAAAATCGGGCATGATGCATGTATGATGCATGGCATGGCAAGTATGCGATGCAATTAGGCAATATTAAGCGGAACCGGGGTCCCGACAATTAAATAGATGGTTCATGTTGTTTATCTACCCGCAAATTAAATGTTGTCTTAACAAGGCAAATTATATCACCGGTTCGATGCACAAATTTAAATGGGGCGAATATTAGACTAGATAAGCCCGCATATGGACCCCATATTTAATTATGAGATGAGTTGGCATAATGCCCCCAAACCCACAACATGTATGCGAGTATGACAATTAAATATGCAACAAGGTATATATCATTTATAAAAATATGGGCTTAGGGTCACACATCGGGGTTCGGAAGATCTTGGGGTTCCGGGGGTGCGGGGTTCGGTCTCAGGGTTCAGGGTTCGACGGAATCGGTCTCGGATAACGGAAGTCGATCTTGTCGCATCCGAGAAGACGAACTTGGTTTGGTGTCGAGGGCGCATCGGATTTTCCCTGGTCGGTGTCGATCTTGTCGTCGATGGCGAACTTGAGTGGGTCGGGTACCGGGGTCTTCGGATCCGTGAAGTAGATCTTGTCGCACGGTGTCCGGGGTAGACGAACTTGTCGTATTCGCATCGGCGTTCTTGGCGTTCGGGTTCTCGACTCCGCATCCGGGTCGGCGCGCTCGAGGTCTCGGCCTTCGGAAGATCTTGGGGTTCCGGCGGGTTCGTTGTCGGTGGTCTTTGAGTCGCACAACTTTCACTTGTCAATGTCGGAGCCGAAAGGATCATGGCCACCACATCAGTACAATATGAGGCCGATACTGCGAAGAGGCCCATGTCATGTGTAGACGTTGTCTCGAACGCCTTATGGTCGGGATGCAACAGAAGGTCGACGAGCGGGTGACGAAGAGGGGCGAGCACGCGTGGGTAGAGAAGGCCCGAGCCAGGACGAGGACATCAGCGGACAAGGCGGTGACCACAGCGGGGCGAGGGGGCCACCGACGTCGGGCGAGGTGAGGCCGTGGCGTCGCAGGGCAGCGGGACGACCGAGGGCGACGCGGGTGGCGCGACGGTTGCTGGCGAGCTTGGGGAGGAGGGCGGAGCGCGGGCTCGACGGCGAGCGGCGGGTCCGCAGGCGACGCTGGCGGCGGACGCGTCGAGGGGCGGAGGAGGAAGGTCGGAGGCGAGGCGGTGGATGGGGGTCGCCGGCGAGCCGGAGAGAGGAGCTCGGGCGGAGGACGGCGGCACGGAGCGAGCTTGGAGACGCAGCGCGCACGCTACGGGCGATGCGGTCGCCATCATGGCGGTGGAGGCTCCCAGGCGAAGCTTGGTGGCGACGAGGAGGAGAGGAACGGGGCCGAGCGAGCTGCTGCGGGCGGAGCCGAGGAGAGGCGCTGAGCGGCGGGAAGCTCCGGGCGAGGAGCTGGTAGAGGCGGTGGCGGGGCACGGAGAAGGGGCGGCGCCGGAGTGGCGGCGGCGCCATGCGGGAGGCTCGGGCCCTGGCGGCGGAGAGCGAGGATGGGGCGAGAGAAACGGGGAGGCAGGCGTGGGGGAGAAGGAAGGGGAGGGGATGGAGGCGAGGGCGCGGCCCGCGGGCGTCGACGGGAGGCCGGGCTCGGGGAGGAGCCACGCGGGGCTAGGAGGGGGAGGCGCCAGGGAGACGAGAGGGAGGAAGAAGGCACGGGGCGCGTCGGTGGGGGTGGGACCGCGGGCAGGTGGGTGGGACCGGCAGGAGGCTTGTGGAGCGGCTGGATGAGGGAGTGGGGAAAGGAGTGGAGGCAGGTGGGGCTGTGTGGCGTGTGTAGGGCCAGGGTGGGTGGTTGCAGCATGGAGGGGTGAGGGGGAGGGATGCAGTGAGGTGGCGGGCACTGATTGGAGGGAGGATAGGGCCAGGGTGAGGTGGCGATCAGAGATTGGAGGGGGTGATGTGGCTGGGGCTGGGTAGGTTAGGGTTAGGTAGGAAAAGATCTGGGTTGTCCGATTTTGTACTGGGGGTGGCCGACTGGGTCGGATCGGCCTGGTTTGGCTGCCCCCTAAAATTAATATAAAATTTTATGTATTGTTTAAAAGACTTGTGCAATTTATTTTTAGACAAATAAAATATCCGGAAGGGTCCGGGGTTTATTTTGAAATAGAGAGGGATCTTTGTAGAAAGCAAAAGTAGGTTTTAACAAAAAATAGTTTTAGTCAATGAGCTGCATGATGATGTCATGATGATGCAATGCACAAAATCAACGCGATTTTCTAGTAGTGGTTTTAGCGGGATGCCACAATACCTAGACAAAGTTCTGAAGAGGTTCAGAATGGATAAGGCAAAAAAAAGGTTCAGTGCCCATGTTGTCAGGTAAGATATTGAGCAAGGCTCAGTTTCCATCTATGATAAACGATAGAGAAGCTATGAGCAAAGTGCCTTATGCCTCGGTCATAGGTTCTATCATCTATGCCATACTGTGTACTAGACCGGATGTGTCCAGTGCTCTTAGTTTGACGAGAAGATACCAAAGTGATCCAGGAGTGGAACACTGGACAACCATGAAGAACATCCTAAAGTATCTAAGTAGGACTAAAGAAATGTTCTTAGTCTATGGAGGTGATGAACATCTCGTCGTAAAAGGTTACGTCGACGCTAGTTTCGACACTGACAAGGATGATTCTAAATCTCAGACAGGATACGTTTATATTTTGAATGGAGGAGCTATGAGCTGGAGAAGCTGCAAGAAAAGCGTGATCCGGGATCTACAGTAGAAGTGGAATACATGGCTGCTACAGAAGTGTCAAGTGAAGGAGTTTGGATCAGGAACTTCATCACTGAGCTTGGTGTGGTTCCAAGTGCCTTGGACCCACTGGAGATATTGTGTGACAACACTGGCGCCATAGCACTGGATAAGGAACCAAGATATCATCCAAAGACCAAGCACATCAACCGCAAGTTTCATATAATTCGAGATTATATAACAGATGGAGATCTGAAGATTAGCAAAGTACATACGGATCTGAATGTCGCAGATCTGTTGACTAAACCTCTTCCACGAGCAAAACATGATCAGCACCTTAGTGCCATGGGTGTTAGATTGTTGCCATATGTAAACTAGATTATTGACTCTAGTGCAAGTGGGAGACTGTTGGAATTATGCCCTAGAGGCAATAATAAAGATGTTATTATTATAATTCTTGTTCATGGTAAAGTTTATATTCCATGCTAGAATTGTATTAAGCGGAAACTTTGATACTTGTGTGGTTTATGAACAACACCGTGTCCCTAGTATGCCTCTATGGACTAGCTCATTGATTAATGATGGTTAAGGTTTCCTAACCATAGACATGCGTTGTCAATTAATAATGAGATCATGTCATTGAGAGAATGATATGATGGACAGACCCAAATTAAGCAGAGCAATTAGATCGTGTCATCGTGTTCATCTTTGCGAAGCTTTTTTTCTTATGTCAAATATTGTATTCCTTAGACCATGAGATAATGCAACTCCCTGGTATCGGAAGAAATCTTTGAGGTCATCAAACGTCATCCTATGAGAGGGTGATCATAAAGGTGTCTCTCAGGTGATCGGAAAGTACTTGTTGGGTTGTATGTATCGAGATGGAATTTGTCCCTCCCAAGTCGGAGAGATATACTTCGGGCCCACTCGGTAATCGATATCAACACCGCTTGCAAGCAAGTGGTTAAGGAGTTAATCACAAAGTGATATCGGATTACGGAATGAGTAAAGTACTTGCTGTGAACGAGATTGAACTAGGTATTCCGATGCCGACGATCGAATCTCGGGCAAGTAAAATATCGCGCGACGAAGGGAATATATATATGGGATTAATTGAATCCTGGCATCGTGGTTCATCCGATATGATCATCAATGAATATGTGGGAGTCAATATGGGTTTCGCACTTACCGTTGATTATTGATAGAAGATCATGTCTGCATATTCTCGAACCCGTAGGGTCACACACTTAACGTGTCTCGACGCTAGGATAGAATGGATAATTGGTTTATGAGTTTTTGTTCGGAGTCTCGGATGAGATCCAGGACATCACGAGAGGTTCCGCAATGGTCTGGAGAATAAGATTCATATAAGGGAAAGCAGTTTTTGGATTTCAGAATTGTTTCGGAATGTTTGGTATTATACCAGAAAGTTCTAGAAGCTTCCGGAGTGGGACCAACGTGGCCCCACTTGTCGGGAGGGGGCGTGGGACTATGAGGGAGTGCCCTGGCCGCATTGGGCCAGGGGCACAAGGCCCCATAGGCCCAGTCGGCCAAGCCCTAGGGGAAACCCTAGGGAGAGCTTATAGAAGGGGGGGAGGGAACTTGCCCCCCACTCCACCCCATGTGGCCGCCGGCCCTAGGGCTTGGATGAGGGGCAAGGGCAGCCGGCCAACCCTCTATATAAAGAGGGCAGGGGCGCACCCTCCCCCCCACACCTCCTCCAACCCTAGCTGCCTACCTGCTGCCCTCCTCTCTCTCTCTCTCTCTCCCGACTGCGCGTAGGCGAAGCCCTGCCGCAGAAACTCTCCACCTTTGCACCACGCCGTCGTGTTGTAGATCCAATCTATCTCTCCACCCCACTTGCTGGACCGAGGAAGGAGAAGACGTCGAGGTGTCATACGTGTGCATCTCTCGGAGGCGTCGCCACTTGCGGTGTTGGATCGGATCGGATCGCGAGGAGGAGAAGGCTAGTACGACTACATCAACCATGTTCCGTTGAACATTCCTCTGTGTGATTTCTTAAAGGATATAAAGATCTCATCTATCCCCCCTCGTTGTTTGCATCTCCTAGATTAGATCTTGGCTTCCCCGTTCGCATCCATAGAATTTTTTTTAATTTACTATGCTGTGAAACCCTTCATAATTAGTCAAGACGACACTCGGCTCTGGACTCTGGATACTTTTTTTTACAGGAACCTTTTTCCATTTCTTTTCCCTTACAAATGATAACAAGACATTTCTCATTTCAACGATTTTTCATACAATTTTAAGCTTAGAAATTCGTCCCAAATTTATGCCTTCTCATACAATTTCAACATTACACCCGGTGCAATTACCATACCACCTACAAATGCCCAAATGTAATTGCAAATTTGTGATTGATCTTTGAGCTTTCTAATCTTCAGGTTCACCCTACTTAGCTCCACGGCTACCTCTCTGTCAATGAGTGCTCCGCCCTTCGTCTCTTCTGCTGGAACTCGCGCTGCGTCCGCTACCGTCTGTGGCAGGATAGGCAACCATTCTTCATGCTCTTCTACGGGCTCATTCATGAGCGTCCGGGCTAGATCATTGACCCAAAGGAAAAAACATTTCACCTGCAAGCACGCCAAACAGATCAACCCCCGTATTGCTAAAGGATCCTGACCACAAAAATAGTGAAAATGCGCGTCGCTTACCCCATTCAAGCTTCACACATAGAACGAACGATTGATGTTCTTCGGGGTGCGCGAAAGCCTCCGATCAATGCCTGCCTGGCACCTCAGATAGAGGAAGATCGGCATCTCCATGCACGTCGAATTCTCGAACCACCAGGTAGCACATGAGCTTGCGGAAGACATGGAGCTCAATTCCTACTCACCGTTGCAAGCTCCAACCCCGTCCCCGCCTCCAATTCCTTCTCAACGCTGCGAGCTCCTGGGGTGTGTTCTGCCGGTTTAAACGAACGCATGGCCAACGGATCTGTATAGGGTATGCGTCTCCGTGGTCTCACAGGCAGCAACGGTCCGATTTTAAAAGGGTATGCGTCTCTCCCCGGTCCCACCTAAAGGGCCGAGTCAAGAACGTTGACCTGGCAGAAACGACAACATGGACGGAACGATTTGGTGCGCTCGAAGTAGTGGTAAAACTAAGCACGATTTTAGCATAGTGGTAAAACTGAGCACATATATGCATCTAGTGGTAAACAAATAATTAACCCTTTAGGTAATGATAGAACAGGGACAATGATAACCGACAAATGCACGGGATTGTTTAACACCTATCAATGTGTAAGCATAAATATTGATGGGCAGGAGTAAGAAGGTAAAGTATTTTATTCTTTCTAACTAGAGTGTCATTATTATAATTCTCTATGCACTAAACAAACTAAATAGACTAGGATGATTGAGATTTAAAACTAAAAGTAGAAGTGCATAAAATTAAAGAGAGTGATTTGTTGTTGCTAAGACCAAACAATGTCTAAAACGCATGCATGAGGTGATAAACGTGATGTTCCATGGATGATGTCATTGATATAATAATAAATAAAATAGCTTAAGATTCTTTTGTTTTGTGAATGAAGGTTCTTAAATAGCTTATGTTTTATATTTCTGTATTAAAATGTTCGCCCATTGAGGAAATGAGCGTATAATTACTTGAATACCACTTCTTCCTACAAGTTATTTCCCTGATATTTACTATCTGCAATGACATAGATAAGCATACATGGTTCTTTTACATTAGCTATCAGTTAGATTTTTATGGATGCTAATCGAGCCAAAGTAACTTCCTTGATAATAATAGTAAAATCGCTGGATTGTAGCCATGTCCTATTGAACCTTCAAGATTAAAAAGCTATAGGAACTAGCTAAATGTCCGTGCGTTGCTACGGTTGCACATATTTATCACAACACATATAGAATAAAATAAGGGCAGTACTACGCGTCCCCCGGGGGATATTTGCCCCGGATCCCCCGGGTCGACAGCGTGACACGTGTCCCTAAAAATAGCACTTCCTCCCGCTTTTGCTACAAATGACCCAATTTTGCTACATAATGTCCTGTTTTTGCTACATGTAGCAAAAAACGGTTCATCCCAAAAAATAGAAAAATAGACTGGATCTCGCCGGAGAGTTCGCCGAAGACCTCACCGGAGACCACGAAGCAAAAAAATTGAACTAATGTAGCAAAATCGACTTCGCCGGAGAATCGCCGGGAGATCTCGCCGGAGACCTCGTAGCAAGAAGTTTGTGCTATTGTAGCAGAATCAGAAAACATATGTAGCAATATAATTATGCTAATGTAGCAAAAGCCGTCTTCTTCGGAGAAAAAACTTGTAAGAAAAAAATGCCATGTAGCAGCGCCGCTCGCCGCAGGTAGCAACACCAGAAGCCGTATGTAGCAGGACCGGTCGCCATGTGTAGCAGGGCCTCTCGCCGAAGGTAGCACCACCGCTCACCGCAGGGTAGCAACGACTGTCACCATAGGTAGCAACACCAGAAGTCGTATGTAGCATGTTCGGTCACGGTGTGTAGCATCCCCGCCGTCCGCACATAGCAATGCTGCCAACGTTGGAGAGAAGCGCAGATTCATGGGCGACACCATGGGAGGTGGCGGAGCAGGCGACAGCTGCAGTGGTGGAGGCAGAGGGTCCGTCCCTGCAGCAAGAACGACGGACGAGCCACGCATCCTCCTCGACGCCATGGCGTGGCGGAGCGGCCAGCGCCCCCATGGCGCGGCAGGGCGGAGCAGCGGGTCCGCCCATGGCGCGGCGTAGCGGAGCAGCTGGAGGGGTGGAGGCGGAGGGTCTGCCCATGGCTCAGCGTCCCATGGTGCGGCGGAGCGGATCGCGGGTGGAGACGGGGCAGCGTGGTAACCTCCAGTCAAGAATCGAGACGGCCGCCGGGCGAAGCAGACGAGGGCGCGGCGCGTCGGAGGTACAAAGGGCGGCGATGGCTGCAGCCGTGGGGGAAAACACGGGATAGAGCTTGCTGGGAGGAGATAAGATTAGTGAGGCCCACCACGAGTCAAACCGCAGTCCACCACAAGTCCTCAGCGTGCAACGCAACGGAAGGGCGCGACCCGGGGGATCAGATCATTCGATCCCCCGGGGGAACAGTATCATTTTCCATAAAATAATGCATGTGAATATTCACGTGTATGGAAAAGATAACACCTAGTATAAGAATGATAGCACACTAAGATTTCACCCCACTTAAATTGTATTTCATTAAAAAGGTCCGATTTTATGAGTATAGCTTAAGGATCTAACTAATTTCTAATTTTTGACACGTCTTTAGATATTCTCATATAATTTGAGAATGTTGTTTTAGCCATTTACTCGGTACTTGAGCAAGTGTATTAAGATTTTCTTTCTCTGCTCATAACCATCCTACATGAAATTACTTATCATTACCATCAAAATATCACATGGGAATAAAAAATGAAATTAGAATACTCACCATACAAATTGAATAAACCAAACCTTTTATATGGTCAAATTGATAGGAAGAATTGACGTGGTACTCCTCCTTCTTATTTTATGATGCGATAATTTTTTACAAATTTCCTGTTTTAAGATGCGTATTGTGGAGAGGAGCCGAAACAAGTGCGACATGGACCCTTTTGCACCGACTACAAGATGCATGCATTATTTATGGGTCAATCTTTCCATATTCTTTCTTCCTCTTATTCTCTCCATCCCGTTCGACTCCTCTTCTTATTTTCCCTCTCACTCCTTGGTTTCTTGCTTCCTTGCTTTACTTATAATATTTTTCCAAGTTGGTTATAATTCTATACTTATATATGTTGCGATTAGAGATATTAAATATTCCAGGGATTGGTAAGACAATTGTTGATTTCATCGTGACCAAGGCAGTAGACGATTGGGTCTAAAACATTTTCCTCCCTATTTTTTGCCAATCACGTATCCTCCAATGCAGACTGATCGACGGAGGGGCTAACGGTGAAAATATCTCTCTGTGTGTTTAGTTTTGCATTCTTGCGTGTCAGATTTTCCAATTAACTAATTCTAGCGATTAAAGCGGACATGCATTGATAGGTTTCCTTTTAAACGGATTGCGCACCGTGAATTAATCTCTTCACTGCATGTAGATCGTGATTGTTACCAACGGTATAAGAAGGGAGAAGGTTGCAGTGGAGAGTAATTACAGGAGCAGAGAAGGAAGTAAATAAGCACTGCTCGCAAATCATGCCTTAATCCATGAAACATGCATATTTCAAATTTACACATTAAATTCCTAAGATCTGATTACATGCGGTGTGATTACTTAGAAAATTATTATTATTATTATCCCTTTTAATTGTGCATGCAATCCTGGATTTTTGTTTATGACGTGATTATTTACATCTTTCCTTATTCGGTTGTGAAACCCGCGAAAGGTCGGATGTAAATCGGATGGTCTAGATGCCTCCAATGTTTGATGTCAAAGTATCAAAGTGGACGTACCAACACCAACTTCTTTTTAATAGTAAAGATTATTTGACACCACAGTGAAAAAACGAATGGTGTAACAAGAGATTTGAGTAGATGGAATTTTCCTCAAAAAATAATGCAATGCAATTCTTAGGAAAAGAGAATATATGGATTCCAAATCTATGGATCAAACGACATAGGAAATTTCCAATTAATGAGACCTAAAAAAATCATATAGTATTCATTTGAACCAAAGGAGCCTATGCTCTACACATCGGTTTCTCATCTTATAATTCTTGCTATGTAAAAATTCATGTCCGTCGACTTGTTTAAATATTTCTGGTTTAAATTATATCTTCCTTTTGTATAAAACCACTGAAACACACACTCACTTTTTTCAATATTAAACTTATTAAATTATATTTTAAAAATAAATAGTAAAATATGTAAAGTATTCTAGCCCGTGCATGAGACGATTAGTATATCAAAGACAATGTTAACATATTTTACATTGTCACAGAAAAGACATATCAGTCCATTATTAAACTAATCCAGGCACAATTCAAATACAAAGTGTTCATGTAAGGTACTGAAACCAGCAGGACCGAATAGACGTCCATGCAGGGGAGAGCACATCATGTTCCTAGCTAATTTATTATATCCTGGTCGGCAGCGTTACCATTGTACCCACTCCAAGTATTCCCTGTACAAACAAAAAAAAACAGATTATGTAGGGTGTCCACATAAAACTGCTTTATATGATCAATAAAATGGAGAAAATATGCTATGCTCATCAGCTATCAGCGGGAAGGGTTTGCTGCTCTCCACACAAGGCATGAGCTGTGACAAGATACATCATGCAAGGAAATGCTACCAACAAAAGTTATTTAGGACTCCCAAATAAAATTAAGAACTTGATTTGTAAGCTGCAACTACACAAAAATATAGTACTGAAAAATAAACTTACATCAACATTTTACAAACTTTAATTTTTGAAGAGCGTGAAGTCAAGCAGTTGCGATGGAATGAGGTGTTGATCGTTGTATTGTGTGTTGTGAGTTTCTATCAGGTGACATCTTTTACTAAAAAAATGGTGAAATTCTGAAAAGGTTAAATGAAACAAGAAGATGCCTTCATGTAAATATTTAGAACAATACCTGCTAGCTAATAACTTGTCTAGTTCATCAGCACTGAGCTCACGGTCCACAATCCCATCAGTCAGTACGCCAGTTCCACCTAATGTGCCGGCTGTTCCATTGTCCAACTCAAGGTATTCCCTGTACAAACAAAAAAAGATTATGCAGGGTTTCCACGCAAAACTGCTTTAGATGATCAATAAAATGGAAAAAAAAACTATATGCTCATCAGCTATCAGCGGGTTGGGTTTGCTTCTCTCCACACAAGACATGACCTGTGACAAGATACATCATGCAAGGAAATGCTACCAACAAAAGTTATTAAGGACTTCCAAATGAAACTAAGAACTTGATTTGTAAGCTGCAACTACACAAAAATATAGTACTGAAAAATAATCTTACATCACCATTTTACAAACTTCAATTTTTGAAGAGCGTGAAGTCAAGCAGATGCAATGGAATGAAGTGTTGATCGTTTTATTGTGTAATGTGAGTTTCTATCAGGTGACATCTTTTACAGAAAAAATGGTGAAATTCTAAAAAGGTTAAATGAAACAAGAAGATGACTGCATGTAAATATTTAGAACAATACCTGCTAGCTAATAACTTCTCTAGTTCATCAGCACTGAGCTCACGGTCCACAATCCCATCAGTCAGTACGCCAGTTCCACCTAATGTGCCGGCTGTTCCATTGTCCAACTCAAGGTATTCCCTGTACAAACAAAAAAAGATTATGCAGGGTTTCCACGCAAAACTGCTTTAGATGATCAATAAAATGGAAAAAAAAACTATGCTCATCAGCTATTTAAGGACTTCCAAATGAAACTAAGAACTTGATTTGTAAGCTGCAACTACAGAAAAATATAGTACTGAAAAATAATCTTACATCACCATTTTACAAACTTCAATTTTTGAAGAGCGTGAAGTCAAGAAGATGCGATGGAATGAAGTGTTGATCGTTTTATTGTGTAATAATGTGAGTTTCTATCAGGTGACATCTTTTACAGAAAAAATGGTGAAATTCTGAAAAGGTTAAATGAAACAAGAAGATGACTGCATGTAAATATTTAGAACAATACCTGCTAACTAAAAACTTCTCTAGTTCATCAAAACTGATCTCACAGTCCCCATTCCCCTCAGTCGCTACATCACTTCCACCTGATGTGTCGGCTGTTCCACTTTCATTGGTGCTCACCGGGCTCAAAGGGTCAGTGAGGTTCTGAGGCTGCGGTGGACTGATCTGACCAGCAGCAGCATCTCCATGAATTGCCTTGGTCATATCTGCTGGTGCTGTGCTTTGGATGACCATGACCTCGTTGTCACCCTGGCCCTGCAGGTAGCTTCTCAGCAGCTCTTCACCTTCACCATCATCCACAGTCACTGCAGGCCAAGGCGACATCGATATCCCACCGGTGATGCTGTCGTACCTGAGTTGAGATATCCTCGGAAGTTCTTGTTGCTCTGTAGGGTTTGGGTTATCCATGGTACGAGTCATGCTATTAGTGGGCATTGCATGCTGAACTGGTTGTGCTAGATAGTTGGACGGCACCATGTTTCCACTGGCTGAAAGTCCACCCAGACCATTACCATAACCTTCAGGTGTAGCCTGATGTACTTGTCGTGCTGGGTTGGACGGCAGTGATGCATTGACCATGCTTCCAGTTGCAAGAAGACCATTGCCATTCTGACAATCATAACCATTTGCAGTAGCATTGTCATTGAAATTACCATTACCATACTGATAATCATAACCATTCCCATATTTTCCTCTACAATTACCATTAGCATCGCCATGGTGGTTGCCATTGTTGTAGAGATGTCCAACATGACTAGCTCTGTAGATCTCATTTCCAAGTGGTGATGCACCATTACTTAGCAGGTTTGTTTGGTTAATATTTGCAGCTACCTGAGGTCCCATATATAATCCCGAACTTCCAGGTGTCGAATAGTTCTTCTTCCAAATATCAGAATGAGATGAGCTAGCCATGGGCATGGCTGATAGATCATCATCAGTCAGGCACTCGCCTCTGTATTTCTGAAATTTCAATATATGTAAAGACATCAAAACATAGAAAACAACAACGGGTAGATGCTTGGGTATAGGTGAGTGTCATATCTGATAATGTCATAATCATATAAATACGGCACAAATTTAAAGCTTAGTTTCAGATCCAAGCTAGAAACATCAACTAGCTAGTCAAATCATACCTCCATATGTCGTTCGACTTTATCCATAGTTAGTTGTACACCTTGAACCTCCAAAAGACCCCGTATCCCTCTTGCACAATAATCTGCATTAGAAATACACAGATGTGTCAAATGGGCAGAGACTAGAAAGACCGATAAAATCAATATCCATCCATATATGTGATTTTTTAATCCAGGCCTAACATGATTAATTCGTCCCAAATTACATGCCCCTTGGCTACACATCCAAGATAATTATAAGAAGAAAACCTCCAAATTATCAGAGGTGAATAAGTAAAACATACAAGCGCAATACCTACTAGTACCTTAAAACATGCCTACAATTTTTTTGGAACCCTAATCGCGTGTGGTAATCCAGGGCACGACCCACTAGCAACGCCACGTGGCAATGTCAGGATGGAAGTTGCCATCCAGCCATTGGTTGAAAAATCAAATGGTCCCAAGAGATTTTTTTTTGATAGTGAGGAGACGAGATTTTTATTTTAAAAAAATCCGATTTTAAAGACATTCTCTCGGACCGAAAGGACTCAAAGTTGACAACTCTCACTCTCAAAGGATGCATGCAAAATCTCTCTCCTTAAGCGCATACCCAATACATAGTAATCCACACTCTGAACCTCTACCACCCAGGAACTAGCACGACTTTGACCCCATTAGTTCCCTTTGAAGTTAGAGAACTACTCGAGATCTATGAACCGCCACAGAATCTCTTCTCCCCCAAAGCCTTGGTTCAGCGTACTGAGGTCCACTGCCTCTCACTAGCGAATTGTCTGCGCCTCGCTGAAGAGAACATGTTGATTTTTAGGTGAATCTACTTGTGTGTTTTAATGTAGTTTTGATGTGAGAATTCAATTCCACCCCAATCTCAATAGATGATGGATCTTAAAGAGAGATATCTATTTTGGTTGAGTAGGCGATGAACCACTACCATAATATGTACGACATAAATTTAGTAGATACATTTCACCACTCGAGGATCCACAAGGAAAGTAGGAGGACAAAAATATTAGAGGTTTTATTCTCTTGTAGTTGTAGATGAGGAAACGAGAGAAGTAAGACAATTGGTGTGGCCACTCCAAGGGTGTCACTGCCATTACCAACCTAGGCAAGGAAGAGGTAGTAGAAGCTTTTATGATCCACCAAACTAGTGTGTATCCATGATAACCTTAGATTTGCAAATCATCACAAAGTCTTAGGTGTTATATGTCCTGATTTTACGTAATTAATGGTGCATCCGAGCTCCCATGCATGAACCACTGGGCTGTCAAACAGAATGTGTTGGATCTTTAGGTATATCTACTTTTCTTTTTATACATGGTTCCAATGTGGGAACATAGCAACAATGGGATAAAGGGGCGAAGTTCTTACCAGGTTTTTCTCTCTAGTAAAGGGTGGATCTTGAAAAAGTATTACCTCCATACAAAAATAAGTGACTTAGATTTATTTAGATTCGAATCTAGACATATTTTAGTGTATAGATACATGTGAATCTAGACAAATGAAAATCACTTATTTCTAGACAGAGGGAGTATCGTTATGCTCGGTTGTGTTGTTTTAACGGTTTTGGTTTGTTTGATCTTTGTAATGACTTTTGCTACACTTTGTTGTTTTAATAATGAATAAAGGGTGTGTGCATCGCTCGATGCAGAGACCGGTGCTTCGTTCCCCATTTCAAAAAAAACTTTTTTAAGAACCTAATATTGTGCTTTTATGTGATCTACATGCTGGAACATGGGGACAACGAGATTGAGTGTAAAAGTTCATACCAATTCTTTGGGAGTGTTTGTTTAGGATTTTTGTGGCTTTCCGGTGTGAAAAGGCAGTCAAATCTAAACAAATGTGTCGTAGGCCTTCAAGAGTACCTACTTTTAGTGAGAATGCATAGATTACGAGTAACACCCAAATATAGAAAATTAGTCATTCATCGCTAATTGCTACCATGGAAAAGTCGAATGACAAATTTGGAGGCTTGATGGACTTGCCAATGATCAAAGTAAGAGAAGCAAGGATGCTATCCTAGATCACCCCAAGGGTGGCATTGCAACTATTGAACGATGCAAGGGGGACTTCACAGATGATTTTGTAAGGAGGCATGCTTCAGTGCTCCCCCTCTCTAAACATAGACAATATGATCTTTTGCTATTAATTAGTCTCTAATTACCTATTGGTTATATTGAGTGCTTAGATCAAAAATCTAAACTCATATTACCCATGTGTATACTCACATGGTATTCCTGTACGGGGAATCTAATTGCCAGTTGTCCTCAACATAAATGCCCCGATGAATGCACGTGAGGGTGAGGACATGGCCGCCACGAGACACGGAGGTAGAGGCAGCATCGCCATTTCCTCTTCCCTCGCACCTCCCCTTACACCTTGCATCCAACTTGTCATCCTTTGCTAACTCAATTATAAGCTAGTGTGCGCGCAATGAGAGGATCGAATTTGTAATCTCGTCGATCGATGCCTCTAGTGACGACGACGCACGATACTCATAGAAGGCCACTACTGTTAGGATCAAAGTACAAGCAAACATCGTATGGTTGTGTGGCAAGTTTAAATATTAGCAAACAACCCTAGTTAAATGGCGGTCCAAGCTAATCATTACTATAATCCTTGGAAGCTAGCTAGAGCCATTGGTCATGGGTTCTCGAGTGCCAATTCTGCAATGCACCAGGAGCTAATGGTGATGGTCCTGATTACAGGTACCTTAACTAGAGCCCACAGAGATTTTAGCGCAGGGATGAACAACCCATGTCGTCGTCGGATACACAGTAAAGGCGAAGCTGGTACTCGTCTTGATACCGCTATGCCTAAAAGTAGTTGTCGAGTGTGCACCACTTCTCTACCAGCCGCCGCCTATATGCCTTGATGTCGTTGCCTAGGGCACATCACCGCCCGTATAGTCGAGGCCTGATATCGCTCGCCATCAGTAAGGACGAAGCCACCATGAATCATGTGCGACAAGAACGGGTCCACCATGATATACATATTCCATATGTTTAAGAATGTGTATACAGGGCTATATAGGAGTTAACTATCCATTAATGATGAATTTATAATTAGTTAAATACTATCATACCCTTAGTTATGAAAGGGTACAGAGCAATATCAGCCGTTGTTATGTTTAAATTTGGATAGTGCATTGTACCGAAACAAAAGTGTTTTACAAGTTTCTAAACATGCATAGCCTTGGTAGCACGAGATCTTCTTGATAATTTCCATGGCTTGACTTATGAATGCTTTTAGATGAAAGCCTTTCTGCTAAGAGAATGAGTTCAATATTTTTATATGGAGTTACTTGTGTCTTTGGATGTGGTTTGACAAAGGAACACACTGGGAAGTAAGATAGATGGATTTCATGTTGAATATTCCAATAAATGTTGGATCTTAAATAGGTATTATATTTTAGTGAAAAAGGTACCCGGTTAAATTTTTGTCATGGTAACCCCCTAACTATGGTATAAAGTTACACATTTTTATCTCATAGAAAAGTTAGAGGATAAATAAGGGAGGCTCAATGGACTTGTCAATGAAGAAACAAGAAAGGCACCTGTCGAGGGGTAACCTCAACAATGCCCATTATTATGGACTTATGGTTTCGAGGAAAGAGGAGCGTTGGTGATTTCGTCGGCTTATCATATAAACAAGGGAGTCGATGAAAGTTTGATTAATGGCAAAGAGGATTATAGAGTCACTGATTCGCTAGATGCAATCTAACTCACGGCGGATTGTGGGTTGCTAAAAGCTAAGGTGCCTTCTCCCTCGGCTCCTCCTAGCCTTTATATGGGAGGCTAGATCTCGGAGCCAAGTTCGGGTCGGTTACAAGTTGGAATCATGATTTAACAACTATGTCAGTTTATACGTATAACTTGATCTCCACGCCTGGTTCCTGGGCTTCAGGTGCTTCCAGGACTCGTGGTTTCTTGTGGGCTTTATGGGCCATAACTTAGATCACAACCAATGGTAGCCACTTATTTTCTCTACCTAGGTGAGCAAGAGTCTTAAATGTGTTTATTAGTTACATCACAAACATGACCACCAAGGTGTTCCTTCCATTTTTTACCCAAGGGTGTCACTTCCATTCTCGACCAACACATGATCAACATCCATTTAGGAATTTTTGTCGACTTAATTTCACTCATCGTCTATTATGCTCGAGACTCATTATCAAATCCAATATGTTTTTAACTTTTTGTATGATCTCCTTGTGTGATTAGATAAGTTTTGAACGTGTGAACATAGTAGATCTGTGATAGATATACAAATATATAAAATTACTCCTTAACTAGATTCAATGGTGGATATGTATGCATTGTCTATTTTTCTAAGGAGACACTTGACTACTTGTACCTCATAGAATTCACCACTTTATAGAAATCAAAAGCTATAGGATAGAGTATGTATTCTTGGTCCGATGCAAAGAAAGTATGGTAAGCGGGGTAGGTGGCTCATCTTGTCCAAGGATATCATAACCATTATTGACATAGGCAAATAGGTAGTCTTTAATTCTATTGGAGTTGACCAAACTTATCCAACCCTATAAACACGAGAAGTTTCTTGAGATATGAGAATATCAACGAAAAGAATACCATGTACTTTTCGCTTTCTTGGATGTACTTCCAACTAATCATTGGATTCCTTATGAAGGTAATATTGTATATATTTTTGAAGATTCTTGGGTGTTTCATCATGGTCCAAACGTATGAACATAGGGGCAACAATATTAAGGGCAATGTGGTACTAAGTTCTACCTCGACTCCAATTAATGTTGGGCCTTAAAGAGACATGTGTTTTGGTTGAGATGTTACTTGATGAATGATTGTTAGAAAAGTGTGTGTTTGTCACTCAATAAAATCCATGTCAAAATGGGAGGACAAATAATGGGTCTCGGCGCACTGGCAATTTAGATAATAGGAGAATCTGATTATCCATCCTAGCTTAGTTGTTGGGTATCATTGAGATTGTTGACCTAGGCTAGGAATGTGTTTTTGATGCTTTTACAAATTAGCAAACTTGTGCACCTATTTATACACAAATGTTTTCTCAAGAATATTAAACGATTTCCCAATCCCCATGCTCTAGATATTTTTTTTGACATATTGCCTCCCACTGTTTTTCATGCCCAAGCCTTTGGGCATTGTTGGTGATAGCATAATGGATCTTTTTAGACGAAGACACTCAATGTGTTTAAACATGATCTAAAATTGGTAACAATGTTAAGGGAAATTTTACATTCCAGTTCTTTATCTACTCTCATTAACAATCGATCTTTAAGAGGTACATATTAGATGTCATAACATATCAAATGGTTCATGATGGTGCCACCCAAATATGGTAAAAATTGTTGTTATCCCCGCTCAATGCCCATCACAAAAAAGCGGAGGATAGAGATTTAGATGTTAGGCACCCATGAAAAAAAAGTATAAGACATAAGGATTCTTTCCTCGATGACCCTAAAAAATACAACATTCTATTGCCGAACTAGGTCTGGAAGAGGTCCTTGCAGCTTTCAATTGTTATTGCACTTGTGTAGCCAATGCAACATGAGTGGTTTTCATGATCCATGAACTAATACACACTCTTCCATGATAGATCTAGGCATTTCCTTCAACACACCACCACTGCAATCTCTCACAGCCAAATTGTCGTGTCTCTGTCGGATCAAATATGTTGAACCCTTTGAAACTACAATTGTTTGACTACAGGTGGATTGAAGATGGATACATACCATGTATGGAATCATGGAGTAATGTTCATACTGATTAGTCTTATGTTTCCATAAATGATGGATCTTAAGAGCGTGCAGTGGTAGAGTTAGTCAATCACCAAGCTTGTGAGTTGTTTGTTTGTCGCAGTTTTACTGACATGTATAACCCATATGCTAACAATAGTTCTTTGGATAAACTTCCATTGATTTCAGGAATCTCCTACGATCTTCGGGAGATGGGTTTGACCCTATTGAAGAGGTATATATTTTTTAGGTGAAAAAGTACCGGACTACCGGTACCTCAAGATGTCACCCAAATACGGTAGGAAAGCTCCTAATTCATACCACGTACTAATAAAATTATCGTTGTTCAACCAAAATTTGATAGTTGAACTCTAGATCATGGAATGCCATAGAGAATGCCATTCCTCCATCTATGCATGCCTCAAGACACTTTGGTTGCTTCATAAAGAGTATAGTATCATGTTGCTTCCAAGACAAGATGAATCTTGTAGAATGCCTATTTGAGAAATTATTTGTAGATAAGAGGCTTATCATCTTAGATTTATAAATAAATCCCATATGGACACAGTGCGGTACAAGGTTTGGAGTTGCCTGGCAAGCCAGCATCAACACAATACAGAAGGACACAGTTCCACGGATGAAATAAAAGCAAAACTAGGGGAACCAACAGAAGTAACCCCAACAAGATTATTGATTTTGTTTTCTAGCTCTGGCTTTAAGCCTGGTCGCTTGTGCTTTCATCTTCCCAATCATGAGGGATATGCTCCCCTGATCCTTCCTTCAGCTCAACGATCTCCATAGCTACAAATAGACAAGGAGTTTATACAAATCATCAACAAAGAATGTTGAATAGAAATATATTCATGCATAACTCCGTTTAATATGTTCCATAGGGCCTAGGCAAGATCTTTTAAGCCTATCCACAAATGGCAGCATGTTTGGCTTGAGGTGCTCTAAAGAACAACAAAGAACAACTTAGGGAAGTAGGTGAGTTCCCATCTGCAATCCAACAGTTCCTTGATGCACGCCCAGAACAAATGAGCAAGAACACATGAAAAACGATGTGCTTTTGATATTCTTGTTTTTGGCACATGAGTCAAATACCAACTCCAAGGTCATATTGTTTTTTCACCTGATTGCGTTAGTTTCCATGGAAAGATTCCTATGTTTAGCGGGAGACTGGCTTTAAATTAATTATCGGTGTTTCTATTATCTTGAGATCCCTAGATGAGGTTGAAATCTATTTACCTATCCCTAGACCACACACAAACCACCACCACTAGAGGGGAGGAGGACACCTTGGTATCGAGTGCTACAAGGACTCCCATTGATCACGAATGGTCAACAAGGTTGTAGACTACACTCGCCTTCCACAGGAATTTTGGGTCTTAACGATGGATTACCAGGCTATCAAAAAAGGTCCCAACACTAGTTTTCCCCATGCCAAAGATTCCTCATTTGCACCATACATCCCATATAGTATCTTGATGTGTGGATCCAACTCAAGATGAAACTCGGGTTACCATCCAAGGAGAACCCATGACTAGGGTTTCACTGGTTCATGTAGGCCTATAATATCAATCCTCTATTTGTGCAATAAATCGTTCAATTGACATCACTACCCTAATTTTCCAAACCTGTGAATATTTCACTTGGAAATTCATGGGAAACGAGGGATCGGGTATCTCCTCATTTTGTGTTTCCTGGTCACCCTAAGACTAGAACCCTTCCTGCCATGCAGGTTGTTATTAGTAGGCCGCTTCCTTAGCTCAATACATGGAATAGAAGATGCTACTAACTCTGATGTATCCTCTAAAAGATCCAAGCAATACTAAGCTTTTTGGGCATGTGTGTGGGCCAACTCCTTGAAAGCCTCATTTTCAGCGAGCACTGATTACACTCGTTCATGAGCCCTAAAGGTTGATATCTGCTTAATAGGAGAGCCATTCTTCATATGGAAAATGAAATGGAAATCACTAGTTACTTTAATAAAATGAGAGACAAGGGGAGTATCAATCACTAGAGAAGAGGATCCACGTGTCAAAAAAAATCAATGGTGATATTCATCGCCTGCTACATCATGGAGGTGGTGTGTTTGCTTATGTTTCTTCTGTAGGTTGTCAACACCGGCACTTTTATTTGCATTACCTAAAATTTTGCATCCCCTAACACTTGGAAGACCTTTAAGCACTCCTAATACACATCATGTTGTCGACGAAGGCCTCGTTGGAACTGAACGTGTCCAGGTCCACCCGATGCAGGTCAAGAGGCCATGTCTACACGATATGTTTCCACTATGGGTTGAGACTTGCATGGCGACTTATATGAGAGGGATCCAAAGATACCTTGTACAAGGAAGCACTTGGACAGATAAAGGAGAGTTATGGACAATTACTCAACTCATATGTTTTAGCCACTGCTACGAGGCATGGGTTCCTAGTGTCTAGGAAGATTTTTTATTAAATATAGAGCTTTGCCCCACTATGATGTCCTCCCTGCTCACTTGGCCCAATTATAGAGACGAAGATAGATTCCGCCATGAGGCGGACACGAAAGGCCCATCTTCAAGAAAATTGGAGTTGTGTTTATTGAGCGGGCGAGAGATATGAAACTCGGGGGCCTTCTATGACATCTTGGGACATCTACTATTGGTAGAATTGACAGTGTCTAAGGAGGGGACAATGAATAAACTATAGGTCCACCATGGATCATTGGAGAAAAGGTGATTCCCAAGCATACATGCTCCCCTACCTCGCCACATATGCCACTCTTTGATTTGGGAGAAGCTTGATCATCTGGTGTTTTTTGTTCCACCTGTCCTCTATAAAGTTGTTTTGTCATCATGCCCCACCGACGGAGTAGGAGGGGAGCATGAGGTTGGTCTCCCCCTCTTCGGACATGAGAAGCCCACCTAACTCTAGTTCAACCCTCATAACGAAAAAGTCATTGCAATGAAAGATCTCAAAATCACCTCTAGCCCTCATGACTAGTAGTGGTAGGAGAGCCAACTAGCCACCCCTATGGCGTTGCGTGAAGAGTTGTATCCTTCCAAGGTGCTCCACCCCATCCCTTGCCATTTACACCACTATATCTAGACGAGGGAGGATGTGGTGTAGGAAGAACATGAATCCAATGGCACATGGTGGTTGGAAGGAGGAGAAACCTTCATCTGGCTAGTTGCCCACCCTCCCCTCTCACGTCAGGCGTTGTTGACCTTTCACGAGAGAGACAATGGAGGAACTCCTTGTTGCAACGCTAGTATTATTTGTGAAGATCTCGCGGGCACTTGTTCTAGTCGCCTTCCACCTGACACTGTAATGGATAACTGGCTGTGTACATCCCTTTCCTGGTCTCACAAGTGGCAACTGGAAACTTAGATTTGCGGTGAGCGCCCTATGCCCCACGGCTGCCTAATATTGACATGTTTGGGCATGGACATGCTATGTAGGTGGTATGGGACACCTGTGTTGATTGCATCAAGCCCTCTGTGTTAAATACTAAGGACCATGACCTTTCATACTTGGTCAGCAAAACTAGCATGTGGACTACTGCAACGGGGACTAAGGCCCATGAGGTCCGTATCTAGATGGTTCGACAATCTTTGGGTTTGACCTATTAGGTCCAACTACCTTTGGGAGAGGCCTAATCCAACCATGGACAAGACCATCCAACATGTGCCCGACCCTAGGCACATGAATCTCCCCTTCCCCAGATCTACGGTGGCGGTGTGACTGAGCATGTGGCCACTAGCGAGACACATGCCGAGCTCATCTAAATTGGCATTGAGCAAGGCACCAAAGGAGTGAAGGATGGGGCAAGTCACTTGGTCGTTCCAAACACAGATGACCACAAAACCGTAGTGTTGGATCCCTAAACAAGGAAACCGCTACCTGACCTCCTGGCGTGCATGCAGAACGAAGCAAGGCTCTAGAGACCAATATCTACCCTAGAGATCATGGCTAAAACCCATATCTTCTTCCACTCAACGCAAAACCCTTTGTCTAATAGCCCGAGATATGAGATGTCATAGATGGTGATGGCGGTCACCTCCAACATCGGGGGAGGCGATAGGAACCCCCTCCATCCTCCCTGCTGCCTCCTTGAGGACACCTCATTGGCGAGAAATGGGAAGAAAGGCCATCACTCCCCCCTCCCCCCGCGGCCACATGCCCGGTTGTCTTTGTTGCCTCCTCGTCCTCCCCTGCGAGCGCCTACCCCCTCCCCTTCCCACTAGGGAATGGCGCCCTGCTACGGGGTAACGGGGATGGAGCACCATGAGTAGGAAGCGAAGCATTGGTCACATAGTCTTCCGCCAGAGATCCAGCCCACAGCTGTATCGCCCATGTCTAGTGCTGATCAAGTTGGCCTTTGGTAGGGGTAGCCCCTATTGAGAACTGAAGTACTCCTAGTAGTTCATACTAGCCGAACCCCAAGATAGACTCTAAACGACCACAGAACGACGATCCAAAAACAAAGATCGAAGGGCCGAGACGTGAACACTCGGTACAATGCAAAAATATATGGGCATGTCTAGCGGGCGCCTGCGCGCTCGTTCGTGATCCCAGCGCACCTTCGAAATAGGCAACCAGCGCACCTTCGAAATAGGCAAATTACTGTAATCCCTCTTTCACACGGAACAAAAAAGGAAAGTATCTGATACAACAAGCGCACGCTCCAACTACCTCTCTGCACGCCACCCAAGCGCCACCGCAGATGACCTCTACCGCTCGCCTCTGTCCCGGTCGTTCTATGCGCTGCCGATGGGCAGGACGCACGGACACCATCTCCTTGCACCACCTTCTGTATGGGCACCGCTGGCCTCCCCTGGTTCCGTCAGTCACGGCTGGCATTGATTTCGCCGGCACCACCTCCGGTGCGGGCCGCCGGTGGCCTCCATCTTTCACTGTACGAGGTCCGCAGCGTCCATCAGCCTGCAACTTATCCGTAGCTTCTTCTCCGACCTGCTCCTGCAGGCTTGAACGTGAGCTGTCGTGCGTTAACGTTGATGGCGTCCGTGACTTGTGTGTGTGCGCTGCAGCGCTGCAGGCTGCCTGCAGCTTCTCTACTACATACCTACTTAGCTTGCTAGTGTGGATCGGATAACCGCTTGGAGTGTCTGTGGATCTCTTGTACAATTGGACTACTACATAATGAATGTACTGTAATTGATTTGTTTGTATCCGTTTTGTGTACTCTTTTCGTTTCGTTTTAAAATATAAGATGTTTTCTATTTGTGTAGAAAATATATCTGAACTTCTTTTTTATGAAATTCGGACCCTACTTAGCAATTTTTATGCCCGATTAAGCAACTTCGAAGCCCGGCAAGACAACTTTGGAGTCTGGCGAGACAACTTCAGAACCCGACTGACCAACTTATGTGCCTGACTGAGTAACTTCGGACCCGGTGAGTCAACTTTGGTGCCCGACTGGGCAACTTTGGAGCCCGTCTAAGCAACTTTAGTAGAGCCCGGTGAGGCAACTTTGGTGCTCGACTGAGCAACTTTCGATCCCGGTGAGACAACTTCGGAGCCCGTCTGAGCAACTTTGGTAGAGTCCGATGAGGCAACTTTGGTGTCCGAGTGAGCAACATCGAGCCCGACGAGGCAACTTTGGTAGACTTCGGAGCCCGGCGAGGCAACTGTCGTGCTCGACTGAGCCACTTCAGACCCCTCCCCTGCCGGAACTTCGGAGCCCAACTTAGCAACTTCTGTGCCTGATTGAGCAACTTTGGAGCCCGATTGAGCAACTTTGGTAGACTTGGAGTCTGCCGAGGCAACTTTGGTGCTCGACTGAGCAACTTCGGATCCCGACGAGACAACTTCGTAGCCCAATAAGTAACATATGTGCCTGACTGAGCAACCCCGTTGGGCTCCAAAGTTGCCTCGCCGGGTAAAAAGTTGTCTCATCAGGCACATAATTTGCCTTGTCGGACACCAAAGTTGCCTCGTCGGACACAAGTTGCCACTTCGACCTCCGAAGTTGGGCACAAGTTGCCTCGTCAGCCTCGTCGGGCTCCGAAGTTGCCTCACTGGGCTCTGAAGTTGCCTCACCGGGCACCGAAGTTGCCTCGTTAGGCACAGAAGTTGCCTCGTCGGGAAAAAGTTTCCTCGCCGGGCTCCAAAGTTTCCTGGTCAAGCATAAAAGTTGCACTGTCAGACTCCAAAGTTGCCTCGCTGGGCACCAAAGTTGGCTCGCAGTGCAAAAGTTGCCTTGTCAGGCAAAGAAGTTGCCTCGTCGTGCACCAAAGTTGCCTCGTTGGGCTCTGAATTTGCTCAGTCAAGCACAGAAGTTGCTAAGTCGGGCTCCGAAGTTGCATCATCGAGTCACGACTTGCCTAAAGAAGGGCCATCCTCACCCACTATGGCGTGTTCTACCAAAGTTATCTCGTCGGGCTCCAAAGTTGCCTCGTTAAGCACTGGCTTGCCTAAAAAAGGGGCATCCTTACCCACCATGGTAGCATCGTCCTAATGGCCTACCAAAGTTGCCTCGTCGGGCTCTAAAGTTGTCTCATCAAGCTCCAAAGCTACCTCGTCGGGCTCCGATATTGCCTCGTCGGGCAGTGGCTTGCCCAAAGAAGGGCTCCGAAGTTGCTCGGTCGGGCACAGAAGTTGCTAAGTCGGGCTCCGAAGTTGTCTCGTCGGACACAAAAGTTGCTCAGTCGAGGCCCAAAGTTGCCTCGTCAAGCACCGGCTTGCCTAAAAAAGGGGCATCCTCACCCACCATGGTAGCATTGTCCTAATGGCCTACCAAAGTTGACTCATCGGGCTCTAAAGTTGTCTCATCAAACTCCAAAGTTGCCTCGTCGGGCTCCGATATTGCCTCGTCGGGCAGTGGCTTGCCCAAAGAAGGGCTCCAAAGTTGTTTGGTCGGGCACAGAAGTTGCTAAGTCAGGCTCTGAAGTTGTCTCGTCGGGCACAAAAGTTGCTCAGTCGGAGCCCAAAGTTGCCTCTTCAAGCACCGGCTTGCCTAAAAAAGGGCATCCTCACCCACCATGGTAGCATCGTCCTAATGGCCTACCAAATTTATTTCGCCGGGCTCTAAAGTTGTCTCATCAAGCTCCAAAGTTGCCACGTCGGGCTCCGATATTGCCTCGTCGGGCAGTGGCTTGCCCAAAGAAGGGCTCCGAAGTTGCTCGGTCGCGTACAGAAGTTGCTAAGTCAGGCTCCAAAGTTGTCTTGCCGGGCACAAAAATTGCTCAGTCGGGACTCAAAATTGCCTCATCGGGCTCTGAAGTCTACCAAATTTGCCACCCTGGGTCAAGATTTTGATGGATAGGCTAGTAAAATTAGCAGATACGATTGCTAGGTCAAGATTTTCTTTGAAGGGACGGTACATGTTTTTCTTTGTCTCCCCCCACGTGAAGCAACCTTGTAGCTAAGAGCATCTCCACTCGTTGGCCGAACCCAGGCCGAAATCCGGACCTTTTTTCGGCCGGACGGCGCAAGTTTTCGGCCTGGGTACGCCCTCCCACTCGGCTACCCAGGCCGAGTACCCAGGCGGACACAAAACGGCTATATATTTGAATCTGCATAGTTCCCGCCGGCGAGTGCTCGGCCACAAGGTGTTCGACAGATGCGCCTACATGTTTGGCGACATATTTTTATTACATAACAGGGGAAACAACGATCAGTCGTCGATGGGGATGGGCTCCTGCGGCGTGGCCGATGCGGCGTTGTCGTCCATCTCGCCGGTGAAGGCCCCAGGGTTGGAGGAAGTCGAAGCAAAGATCGGCGTGGGAACTTTCGGCGCTGGCACGTTCGACGCAGTGGAAGGGGAAGGGGACGCTGCGGTCATGCCCTCCAGGATGGCCTGACGTTGCTCCAAGTACCAGGCCTTGACCGGCGAGCTCATCTTCGACGTGTCCTCGCTGCCCAAGAGGAACTTGAGGTCCGTGTGGCGCTTCTTGACGGCGTAGTTGGCCTTCTTCTCGGCGAGGCTGGCTTTCTTCTCGGCGAGGCTGGCCTTGATGAGGGCCACCTTTTCCCCTTGTGTCTCCATCAGCTTCTTCCAACGCTCCTCGCTCTTCTCAGCCCTCTTGTCGGCCCGCGCCCTCGTGTCGGCCTGCGCCCTCGTGTCGACGAGGCATTTCTCGATCGAAGCCTAGAGACGCTCGGCGGGAGGTCCGGCGACCTTGAGCATCTTCGCCTTCTTCTGGCCGAGCTCAGGTCTTCCTTCGCTGGCAGCAGCAGCCGGGGCCTCGGGGTTGTAGACGTCGTCCTTGCTCTTGGACAGACTCAGGCGAGTGTCCCACCACTTCTCGCAATGCTCGAATTTCTCGAAGACATGATGGAACTTGAACTCTATCTTCATGTCCTCTCGAAACAGAAGAAGTGCACGGCGCAACTACAAAATGGAAGTGTGTCAAGTTGTCCATGTTCGCGAGTGTGTCAAGTTGTCCATGTTCGCGAGTGTGTCAAGAGAGTGCACGACAAAGTTAACGTTCGAGAGTACCTTGTTGTCCATGTTCTCCCCACTGGCTTGTGTGCGGTCGACTTCTTCCACGCAGCTGTGCCACTTGCTGCACGAAGTTTGGATGATCGCCCAGTGGTTCGTTATTTCCTTCTCCCCTCGCTCCATGTGGATCTTGCGATACTTTGGGTCGCACAGGCTTCGCTCGTCGAATGCTGCCTTCACGCGTCGTCAATAATTGTCGGAATTTTGGTTCCCACCCGTTATCGGATCCATGCTCACCGTCTTCCAAGCCTCGGCGAGGCAGGTGTCCTCGGCCACGGTCCATTTGAGCCGAGCGTCCGCCGTCTTATTCCCCTTCTTGCCTTTTGCCTCAGTCTCGGCGTCCTCTGGCTGCGTCTACTCGGCCTGGGTCTCCTCGGCATCGACGTCGACGAGGTCCTGGGACTCGATGCCGCGCTCGGCGTCGACCCGGGTCTGCTCTTCCGTGAAGAAGGAGGTGTGGTTGGAGTCCGAGCCTGTTGCGATCAGGTCCTCCATGTACGCCTCGGCAGACATGCCGGCCGAAAGGACGCCCGGCATTCCGCCGAATAGATTGCGCGCATCGGCCTCGCCGAAGGTTGTCGAGCTTCCGCCGAAGGGCAGCGGACCGCGGCAAAGAGCGGGGCTTGCGTACGCAGGAGAGGTGGAGTAGGGGAGGTTGATGTCGACGCCGAAGGCCGAAGGAGGGCGCGGCGCAGGGCAGGGGAAGAGCACGTTCGGGTTGAAGCCGCCGTCGAACTCCGGCGATGAGGAGTACCTCTAGCGAGCAACCGCCTGGCTCTCCTAGAAGTTGGCCGGCGAGAAGCCGGCGGGCGAGCCGACGCTGGCTCACGATGGGGTACGGCAGCGACCATCAACGCCGACGCGTTGCCGCTCGCTTCGCCATCGCCTGTTCTTCCGCCGCCGCCTTCACCATCGACTTCTCCTCCTCCGCTTGCTGTTGTCAGAGCCGCCTCTCCTTCACATCCTTTCGCCGCCACCGAGATCTGCCAGTGTGCTCCTCTCCCTCCGCCAAGGACATGCCCTCGGCTTGGTCGGCGGCGCTCTCGCTTCCTCGCCTTCTTCTCCGGGACCTCGAGGATCGATCTGGGTTGGACGAAACTCTTGGGCGGCATGTCGGGCGCGGTGATCGGCGGAGCTTCGGGGGTGGGGGAATAGGGAAGAAAGGTGGGAGGAGGGAAGAAAAGGGCGGGGAGCTCGGCGAATTGGCGGGAGTGGTGCCTTCTCTCGCTGACAGCGCTGGCCCACGCCCGTTTTCGCTGAGTCCGTCGTTCCCAGGGCGTATCCGAGATCCTGGGTACGGCCTAGGTAGTCCGGACCAAAATACGCCGAAATCCGAACAAAAACAGGTCCTTGGGCATTGCTACTGAACCGATTTTCGGCGTCCGGGACGGGCGTTGTGGAGATGCTCTAACGTCCAAGGTATTCTCAAAATAAAATCCATCGAAGGCATATTTCCTAGCTATACGTCCAATGTTTGACCGGCAAAATATCCCCAAAGCAGAGCTCTTTTTTTCCTTCCGCTCGTGCATCTGGTGAATCCGGGCACACAGGGTAGTCAACGAGCAGTCTTCCGTGGAAAGGAGACAGAGATGGCGGCAGGGAACAACTCGAATTGCAGCCGGAGATGGGAGGCGACGCGCGAAGGAACTGCGCCGGCACGCGTGGTCATGGGGCCCCGGGTGTACCTCGCGGTGGCAGCTGGATATGGCCACGACGGTGCAGCGGGGGCTCTTGTAGCTCGCGGTGGTGGCCAGAGATGGTCACGGCGACGCACCATTGCAGCGAGGGATCGCCAAAATTGAAAGAGACCGATGGGAAAAGCAGCACCGGAGGGGGGCGCCGGAGGGTTTGGCGGCGGCGGGGAAGGTGCGTTGTTGGGGAAGATGGATATTTGGGCGAGAGATGCGTGCGGTGAACGGAAAGTTTTTTTTTCTGTCGCTAGCGGGTGCGCTCCTCCTCCCGTCGTTCCAGCGCCCGCGCGCTGATAATAATTTGGAAAAATATATATAGCACGTACATTTTCATCTATATAACACAATTACTACTCCTTTCGTTTTAAAATATAAGATATTTTAAATTGTGAAGCAAATATATCTAGACTATTTTTATATAGGTTTGATCTTTGGATTAGCTGGATGCAAAGACTTGCTCCTGACGTCACATGCATAAATTCTGATGAATGGCCAGAGCGGGAAGAAATTTAAAATTAGCAGAGGCGTGCGTCAGGGTGATCCACTATCACCATATCTCTTCATCATTGTCTCGGATATTTTACAGCAAATGTTGAAGAAGGCCTACGAGGCAGGTTTTCTAAAGCACCCACTGCATGCCGAAGCCCCTCTACCAGCTCTCCAATATGCTGATGACACCCTTCTAATACTAAATGGGTCCACCGAGCAAGCTGTCTTCGCTAAACAAATTCTAGATGCCTTTGCTGCGTTCACGGGCCTGCAGATAAACTACCAGAAAAGTACCTTTGTACCGATGCACATACCAGAGCAGGTGATCGGCCAAATTGCTTGCATCTTTGGTTGCCCAGTCACCCAATTGCCATGCACTTATCTGGGTTTGCCCCTGTCCACCAACAAAATCTCGAGGCGTATGCCGCACCGTGGTTGAAAAGATTAGCAAGCGGCTACCTGGCTGGATGCCTAGATTGATGAGCACTGGAGGCAGAGTTCTGATGGTAAACTCGGTGCTTTCGGCTATACCTAATTTTTTCATGGCTTGCATTGAGTGGGATCAGGAAAGTATCGACACTGTTGACAAGCTTTGCCGTGGGTTTTTATGGAAGAACAAAGGTGAATGCCTGGGTGGACACTGTCTAGTCGCTTGGGAGGTGGTTACAATGCCGAAAAGTCAGGGAGGGCTTGGTATACGAAACTTGCGCACCCACAACCGTGCGCTCATGGCCAACTTCGCCGCCAAGCTTCTTTCATCTGGAGCTGGCCCATGTTTCTCTTGGCTTGCAGACTGGTATTTATCTAACGTCATCCCCCAGACGCCACTGCGCGCCGACACTCCGTTTTGGAAATCCATCGTTGCGCTCATCCACACAGTACAGAATGCGACTTTCTGTAAGATAGCATTGGGGGACAGGACCGCTTTCTGGCATGACAATTGGATCAACCTGGGACGTCTGTGTCATGAGCTGCCAGTTCTATACTCCTTTGCAATTGACCCTTGCTGCACCATACAGTCACAGCGTCCGGATGGAATATGGAACCTGCAACTACACACCCCATCGTGTCACATCGCACAGCTTGACTCCACGTGTTACTACAAGCACCGAATAACGCCGCCCACCAGAATGTACATTCAAGATGATCGGCTCTTGGTTACAACTGGGAAAAGACCTACGACGAAAGATTTCTACAATCTCTTCAGCGACAGAGGGCTTGTTTGGGCACCTGGTAGATGGGTGTGGCGCAAGATCATCCCACACAGGCACAGGATCTTTCTTTGGCTTGCACTAAGAGGGAGGCTAAACACAAAGGATAATATGGTTGTCAAGAAATGGTGCTCGGATGCTGGATGCGATCAATGCCCAGCTGTCGAAACAGTAGAACACATCGCACTGCACTGCAGACAAGCAGATTGGGTATGGGACAAACTTGGGGTAATGCAAGCAACAAGGGCAAATGATCTGACAACGCTAGTTCATTATGTCCCTAGCGACACATGGCCAATCTGCATGGCCGCATGTCTGCTGCATCTATGGAAAGCGCGAAACAACAGAGTGTTCAATAACAAACAGATTGCGAGGAGGCCCTTACTCACGAACATAGCAGATGAGCTTACCCTCTGGGCATTTAGGGAGCCAAAGTTAAGATCTAAGCTGATGCATTGGGTGAACAAGCTATTGGATCCAGGATAGCTAAGAGTCTGTCGTTTTTTCTGTTTCTTTTCTCGTTTCCTTTCTTGCCTTTCTTTCTTTTTTTTCCACCGCCGGGCTTAACCGGTTTGTAAATCCGCCAGCACAATCGCTGCAACCTGTTGTAGCATATAAGGTAGAGGCTTTCTCTACCTTCATATATATAAATATATAAATTCAAAAAAAAAATATAGGTTCACTAAAATTTAGAATGAATCTAGACACTAAAACAAGTCTAGATATTTTTTTTCATAAATCTAAAATATCTTATATTTTTAAACACTTATCTCTCGCGTGGTACTAAAACCTGTAAGCTAGCTAGCACCCGGAAATTACGCATGTAAGACAAAAGCGTGCATGCAGTAATTAAACACTTGACGCAGAGCCAAAACATGCATGGATGGACGGACGATGATGCGGTTAATTACCTTCCGTTCCCCTGAGCTGTTCGGCCGCCGTGACGACTGCCGCGTGCACGTCCGGGTCTAACGGCGAGTTGGACCTGGTCCTCTTGGTGGCCCTGCCCCGGTTCCGGCGCCGCTGGCTGCTGCTGCCGGAGTCGTCCAGTCGCGCAGTTCCTCTCTTCCTCGCCGCCGTGCCATCCTGACGGACGACGACGTCGCTGCTTCGAGCGTCGGGGACAGGAACAGCCACGGCGGCGCCGGAGCCAGCGCTGAGCCCCCGCCGGATGACGTTCTGCCAGACGTCGCGCACCTCCTCCTCGCGCATGGGTTTGGTCAGGAAGACGACGTCGCGCACCTTCATCATCGTCGCCGTGGGCTCGAAGTTGGAGAACACTGCATGCGTACACACACACACACACACACAAGGACGCACGCAAGGACGCATGCAGATCTATCTATCAGTATTATTCAGTACACATACAAACAAGCTAGCTACTAGGTAGAACCCTGCGGATCTATCGATCTATGTGCAGATTACGATTACTCAGAGGTGTAGAGGACTTACTGACGACCGGGCAACGCTCAGCGGCGTGCCTGAGGAGTTCGAAGCCGTCGACGCCTGGCATCTGCGTGCGCACGACGGTCATCACCAGGTCGAACCCCTCCGGGTTCTCCTGCAACGTTCTCAGCCCTTCACCCGGCGACGTCTTGGCCGTCACTGCGTGCACACACAGACGTACCATGCATATATGGGAGGGGAACAAAACTGCGGCGAGGATCGATCGAAGATGGCCGGACCGGACGGGCGTACCTTGGTAGCCCTGGCTCTGGAGCGTCTGCGTGAGGGTGGCGAGGTAGGCGGGGTCTTCCTCCACGACGAGGACCCTCATCCCGCCGCCGGGGTAACCCTGCACGGGAAACATGGCCAAGCAGACGGCGACGCCGGAAGCAGCGAAGGCGGCGGCGTTCTCCATCGTCTCCGCGCGCTGAGAGGCTGCTGATCTCGGTCACGACGACTCACGACTCACACGCCCGTAGCTGGGTACCTCGTGCTCCCGCGAGTAACTGTCGAGAGAGCTTCCAAAAGATAACCCGGCCGGGCGCGCGCGGCCCACCGATGGCATATAAATGGGAGAGGCCTCGTGACTGACATGTGAGCCCTGCAGGGGACTGGATGGTGAGGGACGTCGGGGTTTTCAAAAAAATAATCGAGGGTGGGTTTTCGAATTTTTGGAGGTCGCTTGCTGACCACGTGAGAGATGGGTCGATGGATGAGTCTCTTCCAAAAAGCAGGGCAGCGCAATGAAGAGAAAAGTGTACTGAGTAATTGGCCGAGTGGTAACCTACAGCCTAAACTTTGGAAGCGGTTAATTACAATTTTACACCACGCCCCTTGGCATGTAGTGGAGTATTTATTTGCCACGCACAGAAATTTTATTCTAAAAATAAAATAAAATTCTGTATTGCTTTGCTCTACATGGTAGGTAGATGGTACAAGAATTTCTGTGCTGGCCTGGCTTCCCACGCTAAACCTTGGCGGTCCTGACGGCGGCGCCACCACGTGTGCCACACTGCGTTGATCACGTCCTCCTCACCGCAGCATGAGGACAACTCATCCAGGAATCCGAGTACCCTCGCGGCCCTCGCCGACGATGTTTCTTTGTCACCCCTCGACTAGGATCAGCGACCGTGGTGTGGTGTCCGGTGCTAAGGGACAGGTAGACGTCATAACCTAGGGACCTTGCAATCGCTGCCACGAACGTGGACTTGCCTGTGCCTTGCCGCAATGAGGATTTCTCAACACAATAGCTATAGGGTCCAATTATGTCCATGTAACGCATTGCATGCTGCCATTTGACTACTCCACTTAATTTGCAAGTCAAAAATGATGAGTCTATGCTCGAATATGGACGGCACCTGCCTTAAATCCATTGATGCAAGGCTTTAAAGCCATGAAAAATTTGGAGAAAAAGACTTTTCCATTTGGTGTTACCTCGGTATCTATCTTCACAACACTGCCAGGTGACCTCTTCTCCACTTCTGTTTTGAAGTTATAAAGCATTATAAAGGTTCATATAACTCTTTCATTGCCCTTTGCTTTGTCTTCTACACTGTAGTATACTTCGCTTAATGGGGTACTGCTTATCCAAGTCTATTTTAAGTTTCTTTGCAGTGGTCTTTGGTGTCTTGGCTAAAATAGGCTTGATTTTTTCTGCAACCAAAGTTGTGATGTCATGGTTGAAAATTTCTATGAACTTGTAATATAAGTATGTGATTCTGGAATTTAATTAACCCTTATTGTCCTTCTATTAGGTTGGTGTCTAGCAGATATATACCACTTGTAAGGCTTGGCACCACCATCAAAACCTTTGCACTTTGAATAGAACTTATTTTTATCAGTCCACAAAGTCTTGGTTTCAAACTCATGTTTGACTGCATAAGTCCTAAAACACGTCCTAAACTCATCCATGCTTGGAAACAATCTCCCTACTTCAATAACTAGGTTTTCTTTATCATAAACATTTACTAGCTCATCATCTATATCAACTGCAACATTTGCCATCAACTCTAGATCTATATCTTCATCATCGTGTCTTGGATGGTTGTTACCATCATCTATAGCTTCATCCCTCCCCTTCTCCTTTTTCTATGTCATATATAGGAATGCCAAAAAGTTTTGCCATTTGAAATGCCAGACATTGGTGTAATGACCAAATTAGTTCAGGCGCTTATCTCAACTGTATTCCAATCAACTGTTACAACATTTTCAGCACCACTACCCCTCTCTTTTGCACCTGCAACAGCCTCCCCTGTCAACACTATCAATTTAGTAACTATGGGCATAATCTGCCACTGTGTAGTCTAATCATCATCTGCCATCTAAGAAGGCAACTTAGAGGGCTTATCCAACCACTGAATCACATTTCAGGTCTATTAGGTCTGCTGAAAACATAGTTGTTTGCTTGTCCAGACGTCTTGCCGATCGATTTCATCAACCATTTCTTCCCCATTCTCAATTCTAACATACTCTCCTTTCCAATCATCGAATCATAACAGCCTCACTTCTTGCTTTGTCCCTTAAAGAACACTCTCCCCAAATTTTTCCACCACATTCCTCACCGCCTTCTCTTCCATGCTTTGTAGGTCTTGGAGATCAATATCATCAAAATTGACCTTCAATCTCACAATTGTGTCTCTCTCAATGTGGTGCATGCTAGCATCACCTAACATTGCTTTAGAGGGGAAGAATTTGATAGACAATTCGAAGGTGCGCGCAAACATCATCATCTCCCCTGTTTTTTTATGGTAGCGGGCACCGTGAGCTAGCGGAAGTAGACGATGCTCAAATCAACCCGAATATAAGGTGCATAGACGCGGGAAGTATCGTTTAGAAGTTCTCTATCTCGGCTCCATCTCGTTCCCCTCATTCAGCACACCCGTCCTCCACAATCTAGGATTGAAAAATATGCTTAGATCTAAATTGAGAAGGATGGAAAGGGAATTAGGGTTTCTAATGCCACTCATCACCACGTTTGCCGTAGAATGAAAGCGCCGCCACCGCCGCTGAGAAGGAAGGGTGAGCTCCGCCGCCGCCCGAGAAGAAGGGGAAGAACTAACCTACATGGGGGTGACACGCAGGCATGGTCGGAAACGGTTGCAAGTTTGACTCGGTCCGTCAATTGCAACTGATTGCAAATGGGTCCAATTTGGCTTGACTTAAACGGTACCCTAACCTAAACAACATCGTTGATGACCGTTTTATCGCCCGCATGGCCCTGGGCAATTTTGTAGCTCAAAAACATCGCATGCGAGCTATTTCAACCAACGACTCGGTTTTTGTCCAATTCGTTGCGAGCTATTCACCCATGAGCCTGGGGCTGGAGGGCGAGTGAGAAGATGTCGGGGTTTTCAAAAAACAAAATGTGACGGTGGGTTTTCAAACGTGAGAGAGATGGGTCGATGTATGAGTCTCTTCCAAAAAGCAGGGCAGCGCAATGAAGAGAAAAGTGTACTGAGTAATTGGCCGGATGGTAACCTACAGCGCTAAACTTTGGAAGCTGTTAATTACAAATTTACAGCACGCCTCTTGGCATGTAGTGGAGTATTTATTTGCCACGCACAGAATTTTTCTTCTAAAAAATAAAATATTGCTTTTGCTCTACATGGTAGATTGTACAGTAATAATATACATATATACAAATATACAGCTGTCGACTACGCGATAACAGCATTCTCATCCTAGCATATACGACGACTGAACAATCTGATGGAGACTACTGCCAGCGCTTGGTGGTTCTTCAGGAGCAGATCACATCCAATCAACATAGTCAGAGGAAGATTTTGTTTCTCCTTTGGGCTTCGTGTACCTGTTGTTCACGAACGTTGCTTTCGATGTGAGCGAGTACAGAACTTCTGCTTCAGAGAGGTCGTGTGGTGTCATCAGCACGCTGTGAGCATAGACCCGCATGGGGGAAACAAAGAGAGAAAGAGATTAGCATAAGTGACACTAATGCAAAAAGAATAATATTCCACGAGGTACTTTTTTTACAATCAATATCATGACATATTTATAGTAGTATATAGTACATGGTAGAGATACATAGGCTGTCTCCAGCGATTACAAAATATAAAGTCCAAAAGAAACTAGTAAAATCCTAGCGTGGCATGGATGTGCATTACACTGAAAACAAGACAAAGGAGGACGAAAACACCGACTAAACGGCCAAAACGTGAAAACTAAGCAAAAACGACCAAGTTGGGAAAAATGTCCAACATCGTGTAAAACAGGCCTAGCGTCACACCGGTGTGGGTTAGGGCATCTCCACCGGGGAGACCCAACCCGTCTGAGCACGTCCTAATCGGTCAGCACAGACGCGCAAGACGTGCCCGACATCCCAGTGGGATGACCCATCCGGACAGATGTAGGCCGGACTGACCCATCCAACCATCAAATTTAGGTCATGGATGAGTTTGTTCGGAAAGATGCGGAGCTGGCCTATCCGGTTGTTGTAGCAGACTGCTCAGTTGGCAGTCACACTATGGGCCTTCTCTCTCTTGGACTGTCCCGTCTCTTTCTTGGACTGGCCAAACAAAATAGGACAATTTGGGTCACGCTGTTGGACGCGGCTGGCCGAACAGCCGGACCACGACCCAAAAGCGTCGGTGGCTCGATCCAAACGGACAAAAACGGACCGTTTGGGTCGCCCGTTTGGGTCTCCCCGGTGGAGATGCCCTTACGCTGAAAACTAACATCGACCGAACAGCTAAAACGTGAAAACTGGGCAAAAACACTTAAGACTGGGAAAACATCCGCATCTTGTAAAACAGGCCTAGCATCACACGGTCGTGGCTCCGCTTCAAGATTGGGATTTGCTCTTTAGTGCGACTGAGTGTAAAATATCTCTGAGTAGTATAGCTTCCAAGAGCTCAATGACTAATGTGATTGGTCACAGAGATCCTATACCATGGTGCAAGTAAAGAGAACTTGCCCATAACGAGATTGAACTAGGTATAATAATACCGACAATCGAATCTCGGGCAAGTACCTAGGATACCGCATAGGCTAAGGCCTTTCCAATAAAAAGTGTGATCAACTAAATATAACATGTTTCACTTCTTCTATGTCATTCTTGAACGACTGGAATGACTCACAAGATAGGCTAAGACGTCCCTCTTTTTGCATATTAAGTGACGAAAATGATAGATAAAACAGAAGCTGTAATTAAAATAAACCCATCAAAGAGTAGAAGCGTTAAGTAGGTAGACATTCCCCTTGGTGATCCATATAGCTCTCAGTTCACAGAGGGTAATATTTACCTAGCAAGCACTTCCTCCAGGATAGTCCGTTGGCAAGGTGTCACATAGTATATGCACTTCCTCGGACACTGCCCAACAGCAAGTTGAACAAGGTAATTGTCACCATTACCTGAGAAACAAAAGGTTACATTATTGGGAAAAAAAAGGATTGGCAGCTTTACGAAATTCACAAGCACACTGGCAAATACTGTGCAGCTTTGTCATCAGACGGACGGAAAATGGCGATGTTCAATTTACCTTGAGATATTGCACGAGCTGTACGGATGTCATCTGCATATGCAAATGCATGAGGTGCCCTTTTAACACAGGAATATGGGCATCCTGCAGAAGATATCAGTAATTACGGATGATCAGATAACATTGCCAAAACATATCAAGGTGTGCACGCGGTTTGTATTGTACTCCATGAACATGCATGCTATAACTGTAAAAACAAGGAAACAAACTGAATTCACTTGCTTCAACAAATAAACGCTTAGTATATCATACCTAATGGCTAACATGTACAGATTCTAATGAAATGTTCAAATAATAAGCATATCGTATACAGTACTAGCAGATCGATTAGCATGATATCAATATCTTAAAGTTAGGACTACTAGAAAAACAATGTGATTCAGTAAATATTCAGTTTATCTGTGCCAACAAACACCTATCTCATCCTTCCAGCCAACTGCAGTATAGAACAAAATTGGTACAGACAGAGAAACAAAATTTGGTACCACTGCCAATGCATAGAAGTTCATTGACAAATATGTCACAAGCTTCACACTCAGGTTCATCAAATGGGTCAATATTGTTCCTACACAAAATTGCAATACATAAGCATAAGTTGGATTTTCCTAACCATTGTTTCTTACTAAATTTAGAAGTGTAGAGAGAATGTAAGGGTCTCATTTTGTTTGGACTTCGGAACTAGGATTAAGATATCAGCTGCCAGCTAAGTCCACAAAACACAGCCAGATCATATTGAGTTGATTTATTGATTGATGTACCTTAAACCTCATCAACATTAATGGGGGCATATCTACTGCAAACCATGACTTGGGGGCAGTTCTCAGCTCACCCTTACTTGCCCTCACAAATCCTAAATGAACATGCCAGTTTTCCACTTAGGGAGAATGATGTAAGCATGATTTGAATATACATGGTGCAAACTGCAACTGGTGACATGATAACGGGTCCAAATAGTAATTTACTCTATGTGAAGTATAAGATGATGGAAGTATTCGCTACCTTTCGACCATCATTCCTTGGTTACCGGATAATATCTGTGTAAAATGAAGCAGTGTAACTAACAGCGATATGTAAAGAGAAGATGGAAATTAGGAATAATCACCAAAAAGTATAATGTAAAGTTATTTGCTAACAACATGATTTAACATAACTTTGATTTTAGATGCAGCAGGGTGAAAATGATGAAACAAGAAGAGCTGAATACATACACCTCTACATATATTCTAGTTTTGTTTGTACCTGTATGCCCCTCCTCTACATCATTGAGCTAGTTCTTTCAAGGATAAAATGCTCACTAAAATATAATACAATGTGGTATTTTATGACAACTCAGGATTACAAATAAAGAGTGTACCCTAACAAATTCAGAAGTAGCAATTTCAGAAAGCCTTAAGACCACACCAGCGCTGTTGGTTCTGATGGTTCGGTTTGATTATTACTGCAAATGTAATCGTTATGGCAGCACTCAAAGAAACTTATATGAAGTTCGCGCATCTTGCGAGCAGCTGAGCACAATTACCTCATAAGCCTCGAGTACTCGTCTCATTACTAAATCTGCATTCTCTGTGTCCTTGCAAACATCAGGATGGAATTCCTTTACCTGTAACAAGAACTCGTAATCTTAAACCACCGGAGGATAAAGTTCGGAATGGTGGACCACAACATATTACGGGACTCGTGGATTAGGTGTCCGAATGTACCATGCCTACAGCTACAGTTGAGTTAAACGCTACATTTTCTGTGTAAAACGACTAGCACAAACAGAACACATGTGAATTGGCACTGTAATAACAAACATTCAGTTCTATGATTTATGGAAACTTTTTTTTTGCAGAGGCGATGATTTGTTGCGAGTTACCGACTTGCAAACAGTCTAAAATCTTCCGAGGCACCATTAATTAAAAATTAAAATGAGCGCTTTAAGCGGCTGAACTGAGCCATAAGCGAGGCTGTAAGAGGTTGCAGGGCGTGGGAGCGGTGCACTACCCGGGCGCGGAAGGCGGCCTTCAGCTGCGCGGCGGAGTAGGAGTAGCCAGCCGAGGCGTCGAGGCCGAGAATCTGGAAGGGCGTGGCGAGCGGGTCCAGTATCCTCGCCGCGCCTCCCTCGCCTGCGCCGCCGCCGTGCGCCGAGACGGGGAGTGTGCGGCGGGCCGAGCGGCGCCGCGCCGACGCCGACGGCACGATCCGGCCGAAGGGGGCCGCGTGGCTCCGCGGCGGGAAGGAGGGTGGGGAAGCCACCGGAGCTGTCATCACACTTTTTTGTTCTCGTTTCTCCTGGTGTTCGCGGCTGTGTGCGTGTGGCGGTCGTCGTTCCGGGCCTTCCGGCATCGCGCGCGAGCCGAACGTGCTCGGCTCTTGTGCAAATCTCGCCATCGGGCCGTGCCTGGGTGGGCGGGCCGGCCCGCAGCACGTTGAAAATGGCCCGGCACAAGCCCGGCATGACACGTGGCTTGGCGGGCCTGTGGCGGCCCGTGGGTGCCGTGCGTGCCCGCCGGGCGGCCGCCACGCGGGTGGCCCGAGGAGGGCGGTGGGAGGCGGGAATTGAATATTCGGACGAGTGCGGGGAGCTGAATTTTAAAATTTTGGCGGGCCCAAGGGAGCGGGGGCCGTTTTTTCTGCCGTTGGAGGGGTTTGGCTAGGGTTTGGGGGGCAGTTTGGTCCTTTTTTTTTGTATTTTTAGGGTTTTAGGTCATTGGGAAGGGTTTTTTGGTCCGAATTTGATCAAATTTTTGCTATTAAAAGGGCAGCACACCCCTCTCAATCTCCACACCATCCAACCCCTCTCTCATATCCTACACCAATACATGGCTAATCCCAACCGGTTTCTTTTCAATGCCGAAGATTTGGGGGTCGATATCAATATTCCTCCCGACTTCAATACTTCTCCCTTCCACGTCAATGACAACATCGACACCATGCAATATCCATATACCCCCTTCGAGCAACCAACACCATCAAACACAAGTTCTCCCGATACATCCACCACTTCTGCTAGCCAAATTTCCACCGCTACCGGTAGCAAGCGGCGGAAAAAAACCTCGAAGATCTGGCAGCACTATACGGAAGAAGAATATGTTGACATCGATGGTGTGACGAAGATGAGAGCTCGGTGCTTGCATCCGGGTTGCTCGATGTAACACCCTCAAAATCGGCCCTATGCAAGTTTCAGCGCTTCCCGCCAAACCCGCATAGAAACGATTCAAAGGTGCCCACCAGGCACTTACGTGCGGGTGGAAAACGAAGTAATATCATTACACAATAGTCCTCGATGGAACCCACAAAACATATATATATTACAGCGACTCCATGAGTCAAGAATACAGATATACAGTACAAAGATCCAAATCACCTTGAGATCGATATAGCGTCCAGCTACGGACAAGATGCAAATGGGGCTAAGAGCCCTGAAGAATAACCAATGGCGTCCATAACCCGAGCCAAGCCGGAAGGGTAACCACGCTAACGACGTCGATCTCAAAACCTGCTTAAACAAAAGGGGTGCCGACAAAGGGCAAAGGAAAAAGAGGAGCGTCGATCTTGAGGCCGATGCAGCGAGGCTAGAATTCGGCGGTCCTCGCCTACATAGGTATGGTGGACTGAAGTGGCAGCGGCAACATGCACTAGACAACCTATAGAGACTCGATACAACTAGTGGCGAGCAGAGAGGGGTAAGAAAGATCTATCCGGAACCAAACTGATACTAACACCAAACAAACCCATCCTGGTGTTTCCCCCTCGATACCAATCGAGGAAGTCAGCCGAGGAACTCACACAGTTGGCAGTTTTATTTATTCAGTTATCGTTGCAGCAATTACTAGTCAGGTTTAGATAATCATCCTGATAAAATAAGCAGTGGGCAATTTTAGTTAACCATTCCGTTATAGTTACAACACTTACTAATCAGGTATAGATAGCATGAGATAACCCAAAACCCAGCAGTTGTTGTTACTTTTATTTAGCCATTCCGTTGTAGTTGCAATACTTACTAGTCAGGTACAATGGTCGCAAGCGACACCCAAACAAGCAATTGTGGGCAGTATTATTTAGCCATTCTATTATAGTGAAGCTGATTACTAGTCATTATAAAGTCAAATTTATAGCACTACTTTAGTTATGCTTGTCTATGATCGAGATACTGTGCTCCAAGTCGTCCATATCCGCGGACACGGCTTTCAGAAAGTTTTACCCGGCCGGGGTGCACCAATAGCAACACACGCTCGATCAACCTCGGAAAAACCAAATCAAAACCCAACGAGGCCTTCACGACAAAGAAATTACAGGATTCAGAAATATTTCAGGGGGCCACCCCATTGAGTAGACCCACAACGAAGCCAGCTGACTCCGAGACGGACTCAAGGTTTGGGTAGACGGCTGTGAACGACTGGGAACCCAAAACTGGGCTTGTCGACACCGCGGAATCGTGTCCCGATCCTAAACAGTACAGGTGCTATCTGTCGCACAAACGTAATAAAGCAGTAAAGCATGGCATAAGTACAAGATCGTAAATAAAATATCAAACTAGTTTGTGGCCCCAAGAAATAAGACTGAATCAAGCTCTGGCTCAGGGGGCTCCCATATACCTCCCGGATGTGGATAGCGCGATAAATCAAGGAACAGGTATCAAGTACTCGGGGTCCTACGGGACACAAGTGGGCATTCGGAAACCAAATATTATCTATCACCCACCGATGCCTCTGCTTACTTACTTCAATTTTAGTTGTTAAACAATAATTAAAGTGAACGATAATTAAAGCCATGATAATCTCCAACATCAAACATGCGGCAATTCTCCAACAACTGTGGCACTTGACAACACGCAACAGCACTTGAGCAAGCTACTACGACGCGCATGGCCAACGATCTACCAAACAACAGGTAATAGGATGTGTTCAAGGCAATATAAGGCTGCAAGGGATGTCAAGGGTACGGAAACTAGAGCATCGCAACACAGATAGCAATAGATCAACAGGAGGGAATAAATACTATAAAAGTAAGATAGGTAGAAAGGGGGAGATGCTCGCCTGAAAACATGCCGAAGTTTCAACCGAAGATCGGGTCGACACTCGCATCAACTCAACGGCCTTATCCGCGAAGAAGCAAAACACTAGAAGAAACACCGGATGCAATATTTAATACAACGGCAGAAGATCGGCATGATGCATGTATGATGTATGCCATGGCAAAGGTGCGATGCAATTAGGCCATATTAAGCGGAACCAGGGTCCCGTCAATTAGTTAGATGGTTCAAGTTGTTTATCTACCCCGCAAATTAAATGTTGTTTTAGCATGGCAAAAGATAGCACCGGTTCGCTGCACAAGTTTTAAATGAGGCCAATATAAGGGTAGATTTGCCCGCATATGGTCCCCATATGTAATTATTAGGTGAATCGGCATAAGGCCCCCAAACCACACAAATATGCATGCAAGTATGGCAATTAAATATGCAACAATTTGTATAGTTGGCAGTTTATAAAATAGGGTTCTCGGATAAGGGTCACACATTAGGGTTCGGCGATCTTGGGGTTCCGGGGTTCGGGGTTCGGCCTCAGGGTCCAGGGTTCGACGGGTTCGGTCTCGGCGGGAGCGTTCTCGGATAACGACGTAGATCTTGTCGCCTCCGTGGTCTTCGAGTCATGTCGACGGTCATGGCGTCCGGGAGACGAGCTTGTCGTTGCGGAGATCTTGTCGGTTCGCGTTTCGGATTCCGTGAGACGATCTTGGCGCTCGATGTCCGTGAGGGAGTCCTTGGAGTCCCGGATGGAGATATTGTCGGGATACTTCGGGTCTCATCATCCATTGTCGATCTTGTCGACTCAAGCGAGAGGGAGTTCTTGTTGTAGCACCACACCATCAACACACCTTGTCGGCACATCACCATCTTCGCTTGCACACACACAAGCATTATGCTTCAAGGTCCCAACTCCCTTCTTGTATGCGACGCATCAGAGCATCGTTACGCCGAGCGGAGGGCGGGGCGAGGCGGGAAGACACGGCCGGCCGGCTAGAGGCGGCGGCGACCACCTTCTGATGCAGGTGCGTGCTGGGACCCACCAGTGGCAGACGCCAGGGCCGGTAGGAGCTCGGCCGGGGCTCGCGGAAGAAGGTGGCGAAGGCGGAGGGCGCACGGGCCTAGAGGTGGACCGGAGGTGGGGGCGCCCGTGAGGCGGCCCGTCGAGGTCGGGCCGAGGTGGGGTCGTGGCGGGCGGCCACTGAGGAGGCCGGGCGGAGGCGGAGCCGGACGGGCGCAGGAGGCGCGGCGTCGGCGTCTTGTGCGGAGGCAGCGGTGGTGGCCGAGACGCAGGTGGAGGCGGAGGCAGCAGTGGGGAGCTCCGTGCGTCAGTGAGGCGAGTGGCCAGGCGAGGCGCGGCCAGGCGGGCATCGCCGAGGTGGAAGGAGGCAAGCAGGCTCCAGGCGGGGGCAGGCAGCGGAGGGCGAGGCTTCGCCAGCCGTGGTCGGAGCCCTGAGGGAGGTGGCTGGCGGCGCCCGAGAGGAGAAGGCAGGCGGCAGAGGAGGAGGGGAGAGGCGGGCGACTCCGGCGGCGTCGGTGGAGCGCCGTGGGGGAGGAAGGAAGCGGGGGAGGGTGCGTGCGGGGAGGGTCGGTAGTGGTGGGCCAGGTGGGGGTGAGTAGAGTGGGGCCGGGGTGGCCAGGGCTGTCGGTTCCAGGGGGGCCGGCTGGCGCCAGGTAGTGGGACCCGGGGGCGGTGAGAGAGGGGTGGGGTTGTGTGGCTGGCGTGCATGTGTGCGTGGGTGAGGGAGTGGTGTGGGGCCAGGGGGTGAAGAGAGAGGAGAGAGAGAGAGGGAGTGGCTGGGTGAGGTGGCAGCTTCCTAGTGGTGGGGATTTGGGGAGAGGTGAGGTGGCGGGAGGAGATTGGGTGGGGTGAGGTGGAGGGGGTGTGGGTAGAATAGGTTGGGTAGTTTTAGGATTAAGGGGTGGACCGTTTTGAACTGGTCTGGACCGATTGTACTGGGGGTGGTCGTTCGGGTCGAACCGGCCCGTTCGACTGCCCCCACTAAAATAATTTAATATTTTATTTGATTAAAACAAAGCCTCTGCAAACCGATAGCAGACAAAACAAAATAATCCGGAGACCCGGTTTTGCGTTTGAATAAAGACGGGCCGTTTAGAAAACAAAAATAGGTTTTTCTGCAAATAGTTTTATGCAAGCAAATACAAGATGATGACGATGCTCAAATGAAATGTGGCATGATGACATGAGCATGCGGTCAGGATGATGCAATGCACAAATTTAACGCGATTTTCTAGTAGTGGTTTTGCGGGATGCCACACTCGAGCAAGTTTGCTCTGCAGGTGGGAGGAGGGAACGGCCACATGACGAGGCACGCGACGACCCACGCCAAGGCAGATGGAGAGGCCGCGGCGATCCAGAGCAGGATCAACTTCAACCCCGACGGCACCTCCCGGGGTATATTTGTCTATGATTCAGCTCGTCAAAGAGATGCTCTCGCAACATTGATTGCCGTTAATGATTTACCATTAGGGTTTGGCGAGTCTCCTGGTTTTGTTGAATATATTAGTGTTGGGCCACGCGGAGATAAAACATTTTTTTTCCTCTAACGTGGTGATCCCAAGATCTAGCTGAGGTAGAAGGCCACGAGTTTTATCACTAGACGCGCAGTTGCGGATTACTTATGAAGCACGTCAGTTGATGCAGTACAGTCCTCACGATCCGATCGTCCTGGTGCCGACCGCACAGCACCTCTGCTGGTATCCACACGTATAAGGAGGAGCACGGCGTGACTGCTAGATTCAGAATAACGGTGGGCTGTGGAGCTAGGGTTTCCAACACATGAAATGACCTAACCGAACAACGATTAACCTTTCTAGATTACGGTGCTCCACTATATATAGGGAGTGGACGTGGGCTCTGCTCGCGCGACCCATTCACTAAAGCCTATATAACACTAGTCACCGTGAGTCCAACTCACTAACTCAATCCTAATCCGGTTTAGGTCCAACCCAACCAGATTACAGGTTCAGATCCAATCCGAACTTGCTCCCGCTCTTAAGTGTGTGACCCTGCATGCTCATGGCTACTTGGACATGATTAGAGTCTGACTCTCAATCGATCAGTCGGTAGCGGTTCCTAGCAGAACGTGCCGACTCCCCAGTACCAAAGAGTCATGAAGACTTTCCTTTCCAATGCGACTTACGTCCGAGTCCCTTTTGCCTCACAATATACCTTGTCAGACTATAGGCGAATAATTTTTATCCCTTAAATAGTCCGACTCTCTTTTCGATCCGAGATAAGTGATTCACCCGACTAACTCTTAGTCGATCGCCTCGGTTAACACTTAACCGAGTCGTGCATGGCCATGCTTTCCGAATCATATCTCACGAGAGGGCCCAGAGAATATCTCTCTAAGTGGAGGGGCAAAATCCCATCTTGGTTATTCACATCACGCACTTGATTCTCGATCGACCGAACTCGCCTTTATAACTGCCGATTCGGATCATCGTTTGACAGAACCTAAGTCGGTGATCCTCTACTCGGACTATGCAATAACCTCAGGTCTAAGGATTACATTGATTGAGATATACAAATGACAACTTGTTCGTTGTACCTCAATATGGGTCAAACCGACTCGCTAAACTCTTTAGCCGAGTCTGTGTAAGTTGGAATAGCATCTTCATGCCCATGACAAGTGGAACCGAGTCATCAAGCCAACTTTCACATTGGTCTAAGTTGTGTGTCCAACACAACCTCAATGACCAAGGATATTTAGTACAAACAACATGAATGCATAGTTCCACAAACGAATCATATATTCAATGATACACATCAGATGTTTATGCAAGGACTACTTAATATCTTTATGAATATAATGGGAAATCTCATCATACATGATTGCCTCTAGGGCATATTCCCAACAGTCTCCCACTTGCACTAGAGTCAATCTTTCGACATCACATGTCTAAGCATCCAATGCCCATGGCTCTCAGGTGTGCCTCATGCTTCGGATGGGGTAACGGCTTTGTCAACAGATCCACAATATTTGCATCTGTGTGTACCTTGCATAACTTGATATCACCCTAATCCACGAACCGGCGAATCAGGTGGTACCGCATGAGTATGTGCTTGTTCTTCTGGTGTTGTCTAGGTTCCTTGGATTGTGCTATAGCACCATTGTTGTCACAATACACGTCTAACGGATTGGACGAACCCTGAACCACACCAAGATCCATGAGGAAATTCCTCATCCAAACAGCTTCCTTTGCTGCCTCTGAGGCGGCAATATACTCAGCCTCTGTTATAGACACAGACACAGTCTCTTTCTTGGAACTCTTTCTGCTCACAGCACCTCCGTTTATAATAAACACGTATCCGGATTGCGAACGAGAATCATCAAAGTTAGTAAGATAACTCGCATCCGTGTAACCCTTTACACTGAGTTCATCTTCACCACCATAAACCAAGAACATATCCTTAGTCCTTCTCAAGTACTTTAGGATATTTTTAGCCGCTGTCCAGTGGATCTCTTCAGGATCAGCCTGGTATCTGCTCACAACACTTAGAGCATAGGAAACATCTGTCCTATTACAAATTGTCGTGGGAATTGTCACGGCAGATGCTGCAATCGGCAGCGAGTAGTAGAACGAGGGGCAAGGGCGGCTAGCCATCTGCGGTGCGAGATGAGGGCAAAGACACAGGATTTTACCCAGGTTCGGCCCCCTGGAGGGTAAATACCTACTCCTGCTAGATTGTATTATGAAGGTGGTACAATGGGCGAGCTCGGCGGCTAGGCGGCGAGTCGCTTGGGTGTATGATGGAACGTCTCTTTACTCGCCCTACAGGGAGGTTTATATAGGCTCACCTCCCCTAGGGTTTACATATCTCAACCGATTCAGTTAAAGCTTCGGTACTCGTTTAACCTAATCCGACTGGGCCTATCTACTACTTTGGGCCTTGACTTCGATCGCTTGGTTCCTCGGGCTTCAATCGATCCGTCTTGCGAGCCCACTCGCCATTCTTGGGCGATCGGAAGCGTCTGCTGGGTACACCCGGTAGGCACATCCCCATCGATGTCCCCGAGGCCATCGTCGATTAGGCGTGGTGGCTCTTGGCGGAGTATACTGACTTAGTAGACATCGTCGAATCGTCGCGGGCTCTGTATAAAGGAAAACCAGTCATCGTGTCGCACTTTGGCGAGTCGAAACACGTGGCTCTTGTAATAGTGATTGGTCGGCGAGCCGAGTGGCCAAGTTGGACCGTTAACCGTGGTCAAACTAGCTTGGGGTAATCCAACGGTAACTTTGGCGTAATCACCGCGTAACGGCTCCACGATTTGGCGGGTAACAACCGCTATATAAGAGTAATGACAGCGATATCGAGAACCACCTTCTCACCATTTCCTCCGATTGCGCGACTTTTCCTCCCTTCGCGCCAGCGACCAGCCGACCAATCCCCGACCCCCAGCAAATCTCTCCACCATGGCCCTCTCCACCGAGCCTTGGGGCAGATCTAAGTGCACAAGGGCGCAACTGGTTCCTTCGAGGAGGCCGAGATCTTGCGAGCCGGCTGCTGGCGCATTCCTGCGGCCGGAGAGACGATCCCGAATCCGCGAGAGAGGGAATTCATCTGCTTCACCAGCCATCTTGAACGGGGGCTAGGGTTCCCCACGTCCCTGTTCTTCCGGCGCTTCTGCGCCTACTACGGGATCCAGCCATCGGATCTGGGTCCCCACAGTATCGAGCAGCTTGCCATATTTGTGGCGTTTTGCGAGTGCTACTTGGGCTGCCGGCCCTACTTCCCTCTATGTCAAGATCTGTTCCACGGACGGATCAGCCGCGAGGAAGCGGGCGGCCCAATGCTAGCCGCGGGCGGCCTAACCTTCCAGCTGAAGTCGAAGGCTTCATTCTTCGACCTGATGCTGCCCGCCAAGGCAGCGAGCGACGAAGAAATCGTGGTTTTACGTAGCCGAGGCGACCCCGGAGGGCGAGACGGCGATTCCGCGGTACTCCGCCAACCGGTCCGAGCAACGCCGTCTTCAAGTCGGCAAGCTCCCCCGCGACCAGCGGATGGTCGTTGACGAGATGCTCCAGACCATCCACGGTCTGAAGAAGAAAGGCCTCCAGACGATAAACCTATACAACTGCTGGCTCGGGCGGCTCGTCCGCTTCGGCACGAAACCCGCATGTACCAAGACACGAGCGGGAAGACTCGCGAAGGCCTGCCTCGGCAGTGGAAGCTGGAGGACTACATCCCAGCAGAAGAAAATCACCCGGCGGTGTGTGCACGGGCCTTCAGTGGCACTTCGCAAAGCGTCCAGCCCCAACGGTAATCGCTTCACTTTGCTCGCAGTCGCGGTAATTCTAATTTCATCTTGTGTTCATTGCAGCTATTCCAAGTGGTGGAAGGATGGCTCCCGCCTTCGGACGACGAGAACTCGAGCTCGTCCATCCAGACGGGCGTGGTCGCCTCCGCCAAGCGAAGCCGGGAGTGACGAGGCGGCGGACGACGAGTCGAAGAGGAGGTCGCCCCATCGCTCCGCAAGACCGTGGGCAGCGTCAACGTGAGCTTGAGGCAAGTAAAGCCTCGGCGTCATGATGGCGATGACGAGCTCGAAACCACCTCGGCGCCAAGCTACTCCATCGAAAAAGAAGAAGAAGGAAAAGGAGGTGAAGGCGCCTCCGAGGAAGACGAAGACGAAACCGACGAGGCCGGCCTCGCCAACACATTCAGCGAAGTTCGGCGCCCAGCCGGCCAGGGCGCCGCCGGCGTCGGCCAAGGCTGGACACGGCCACCATCGAGGTGCCCCTGGCATCGATGCCTCCGCCATTCGCCCCAGTCTCTGGGCTAGGGGACGCCTCGGTCGCAGCGGCTTCGCCTCATAAGGAAGCTCCGGTTGAAGATGTTCCAGAGGCTCCGGTTGCGGCCTCAACAAAGAAGAAACCGTCCGTGTCTTGGGCACGCGACGTTCTGGAAATGGGGCTCAGCCGCCGACTGGGCCCCGAACTAGAGAAACCAGCCGGCCTCCGTACGGGGATGATTGATGTACAGGACCGGAGTGAAGAGTATGGGCCACCCAACCGTGGCTAAGGTGCCACCCGTCGTCAGCGAGGAAGATCCTTCCTGTAAGAGGAAGGCGGACGAAGTCGTCGTCCCTGCGGATGGCGGCAAGAAGGCCAAGGGTGACGACGTCGTCACGATTTCTGACGACACGGCGGCGGTCGCGGCTGGACCATGTGAGGCGGCGTCCACGAAGGAGGGTGCTCCCTTGCCTGGAACGGCCGAGACGACCTCCTTTGGGGCGGGTGCCTCTATCGCCACCTTCCCGCGCTTCATGGCCAAGGCGGCCGCGGCGAGTGGAACTTCGCCCTCGAGCCACGCTCCTGGGATCGCTGATGCTGAAGTCAACCAACGTCGTGGGCATACGCCGGCTCTCCTCGCGTCCGTGGACGCGATACAACTCCATGGCTTGCTTGGCGCAACCATCCAGGTATATCCAGCCCCCGAGGATCAGGTCGGTGATTTGTAGCGGCCTGATTCTTTTAGTGTCTTATCGTTATTTTTCGCATCCAGTCCCCGAGTGCGCACGTGCTGAATTTCAGTGGGTGGGCACTTAGGAATTTCTTGAGTACCAGTCCCCGAGTGCGTACTCGCTGAATTTCAGCGGGTGGGCACTTAGGAATTTCTTGATTGCCAGTCCCCGAGTGCGCACTCGCTGAATTTCAGCGGGTGGGCACTTGGGAATTTCTTGATTGCCAGTCCCTGAGTGCTCACTCGCTGAATTTCAGCGGGTGGGCACTTAGGAATTTTGCTTTGATTAACCTTTTTGGTGATGTGCAGGGTCTGCAGCTTGAATCGGTGGCGATTGGCAGCTTGCACCGCGGAGAAGGAACTGGCCATCGTCCAGGAGGCGAACAAAGGGCTTCAGGCTGTTGCCGCGAGGGCAGAGGAAGCTCGCCAGGTTCTTGTACCCGCGGGTGAATTGGTGGCGGCTCAATCGGCTTTGAGTTCGGCTGAACAGCGAATCGCCGACCTCAAACGCGAGCTACGGGAGGCGAATGAATAAGCGAGCTCGGATGATGGGCGATCCAAGGCCGCCATTGCAGCCGCCGAAGAGGATCGCAAAGTGTCAGACGCCCTTGTTGCTGGGCTTCAGGACGACCATACTGCACTTCAATGCTTCGTCACGGATCTCGCCCGCCCGTTGATTGGTAAGTGTGTCTGCCTCTTCCAGTAGTTGTGCCTTTAGTGGTGTCCGTCGTATTCATTATTGTCTTCTACTCACAGGTCGCATCATTGATAGCACGGAAGAGGAAAGCTCGTTCGACGCGCGGCAGTGTGTAAGCATGCTTGTCGACTCGGCAACATTGTCGGCGACATGCATCCGTGCCTATCTCCAAGAGATATCGCCCACGGAAGTGATTCCCAGCGACCTCGTTGAGGTGTGGAGGTATTTGGAGAAGGCGCCCGCGGTCGTTGAATTCATGACGCGGTCGACGTTTCGGCGCGGAGCGGCGACGACACTTAGTCTTGGACTTGCCCACTTCCCCGAGGACTTCGATATCGACGATGTGATGAGTGGCTACCCATCGTCAACTGGCGCGGTGGAGCTTTCCTAGGTCCTCAAGTTGCAGGGCCGTGCCGCCACGTACTCGGAGCGTGTCTGGGCAATGGGCGACCTCCTTCCGTACCAGGAGACGGTCGTCGTGCCTAGTGACCCCGAGCCGCCGCATCGTGATTTCAAGGTCGAGCAACCCTTCCGCACGGCGATGGCGGGTGAACTGATGACGTATCCGTTGAACCCGTACATGCCGTTCATCCGCAATCGCCGGGATGTTGGCGAGTCGTCGTCTAAGCCTGCAGAATAGGATAGTTTGCCCTGTGGCGTTAGCAGCAGGTCTGCCATGCGGGCATATTTTGTAATATGAAACAATGCAACATGCTATCGAATGAGACATCGTGTCTATTTTGGTATTTGTCATGTGTTTGTGATTGATGTTTGAACGAGTCCCCGAGCGCGTCCGCCCTTTTGTGGGGTTTACCTCGTATATGATATGTTTTGTTTTTGTGTGTTTTGTTATTGTGGTCGACTCGCCCAGACTCGAAGAGCCAGTCGCTAGGCGACTCCCTTGAACGCTCTGTATTTCGCCGTTTTCCCTTGCGCGAACGAGGTCGGGTGGCCGAGTCCCCGAGCGTGGTACTTGGCTGTTCTAGGCGCGACTCGAGGGTGAGTGAGGACTTGGCGCGTTAGTTTGAGCGCATCACTTCTGCCTGGCATGTGGGGTCAGTCGCGTGGCGAGTCCTAGGCATTCTCTCCTACTTGGCGTTTTTCCGGACCGCTCGCGGTGAACTGGTCTGCAGTCCCCAAGCGTGGTACTTAGCCGTTCGAGTCGCTATGTCAAGGATGCGGAGGACCATGGTCGCTATAAGAAGCGAAGGCAGTTGTCTTGGTTCGTAGAACCAGTCGAGCTAGGCGACTCCAATGGGGCTCCGGGTAGGCGTTTTTCATGGACGGTGTAAGACCTGAGGCGACTCAGTGCTCTTGCACCGCACTACTTAGCCGTGCCGATCGCTGTACCAAAGGTTGACTTCTACGGTTAGCATAATGCTGTTATTACGAGTGCGAGTGGCACAAGACATGGAGAGTAGGCGCAATTTGCGGTAACCGTTTCTTTTTATTTCATAGCGACTGGAGAATACATATGTGGGGTTCTAGGAGTAGAACTTCCGTAGGAGGTTTACATTCCAGGGTCGCTTGACGTCGAGTTCGCCGTCCCCGCGGACGTCGATGAGGTAATAGGCGTCGTTGCCGAGTACTCTCCCGATGGCGAATGGCCCTTCCCACGGAGGGGAGAGCTTGTGCATGCCCTTCTTGTCCTGGATGAGGCGTAACACCAGGTCGCCCTCTTGGAAGGTGCGAGTTTTCACCCGCCGGCTGTGGTAGCGGCGGAGTCCCTGCTGGTAGATAGCGGTGCATGACCGAGCGAGGTCACGTGCTTCGTCGAGTTGATCGACCCCGTCTTGGCGGGCGAGCTCGTTTGCGGCCTCCGTGTAGTGGACGACCCGCGGCGAGTCGTGCTCGAGGTCGGTGGGCATGACTGCCTCGGCGCCATAGACCATGAAGAAGGGGGTGAACCCTGTCGACCTGTTGACCGAGGTGCGGATCCCCCAGATGACAGAGGGAAACTCCTTGACCCAACACTCGGCGGTGCGCTCGAGTGGTACTTGGAGTCGCGGCTTCAGGCCGTGGAGGATGCTTTGGTTGGCTCGTTCCGCCTGGCCGTTGGATTCCGGGTGGGCGACTGACGCGAGGTCGAGCCGGATGTGGTGCTCTTCGCAGAATTCGTCCATGGCTCCTTTGGCGAAGTTGGTGCCGTTGTCCGTGATGATGCTGTTTGGGAATCTGTAGCGATATATGAGCTCGCGTAGGAATTTAGTGGCGGTCTTCTCGTCGCATTTCCGAACTGGCTTGGCTTCCACCCATTTTGTGAATTTGTCGAGCGCAACCAAGAGGTGGGTGTAGCCGGAGGGGGCCTTCTTGAAGGGGCCTACCATGTCCATACCCCACACAGCGAATGGCTAGGTGATGGGGATTGTTTTGAGCGCTGAGCTCGGCACGTGTGTCTGGTTGGCGTACTTCTGGCACCCGGCGCACCGCTGGACGATGTTGACAGCATCGGCGTTTGCGGTGGGCCAGTAGAAGCCGTGTCGCATAGCCTTGGCGACAAGAGAGCGGGCGCCGACGTGGTGGCCGCAGTCACTGGAGTGGATATCGTGGAGGATCTTGCGTCCTTCGGCGGGTTGGACGCAGCGTTGGAACACGCCGGTGACACTGCGCTTGTGGAGCTCGCCGTCGATGATGGCGTAGGACTTGCATCGACGAGCGATCATCCGAGCTTCCGTCTCGTCTGCCGGCAAGGTGCCGGATTCCAGGTAGGCGATGTAGGGCTTGGTCGGTCGTCGGCTCGTTGACGAGTGCGACGGGCTGCCTCTGGTTGGGCGGGACTCGATGTCGATCTCCCTCGGGAGGCGGTGGCTTGGTGATCGTGTCGAGGAAGACGCCGACGGGTGGTGCGAGTCGAGCCGACCCGATGCGAGAGAGTGCGTCGGCCTCCTCGTTCTTCCGCCTGTCGATCCACTCGACGGAGTAGCCGGTGAAGTGTCCGCCCAGCTTGTCCACTGCTTGGCGGTACGCTGCCATGGTGGGGGAGACGGCGTCGCAGGTGCCAGCGGCTTGTCCAACGACGAGGTCGGAGTCTCCGTAGGAGCGTAGGCGGTTGACATTCATCTCCTTGGCAGCTCGCATGCCGTGGAGTAGGGCCTCATACTCGGCCATGTTGTTGGTGCAGGGTGTGAAGTCGAGGCAGAGGATGTAGCGGAGCTTGTCGCCCTTTGGTGAAGTTAGCACGATCCCCGTGCCTGCGCCGTCCGCGTTCTTGGAGCCGTCGAAGTGCAGGCTCCAGTAATGGAGGTATGGCAGCTTCTCTGGCTGCTGGGCCTCTTCCCAGTCGGCAATGAAGTCCGCTAGGGCCTGTGACTTGATCGCTTTTCGCGGCTCGTATTTGATGTTGTGGACGCCGATCTCGACGGCCCACTTGGCGACCCGCCCGATCGCCTCACGGTTGCGGATGATGTCTTGCAGTGGTGCCGAGGAAACGACCGTGATCGGGTGCTCCTGGAAGTAGTGCGGCAGGCGCCGCTGAGCTCTGAAGACCGCGTATACCAGCTTTTGGTACTGGGGGTACCGTTGGCGCGACTCGGTGAGGACCTCGCTGATGTAGTACACCGGTCGCTGTACTGGGCGCTCCTTTCCTTCCTCTGGTCATTCGACGACCATGACGGCACTGACGACGCGTTCGGAAGCCGCGACGTAAAACAGCATGGTTCTTTGTCGGCGGGGGCAGCGAGTAGCGGTGCGGCGAGTAGCACCTTCTTGAGGTCGCGAAGCGCGTCATCCACCTCCTTGTCCCACTGGAAGGTGGGGTTCTTGCGCATCAGGCGGTATAGGGGCATCGCCTTTTCGCCCAGGCGGGGAATGAAGCGACTAAGAGCCGCTACTCGCCCGGCCAGTTTCTGGACGTTACGCAGGCACTCGGGTTTGCCGAGCCGGGCGATCGTGTCGATCTTCGTGGGGTTCGCCTCGATCCCTCGCTTGGAGACGACGTACCCCAGTAGTTGTCCTGCTGGTACACCGAAGGTGCATTTGCCTGGGTTGAGCTTTATCTTGTATTTTCGCAAGTCGGCGAATGTTTCCGCCAGGTCGGCGAGGAGGTCACACTGGCGAGTGGACTTTATGACCACGTTGTCGATATAGACGTGGATGTTGCGGCCAATTTGGCTCGCGAGGCATTCTTGCATGCACCGCTGGTAGGTCGCCCCGGCGTTCTTGAGGCCGAAGGTCATGGCGGTGTAGCAGAAGGCTCTGAATGGCGTGATGAACGCCGTCTTCTCCTCGTCCTCGATGGCCATTTTGATCTGGTTGTAGCCGGAGTAGGCGTCGAGGAAACATAGCGACTCTGAGCCCGCGGTGGAATCTATTATCTGGTCGATCCGCGCGAGGACGAACTGCTCCTTTGGGCAAGCGCTGTTCAGGTTTGTGTAGTCGATACACATACTCCAGGTCCCGTTCTTCTTCTCGACCAGGACTGGGTTTGCCAGCCACTTGGAGTATTTGATTGGCCGGATGAAGCCTGCAGCGAGTAGACGCTGCACCTCCTCGGCGATTGCTTGGCGGCGCTCTTCATTGAAGGGCCGCAGCGATTGCTTGACAGGTCACACTTTGGGGTCGGCGTTTAGCTTGTGCTCAGCAAGCTCCCTAGGGACACCGGGCATGTCAAAGGGCTTCCATGCGAAGATGTTCCTGTTCTCACGGAGGAACTCGATGAGCGCACCTTCCTATGCTGGGCTCATGCCCGTCCCGATCGTCACCGTCTGGCTGGAGTCGCCTGGGACCAGCTCGACGGTGCGGGTGTGCGTCGTGGCCTCGAAGGTTGAGGTGTTTGCGCCCTCCGAGTTAGGCTTCTTGAGTATGGTGTGGTCGTCGTTGTTGACCCCGCTCGCGTACTTGGCGAGTTTGTCAGCGTGGTTGGTCTCCGCCGCAATGACGGCATCAGCGAGCTCGACTCCTTTGGCCTCGCACTCGGCGGCCATGTCGGGGTCGCCATTGATGGTGATGACGCCGCACGGCCCGGGGAGCTTCATCGCGTTGTACGCGTAGTGGGGCGCTGCCATGAACTTGGCGAACGCCTGGCGCCCCGGGACGCAATGGTAGGGGCTGTCGAAGGGCACGAGCTCGAAGACGATCCGCTCGGTGCGGAAGTTTGCTGGTGTGCCGAAGGTGACTGACAGCGTGACCTTACCGATCGGGTACGCCTTCCGACCGGGACGATGCCGTGGAACGTGGTGTGGGTTGTCTCGATCGCCATTGCGGGAGCATGCCGCCTGAAGGTGTCTAGGTACAGGATGTTGATGGAGCTGCCGCCGTCCATCAATGTCTTGGGGAGCCAGTAGTCGCCGACCTTGGGCTTGACCACCAGGGCGACTCGGCCTGGGTACTCGATGCGTGGCGAGTGGTCTTGTCGACTCCAGGTGATGGGCTGCTCCGACCAGTTGAGGCGGGAGCGTCCACAGGCCACCGCGTTGGCGGCGCGGGTGATGACCTTCTTCTCGCGCTTCGTGTTGAAGCCCGTGAAGGTATGGAGCGAGCCGGCCACTTTGCCGAATTTTCCGCCATTTGGCGGGTCGTTGTCGGGGTCCTCCCATGCTCACCGTGCCTTCTCGATCTCCCTGAGGGTGTGGCAGTCGGCGGTGGTGTGTGTTGCGGGCTTCCCTTCCCTGCTATGAAACGCACATGGTTGGTTAAGGAGAGCCGCGGGGTCAAACCTTGGCTTGGCCTTGTAGTTGCCGCCGTCGCGGCGTTGTCCTCCGTCGCGGCGGAAGCTCTTGGGTTCGCGTTGCGCGTGCCCGGCGTTGGCGACGAAGTCGACTCGCCCGTCACTGCGACGCTTGCCGGTGAGGCGAGTGTTGCTGTAGCGTAGGTCGGACCGTCGTCCGCTGTCGTTACCTTCGTCTTGGCGTTGACCTCGACTCGTCGTCGATTTCCTGGTTTGGATCTTCCTTCGTGTACCGTTTGGCGATCTCGAGGAGGTCGGGGATGTTGTCGAGTGTGCGAGAGTGTCGCTTGAGCTTGGCGACCAGGGGTTCGTAGCGGCACGAGGTCTTGAAGCAGTGGATCGCGGTGTCCGGGTGGATACCGACCGCGTTGTACCAGAGTTCTTGCCACCGTTGGACCCAGTTGCGGGTCGACTAGCGGGGTCCCTGGACGCATCGCTCCAGGTCCTCGATGGTGGTGGCGCGGGTGTAGGAGCACTCGAAGTGCCTGACGAAGGCGTCGCGCATTTCCTCCCAGGAGTCGATACTGTCCTGGGGGAGGGTGTTGATCCACTGCCTGCACGTCCCCTCCATCATCAGGGGGAGGTAACGGGCGGCTAGCAGGTCGGTGTGGCCTGCGATCCCCATCGCTATGAGGTATGTGTCGAGTCAGACGGCGGGGTCGTACGAGGGGTCGTACTTTTCTATTTCCTTCGACGCCTTGAAGTTTGGCGGGTACTTCTCGCCTCGAATCATTGGTCCGAAGCACTTGGGGCCGAGTCGACTTAGCGACCCCATGGGCTCGCCGTCGTGACGGTTGGTTAGGGTGTGTCGTAGGTCGTCGGGCTGGCGTGCGCACCATCTTTGGTTGTTGATGATGTGGGTGCGGGCGTTGATGGGTTGCCCGTTGGCGGCGACGAAGTTGGTCGCTGGCCTGGGGTCGTTGGTGGAGAGTGTCGCGTTCGCGGGTCGGTGTTGGAGCTGCAGTGGCTCTGGTGGCGGCGATTGAGGTGTTTGCCGCTGGCGGCCGCTCGCTTCCCGACGAACACGGTATACTCGACCCTGCGAGTCGGCGCTGCGTTTTCTGCTCGGCGGCCTTTGCGCGGCGGCCTGACGTCTTGGATCATAGGATCCCGTCGCCCGTGGCGTGATGTTGTCGGCTGCTTTCGACCCGCCACAAGGTTGTCCATTGGGGTGGAGAACAGTGGGAGGCCGTTTGCGTCTCGCTCCCGTGAGGAAACTACTATCCGCGGCTGGTCCCTGGGAGGTGTGCGGTTGGGTGGAGGTGGCGCCCGCCGCGTTGATCTGGCGGGGCGGCGCTTCCTCTGGTGGCGCGTTCTCGCGGATCGCGCTCGGCCCACGTGGGCGGGTCGTTTCGTCGTCGGTTGGGCGCCTGAGCGGTGGGGTTCGGCGCGGCTGATCCACTGCTGGTGGTAGCGCGATAGTTCTGCGCCGTCACCTTTCGAGGCGAAATTTTTCGCTCGGCTTGTTCTTGCGCACCGCCTCCGCCGATTTCAGCGGAGTTCCTCAACCTCCGTTCTGGTGGCGTTAGGAGGATTGGGGTGGAGAATGGATCCTCCGGCGGATCGGTGCGGTCGCCATGTAGGTCGGCGTGGCGACCAGTTCCGTCAGCTTGGTCGGCGGAGTTCTCGACCCGAGTCGACCAAGATCCAGGATGGAGGGTCCTCGAAGTCTCCCACGTTGGAGACTGGGTGATGCAGCCGCGGGTGAAGCAGCGGTGATGGACCGCAGTGGCGCGGTCGCCGAGTCGGCGTCGTCGTTGAGGCGCGTCTTCTGCGGCTGCGAGTTTCGGCCCGTCGGCGTGGGCGGTGTACTCGAGGCGAGGCGATGGATCGTGCGGATCTGGATCTCGGAGAGCCGATCGCGTGGTGGCGACTCGCGGATGCGAGCCAAGTCCTCCGAGACGATGACGTCGGTGAGGCCGACGAAGAGGCTGATCGTGCCGATCGGCAGGATCACGCTGTGCGTGACGGCTCGCGCCGCCGGGACGTAGCTGATCGGCAAGATTTGGAGCATCTCGCCGATCGCTATCATGCGGTCGGTGGCGACCGTCTCGTTGATGGGAAGATTGGATCTCGCCGCAGAACACCGGCCAGACCGGCCAGGCCCCACGATGGGCGCCACTGTCGTGGGAATTGTCACGACAGATGCTGCAATCGGCAACGAGTAGTAGAACGAGGGGCAAGGGCGGCCAGCCATATGCGGTGCGAGATGAGGGCAAATACACAGGGTTTTACCCAGGTTAGGCCCCCCGGAGGGTAAAGACCTAGTCCTGCTAGATTGTATTATGAAGGTGGTACAATGGGTGTATGATGGAACGTCTCTCTACTCGCCCTACAGGGAGGTTTATATAGGCTCACCTCCCCTAGGGTTTACATATCTCAACCGATTCAGTTAAAGCTTGGTGCGTTTAACCTAATCCTTTGGGCCTATCTACTACTTTGGGCCTTGACTTCGATCGCTTGGTTCCTCGCTGGGCTTCAATCCAGTCGCCGTCTTGCAGGCCCACTCGCCAGTTCTTGGGCCAGTCGGAAACGTCCTGCTGGGTACACCCCGGTAGGCACATCCCCATCACAAATCATGGCATACATGATTGATCCGACTGCAGAAGCATATTGAATCGCACTCATCCGACTTCGCTCATCAGTTGTCGAAGGACACTGAGTCTTGCTAAGTTCTACACCATGAGACATCGGTAAGAACCCCTTCTTAGACGATTCCATGTTGAACTTCTTCAACACTTTGTCCAAATAAGTACTCTGACTCAATCCAATGAGCCTCCTTGATCTATCTCTATAGATCCGGATTCCGAGGATGTATGTTGCCTCACCCAAGTCTTTCATTGAGAAACTCCTTTCCAATGATTCCTTGGTTTCTTGCAACATCTGGACATCATTTCCAATCAGTAATATGTCATCCACATATGAGATTAGAAAGTTTACTTTGCTCCTACTAAACTTATTGTATAAACAAGAATCTTGATCACTCTTGATGAAGCTAAACGATTTGACTACCTCATCAAAGCGAATATTCCAACTTCGAGATGCTTGCTTCAACCCATAAATGGATTTCTAAAGTTTGCATACCTTGTCAGCATTATCCGGATCGACAAAACCCTCGAGCTGTATCATATACACGTCCTCGGTTAAATTTCCGTTGAGGAAAGCCGTTTTGACATCCATCTGCCATATCTCATAGTAGAAATAGGCTGCTATAGCTAACATGATCCGAACTGATTTAAGCATCGCTACGGGCGAGAAAGTCTCATCGTAATCAACTCCTTGAACTTGTCGGAACCCCTTCGCAACAAGGCGTGCTTTATAGACGGAAACATTTCCATCCATATCAGTTTTCTTCTTAAAGACCCATTTGCAGTCGACGGGTCTTGCACCGTCTGGCAGATCAACCAAGTTCCAAACTTGATTTTCATCCATGGACTTTAACTCGGATCTCATGGCTCCAAGCCATGACTCGGAATCAGATCCCACCATCGCTTCCGAATAATTTGCCGGCTCATCACTGTCTAACAGCAATACATCACGAACACTTTGTAATCTTGCCGATCTTCGTAGTACAGGTGTTGCTACCGACTCAGCTGCCACAACCGGCTCAACCTCCAAGGTTTTTGCCGACTCGCTACTAGCCGGTTCCTCTCGAATTTCTTCGAGCTGCACCATGCTCCCACTTACTCCCCGACTGAGAAACTCTTTCTCAAGGAAGACACCGTTCCGAGCGACAAACACTTTGCCCTCTTCTCGGTTGTAGAAGTAGTAACCCAAGGTTTCCCTTGGATACCCCACGAAAATACACTTATCCGACTTGGTCAGAAGCTTGTCCGATCAAGTCGCTGACAAAAGCTTCACAACCCCAAATCTTAAGAAAAGACAAACTCGGCTTTTTGCTTGTCCACATCTCATGCGGTGTCTTCTCTACCGATTTTGATGGTACTCTGTTTAGTGTGAACGCCGTTGTTTCTAGACAATAACCCCAAAATGATAAAGGCAGATCTGTCTGACTCATCATTGATCGTACCATGTCCAACAAGGTTCGATTCCGCCTTTCCGAAACACCATTCCTTTGTGGTGTTCCTGGCGGAGTAAGTTGGGGAACTATTCCACAACTTTTCAGATGGTCATCAAACTCATGGCTCATGTACTCGCCTCCTCGGTCTGACCGAAGAAACTTTATTTTCTTGTCGAGTTGATTTTGTGCTTCATTCTGGAATTCTTTGAACTTTTCAAAGGCTTCCGACTTATGTTTCATCAAGTAGATATATCCATACCTACTCAAATCATCAGTGAAGGTAATGAAGTACTCATAACCACCCCTGGCTGTCATGCTCATTGGTCCACATACATCACTATGTACTAGTCCCAACAAGTCAGACGCCCTTTCGCAACTCTTTGCAAAAGGTGTCTTGGTCATTTTGCCGAGTAGGCAAGATTCTCATGTCTCGAACGACTCCAAGTCGAACGAAGTTAGGAGTCCATCATCATGGAGCTTCTTCATGCGTTTCCAACTTATATGACCAGGCCGACAGTGCCAAAAGTAAGTCATATTCAGATAATTTGGTTTCAACCTTTTAACATTTATGTTATAAACCGACTCACCATCAAGATTCAAAATAAATAACCTGTCCTGGACGGGTGCAAAGCCTTGAAACATATCATTCAATACAAATAACAACCATTATTCTTGTTATTCGACTCATAGCCTTGCCTCATCAAACATGAAGCAGAAATAATGTTTCGACTGAGCACTGGAACATAATAACAATTATTCAGTTCCATAATGAATCCGGAAGGTAAATGAAGTTGCATCGTGCCGACTTCCAACGCATCAACTCTTGCTTTGTTGCCGACTCGAATATCAACCTCGCCTCTTGCTACGCTCCTAGTTCTTACTAGTCCCTGCAACGAGTTGCAGATGTGAATAACTGATCCGGTATCATATACCCAAGAACTATTAGGTGCATCCGCAAGATATATGTCTATAACATTGCAAACAAGTGTACCTGAGTCGGAAGTCATACCTCCACTCTTGGCTTTGTCGTCCAAGTACTTGCTGCAGTTCCTCTTCTAGTGGACATCCGCCTTACAGTAGAAGCAAGTGGATCCGACTGAAGGAGATGGCTTAGTCCCTGAGGAAGCGCTTGGGACCGGGTCCTGAGCCTGCTTTCCTCCTGACTTAGCCTTCTTCTTAGTCCAAGAACTCTTCTTGAACTTAGCCTTCTTCTTAGTCCAAGAACTCTTCTTAGTCCAAGAACTCTTCGCTAATGGGGTAGCCAAACCTCTCCAGATACTGCACGTAACCAACCATTTTAATCACATGCGGACTCAGTGGATCACCATCCTTAAGCTTGCAACTCAGCAAAGCCTGAGAGACTTGATACCTCTCAGTCGCCGAGCACGAACATACTTTTGAGGCTTTCGATCATATCGTAGGCCTCAACATGCTCGAATCGCTTTTGCAAGTCCGGTTGCATGTGAGCAAGCATAAGAGAGCTAATATCCGTGGACTCATCCTTAGCCCGACGGTAGGCATTGGTGGTAGCGACAGTCGCATTCTCATTCGGCTCATCTGGAAGTGGGTTGTCTAGGACATGGTCCTTCTTTTCTTGTTTGAGAACAATTCTCAGATTTCGATACCAATTGGTAAAATTAGTGTCGTTCAGTTTATCTTTCTCAAGGATAGTTCTCAACGCAAAACCGGATATCTGAGAGTGACTGCTACTTGGTGCAATATGCAAAACACTTAAGACATGTACTTATAAAAGAGCAAGTGAAAGAACATTTCTTAATCCCTAGTGTTTTGTGTGTTAGATAACAATATCAAGGATCATTTAATGTGTGTTGAAGTGTTGCAGCTCTATTTGAGAACAAAGGGAAAAGGACTCTGCCTTTGGGGGCGGATAATCCGGCCCCACCAGGGGCGGATAATCCGCCCCTCCCTTTTCCCAAGCAGGCGCAAGCCCTAGAAGGGGGCGGAATTTTGGCCGGATTCGGCCACGGATAATCCGCCTCGGGGGATAATCCGCCATCGCCAAGGCGCAAGCCCCAGAGAGGGGGCGGAGTTTTTCCCGGACTTTCCGGTCTGGCCGGATAATCCGCCCCTCAGGGGGGCCGGATTATCCGCCCCCAAGAACTTCACCAAGCTTCACCAAGGCGCAAGCCGCAGAGAGGGGGCGGAGTTTCCCCCGGAGAATCCGCCCTTGGGGTGGAGTTTTCCCAGGGGGCGGATAATTCGCCCCAAGTGGGGGGCGGATAATCCGCCCCCAAAGTTGTGCAACGGCCAGATCTGGGGAGGGGGTATTTAAGCTAGCCATCCCCCTCCTGCCAGAACTCTTGATTCATCTCGAAAAAGAACAGATCAGATCTGAAAGCTTCATCCAAGAGTGCTCCACCTAGATCCACCCAAAGGCCCCATCCCTAGGGGAATCGAAGGAGGAGAACTCGATCTTCATCATCAGCAATCAAGCACTTCATCTCCTCTCCATTCATTTGGAGAACCTCCGATCTAGTATTTCTTGCAAATATCTAGATCCTCGTTTTTGTTTATATTGATAAACCTTGTTCTTGTGGCAGCTTGTTGTCATCTCAGGATCCCCCAATTAGGTTGTGGGTGTGTGCCCTGATAGTGTTGTAAAAGGCACCGGTTCCCGCCTCGAAGGGATCCAATAGTGGAGAAGGTGGATCAGGCCTCTCGTGGCGAGATCCATCGGAGAATAGGGTGAGGCCTATTGTGGCGTGGTGGTCTTAGAACCGCCCACCCCTCTGTAACACCCTCAGAATCGGACCTATGCAAGTTTTAGCGAAACCCGCCAAACCCGCATAGAAACGATTCAAAGGTGCCCACCAGGCACTTTCGTGCGGGTGGAAAACGAAGTAATAACATTACACAACAGTCCTCGATGGGACCCACATAACAGATATATATACAACACGACTCCATGAGTCAAGAATACAGATATAATGTACAAAGATCCAAATCACCTTGAAAATGATAGAGCGTCCGACTATGGACAAGATGCAAATGGGGCTAAGAGCCCTGAAGAATAACCAATGGCGTCCATAACCCCTTGAGCCAAGCCGGAAGGGTAACCCCGCTAACGACGCCGATCTCAAAACCTTAAACAAAGGTGCCGACAAAGGGCAAAGGAAAAGAGGAGCGTCGATCGAGGCCAAGACACGGCGAGGCTAGAATTCGCGGTCCTCGCCACAGGTATGGTGGATCAAGCGGCGACAAATTGCACTAAACATCCTATAGAGACTCGATACAATGGCGGCTATCGAGAGGGTAAGAAAGACCTATTCGAGATAACGATACTACCATCAAACAAACCCATCTGGTGTTTCTCGAGACCAAACGAGGAAGTCAACCGAGGAACTCACACTTGGCGCTTTACTTATTCGTTATCGCTAGCAATTACTAGTCGTATAGATAGTCATCCCGATAAAATAAGCAATGGTCACTTTTAGTTAACCATTCCGTTATAGTTACACTTACTAGTCAAATACATTTAGCATGAGATAACCGTAAACCAGCAAAGGTTGATACTTTTATTTAGCCATTCAGAAGTTGCAATACTTACTAGTCAGTACAATTGTCGCAGCGACAAACCAAACAAGCAATTGTGGGCAGTTTTATGTAGCCATTCCATTATAGTGAAGCTGATTACTAGTCATTATAAAGTCAAATTTATAGCACTACTTTAGTTATAGTTGTCTATGATCGAGATCTTGCTCCAAGTCGTCCATAATCATGACACGGCTTTCAGAAAGTTTTACCCGGGTGCACCAATAGCAACACACACTCGATCAACCTCGAAAAACCAAATCAAAACCCAACGAGGCCTTCACGACAAAGCAATCAAGGATTCAGAAATATTTCGAGGCCACCCCATTGAGTAGACCCAAGAACGGCCCGACTCGAGACGGACTCAAGGTTTGCGTCAATGGTCAGAACGATGGGAACCCAAAACTGGGCTTGTCGATACCGCGAAAACATTCCGCTTACCTAAACAGTACAGTGTGCTCCTCACACAATCGTAAATAAAGAAGTAGCATGGCATAAGTACAGGATAGTAAATAAAACCTCAAACTAGTTGTGGCCCCAAGAAATAAGACTGAATCAAGCTCTGGCTCAGGGGGGTCCCATAATCCTCCCGGATGTGGATAGCGCGATAAATCAAGGAACATGTATCAAGTACTCGGGGTCCTACGGGACACAAGTGGGCGGTCGGAAACCAAATATTATCTATCACCCACCGATGCCTCTGCTTACTTACTTCAATTTTAGTTGTTAAACAGTAATTAAAGTGAACGATAAGTAAAGCCATGATCATCTCCAACAACAAACATGCGGCAAAACACCAACAACTGTGGCACTTGACGACACGCAACAGCACTTGAGCAAGCGACTACGACGCGCAAGTCCAACTATCTACCAAACAACAGGTAATAGGATGTGTCCAAGGCAATATAAGGCTGCGAGGGATATCACGGGTACGAAAACTAGAGCATCGCAACACAGATAGCAATAGATCAATAGGAGGGAATAAATACTATAAAAGTAAGATAGGTAGACAGGGGGGGAGATGCTCGCCTGAAAACATTGCCGAGGGTTCAACCGAAGACCGGGGCGAAGCTCACATCAACTCAACGGCCTTATCCGCGAAGAAGCAAAACACTAGAAGAAACACCGGATGCACTATTTAATACTACGGCAAAAGATCGGGCATGATGCATGTATGATGTATGGCATGGAAAAGGTGCGATGCAATTGGGCAGTATTAAGCGGAACCGGGGTCCCGACATTTAATTAGGTGGTTCATGTTATTTAGCTACCCTGCATTTTAAATGTTGTATTAACATGGCCAAAATATACCACCGGTTCGCTACACAAATTTAAATGAGGCCAATATGAGACTAGATTTGCCCGCATATGGGCCCCATATTTAATTATAAGGTGAATCGGCATAAGGCCCCCAAACCACAGACAAGGTTGCATGCATGAACAATTAATATGCGACAAGTTGGATTATATTATAAAATAGGGTTTCAGGAAGGGGTCACACATTAGAGGGTCTCGACGAACTTGGGGTTCCGGGGTTCGGGGGATCGGTCTCAGGGTTCGACGGGGATCAGGTGCGGATCAGGGCTACTGGGTCCGAGATGAAGAGCTTGGTGTTCGGCGTCCTTCGGTTTCATGTCGACGTGCTCGGCGTCCACGATGTAGAACTCGGCGTTCCGGGGAGAAGACCTTGGCGTGTCAAGGGCTCGGTCTTTGGATCCATGTCGGTGCACTCGGTGTTCCGGGTTGGAGATCATGGTGTTCCGTGAGGTAGATCTTGTCGGTTCCACCCCCGAAGGCCTTGTGGTTCCGTGACGGAGATCTCCGGTTCGGACTTGCCATGTTGGCGAACTTGGCGTTTGTTGGGTCTCTGAAGATGTGGCGGAAGCGCCAGTCCATTCCATGCAGATCCTTTGCCACGAGCTCTTGTGTGGGAGGCGACTGGGTCATGTCCAGAGGAGGGAGACACTCATCGCCGCGTCGGGCGCCAGAGATGAGAAGCCGCCATGCGTGCTGCGCGTAGACCTCGTCGGTGTCCGACTCCGCCTTGAGCTCGACGTTGATGACGCGACAGAGCAGCTTGGAGGGCAGATCGTAGAGGCGCATCTGGTTGCCGGCGACCTGGTTCATGGAGGCCTCCACCTGCTCGATGCGTCCCTGCGGGAAGTAGAAGACGAGGTCCCCGACGCGGTGGCATTTGACGGGCGCAGCGCAGCGAGCTCGTCGAGGGGATCCCCGCTGCGGGTTCATGGCGGCGCCATGACGCGGCAGTATCGCTGGGCTGCTCGCTGGAAGGCGGACGCGGGCCGAGGCGGCGAGGACCCACGGCGGACGGAAGGATGAAGGCGGAAGCGCCACGAGGGGAGAAGCGAGGCAGAGAGGGGTGGCCGGCGACGAGCGCGGAGGAGGGGGCCTGGCGAGACCAAGCGGAGGCAGCGGGAGGATGGAGGGCCGGTGGCGAAGAGGACGGTGGAGGGAGGCGGCGAGAAGCTCGAAGGCGCGGGGGCGGACGGAGACCGGCCGGGGAGGCGAAGGAGGAGGAAGGCGAGGAGAGCGGCGGGGCTCGGGCCGGAGGACAGAGGTGCCGCGGCGGGCGCCGGAGAGGAGGAAGAAAGGGTGGGGCGCGTCGGTTGCGAGGGAGGAGGCGGGAGAGGAGGAGGAGGCGGGTGGTTGGGCGACGAGCAGGCCGAAAGGGTGGTCTCTGTCGAGGTGGGGCCAGCACAGCAGCAAAGGGTGGGGATGGTGGCGTGCATGGTGTGCTGTGTTGGGTTGGGGGGTGGGGTGTTGCGTGTGTTTGCTGGTTGGTGGGGTGGGGAATGGAGAGAGAGTGTGGGGTGGCTGGTGGGGTGATGTGGCAGATTAGGAGTGGGTAGGAGTTTGGGTTAGGGTGAAGTGTCGGGTGGGGATTGGCCGGGGTGAGGTGGCCAGAGGGGTGGGTAGGTTAGGTTGGGTAGAAAAAGGTTTCTAGGTTGGACCGATTTAGATATTTATCTGTGTAGTAGACTGCTGCCAGCTGGGCCTTTTGGCCTGGCCGGTGGCGGCCTTTCCGGGAACAAAACAGATTTAAAAATATTTTATTATTGTTCTTGGTTTTAAATCAAAACATTTGTAAAAGGGTTTTAGACAAACAAAAGGTCCGGGCAGATCTAGGGTTTGAATTGAACAAAGCGGAGAATATCTAGAGAACAAATTAGGCTTTTAGAAAATAGGTTTCGACAAACAAATGCATGATGACTCAACGATGCACAAATGCAATGAGGCATGATGACATGAGCATGCGGTCATGGTGAGGCAATGCACAAAATCAACGCGATTTTCTAGTAGTGGTTTTAGCGGGATGCCACACCCTCCAACGCAGATGTACTTCCCTTAACAAGGAAGGAACTGCGGTAAAACAAATCCCTGTGTCTCCGCGTGCTCCACTACGGTTTCCTCGCTCCTCTTTTACGTGCTTAGTAGTTAGGGTTACATATAGGGAAATTCTCGTAGTTGCATATCTAGATAATTTACTTTGTGTCAAGCCTAAAATTGAAAAAGTATTAAAAATTGGTTAGCACCTATTCACCCCCCCTCTACGTGCCCATACGATCAATTTCAATTGGTATCAGAGCCTCGGCTCTTATTTTGGGCTTGACCGCCTAAGAGAAGTATGGGTTCCAAGGGAGATGGGAGTGATGCTCCGGAGGTAGTCACCATGAACGATCTCAATATGTTGGAAACAACCTTGGTGAGTTCAATGGAGGCTAAGATGGAAGAGATGCGTCAATTGATAATGCGTCTCTCCACATCCGCAGCATCACCTCCATCTAACTCTGAGGATACCACCCCGCAATCCAAGGAAACGGGTAAAACTGTTTCCAAAGATAACGAAGTGGTAGGTGATGATACTAGTAAGAGCTCCTCCTCGAAAAAGGATAGCGGTAAGGATGGATACAATGAGGTTTCTCATGTGTATTCCCATGATCCGCCTATTCCTCACCCACATATACATAATAGGGGTGATCCACCCAAACTTTCAGCATCTACTTTCTCTCAATGGCAATTTTTGATGAAATCTCATGTGTGAAGTTCCTCCATAGAGTTGTGGAAGATCATCGAAAATGGTCTTCACGTTGGAAATCCTAACAATCTCACAAGGAGAGAAGTGGTCGATAACCAACTCAATGCTACAGCTCTACACATGATACAGCTTGGTGTGGGTGACAAAGACATGCCACACATTCAGCATCTTAGCACAGCTAAAGAAGCTTGGGATGCTCTCACCGAGATCTTCATCGGAAATGAAAGTATGAGAAGAAATAGATATGATGCCTTGAGCAATGAAGCTGAAGGATTTTATATGCTGGATGGAGAAGACCACGAGGACATGTATAGGAGGCTCAAGGCAATAGCCACAACCTTCAAACCACTTGCAGCTCATGTTGATGATGCTTGCATCAAGTATGTCGCCTCTTATGGCATTTGAGCCTGATTTGAAAAGTCTCAAGGTAGGCATAACTATCACCTCATGTCATCCAATGAGGTAATGCAAGAAATGGCCGCCTTCAAAGTGGCTGCCAAGAATGTCAAGATGCTCGTGCTCGAGCTATGGGGATGCAAAAGGGGTCAACATGGCCTTGAAGACTAGTGTGATTGATCATGATGAATATGCAGAGAAGGTCCGACTGTCCCGAAGATATAAAAAGGATCCACGGACAATACTTGGCTCTTTATGCAAGAAACTTTTGGAAAGATCCAGCCAAGGCTAAAGCTGAACTAGATCGCAAGAGTGGAGCCTATGGAAGAAAAGAAAATGGTCCCAAGCTGAGAACATGCTTTAATTGTGGTGACCGGCTGCACTTCGTAGCTGAGTTTCCATATCAAAGTAGAGAGGATAATGGAGGAAGACTCATTTTCAAGGACAAATCAAAATCTCCACGTAAGAAACAATTTGTAAAGAAGAATGCTCCTTTCAAGAAGCAACCAAAAATTGTTCTAGTGGCTCAAGAAGAATATTCATCGGGGAGTGAAGATGAGGACGAGGACGAGAGCTCTCAAGAGGTGGCTGATATAGCCACCACATCTACATCAACATCTCTCTTCGACTCTCCGAACGAAAACATCATCAACAAGAATGCTACTTGCCTCATGGTAAGAAGCTCCGAGGTAACTTCTTCTAACTCTTCTTTTCCCAAGGCTATGATAGACATGGATGATCCTGCTAGTCTTAAGGTTAAAGAAGAGATTATTGCTTTGGATTATTTCTATACTAACCTGCAAGGTGAGCACAAAGTTCGTTTTGAGGCTCTTATGAATCAGCTGGCCCAAAACGAAGCACTCCTCGAAGAAAAGGGCAGAATTGAAAGGGAGGATGCAATGGAAATTGCATCCCTAAAAAATGCTCTTGAAGAAGAAGAAGATCGGGTCTCTCTTGAAGAGAGGCTTGAGTCTATGGAAGAGTCACATGAAGAAATTGTGACTAAACTCGTTAAGGAACGTGAAAATGCTGTCACCAAGGCAAAGAAGTTAAAGAAGGAAAGGATTGACTTTGGGGCTGCTCATGATAGACTCTCCGAGGAATTGGAGAAACTTGACAATGCTCACAAGGCGTTGAAAAACGAGTTCTCTATTCTCAATGAGTCACATGATCAACTTCAAAGTCGATTGGCCGAATATGATACTCCTAGCTCGTCCAACTCAACATATAGTAACAAGAAAAATGCTAGTGTGAAAAAAGGAGTGATCAAGGACATCACTACAAAGGACAAAGGTGTGCTTGATGAAGTCCTTGGCAAGCAAAGGTCAAATCATGGTAAAGAGGGACTTGGGTATGTCACCAAGTCCAAGAAGAAGAAAACCAAGAAGAACAAGACCAAGAATGTGCAATTAAAGACAAGCACTCTTGAGAAGGTTGTCACAAGACAAGACTAATAATATTGGTTTTGCAGGTCTCACAATCCGAATTATGAACTCTTTGTGATGACTATGGCGATGTTTATGCTTATTATGTTGGTCCTTTGATGAATATATTGCTTGGTCTATTTGGGTCCTAAAGACCCTTGTTACTAACATGAAAGGACCCATTGAAAATGGGTACCTAAAACCAAGAAGTAATTTTCTTGCGGGCTATGCTTTGTGGGTCGAAATGGGTGCGGATAGTGGCTGCACTAGTCATATGACCGAAGCAAGGATATCATCACGGAGATGCGTCCAAATCTTGATAATATCACGTCTCCTATGGTGATAAGTCTAAATCTCGTGTATTGGGTCTTGGCAAGGTTGGTTGCACGATATCTCTCTCGTGGACGTCATGCTTGTTGAGACCCTTGGCTACAATCTTCTTTCTGTTCGTGCCCTTGGCAAGATGGGTTTTGCTGTTTTTATCGATGATGATTTGGTGGTACTCTTATGGAGAAAGTCTCTAAAGGTCGCTTTCGTTGGATACGTCGAAAATGACCTGTATGTGGTGGACTTCTCAGGGAAAACCACTTCGGGACCGATGTGTCTATTCGGAAAGACCGACGTGGGCTGGCTATGGCATCGCCGTTTAGCCCATGTCAACATGAGAACTTTGCAAAGTCTCCAAAAGGGTGGTCACATACTTGGACTAAAAGACAATGTCTCTTTTGCCAAAGATCGTGTTTGCAGGGCTTGTGTTGGAGGAAAAATGCATGATTCTCCCCACAAGAGGAAGACTATTGTGTCATCAAAGAGGATCTTGGAATTACTTCATGTGGATTTATTTGGTCCTCCTTCTCATGCAAGTATTGGTGGGAAGAAATATTGCTTGGTCATCGTCGATGATTACTCAAGATATACATGGGTATATTTCTTCAAGCTGAAAAGTGAGACTCAACAAACTGTCATCGACTTTGCCAATGAAGTTCAACGTCAACACAATGTTCTCATCTTGGCAATTAGAAGTGACAACGACACAGAATTCAAGAACTACACTTTAAATGAATTTCTTAGCGAAGAGGGGATTAGACACCAATATTCCGCTGCGTACACCCCTCAACAAAATGGTGTAGCCGAGAGGAAGAACCGGACTTTGATGGATATGGCAAGATCTATGCTAGCTGACTTCAAGTCTCCTTATAATTTTTGGGCTGAAGCCATATCCACTGCTTGTCACTCATCAAACCGGCTCTACCTTCGGAAGATCTTGGACAAGACCCCATATGAAATACTTACCAGTAACAAACCCAACATCTCATACTTCAGGGTATTCGGGTGTAAGTGTTTCTTTCTTATTAAAGGTGTCCGTTTGTCAAAATTTGAATCCAAGGCTTTAGAAGGTATTTTTGTTGGTTACGGTGCCGAATACCACACTTATAGAGTCTACAACAAGCTCACTGGGATTGTTGTAGAATCTTGTAGTGTGGAGTTCGATGAAAATAATGGCTCCTTTGTAGGGCAAGTTGATGTTTGTGATGCAGATGTTGAAATACCCCAAGATGCCATAAGAAGAATGGGCGTGGGGTTTTTCCGCCCCATTGAGGAACCCCTTGTGGCGGATCGGGAAGGACAATGCTCCACACATGTGGAGCCCTCATCTACATAAGATCAACAAGCTCCTACTGTTGGAGACAATCCTGCACCAACACCACAATCTACTGAAGACCATCTGTCCACTGGACAAGCTGATAGTCCCAGGCCGGACTATCCGCCCCCTCCAAGGGGCGGACAATCCGCCCCTGGCACTCCAACTCGTTCCAGGGGATCCGAAGGAGAAATCAACATCTCTGAAGCTCCTGGGCGGATTCTCCGCCCCTGTGCGGAGTATCCGCCCTGGGTCTCCAACTCAGTCAGGCTTTCTAGAAGATGGTTCTGTACTTCACCTCCCAGCCGGATAGTCCGCCCTCCAAGGAGGATTATCCGCCCAAGAAAATGTTCAAGAACAATCTTCTGGCGATACGGTGACCAAGATCAAGGGCAAGGCAGTAATCAAGACAAGGATACAACAATTGAATCCACTCCTCCTAGAAACAATAAGGACACTGAGGCTCGTCGCAAGGCTCGTGCTGATCGCAACCTTGAACTAAGAGGTCACACTCTTGACAAGGTTGTTGGTGATCTACGACGAAGGGTATCCACTAGAAGAGAGCTTGCAAGCTTCTGTGATCATCAAGCTCACATTTCCATGGTTGAACCAAAGAAGGTTTTTGATGCTCTTGAAGACCCCGATTGGGTTGTTGCAATGCATGAAGAATTAAACAACTTCGAACGCAACAAAGTTTGGAAGCTCGTAGAAAAGCCAAAGGATTGCCGCAATGTTATCGGCACCAAGTGGATCTTCAAGAACAAACATGATGAAAATGGCATTGTTGTGAGGAATAAAGCACGACTCGTGGCTCAAGGATTCTCTCAAGTAGAAGGAATTGATTTTGGTGAGACCTACGCTCCTGTGGCTCGCCTTGAGTCCATCCGTATCCTTCTTGCATATGCAGCCCATCATAATTTTAAATTACAACAAATGGATGTTAAGAGCGCTTTCCTTAATGGCCCTCTACATGAGTTAGTATACGTCAAGCCCCGGGTTTGAGGACCCCAAATTTCGAACCATGTCTATAACTCGATAAGGTGCTCTATGGCCTTAAACAAGCCCACGGCGTGGTATGAGCACCTTAAAGAGCTTTTGCTAGACCGTGGATTCAAGTTGGGCAAATCGATCCCACTCTTTTACTAAGAAGGTTAATGGGGAGCTTTTGTATGCCAACTTTATGTAGATGACATTATTTTTGGCTCTACTAACCAAGCTTTTAACGATGAATTTTGAAGCTTATGACCCAGGTTTGAGATGTCCATGATGGGTGAGCTCAGTTCTTTCTTGGATTTGAGATCAAACAACTTAGAGAGGGAACCTTTATTAATCAAGCTAAGTACATCCAAGACATGTTTAAAAGGTTCAAGATGACGGATCTCAATGGCGCTACCCAATGCAAACAAAGTGTCATCTTGAGCTCAATCCCAAGGGTAAAGACGTGGATCAAAAGGTATACCGATCCATGATCGGCTCTCCTTTACCTTTGCATCTAGGCCCGATATTGTGTTAAGTGTAGGAGTGTGTGCAAGGTACCAAGCCGCTCCTAAAGAAAGCCACTTAGTGGCGATCAAGCGAATCTTCCGATATTTGGTTCATTCCCCAAATTTTGGGTTATGGTATCCCAAGGGTTCAAGTTTCTCTATGTGGTTACACGATTCAGATTAAATGGTGACAAATATGATCGAAATCAACCTCTGGTGCATGCCAATTCTTGGGCAGGTCTCTAGTGTGTTGGTCATCAAAGAGAATTGTATTTCACTCTCAACCGCAAGTTGAATATGTTGTCGCAAGTGCTTGTACTCAATTGTTATGGATGAGGCAAACTTTAAAGGAATATGGTGTCAATTGTGACAAAGTGCCTCTTTTATGCGACAATGAAAGTGCTATCAAAATTGCTTACAATCCCGTGCATCATACAAGAACAAAACATATAGAGATTCGCAACCACTTTATTCGGGATCATGTTGCTCGTGGAGATATTGCTCTATCCTTTGTGAGAACGAAGAACCAACTTGCTGATATTTTCACGAAGCCCCTTGATGAAGCAAGATTTTGTTATTTGAGGAATGAGCTAAATATCATAGATTCAAGGAGCTTGGCTTGACTACCCTTGCACACTCACTTGCTCTTATTCATGTATTTGGTTTAGATGCGAGCATAGACATAGGGGGAGTGTGGTCCTAATTGATTGGGCCAACCCTCCCCCCATAATGCCGAAAGCAAGTCAAATCATTTCCCTTAATATCATTTTGTGATATGTGGGTCATCGATGAGCATTGGTTTTGAACTCAAGATACATCTTCGCGGTGTCATGCCATGCGCTCCAACATGGTGGCTTCGGCCACCGCCCTCTTCCTCGCAAAGATTTGGTTTTTCATGGGTCTCGTTGGATTTTCTTGCATATCTCTTGCTCTTATGGAAAACACACTCAAATTTGGCTTTTGATTGATTTGATTCTTGCAAATTTGGTTGTGTAGTACCATCTCAGTTTGATGCTCTCAACCCAAGCCTTTCTCTCCCTTCTTGAACCATCTATTCTTTCACACAAGTCCTCTACAACACCATCGAGAGGTTTGCTAGGTTGCTCTGGCCTGATTCTGCTCTTTACAGAATTTCTGGGAGGGGGGGACGGATTATCCGCCTTAAGTGGGGGCGGATTATCCGCCCCAGGCGAAATCTTCCCCTTATAGGCTGGGTCGGGGAGGGCAGGCTCAAACAAAGCAGCCAGTCCTCCCCCAACCCTACCTCTGTCCTCCAGCCTCCGCCGGAGCATCCGCCTCTCCCGGGGTCGATTCGACCACCGGATTCTCCGGGCTCTCCCCGGATCTTCTTCACCTCGCCTCCGGGTATCTTCTCCTGCGCGATTTTCCTCCAATGAGTGAGGGTAACTCCCTCATCTCTCTCCTTTTGTATGGGATGTCTTTTATTTGGTGGAAATCTCGTTGTAGAAGGTTCTTGGTGTTGTTCCTTACATGCTAGAATCAGTAGACTTGCAACCCTAGTACCCGATCTGTTTTGCCATGGCAGATCTGAGCCAATCCAGAAATTTTTTGCGGGGGGCGGATTATCCGCCGCCAGGATAATCCGCCCGAGAGCAAATTGTTTTCTGTTTTGGTTCTGCTTCTGCCAATGCATTTCCTTGGTTATGGGGTTACACTGCTACTCTTTCTTCATGTTTTTCTCCTGGACTTGTGTGTATACTTATCTCCATGCTATCCCTCTAATTCTATTCACAGGTGGTTCCAAGCCGACCAAGACCTTCGTCCGTCGTCCCCGTCCCCGTTATCTCAAGCCCACTGCAGACGGGAAATTCATTGACGAGACCGAGGTCAGCAGAGTAGCAAGAGAGGCAGAACGGATGGCAGAGGCAAGTAAGAAAACTAAGAGGTCCACATCTCGCAAAGGCAAACAGTCTCGGCCCAATTACAAGGCTATGTACAGTCTTCAGTACGCCACTATTCGTCAGACTGATTATTATGATGAGGCTGACAACGATGGTCCCCCCGAGGACGAAATGTTTTTTAATGCTCACTTTCGGTCTATTCATGATGATGTCTATGCTACTCTCAAGATTCGCCCCATGCGTCCCATCAATTTGATTGAGGCTCAATCCAAGACAAGGCTCATTGAGGCACTAGATGTGACCAACAAGATGGGGCTTCACCACCTCATGACCATTCAATGCAATTATGACTCTTCTGTGGTGCGCCAGTTTTTCTCCACACTTGTGATCTGCGGTGATGAGCGCCACACTATGAAGTGGATGACCGGGACTACAATGCTTCAGTCAGACTTTCGCACTTTTGGGCAGGTTCTTGGGTATGCTTTCCATGGTCGTGACACTCCCGCTGGTCACCGCATCATTACTCCATTGAAGCCATCCAAGGACACTGCACTTGCTCCTTGCCTTTCCTCTGATGGAGTCGCTGGTACTTTTGCTGGTCTCTCTCCCCTGTATGCAGCCCTTGTTGGCATTTTTAGGGACTGCATCGCTCCTAGTGGTGGCAACAATGACAGGATCCGTGGTCACCTGGTTCCTCTCCTTGCGTTTTCTCACGAGTGTGCCACCAACACTGGATCAGCCACAAGTTACAAACTGGATGTCATGGACTATATTTTTCATGAGATGACGGATGCTATGATCAACAGGCTCTCTATTCCTTATGCTCCGTTCATAATTATGCTCGTCAAGCATATGTTGCCCCATGAGAATTTTGGCACTGCTCTGGATGGTGTTCATAAGCCAAAGAAAATCTACAACAAGGCTCAGAAGACGCATCACCCTTCCACTGCCCCGGAGACCTTCATGTGTGATGCTCGGGCTAGTGGTCATCGTTCCACGGTGTCCCCAATGGCACGTGAGGTAAAGCAGCTTAATTGGTTCCAGCGGAACATTCTTTGCATGGGTATTGACATTCACAAGGGCCAATATGAGGCGATCGAGGGATCATGAGAGGATCACACGCAGCAGCTTATCCTCCACCATGTCTCAAAGCCACTGCAATCCACCTCCTCCCACCTCCGGATCCGTATGCTCAGTGGAACACCTCAGGGATCAACTATGGCGAGCTCGAGAGTTGTCTCTTTCCTCCTCCACCGAGGGCACCCACTCCTCCAGCTGATGACGATGATGATGAGTATGATGAAGAGGAAGGGGACGGGAATGACTACGACGAGGATGAGGCAGAGTGATCTCCAGGGGCATTAGCATAGCTCTTCTTCCTTTTTGGTGTTTCGATGCCAAAGGGGGAGAAGTAGTTCTATTAGGTCTCGTGGATTTGCAAGGGTCGGGCACAAGCTCTTCGATTTTAGTCGTTTTTATTTGCTTGCTTGTGACTTTTCTAGCGTGAACTTGTTTGCTATTTGTGGTTGTTTGTGTAAGACTATGTCGTACTCCACAGTTTGGTACTATGTTTGGTATTCATGGATTTCTGGATTTATCTATCATGGACCCCATGGAATTCTGGAATTATGGAGCATATTTGATGGCATATGGAGTCATGGAATTATCTATGTATGCCTTGGCTATATATTCCGGTGGTATGACATTTTTCCCAAACCTTAAAGTAATGTTCTACCTAGTGTGTGTATTTGTATTCAAATGCAAATCTTAAATATGCACACATCTAGGGGGAGCGTCTTTCATTATTTAAGGTGGCGATTTATTTTATTGCAAATCCTAGTATTGCCATCTAACACCAAAAAGGGGGAGATTGAAAGAACATTTCTTAATCCCTAGTGTTTTGTGTGTTAGATAACAATACCAAGGATCATTTAATGTGTGTTGAAGTGTTGCCTCTATTTGAGAACAAAGGAAAAGGACTGCCTTTGGGGCGGATAATCCGCCCACCAGGCGGATAATCCGCCTCCCTTGCCCAAGTAGGCGCAAGCCCTGAAGGGCGGAATTTTGGCCGGATTTTCGGCACGGATAATCCGCCTCGGGGCCGGATAATCCGCCCCCTTCTCATCGCCAAGGCGCAAGCCCCAGAGAGGGGGCAGAGTTTTTCCCGGACTTTCCGGTCTGGCCGGATAATCCGTCCCTCAGGAGGCCGGATTATCCGCCCCCCAAGAACTTCACCAAGCTTCACCAAGGCGCAAGCCCTGAGAAGGCGGAGTTTCCGAGAATCCGCCTTGGGGCGGAGTTTTCCAGGCGGATAATCCCCCAAAGTTGTGCAACGGCAGATCCGGGAGGTATTTAAGCCAGCCATCCCTCCCGCCAACTCTTGATTCATCTCGAAAAAGAACAGATCAGATCTGAAAGCTTCATCCAAGAGTGCTCCACCTAGATCCACCCCAAGGCCCCATCCCTTGGGGAATCGAAGGAGGAGAACTCGATCTTCATCATCATCAATCAAGCGCTTCATCTCCTCTCCATTCATTTGGAGAACCTCCGATCTAGTATTTCTTGCAAATATCTAGATCCTCGTTTTTGTTTATATTGATAAACCTTGTTCTTGTGGCAGCTTGTTGTCATCTCGGGAGCCCCCAATTAGGTTGTGGGTGTGTGCCCCGATAGTGTTGTAAAAGGCACTGGTTCCCGCCTCGAAGGGATCCAATAGTGGAGAAGGTGGATGAGGCCTCTCGTGGCGAGATCCATCGGAGAATAGGGTGAGGCCTATTGTGGCGTGGTGGTCTTAGAACCTCCCACCCCTCCAACGCAGATGTACTTCCCTTAACAAGGAAGGAACTGCGGTAAAACAAATCCACAATGTCTCCGCTGCGGCTCCACTACGGTTTCCTCGCTCCTCTTTTACGTGCTTAGTAGTTAGGGTTACATATAGGGAAATTCTCGTAGTTGCATATCTAGAGAATTTACTTTGTGTCAAGCCTAAAATTGAAAAAGTATTAAAAATTGGTTAGCACCTATTCACCCCCCCTCTAGGTGCCCATACGATCAATTTCAGCAAGCATATTAAACATTTTAATATTTTATGCTCCCACTAGAACCAACACCCCTCCGATGGTTACTTAGTGATTCAAGATCCTAAATAAGCAAGTCGGCTAGTGAGCTTTAGCATCACCGCTAGCCGCCAAGTGATCTAGGTAGGAAACTCCTTGTTAATCGTATCTCATACGACTCCTGTGGACGGGTGGCATCACATGCCCCGGCTCCCATCCGACTTTTCCCCGAGTCCCACAACCGTTGTGATAGACCCGTCTAGCTTACCGAGTGTTTCCGCAGTAAGAGTCCGACTCGAACCCACCTAGTCGGAAAGAATTGGCAGCACCTCAATTTTATGAGCCCACTACCAAAAATGTCCGACTTGTGATGGTGCAAACACTGTCGGGAAAACCGACTAGACCTTCTTTGAGGGATTTGATTTTATCGACTATCTAATAGAGGTAAAACAGAGACATAACAATAACACAAAAATAAAGCAATTATAATGTGAAATGGTATGGCTCTGTTCATGGCGATCTCCATCTCCACAAAGCCTGTAATACGACTTGTGACAACTCTTATCACTTGCCGTCTTACACCATGTCTCCGACATGTACAACGCCTTGCATGCCTTCCGGGTTCTCCAAACAGCTACACTAGCTTATTAAAGTTAATTACATAGAGAATCCGACACACAGGTCGTTATACAATAAAATGACAACACCTAGGCTCCAGCCGACTGACATAAACCGTGATTCGCAGATCACGTATGGATTACACACATACATCACATGCACATGAACCATACCATTCACAACTTCCTGCAAAAACAAGTTATGCATATATACAATATCTACCGGCGTTGTGAAACTCGCAACGACATCTAAGGCGCTACTGACGAAGCCAGCGGTCCCGCTTAGATGATAGCGGGGATCGAGGCAGCGCCCTCGGAAAGTGGCGCATGATTTTTCCGGAAATGTAGATCTCATCTACGATCCGAACATGGATTCCGACCATCGTTCCGATTCGATCAAACTCTTTGATCTTTGATCACCGCTTCTGGATTTATGTGTCACAGTCTACCCCGATGGCGGAAGCCGACCGGTAGGGGTATGTCGTTACACGACCTCAGCAGTATGATCACGGAAATCAGATCTACCATTCCCCGAGTACAGTTGATCCAATCAACTTCATACACAATCGATTTATCTCATAGATCGACCACCAAACAGCACATAGATCTCATCTACAGCCAACCGCATATCACATATGCGAGATCTCGAGCCTAAAACCAGAAGCTATCGCTCTGATACCACTGTTGGGCCATGCGGAGATAAAACAAATTTTTTTCCTCTAACGTGGTGATCCCAAAATCTAGCTGAGGTAGAAGGCCACGAGTTTTACCACTAGACGCGCAGTTGCAGATTACTGATGAAGCGCGTCAGTTGATGCAATGCAGTCCTCATGATCCGATCGTCCTGGTGCTAATCGCACATCACCTCTGCTGGTATCCACATGTACAAGGAGGAGCACCGGCGGCGAACTGCTAGGTTCGTAACGACGGCTGGACTGCTATGGAGCTAGGGTTTCCAACACATGGAATGACCTAACCGAACAACGATTAACCTTTCTAGGTTACGGTGCTCCACTATATATAGGGAGTGAATGTGGGCTCTGCTCGCGCGGCCCATTCACTAAAGCCTATATAACACTAGTCATCGTGAGTCCAACTCACTAACTCAGTCCTAATCCGGTTTAGGTCCAACCCAACCAGATTACAGGTTCAGATCCAATCCGAACTTGCTCCCGCTCTTAAGTGTGTGACCCCGCAGGCTCATGGTTACTTGGACATGATTAGAGACCGACTCTCAATCGATCAGTCGGTAGCGGCTCCTAGCAGAACGTGCCGACTCCCAAGTACCAAAGAGTCATGACGACTTGCCTTTCCAATGCGACTTACGTCCGAGTCCCTTTTGCCTCAGGATATACCTTGTCAGACTATAGGCGAATAATTGTCATCCCTTAAATAGTCCGACTCTCTTCTCGATCCGAGATAAGTGATTCACCCGACTAACTCTTAATCGATCGCCTCGGTTAACACTTAACCGAGTCGTGCATGGCCATGCTTTCCGAATCATATCTCACGAGAGGGCCCAGAGAATATCTCTCCAAGTGGAGGGGCAAAATCCCATATTGGTTATTCACATCACGCATCTTGATTCTCAGTCGACCCGAACTTTGCCTTTATAACTGCCCTGTTACGGATCAGCGTTTGATAGAACCTAAGTCGGTGATCCTCAACTTGGACTATGCAATAACCTCAGGTCTAAGGATTACATTGATTGAATATACAAATGACAACTTGTTCGTTGTACCTCAATATGGGTCAATCCGACTCGCTAAACTCTTTAGCCGAGTCTATGTAAGTTGGAATAGCATCTCCATGCCCATGACAAGTGGAACCGAGTCATCAAGCCAACTTTCACATTGGTCTAAGTTGTGTGTCCAGCACAACCTCAATGACCAAGGATATTTAGTACAAACAACATGAATGCATAGTTCCACAACCGAATCATATATTCAATGATACACATCAGATGTTTATACAAGGACTACTTAATATCTTTATGAATACAATGGGAAATATCATCATACATGATTGCCTCTAGGTCATATTCCCAATAATTAGAACTGCTCACACCCCTAGTTTTACACCAATCTCTAGATAAACTACAATTAGGGATATTAAAAAGCTAGCCAAAGAAGGTCGTGCCACCATGAAAGAACAATTAGTATCGTTAAATTTTTCAGTCTCCATAACTTCTGATATTTGGAGTGGTCATGATAAGCAAGATTATATTACTGTTGTTGCTCATTATGTTAGCTCATCATGGGAATTAAATAAAAGGATAATAGGATTTGAGTTAATCGATGTATCACACAATGGTATGAATATTGCTAATGCTATACTTAAAGTTGTTACTGAATTTGGTCTTACCGACAAAATATTTGCAGTAACTTTGGATAATGCTTCTGCAAATACTACTGCAATGAATACTCTAATTCCTATATTTGAAGTATATGCATCAAAATTCCTACTTCATCAACGTTGTGCTTGTCATAAAATTAATCTTATTGCTAAAAGTGCTTTAGATGATCTAGAACCACACATTGATAAATTGTGTTTGGCAATATCATGGTTGAATGCTTCTAATACTAGACTTGGAGACTATAGAAATTATTGTGCTGTTATTAATGTACCATGCCATGGTCTTCATCTAGACATGCCGGTTAGATGGAACTCTACATATCTGATTCTTCAGTTAGTTATATATGACCAGGTTCAATTTTCCGCATTTGTTAATGCAAATTTTCATCAAAATGACGGGGAACCTTTACTTGGTGAAGCTACTTGGCACGTTGTTGAACCAATCTTTAAGTTTCTATCAACATTTTATGAATCAACTGTCACTTTATCTGGGGTTTATTATCCCACATCTCATTTGATTGTGCATCACATTTTAGAAATTTCCCAACACCTGAAAGAGTATGAAAATGATGCCACCTTACTAGTAGCCGTCCATAACATGAAACAAAAAATCTCAAATAAACTATCCCTTTACTCTATGCTATCGCATTTATTTTCGATCCTAGGGCTAAAATGGAAGGGTTTAGTGGGGTTTTTTCTCTCTTAAGTTTTATCATAAATGTTAGCTATGATCAATATTCACTTGATGTCAAGGACAAGCTGCAGGATGTTTATTCTAAGTACGAGATTAAGTATGGGACAGCTGTGGCATTACGCATTCTCCAAGACCTGCACTGTTAGGGTAAGAAAAAAGTGTGGGGCAAAATATTTGGTACTTCCACGGCCACGCCGAGCTCATCCACACAAACTCCCGTGCTTCAAGGTGGATGGGAGTTAGCAAAGTATCTGAACAGTGCAGTACTTGCTACTAATGATGATGACGACGACGACTTCGACATACTTTAGTGGTGGCAGGAGAAAAGGTCAACATATCCGGTGCTTTCCATATTAGCACGGATGTGCTATTGGTGCCTGTCTCACTGTCTCATCGAGTCTCGCTTTACCTTTGGAAGAATAATTGATGATAGAAGAACTAGTCTCACTCCAGATATGGTGAAAACACTGATGTCTGTCAAATATGGAGAACTAGCCAGAAGAAGAGCCCAGCACACCACCGAGAACCCAAAACTGATAGCCGCGTTCGAAGCTATGCGGTGGACTGAAGACCAAGACGAAGCTTAGTTGTAAGATTTTTTAATCTCTTTGTAATTTTTATTCTCTTGTGTAATTTTATCTTCTTTTTAGAGCCAGCTGTACTCTTTTCCCTTCCCAGGGATGGAAGGTTTTGATGAGGCAGCTAATAATAAAGGCCATTTTTTATCCCCATACAAAATTGTCTCCCTTTCCTTCCCGCCCTTTCCTTCATGCCCTTTCCTTCCCGTCTTTTCCTTCCCGCCCTTTCCTTCCGAGTCTATAAAACTCACCTATCCATTAAGGTGAGTAAGCATGCCAACATGTCGGGTTTTCCATCCGATCGTATTTTTTACCCCTGATGTCTGAACACCTTTTGCGTTTTGCTAGAAATTTTAGAATAGACAAGATCCAAGTTTCATTTGAGGAACTCATCGGTAGTGATGTTTTTCTCAATGAGCCGGGTGAGGAATTATGTACAAAGGGTGGCCATCGAGGAAATATGAGGAAATAGGACAAGAACTTCTCAGGATCAATGCAAGGTGGACCAAGCTGAAATTTAAGAGTGAAGCTTCGAGAGAGAGGTTTATTGATCAACCTTCGTTGTGGATAGAAGAGAGCAAGGAAGAAAATGATATCTTCATGCCGCCTTTCGATAAGAAGGGGAGAGCTGCCTAGGAGAAGGAGCAGGCCAAGAAGGCTAAGAAAAAGGCATCATCAAAGGGCAATGACGAGGCATCGTCGAAGGGTAAGGGTGAGGCATCAGTGGAGGATGACGATAATGACTTCATGCCTCCTTTCGGTAAAAAGGCGAGAGCTGCCTGGGAGAAGGAGCAGGCCAAGGTCAAGGACAAGGGCAAGGGAAGGAATTTGTAAATCTTATATCCCCATATTGCCCCTCCCTAACTTTTTCCTCCATGTTTCCCTTTAAATAGAGCAACCCACCACCCTCGTTCTCCACACCACCACTCTCATTCTCCACACCACCACTCTCATGGCTGCTGAACCAAATCCTAACCAACCGATACCCCCAACCCCAATCAACCAAGAAGAAGACGTCACCTTTGGGAGCAGGACTACGATGAAGAATTTGTTATGATAGATGGAAAAGATGCGACCGTATCTTCACCTTGCACAGGGGAGGTGGAAATGGTTACTTTCACATGCATGTCGAGTTTCATCTGAGACAAGATCGAGGGAACTAATTAGTTGATGTAATTTTTCTTTTCTTTTCGAGCGGTTGTACTCTTTTTCCTTGCTAGGGATGTAAGGTTTTTTAATGAGGCAACATCAATAAAGCTCAGTTTTTATCCCATATAAAAAATTGTGTCATTTTACTATTTTTTTGCATTTTTTTTGACATTTTTTTAGCATTTTTCAGACTCAAATCGAAAAAAAAGACAAAATAGCAAAAATGACAAACGGGCTAAAAGAGGCCTCATGCAAACGGTGCGTGGCCGTGTAGAGCCGGGGCTCGGCCACCAAGGGCACGGCAGCGTTCAAGACAACACATGGCCTAGCGGCCAACGGGTCAGGCTGCCTACTGCATCACAGTTTAGCCTACCATGGCCAGATTTGCTCCTGTGTGTTGTTTGAGGATTAGGTGGAGTTTTTTTCGATAAACATGGAGTGCTAGCATTTTCTTTTTGAATTTCATTTTTTACCCATTGTTATGAATTTGTGACACATATTACCTCATTTTGTTGAACTTCTACCAAAATAAGTATCATATTTAGGAGAGTTTATAAACACAATTTTATTCTAGTTAGCTGTAACATCCCAAATTTCATCAAATGCAAAATTATTTATTGCATTCATATCATCAAAGATTTATAGCTTGCATAAAAAATTTAAAGTTTGAAATCAAATAAAACCATTTTTATGCCTTTCTATTATATGCATATGAGGCATGGTTTTATTTTTATTTTCAAAAGACCAAAGTGTTTTTGAGTGAACAGTTGTGTTTGACACACTTTTGAATGCTAGGATCACAGTACAAAAATTTGGAAAAGGTTTGAATTCAAACAAATTTGAATTAGGGTTTTAAAACCATTCCTGAAAATCAAATTGAAAAAGAAAAAGAGCAAAAGAAAAAGAAACCTGTGCTGCCTAACTAGCCCACAGCCACTTTTGGCCCAGCAAGCCCACCCGGGCCACCCTTCCCTCCTCTCTTTTCTCACCCGCGCGCGCACCCCTCCCACTTACAAGCGGACCCCGTAGCCACGTTAACCTTTCTTCCCCAAATCTCGCACGATGACTGCGCCGCTGCCGTTTCCTCTGTTGTCACTGTCATTTGATTCGAGCTTAATTGCCGATGGATGCGTGCATAATTCCCCTCCCCACTCCGGCTACATAAACCCCTCTCCCTTCGCAACATTTCCCCCAACATTGCAAGCACAGAGCGCCGCCAGGATGGTTCAATTTCACCTCACACCGTCGCAGCACCGAGCAGCTCCGGCGAGTCATCCTGGTAAACCTCATATGCCCCTCTTCCTCTCGTTCACGCAGTTGAGCTCGCCTTGTTCTTGCGCACCTCCTGACACTTGCCACTCCTCTTCTCTTGCACCACAGCGCCGTCTTCGTCTCCGACTGTGAGCATCTGTCGCACAACCGAACTTCGGCGAGCCATTCAGGTGAGCACCGTGTTCGCCTCTGCCTCTAATTCAAACGGGCACGTTCGCCTGCTTCTTGCGCATCTTCTAACACCTGTCGTTTTACCAATAATACCCCAGGTCATCGCCCCCGTCGTCGTCTGCAAGCAACTGTAGCACGGCCAAACTCCGACGAGCTCCCACGGCCGCAACAGCATGCCCCTGTCCAAACCACGACCACCTCAAGCTTCCTCGCACCCACGCAACGCTAGTATGCATTGGCACCACCCCCAGCCCCCTCTAGACCCACCGGAACATCGTCAACAGTAGCGCCGCCGTTGCCAAGCGCCATCAGCGCCGCTAGGTTTTGGTCGCTTGATCCAGAGGCGTTAGATCTAGATCCTGCGACGTAGAATAGATCACTTACCAAACCGTTTTGTTTAGATTTGGCGCGTTGGATCTAACTTGATCCAAAGGCGCAAAAGGATGATCCTGAGCGAAACGGTATTAGCCAATAGGAACGCGCCGCGTGTCTAGCTATTTGATTTAAAATCTGTTTTGAATCTATTAGTTGATTTAACTTGTAAAATTCATAACTTTAGTTCTGTTTGTACAAAATTTGCAAATAGTATATCAATGGATTCATAAAATTAAACCCTACACATCTATGGCCTTGAATTGATAATTTGCTTCTGAAAAATAGGATTATTTGCAGAAGCATTTGTAGGCCTATTTTGCATATAAAAATTATTTAGAAGTTGTTTATAAAGTAAATTTGAGTTTGTTTAGACTTTAGAAAGTTTACTTTGTGTTCATTACTTTTTATTTTGACCTGTTAGTGTAGAAAATCATTTCATTGCATTTGCATGCATTCATATGTATTTTTGTTTGAATATTGAAATGTGAATTTGGTGTTATGATTTTATGTGTAGATTTTGGTGATTGTGGTGATTGTGATTGTGAGGGATGTTGCTACTCTACCAACTATCAAGGCAAGTGGTGCTTCATATATTTTTGTCCTATTATTTTGATTATGCACTATTGTTATTTTGAGTAGGACTTGCATGGAGATTTTGCTAAGTATACACTACGATATGCCTTGGGAAATCCTAGTAGTTATAGTCTTAGTAGATTTATCCTAAGATAAGAAACCTTGTTATGTTATCATGCTTAGCTTAGCTAGTAGAAAACAAGGGTGTAATATTCATGCTATGAAATTTTGCTAAGTCCATGACTTGTGTTTTTGATTAAATAAAACAACTATGTGAATGAATCACATGGGTGGAATGGTATGGTTGGTTTATGTTGAGTGGTTACACAAGGCTCATGTCTATGGTTTACCTTGTGTATCACACTTGTGGATTGCCACCCAGGAACAAAGGGATTTGAGATGTTTAGTGTTGAGAAGCTTCTAGTGCAACCACATGGCATATGGGCTCTGCCTTGACCAACTAGGTTGCAAGAACTTAGCCAGATGGACAGTTGGTGGTAGGGTGATAGGTTGGAACGCGTCCATGGTGGTATAAGGTAATGCTTCTAAAAAGTCTCGTCTCGATGCATGTCGAGTCTTGTGGGGAAAGTGCACCACCTTTCAAGAGGGTAAAACCTAAGTACTTAGTCGTGTCCCCGGCAACGGACAATTAGAGCATCAAATACATTGCAGCAATCAAGGATCTCCTCATCCCAATTTCTCTAAGTTAAAACTTGTGGTTGAACAAGGGTAAAGATTCACCAATGTCTATTGGTGGTTCCTTGGGTGATTTTATCAAACAAAAACTTAGTGTTTTCAACTAATAAGGTAAACCTTATTTTGAGTAAAGCAAGCCTAAGCTACACTTAGCCAAATTCATATAGATGTTAGATACTACTATTCTACTGTGGTATAACTTGCCAATACATTTCCAAATGTATTGACCCACTGTGGCTGTAACTTATGATGTTGCAGGTTACTCTGAAGGAGATTAGGGTTGTGAGTCTACACTCAACATGTTTGCCTGTGGCACATGAAGATGAAGATTTATAGTTATTTACTTTATGTTATGAACTCTATGTACTAGCCTTGGGCTATTGAGTTGTAAAGACTATGTTATCTCTGGAATCACGATGTAATAATGATCTTTGTATCTGTGTACTTCATCTTAAAATGTGGATGTTAACATTTGATCCAGGGACTAGCATTGCAATCACAGGGGCCTTTACCTTTAAAAGGTGGGGTCTTACAGATGGTATCAGAGCACTGTGTTGCATGTAGGATTATGACCCTAAGATGGATTAGACTAAGGAAACCACTAGGAAAAATTCAACTCTTTGCAAATTCCACACTCGTTTTTTCTTCTTGTAAATCCTTCCTAATCTTCTTTCTCATCTCTATTTGTAGATGGCCGCCATCAACGAAGCCGTCAAGAAGGGACCACTCAGGACCATGACCTTAGAATGTGAGACGGAGTTTCCCAAGGCACTCAATAACCTCATGGTTAGCTTGGGAATACATGGTGAGGTTGTATACAAAGGATTTCCAGTGATGGATGAAGGAGAAGAATATTGGTGGGTGCAACTCCACTTGTACAAAAACAAGGGAGACAACCACAAAGAGTCGGGATTCTGCATGATCACCAACTCAGAAATGTATATTTCATTCTTTGACTCTGCAAGAAATGCAGCTTGGAATGCTATCAAGGATCTTAGTGAAAGACTCAAGTGTAAAATGCTCAACACTCAAAGTAAACTTAGTGAGGAGAAAAAGTATACCCAAGACTTAGAGACCGCCATAAAACGTCTAAGGGAAGATATCATAGCCTTAGCATATGAGTGAGAATTGTGACATACGCCAATAGTTGGACCACCACACTTGTCGTTTTTCTCGCGTTAATAATTTGATCATACCAACCTATGTGGTATGGCAAGTTTTTGTCTAAGTTATGATTGAAGCTTAGTCTGTGTGATAGATTATTGTATGCCATTACTTGTATGTTTTATTGTTGAATGCATGCTTTTGGCTTTTGTTTCACTACCTTAAGTTTTTCTCTGTACTTGTGTTGTTTCTAATTTTTCTCTATCTTATGCAATCGATGCCTAGCTTTGTTACCAGCACCGCCAAGGAGTTCAAGGGAACTCGTTTTGGTTCTCGTATTGTGGATCTCACTAGTGTGCTCAATCTCCCACTTCCTAGTATTAAGGGACTTCAACTTATGAAGTTCGAGAGGAAGTACCATTGGGGCTTTAGAGTCTCACAGCCTGGACGCCAGTCGGAGCCACCCACCGAGGATATTGCCTTCAAGTTGATGCACGATGACAAGGAGAAGGGACTCGACATCGTCATGCAGGAGCTACTTGGACGCCTTGTTGGACGTCACTCCACCGATCTCAGGGGCCTCTACTTCCACCCATTTGGGAGACGTGACAAGGAGGGAGAGGCAGTAGTGTATGATGACGCTACTAGAGAGACTATCAAGCCAGTGCGCTTGTATCTCCAGGACCTAGAGAGCCTCATTAGACACCTCGACACTGATAGGACCAACGTCATGCTTAGAAATGACGAGCTTTAGGTTCAGTTGAGGGAGAAGGACAAGCTCTTCGCGGAGCAGGACGAGATCATTAAGGAGATGGAAGCTAGATTCGAGAGCCAAGACAAGAGGTTCAAGAATTAAGAGAAGAGAGTACAAGATAGGAACAAGAAGATCAAGAACATGAGGGCCAAGTTAGAGCTCAAGGACCTTGAGCTAGAGACTCGGCAGGGAGTGATAGAGAGGCTGCACTCGCAGAAGAGAGCCCTTCGTGCGAAGATCGATGCCTTAACCACCAATGTGGAAGAGTACAAGACAGCCATGGAGACAGCCGGACTTACTCTAGTGGACGAGGAGGTCGACATGGAGGAGTAGTGTTGATTACTCGGCTATCCATTTATCTATCATCCTTTCATTTATTGAGTCGCAATGATCATCCAACATGTGGATGGCTTTGATAGTGTGTTTATCTTTCCAAAACTTGTTGTTTATGTTGTTTAAACTCTGTGTTTATCTTATGCTTGTTTATTGATGTTTGTTGCTATGTGATGTATTGTGCATGTTAGCATCTATGGGTTATATCTCATTACTTATCCTTATTGAAACCACATATGCCTCCCCGTCGTGCCAACCCCAACACAAACAACAATAACAACAATGGTAACGAGATGCAGCAGCAGATGACAGCCCAAACTCAGTTGATGCAGATGATGACCCAGTTCATGGCAAATCAGAATCAAAACAACAACAAAAATAACAACAACAACAACAATAACAACAACAACAACAACAATCAAAACAACAACAACAACAATCAAAACAACCCACCAGCCTTTGATATGCTTACAAGGTTTTTGAGGTTGAGGCCTGCCAAGTTCTCGGGAACCACTGATCCCATGGTATCCAATGACTGGCTATGTTCCGTGAACAAGGAATTAGTCACTGTGGGTTGCACTGATGAAGAAAAGGTCAGATTTTCAGCACATCTGCTTGAAGGACCATTTCAACACCCGGATTTTTAATCATAGATGCATGTTATGCCATACATCACAATCCAAGGATTACCATTTTTGCGAGACATAACATATTGGATATCACAGTACATCATCCATTACAAACCATACATAAGGTCGTACACAAATAAGGATCTCATGATCCAGTTCTTAATACAATTCAAGCAGCGGAATAACATAATAGTAACGATAGAGTAGGCGAAGCTCCATCTTCATGGTCACAGGCAATGCTGACGATGGGATATGATCCTAGTTGTCATAACCTTCTTGTTGTCCGTCTTCCTGATACTCCTCCTCATAGTCTGGCCACGGTAATAGCCAGGGACAAAGCCATGAGTACTCTTTAAGTACTCGCAAACTAATACTAACAAGTGGTTTGGGTTTGAATAGGATAACCTAAGCTCTAGGGTTGTTTTGTGAAAAGCCAGATTTACCTCTACTAACTTCAGAAGCAAAGGAAGCTAGTTGAAAGTTTTATAACACCTAAGTGGGAACTTGAATTTCATGTCACAACTCTGTTGTGGTCAAGTCAAAGTTATAAATCATTTCATAAGTCATTTTGAAAACATCTGACGACGAAACAGTATGGCCACTCCAACTGTCCGTAACCGCGGACGCGGCTATTCGAATAGTTTGTCACTCTGCAGAGATTGTACACTTTCACCACAACATTCAATACATCTGTCAGGAACAATCCCGAATTCACCATACTCAGTATGTGGATAATCAATCCTAACCTTTAAATTACACGCCCTAGTATAGACACCTCTCCTGTGAGTTTGGCCTCCCAACCATGACCAACTGTCATCTTGGGTACTACACAGGTGGACAATCTTCACAAGGTAGCCTCAGCTCAGACCTTGGCCGCAAGGGAACCCATTAAGGTATATAAATTTCCAGTCAAGCCCTACCCAAATTTCGGGTATTGTGGTTGTACGGTAAAATTTGAATGGTATCGCATCCAAACAACCATCAGTTTTATAAAGGGCTAAGTCTCATGCCTTAACATTTTCATCATCAAAATCATCTAGTGTTCAAGAACACATGTCAAAACATTTCAATAGAATGACTCATCATTCTAAGGTTTTCATAACTATTTTCACCAAGTATTCCCATCTAAAGTTGATCAAGTTTTAAGCTTAGCACTAGCATCTACAGGTGGGGGTAAATACTAATGGGGGGTGTTAAACAAGTGTATCTTATCTACGTTCAATCTCATGACTTAGGATGACATCAAGCTTATCTAACTTAGGCCAAATTTTATGCTCTTTATGCTACCTTCAATTATCTTTCTAGAATCTACAAGTCACTAAGTAAACTTTTGATAAAAACTTTAATAAAGAGAATAAAATACTAAGCTTGCAAGTAAAACTAAGATGGTGGTCAAGTGGGTATAATCACATATGATTAAGGCAAATAGTTGGCATAGTAACAAACAAGTAGTAGCTTGCTAAGCTGCAAGTGTTAGCTTGCTCAGTTAATAGCTTGCTAACTCAACTAGTAGTATTTGGCTTGCCTTGTGTAGAGTAGTGGTTGAAGTTCTCCTCGGCTTCTTCCTTGTAGTATCCTCCTTCCTCCTCGTATCGTTGGTCGGTACTAGCGTCTATAAATAAATACGAGGGACACAATCACCAAACAATACTTAACAATTTCTAATCATCACACAAAGGTTCACACTAGATGATCTATCATAATCACTAACATTCCAAAGATTAAAGCACTTGTCTCATTTATTTTATTTTAGAAAAGTAATTTCTACTCATTGAAAAACTACTTAAAATTTAATATTCTCCAACTCAAACATGGGATCATGTTGACACATGTCGTCACCACATATTTCAGCACATGGGAATGTGATTTAAAGTGGTGTCACAATTTAATAAGGTTTAACCTTTTTATTTTAATTAATTAAAGTGACTAGAAATGCCTATGTGGCATTCTTTTATTACTTGATCATTATTTCTGTAAGTAAACCTATATATTTTTATATATTCTGAAAGGTATGGTTAAATGTGATTTTTGAGAGATGGAACCAACTCAAAAGCTCTTAGGGTTGAATTTTGAAAAATGTTTGAAAGCAGAAAAGCTTCTGCCTTGTTATTTTTACCATGTGTGACCTACAAATCTAAATGGTTTGAATCCAACGGGCTTGGATTAAGCATTCCAGTACCTTTATAACAAAATTGGTTTCATGCATTTTGGTTAAGTGAATCGAGCTGGGTTGATTTTTGAATCTAGGTACAGAACTGGGTTTGAAATTAAATGAATAAATCTAAATTTGAATTAGTAGGTCGCGCGGGATGTTTTAACTAGGCCGGCCCACTATGCACAGTGCGCGCGGGCTGTTTAAGTGAGCGACCCCACTCGTCAGTGAGACAACGAGGGGCGAAGTGGTATGGGGCGATTAGGATCGTAGGATCTAACTCTAATCGAACGGCTCTGGTTCATCGTCCATGTCGGGCAACGTCGGCGAGACAGAACCCTAGCGCGTCTAGTGGGGGTCGTGGGAGGCTCACCGGGGCTCCGGCGATGGTCGACGACATGGGCGAACGCCGAAGTCGACGACGACGATTCTCCTAGTACCGACAGCTTCTCCTGGGGCGGATCCAATCGACGGCGCCTCTCCTCCTCTGCAGCGGTGAACTCCGGTGAAATTCTGGCCACCTGGTGCTCTCCTTGCTCCGGGAGTGAGTGGGGGGTATCAGTGAGAGGTGGGGAGTGAACTGGTGTGAAGAAAACGAGCGGGGGATGCCTCCTTTTATAGTGGCTGAAGGGGACCGAATGGCGCGGGTGGAGCTCGTCGGTGTCGACGGCACAGAGTGCTACTGGCATGGGCGACGATAGGGGGTGGTGTTGTGCTCCCCGGCGAAGCTCAACGACGTGGTCTTGCGGAGTGGGGCGGTGCTGAACGGTCGGAATGTCGCGGCGCTCTGGGCAGGTCCGACAGAAATTTTAATGGCGCACAACATGCATGGTCCGTGCGGCGGCGAACGGGGTTCTCTGGCGGTTCACTGGATGCTGGCGAGCACGTCTGCTAGCGGCGAGGGCGGCGCGCGGTCTGTGTGCTGGTGTCGCTGACGGCGCACTGGCGTGCTCTCGGCTCGCACGCAGAGAGATTGGGCGCGTGCTTGGAGGGTGGTCCAGTGGATGGCTGCGCTCGGGGCTTGGACAGGGAGTGGTGATGGACGGTGCTGTGTGTCCCAGACAAGGTTGGCGAAGCTAGAGCTTCTCCTTGCTCGCTGGCAACATGGGGGTGACAAGTTTGCTCTCGGCATGGTCACCATTAATGTCTAGGCTTGCCCATAGTGGTGCTAAGGATTGTTAAAGAGGCTAGATGATCTACTAAGAGCTTGTCGCAACCAGAGAGGGAACAAGGTTGGCCAAATTCACTACTGCAAATAGTGTTTAATGTTTTGTTGTTTGCTGATCACAAGGTGTTTGATGAAATTGCCGAAAGAAATTCAAATTTGAATTTTTGATTCAAACTTGGTGGGTTTGCTAGGCAAATACTAGGGAGTATCTGGTTAGTTGGATTGGTCAAGGGGCACTGGTTTGGTTGGGTTTTGAAAAGGTGTGATCTTCACATATGTTAAAGATTCAATTTTGAATTGTCATTTGAATGGGGTTGCCAAATGTTTCTGCAAGTTTTAAAGGTGGGCTTTGATTCACTTTTACTTGGTCTAGCAAGGGGTGAAAATAATTGGAAAAGTTTCTGTTTGAGATCTTGGACTAGAAACACTCAAAGTGACCTAGTGAGCAAGATTGACAAAAATGACCATTTGCTTTATTTGTTTTATTTTTTATTTTTTTCTTGATTTGTTTCTTCTTAGAAATGTTTTAGATGATGTTATATTCATCTTTGAACCATTCCTTACTATTTAGTTGAATCACACAAGTGCATTCATGCATTCATGAAATCATCACATACACACATGCATTCATTTGGTTTTTATTTAATCAAAGTTTTTGTTAACCCTAATTTTAGTGAATAGAGTTTGATGATCATTGTTTCATATTTTTGGGATGTTACTGTAGGGATACATGTAGTCTACACTAGCGCAAATCAAAATTTTCTACCGTGTAAACCAGGAATACGGTTGTCATAGATCACGGGGTTACCACTAGACGCACAGTTGCGGAATTGATGAAGTGTGTCGAGGCAGTGTAGACGATCTACATCTCCTCCTTGTTCTTGTCCCACGAGCAGCTCCCCTTGCGTGGCTCGTCCAAACGTTACAGATGCAGCGCCTCCGAGGTATCCACACGTACAGGGTAGAAGCATCAGACGCTGAACTGCTAGGTCCACGCGCGCGACACAGGAGTGAGGAGTGGCGGCTGGGTGGAATGATCTCTGTCTAACCCTGGCCAGCTCGCCCCACCCTCTCTTATATAGGCATCCCTAGTGGGCTTCTACATTAGTATCCCATTAGTAGCCTAAACCTGGTCTAATTTGGATCCAATCCTCATTAGGCTTCCAGCCCCTTAAGTGTGGGACCCTATAGGTTCATATGCGTATAGACATGACACGAATACATTTATTATGTCAATAGTTAGTAGCGGCCTCTAGCAAGACGTGCCAACTCCTAAACGCATACAAAGATCATATCGGACGAACCATCACAAGGTTTAGTACATGTCTTTCCTTTTGCCTCACGATATTTGGTCTAGCTCCAAGCCGACCTCCCTTTCTCGATACCATGATTTGGAATCCCTTTACTAGGTTAACTCTTAACCATATGTAGCACGGCCATGCATTTCTGGATCCGATCACTCGAGGGGCCCAGAGATATCTCTCTCAAGTAGAGAGGGGCAAATCCCATCTTGATTGACCATGCCTTGCAGCATGCTTCAGGACAAACCCGAAAGCTACCTTTATAACTACCCTGTTACGGTGCATCGTTTGATAGCCCCAAAGTAGGCCGATCCACATCTCAAGTACATGCGACAATCTCAGGTCTAAGGACAAAACGTACACGATGTGTAGAGAGAGAGCTGCAACTAATTGCCAGTCTCAGGTTGGGTCAGTCCAACCCCATGTTCATAACATGTGTCCACATCATTGGTTTGACATCTCCATGTCTATGACTTGCGAAACATAATCATCAACCAATCGATGTGCTAGTCTAATATTCACATGTGTCCTCACATGAACTTCGACTAGGGACAACTATTAAATAACCATACAAGTAAAGAGTTTCACAAACAATTCACATAATTTCCTATCAATACAAGTTGCCTGATATGGATATTCAAGGAACATTACAATAACTCATGGATACATATGAAATATAATCATCTCTATGATTGCCTTAGGGCATATTTCCTTCAGTTACAAACCTTCCCTCCTTCAACGAAATCTCATCCTAAGATTTGAAAAAGAAGAAAAAATATTACCTAGGATTTAAAGAGATCGGGAAACTCCGTCCTGATGTGATCTTCTTGATCCCAGGTAGCTTCTTCTTCAGTGTGGTTGCTCCACTGAATCTTGAGAAACTTGATGCTTTGGGTTCTGGTGGTTATGAAAGCTTCTTCCAAAATACGGATGGGCACTTCGAGATACGCCAGGTCATCGTTGATCTCTATGGTGTGGTGATCAATGTTCTTGAAAACTTTAGTCTTCTCCGGAACTTCAAGGCGTTTGCGAAGTAACGATATATGGAACACATTGTGCACTACTGACATTTCCTCTAGCAGTTCCAATTGATATGATACTTCTCCTCGACAATTCAGAATCTTGAAGGGTCCGATATATCTGGGGGTTAACTTTCCTTTGATCTAGAAACGCTGCATTCCCTTCAAAGACGACACTTTGAGATACACAAAATCTCCGATATTGAAAGCAAGGTCTCGACGTCTCTTGTCGGCATAACTCTTCTGTCTGGATTGGGCAGTCTTAAGGTGCTCACGAATCTTGTGAACTTTATCTTCTGCTTCTCGTAGGATGTCAGGTCCAAAAATCTGACTCTCTCCTACTTCCAACCAATTCAAAGGGGTACGACACTTCCTTCCATACATGAACCCAAATGGGTCCATTTGCAAACTAGCTTGATAACTGTTGTTGTATGAAAATTATGCGAAAGGCAGACAGTCTTCCCATTTAGATCCATACTCTAGCACACATGCTCTCAACATATCTTCGAGTATTTGATTTACTCGCTCCGTTTGTCCATCAGTCTGAGGGTGATACGCTGTGCTGAAATGTAGTCGGGTTCCTAAACCTTCTTGGACTTTCTTCTAGAATCTCGAGGTAAACTGAGTTCCTCGATCGGATATGATGTTCTTGGGGACTCTATGCAAACTGACGATTCTAGCGATGTACAACTCTACTAGCTTCAAACTTTGGTAGCTGGTCTTGACTGGTAAGAAATGGGCTACCTTGGACAATCTGTCAACTATGACCCAGATAGAGTCATTTCCCCTACTAGAAGTAGGCAATCCGGTGATAAAGTCCATTCCAACGGAATCCCATTTCCACTCTGGAATCTGTAATGGTTGTAATAGTCCTGCGGGTCTTTGATGTCCTGCCTTGACTCTTTGGCAAATATCACACTTGGCGATATAGCTTCCGATTTCTCTCTTCATCTTATGCCACCAAAATTGCTCCTTCAAATCCCGATACATCTTGGTTCCTCCGGGGTGGATAGAATAAAGAGTATCATGGGACTCTTTCAAAATAAATTCTTTCAAGTATGAATCTTCTGGTACATAGAGACATCCTATGTACCACAGAACTCCTTCGTCCTTGTTGAATCCGTGTACTTTTCCTGTACCGATACGACGTTTGATTCCGTCGATACTAACATTTCCTTTTTGCGCCTCATTGATCTGACTAATCAAAGTGGGTTAAAGTTCTATGCTAGCAAAAAATCCTTCACTCGCTAATTCCATTCGGAAATCTTCATCTCTTTGTGCAAACCTGGTTGCTCCTTCAAAATCATGGAGTTTAAGCGGCACGGCAATCTGCTAAGGGCATCTGCTACCACATTGGCTTTACCGGGGTGATAGTGAATGTCCATATCATAGTCTTTGATTAGCTCAAACCTTCTTCTCTGCCTCATATTTAGCTCCTTGTGAGTGAATATATACTTCAGTGTCGTGGTGGTGGCACGGCAGATGCCATGGGTAGGCTAAAGTATGGGGTCAATTGATGCTAGTGGGATCTGGGGAGGGAAGATGCAGTTGATTCTACACACAAAAGACTAAGGCAAAGATCTTTATTTCTCCTTCTTTGGGCTACAAGTGCTCCTTGAGCTGTACACAGGGAGAAAAATAAGAACTTTACCAGCCTAACAGTACTAAATGAGCCGATCCCTTCCTCAGGGTCCAAGCCTCCCCTTATAAAGGAGAGCCTTGGGTGCCTTTAGGGCTGACGGGGCAAGCATATTCGAGGAATATGCTTGTCCCAAAATAGTAGTTCGGCGGCCTCCTTTCCCTGTCGCCCTTCTAACGACGGCAAGGCTCCAGAGGGCCCCTCCTGCGTGCCTCGGGCTTCAGGACTGTCACCTCCGTGACCTCCTTCTGCCCCTCTGACGCTCTGCTCCTTTGTCCCTTGTGCTTGGCTCCACTCAGATTCCTCCTAGCTTGCAGCTAGAGTTTGACTTTAGGTTTCCCCTTCTCCTACAAGCTTCGTATCATTCGGCCTTACCTCGCGTAACTCGGCTTGTCCTTCACCTGCATTAAGACTACTCGGGCTAACCCATCCGACTTACGTAGTATCCCGGCCGGGTAATGCCTTGCCTTTATCATAAGGGTCCTGCCCTTCCCTGTCTTGGCCGACCTCTACGGGATTCGGCCGACTCACACAATAACTCGGAAACTAGACGGGCAACTTCCTTTCGCCTTTCCCCGTATTTACCCTACCCGAGGTTATCTCCCCAACATTAGTCCCCGAAGCTGGTATGGCCCTGCTAATAACTTCGGCCGGGCCGTATCAGTTTCATGAGATTTCTTTTGCCTCGTTTCCGAGTTACCTTGCTCGGGGTATCATCCTTTCTTCTCGCGTACGCCTCGTCCTACGTGTCTTACTCATCATTGTTTCTCTAGTTTTTTGTTCCTCTACAGTATTTATTGTCAGTCTACAGTTACTGCTGCGCCTGTCGCGTCGGCGCTGCGACGCCTCGTGTGCCGTTTCCATCGGGGATCGGGGCTTTCTCTCCCACCGTGTGGTCGCTGGTGCGGTTCCACTCATCATCGTGCTTTGGCGCGACATACACGATCTACACGGTCAACCACCTCACCCACGATCCCACTACCTTGCAGGTAGCGCGGTTATAAAGAGGGGCGCGGTGCTGGGGGATTCACTTTCCCCCTTTCGCTCGCCCGCGCCCTTCTTCTTCCTCTCCTCACTGCTCGCGCTTCGCTTCAGGCGCTGCCTCGAGTTCCTGACAGCAGGAATCCCGCCGCACCGCTCCGTCGTCTTCATCGCCGCTCGCTCGCTTTGGCACCGTCGCCGGTGAGTTCATCCGGTCCTATCGCCTGGCTTTTCCTCTAGAGATCTCAGTTTCTCTTTTGTTATCGCGTGGCAGTTCTTTCTCCGCTCCGCCGCCGTTTTTTGGTAGAATCAAGACGGGGCCTTGTAGTTCTAGATTTTCCTCCTCCGCCAGTTCTTCCTCCGCGGATTTCTCCTGCGGCCCCATGTCTAGCTCCGTCAGCGGTGCCCTCGTTGAGGACGATGATACTGCATCTGGGCCTGAGCGGGGTTCATGGCAGGGCTCCTCCGTCACTCGCCGTGAGATAGAGTGGCTTATCCGGACTCGCCGGATTCCTGCCGAGGTGGCTTGTCGCTTGCCCGGCAGCGAGTCCTCTCCAGACCTTCGGGATGGCGAGTATGTAGTTTTCATGTCGCATTTCGCGCGCGGCTTTGGTCTCCCTCTCAGCAATTTTGCTAGGGAGTTTCTCGATTACTTCGGCCTTCAGTCGCATCATCTCCCTGCCAACGCCATAGCCTCTCTCGCAGCCTTCATCTCTGCCTCGGAAGGATACTTCGGCCTATGGCCGTCCGTGCATGTCTGGTCAAAGTTTTTCCAGATTCGTTCCAATGTCATCCCAGACAAATCTCTGCAGCCCTCCGAGAAGTTGCTCACCCAATGTGGGGCAGCGTCCATCACACCTCGGAGGAAGTCCGAATTTCCTCGTGTTGCGGGGCTAGAATCGTGCAAGAAGTGGCACAAGTCCTTCTTTTATGTCAAGAATAGGGGGAATGAAGATAAGATTCGGCTCCCTGCCTTCTCTATTGGTCCTCCCTCCAAGAAGAACTGGACGTATAATCCGAGGAAGAGTCACGCTTTGGCCGAAGCCTTTGAGATTTGGCTGAAGGAACTGATCCGCTCTGGGATACGCGGTGAGGACCTGATGACTACCTTTGTCAGCAGCCGAATCTGCCCGTTCCAGAAGTGCACACATAAACTCTGCTATATGAGCGGTCCTCTTGACCCCAACCGAGTCTCGACGGTGGAGCTGGACAACTACCTCATTTTCAAGCGTGTCCGGGCTATCTTTAAAACGGAGATGCCGGAGGATTGCGCTTGGGGATTAAAGCCGTTCACCCGCGAGCGTCCCCCACCTGAAGTAAGTTCATTCATTAGTGCTTTGCTCCTTAATTGCGTTCGTAACTCTCTTTGCTATTTTTTCTCCTTCTTGTCCTGCAGAGGTTTGAGGAGCAGAAAAATGAGGACGCCGAGGTTTTGTCACTCCCGTGGCCTACGGATCGGAATACTCCAGACAGTGGGGAGCCGGACTCAGAAGAGTTCGTCCCCAAGTCAGATCTCGCTCCGGCTCGCGCTCGTGGCAAGACCCCGGCCAACGAGGAGGAAGGTGATTCGGACGAGGCCCAAGTTCTAGAGGTAGTTGCCGCAATGTCAATTTCTTATGCATTTCCGGCTTCTGCTTTCTCAGCTAATCCTGTCGGTCAGGTTCATGACGCCGAGCCTCTTGCCTCCCAGCCTCCTGTTACTTCGGGAAAACGTGGGGATCCCGCTGGTGCCTCAGAAACGGCTCCCAAGAAGCGAATGAAGAAGTCCGCTCCGGATCCTCCCAGGCGCAAGACCATGCCCGGGGTCACTGGGTGAGTTTCTTTTGCTCTTATTTCTTGTTTTTCTCTTTCTGATTTTTAACCTGACCTTTTTTGTTTTCGCAGTGCTCCACTTTCTGTTAGGCCTAGCGGTCCCAGCATGACGAGTCGTATGACTCGGCCAATCCCTCCGCCTCTTGAAGATACCAGATTCCATCCCCGCTACAGCATCTCCTTCAGCTCCGAATCGGACACCACCTCGCCACGATGCGCCTGAGATTCCTCTCGTTGATGTTGATTCCACTCGGCCTACAGATATTTCTACCGAACCTGCTGCCTCCTCTGTGAACCCTAATGTCTCTGCTGAGCCTCCTTCTACCCCCACGGTTTCTACAGTGAGTCCCACTCCGGTCGAGGACGTCAATATCTCGGTGCCCTCTACGAACGTGACTCCTCCGGCTCCTAAAGACGCCGTTCCCATTGCCGAGGTATCAGCTCCTACTGATGCCTCTTCTAAAACAATAAAGGCTGTCGTCATCAAGGCTTCCTCCTCCCAGAAAGGTCTTGCTGGCTCTTCTCAGCCAAGTATTGCTGATGCGCTGCACAAAGGGGTTGCTTCTGCCAAAGCCTTCGTTACCCCGGCCGCCAGTACCCAGCTTGCTCTTCATAAAAGTCCTGCGGCGGCGGTGGATACACAGCAAGTCCGAGGTAAAGTCCTAACTCGCACGACGAGTGGGAACAGTCTCGGCTCGTTGGCTGAATATGCCAACAATTGGAATGCCGTCGATCAGTTCGAGGGTAATCCAGGCAGCCAGCCGTTTCAGCTCTCCGACATCAGCAGCCGCCTGCATCAAGCTGCCAAGATCATTCTTGAAAGTGACAAGATGAATGGGGTAATTGTTTTTATGGAGTTTTGATTAGTTCTCCGGATACTATTATATATACTCTAGTCCCCGAAGCTTCCAAGCGAATAACTTGTTATTCGTTTGGAAGTTTTATGATGCTCTATTCAGTTCAATTTTATCTTAGAGTTCGTACCTCCATCCAACTAGATCTGCCTTAAATTTTGCTTGATTTGTGTTTATCTGAACTCCGAATATCCAGCCACCTAGGTCCGAGTTAAGTTTTGCTTGACTCGGATCTATTTTGGCTTCGAATTTCCAGCCACCTGGATCCGGGGTAAGTTCTGCTTGACTCGGATCTGTTTTAGCTTCGAATATCCAGCCACCTAGATCCGGGTTAAGTTTTGCTTGATTCGGATCTATTTTAGCTTCGAATATCCAGCCACCTAGATCCGGGTTAAGTTTTGCTTGACTCGGATCTGTTTTAGCTTCGAATATCCAGCCACCTAGATCCGGGTTAAGTTTTGCTTGACTCGGATCTGTGTGAGCTTGAAGACCTATTCACTATTTGCTCTATTGCTCAGGTTGCGCATGACCGGCGGACCGCCGAATTTCAAAGGCTGCTTTTTGCGCATAGAAAATTGGAAGAAAAGTATGAGAAAGTTATTCCTGTGGTGAAAAAAGCTGGTAAGTCGACAAACCTTGTTATCATCTCCGACACGCTTATTGCTTTGTACACTAGATGTTGGCTCACTTTGTTGGTAAATAGGTAACATCAACAATCTTAACATCCGTCTTGAGAAGAAAGTCAAGACCCTAGAAGGTTAGTTTCTTTTGTACTTTATATATTCCCCTTTAGAATGTGCGCTAAGTTTATTTTATCTCTTTTGGCTTTGGTAAAGCCGAGTTACAAACCTTTGCAGCATCTCACCAAGATTGCACGTCCATGCCTGATGTGATGCTGCATTTTTTAGAACAAAGTGCTACTCACTCGGCGCAGCTGAAGGATAAAGATGATGAGATAGCTCGCTTGCGCGCCGGGGTGGAGGCTCTTAAGCTCTCCCAGAAGTCTGAATTAGAAAAGGTCGACCAGGAGTTCTCCGAGGAGAAAAATCGGCTAGCTCTGCAGTTGCAGAAAAACAAAGAACTCCTCGAGGCTGCCGAACTGAAAACATGTGGGATGAGCGAGGAGATTGCTCGTTTTGAGAAGAGCAAGATTGACTGGGCTAAAGACCTTCAGATAATGCTGAGTTATATTCATCGTAAGCTTCTGACCACGGCCGGGTTATCTTTCCCTTTTCTTATCGCTGACTAATGCAGTTGTTTCTTGCGCAGACCATTTTCCATAAGCTAAGCCCGTGAGCTCTAAAGCGGTCATTAGTGCTCGAGTGCGCCGAGGTGTTCCTGTTGACACGGACTCGGAGTATTCGCTGGAAGATTTCCTGGTTGCTGTTGGCGCTGCGGTTGGTCCGATGAAGATTATGGGCAGAGATTTGGTGCAGGCGGCTATTCGAGCCTACCATGTTCTCTGGCCGAATACTTCTGGGACTCCTAACATTGACGAGGTCCAATTGTTGGTGGACAGGTTAATGGCATCTAAAAGGCAGCTAAGTCTTTGGAGGGAATCGGCCTGACGAGATGGTGCTGATATGGCTCTTACTGTCATCATGTCATGGTATGAGGATATTTCTCTTGACATTTTGAGAAATTTGCGCACTGGTTACCGTTGGGTTGAGGACCCAGACTTTGTCGCTCTTCGGCAAGCTCGTGCCTTCCAGCTTGTTGAGTATGCCGATGTGCATACTTGGAATGAAGGTCCGAGTTTCCTTCCTAACCCCGAGGACGAGGTCATAGTTGAGGATGCCTCGGATAACAACTCGGCTGAACTAGGAGAAGACGAGGGTGACTCGGCTACTTCTGGTGATTCCAGTTCGAGCTCAGGTGGTAATGGCGATGCGCGATCCTCCTCCAAAGGTACTAGGCATTCTACTGCGCAAGCTGATGCTCCTCAGCAGCCTCGGGCTTCCTCCGAAGTCGTTCCTGGGTCTGTGGAGGGAGAGGCAACATCGGCCGAAGTTCCCCCTACCTCGGAGTGCCCAGCCCCAGACCAAGTTATTGCCTCTCCAACAAAAAACCTCTAAGTTATTTCCTATCCCTGGTATGCCGGGCGTATGTACGTGGAACATTTGTTCGTCTTTTGTACGGTATGAATTTCTTTTGCCGTGTGCCGCTAAGACATATATGGTTGTAATCGTTATTACTTTGTTTAACTAATGTTGTTTGTCTAAATCCTTGCTTTAGCGGCCTTCAACTTCTTGAGTTTGGTATATATTTTTGCCTTTAGACCACTGTTGTTTAGACTGTTAATCTGGGTGTGGATCTCGAAGATCATACGAGAGTGAGCTGTTCTTATTCTGGGTGTCTAAGTTTGATACCCACCCTTGTAACAAGGGATAATCCCTACTTCGAAACAATACAGGACAGTCCCCGAGTCACTGCCTATGGTGCCGAAGTTTAGTATATAAACCGAAATAATGTAAGACAGTCATCGAGTCGCTGCTCAAGGTGCCGAGGTTTGATATACAACCCAAATCTAGATATAATATAAGAAAGTCACCGAGTCACTGCTCAAGGTGCCGAGGCTTAATATACCACACAAATCTAGGAAGAATATAAGACAGTCCCCGAGTCACTGCTCAAGGTGCTTGGTTTTAACATGTAACACAAACTCAAAAACGATATATGTCCGTCTTCGAGCTACTGCTCAAATGCCGAGGTTTAATACATGAATTAAGCCTAGAAATACTTATGGGGCAGTCCCTGAGTCACTGCTCAAGGTGCTGGGGTTTAATACATAACATGAAATTTAAACAACATATGGCAGTCCCCGAGTCATCGCTCTGGACGCCGAGGTTCAATACATAACATGAAATTTAAACAACATATGGCAGTCCCTGAGTCACTGCTCTGGACGCCGAGGTTCAATACATAACATGAAATTTAAACAACATATGGCGGTCCCCGAGTCACTGCTCTGGACGCCGAGGTTCAAAACATCCTGAGATATTACTTTACAATATGTCATCGATGACCACTACGAGTGAAATGGACGAAGTAAACCTACGTTCCATGGTCTTTTCGTTTTTTCGCCGGCTTTGTCTGCCCTGTTCTTTCCTGGTGATTGAGCATCGATTAGGTAATAGGCATCATTGTGCAATGCTTTGCTTACGATGAATGGCCCTTCCCATGGAGGCGATACCAGCATGCCGGCGTATGCTGCACCGGTCGAGAACCAAATCTCCTTCTTTTAACACTCTTGGATTCACCTTCTTGCTGTGATATCGTCGCAAGTTCTGCTGATAAATAGCTGATCTTGATAGCGCCAGCTCTCTGGCTTCTTCTAGCAGATCAACAGTATCTTGCTGAGCTACCTCATTTACTTCTGATGTTGTATATTGGGTAACTCTTGGCGAGTCATGTATTATGTCGGCTGGAAGCACGGCTTCTGCCCCATATACAAGAAAAAAATGGTGTATAACCTGTTGATCTGTTTGGGGTAGTCCTGAGGCTCCATAGTACTGCTGGTAGTTCTTCAATCCAACATCCTGCCGACCTTTGCAGCGGTTCGATGAGTCGTGGTTTTATTCCTGACAATACAAGTCCATTAGACCTTTCCACCTGCCCATTGGATGCTGGGTGAGCCACAGAGGCGACATCTCATCTTATGTGCTTTTCTTGGCAAAATTAGCGAAAGCTCCTTCTGCAAAGTTTGTGCCGTTGTCTGTAATAACACTGTGTGGGTATCCATATCTTAAGATAATATCTTTGAGGAATTTCACTGCTGTGGGACCATCACATTTTTTTATTGCTTTCACTTCAATCCATTTTGTGAATTTGTCCACCATGACCAATATGTGGGTCATCCCACCTCGGGCCGGCTTAAATGGTCCCACCATATCTAAGCACCACACAGAGAATGGCCAAGTAATGGGTATCGTTTTTAACTCGGATGATGGCATGTGTATCTTGGTTGCATATCTCTGACAACCATTACATTTCTCGACCAATTATTTGGCTTCTTTCAACGCTGTTGGCCAATAAAACCCATGCCTGAATGCTTTGGCCACTAAGGCTCGGGATGAGGCATGATGTCCACATTCTCCTTGATGTATATCTAGGAGGATCTCCTGGCCTTCTGCCGAGCTCACACATCTTTGCAATACACTTGTGACACTTCTTTTGTACATCTCATTATTTATGATTGTATAAGCTTTAGCTCTTCTCACTGTCTGTCTTGCTAATACCTCATTATTCGGCAAAATCGCATCTCTAAGGAAAGAGAATATGGGTTGCGCCCATATAGGTGTGATTTTCTCTGGTGTGGTCTCATTGTCTATTTCCATGTTTTCTGCCGACATAACAACCTCGGATTTCTCCATAGTCATGCTTGCATCAGCTGTCTTTATTTTTGGGAATTCCGGGTTATATTGCTTGTCAATTTCCATCGGCACATTATCTTCTCCTGGCTTTGCCGGAATAAAGATAGATTCGGACTCTGGTGACGGTGTTATTGATGGTTTCCTTAGGTGCTCTAGGGCGATACCTGGGGGGATTGACTGCCTAGTTGATCCTAGTTTTGACAATTTGTCGGCGGCGTCGTTTTCTGCCCGAGGTATATGGTGAAATCCACATCCTTCGAAGTATCCACTGATTTTCTGCACATGAAATCTATACAAAGCCATATTATCATCCAACGCATCCCAATTGCCTGAGACTTGTTGTACTACTAGATCTGAATCTCCATAGCATTAGATTCGGCGTATGCCAATCTATTTTGCCACCTTCAATCCATGGACAAGTGCTTCATATTCGGCTACATTGTTTGATGCGGCAAAATGTATCTGCAGCACATATCTCAGCTGATCTCTTTTTGGCGAGGTCAACACTATTCCTGCCCCCAAACCATTTCTTAGCTTGGAACCGTCAAAGTGCATCATCCAATAATTCGGATCTGGCAATGGTGGCTCATACTGCACCTCGGCCCAATCTACGAAGAAGTTGGCCACAACCTGAGATTTTATTGCATCTCTCCTATCGAATTGCGGAGCATAAGGTGACAATTCAATTGCCCATTTTGCTATTCGTCCACTTGCATCTTTGTTACTCAATATGTCGGCTATGGGTGCTTCACAAATCACTTTGATGGGGTGCTCTTCGAAGTAATGTTTAAGTTTCTTTGCCGACATGTACACTCCATAAGCCATCTTCTGATAATGTGAGTAATTTTGTTTTGAGGCTGATAGTACCTCGCTCAAGTAATACACCGACCTTTGTACTGACCTATTATTTTCAATTTGTTCTACAACGATCACAGCGCTCACTACTCTATTGGTGGCCGCTATGTAGAGTAACATAGGCTCTTTTGATAATGAGAAGCTAAGACGGGCGCTGTGACCAAGATCCTTTTCAATTCATGAAATGCACTGTCTGCTTGTGGAGTCCAAATGAACTTATCTGATTTCTTCATCAGTTGATAAAGTGGTGATGCCTTCTCTCCCAGCCGACATACAAATCGGCTGAGCGAGGCTAAACAACCTGTGAACTTTTGTACGTCATTTAGACATCTTGGCAACTCCATCCTTTCTACTTCCTTTATCTTGGTTGGTTGGCCTCTATACCTCGGCTAGATACGAGAAAACCGAGCAATTTTCCCGCTGGCACGCCAAATGTGCATTTTTCCGGGTTAAGCTTCATTCGGAATCTTCTCAGGTTCGCGAAAGTCTGCCGTATATCATCTAGTAGTGTTTTTCTTTCTTTGGTTTTGATAACCACATCATCCACATATACTTGTACATTTTTTCCTATCTGGTCATGTAGACATTTTTGCATGCATCTCTGATATGTTGCTCCTGCGTTGCGCAGGCCAAATGGCATTGTGCGATAGCAATAAACCCCGTACGGGGTAATAAACGCAGTCTTTATTTGATCGGCCGGATTTAACGGTATTTGGTGAAAACCAGAATACGCGTCTACAAATGACAATAGTTCACAACCAGCGGTCGAATCAATGACTTGGTCTATTCTAGGTAAAGGAAAAGGATCTTTTGGACACGCCTTGTTCAGGTTCGTGTAATCGATACACATTCTCCATACAATGGCTACATTTGGATCATCCTTCTTCTTTTCTACTAGCACCGGGTTTAACAGCCAATCCGGATACAACACCTCCATGATGAACCCGGCCGCAAGGAGCCGAGCTATTTCATCCCCTATTATTTTTCTCCTGTCTTCGGCGAAGCGGCGGAGAGGTTGCTTCACCGGCCTTGATCCTGGCCTTACATTTAGAGAGTGCTCAGCCAACTCCCTCGGCACACCTTGCAGATCCTGAGTTGACCATGCAAAGATATCCCGATTCTCACGGAGGAAGTTGGTGAGCTCGCTTTCCTATTTAGCATCTAGGCCGGCACCAATAGTGAGGGTGTGCTCCGGGAATTGTTCATCTATCTGGAACTTTTTTGTTTCTTTAGTCGGCTGAAAGGATACACTTCCATGTGGGTTGGTTAATGCCGGCATATTCAGCTGTGCCGACTGAGCGAGGGCTGCTACCTCCTGAATCCTTCTTTTTTCCCTTGCTATTACCAATGATTCGGCCAAATTTGACCCGGCTGAAGCACATTCCATTGACTTCCTGTAATCCCCTGCTACCGTTATCACCCCTTGCGGTCCGGGTAACTTCATTTTTAAATAACTCACATGGCAGCTGGCCATGAATTTGGCCAATGTCGGTCACCCAAGTAGAGCATGATAACAACTTTCTAGATCCACCACTTCAAACTCTAAGTTTTCTGCTCTGCAGTTATCTCTGGTGCCGAACAATACATCCACTCAGACCTTACCAATGGGTTCGCATGAAAGCCCTGGTACTATCCCATGGAAAGTGGCCCTCGTGGATTGCAGCATGTTCTGTGTTATTCCGAGTTTGTGCATTGTGTCTTTGTACATGATATTGATACTGCTCCCGTTGTCAATGAGTACCTTTGAAAATTTCACATTAATGCTCGGTCCGACAAATGTCAGATCTAACACGAGTGCAAATGACCCCAGATTCAGCATTATCTTGGGGTGATCCTTTATGCTCCAGGTTACTTCTTGATCCGACCAAGGCATATATCTTGGTACTGCCGGCATCACTGCATTTACTTCCATATGCCGGCGCTACACACTCTGCTTGTCTTGCTGTTCTGTTGGGAACACGCAATACGACTGATGATGCTCTCTGTAGTCATTGCGTCCATTATTTCCTGGATTTGTCCTTCCATCCGAACCTTGGTTCATTACTTGATGTACCGCATCCCTCCGGTCCGAGTTGTCGTACCTCGGGGGAGGAGGTGGTAACATCAGTTGTTGTGCATTTGCTCTAGTCAACTGCAGCTGATGCTGCGGATGTGCTTGGAGGGGCGCTGCCTGCATGCCTGCTGGGTTTCCCATTGCATTTTTCATCCATGCACATTGGCGGGTCGTCTGGTTGGCCGGCCTGGCTGGGTTTGACGTGTGAAATTTACACGGCTGATCTAACATGGACTCGAACGTGTACTTTGGCCTCTCCTGCCATTGCTTCTTTTGTTCTGGTGTCCACTGTCTTTTTCCTTCATTTCTTGGTGTCCATTGATGAGGACCATTCTTTGGTTGTTGAGTAGTTCCGTGACTTGGCTGATCTTGCACTACTGCTGCCACCTGGGCTGAACCATATCTATAATCCGGCCTCTCTTCTCTTCTTCTTCCTCTGAAATAATTGCGCCTGGATGACCCGGCCACATCCCTTGCATACTGATCTTGAAGCTCCCGATGATCTGCCGACATTACTTCTGGTTGCGTCGGATCTCCCAATGCATAGGAGTCCGCTATTCTGATGGTTTCTGCCAATGTGGTTGGCATATCTCTTTGCAGTCGCTGCCATAACACACTGGCATAGCAGCATCCTTGAGCGAACCAAGCTATTGCTTGTGATTCTATAACTCCTTCGCACGAGTTTCTCAGGTTACACCACCGAGTTAAAAACTCTCTGTCCGTCTCATTCGGCCTTTGTTTGCACATGGCTAACTGTTGCGGCCTGTTTGGCCTTTTGTAAGTACTGGTAAAGTTGCTAACAAACATTTCTTCAAAATCCAACCAACATTTGATGCTGCCTGCTGGCAGATTATTCAGCCATACTCTAGCTGGTCCTTCCAGCATTTGTGGGACATACCGTACTACCCATCGTAAGTTCCCACCTGCTATTTTCACAGCAGTTGCATAATCAATCAACCAGTCTTGTGGTTTGGTGCTCCCATTATATGTCTTTGTGCCTCTTGCCAGCTGAAAGTTCGGCACAGGTGGTTCGCCCATGATCCGTGGTCCGAAGCATGTCGGACCCGGTGGACCCTGTTCTTCCAGCAACTCGGATCGGTATAGCCGGTCTAGCTTTAATCTGGCATCATTTGATGGCAAATCTCTGTACAGAACTCTGTCTTGCATTCCATAGTGGTTATTTCCACCATGGATCGCATATTCCATCTCGGAATAACCATCATGTACCTTTCATTTACTTGATTGTGGCGAGCTGGTCTTGCTTCTCTTTCCTGCCGAGGTTCGTGCCTTGGCGGCGGGTTGAGCGGCGGTTCCCTCCTTACTTCAACTGGGACATTGTTCTCGTGATTGCCTCTTCCGAGTTCTCTTCTGCTGAGATCTCCATTGCCTCGGCTTCCTCCGTCTTTTTCAGCACGGCCGGGATTCCTCTCACCACTGTTACCTCGGCTTCCATTGCCTCTGTTCTCGTTTGCTTTCCCGGCTATCGCCGGATCATACGGAACGATTTGCTTGTTTCTCTTTCCTGAAGTTACCGCTCTGTCTTTTCGTGCATTTTTTCCGGGTGAGGATGCTGCTTCCACAGATAAGGCAGGTGCTGCACCTGCCGAGTGAACCATTCGCGAAGCCCCTGGCCTCGTCGGGTCTGCTCTGAGCATTTATTCGTTCTGCTGGTTTGCAATGCGCACCAGCTCATTTACTCTTTCTTGTTGTTTCTGTCGGGCCTCGCCGGTCAATCGCTCTAACTCTAATGCCGCGGCATTTGCCGCTCTCAGGTTCTTTGCCGGGGTACTGTACCTCGGCAAGCCTAAATCAACTGATTCTGCCTTATGAGCATCATGATCCTTGTTGATATCATCTATGAGGTTCTTCCCTCTTAATCTCAACTCGTCAACCCGTTCGGGAGAGACGTCAAGCTTGTTTGCTTTGGCATACTCTCGCAGGGTCCTGTTTAAGGACTCTCGCAAGGCTGACACTTTTTTTGCCTCTACCAGCACCTTTTGCCTAGTTTCTTCTAATTCTGCCTGAGCATTTGCCGGATCAAGTATCGGCGCTACAGGTGTAGTCAGATTATCTATGGTTGCCTGAAGAATATTTTCTGGTCTTTCCAGAGGTGGACCTCTTATTCTTGGTGCCTTTGGGGTAGTCTCCTGCACTTCGGCCTGGTTGGCCACTGAAGGGATTACCTCGGTGGGTGGCGGTGCCGTCTGCCTGGGCGCGACCTGCACGCCTGCGGCAGGGTCTCTGTTTGATCCGGCACCTGCTACTCCCGCCTGCACCCCGGCTGCGACCATCACCTCGACGCTGCTGACCGGGCGCGCTCCGCGCGGACGGCTCGCGGCGCTAAGGGGTGGTTCTCCTGCAACAACAACCTGATGAGGATAAATGCCGGAGATGTCGACGCCGACGTAGACCTGGTGCATGCCCAGGCTGATGAAGACGCCGTTGCGTGGGGGAGTCTTTCCCCTGAAGCTGCCTGTGTTATCGCTGACGTAGTCACAGAGATCAAATCTCCGGACCAAGCCAGAGACAATGCGCTCGCCAGTGTTGATGAAGTTTCCCGTCCGGATCATGACTCCAGCTAGCACCGCTGCTGGCCCCACGGTGGGATCCAACTGTCGTGGTGGTGGCACGGCAGATGCCATGGGTAGGCTAAAGTATGGGGCCAATGGATGCTAGTGGGATCTGGGGAGGGAAGATGTAGTTGATTCTACACACAAAATACTAAGGCAAAGATCTTTATTTCTCCTTCTTTGGGCTACAAGTGCTCCTTGAGCTGCATATAGGGAGAAAAATAAGAACTTTACCAGCCTAACGGTACTAAATGAGCCGATCCCTTCCTCTGGGTCCAAGCCTCCCCTTATAAAGGAGAGCCTTGGGTGCCTTTAGGGATGACGGGGCAAGCATATTCGAGGAATATGCTTGTCCCAAAATAGTAGTTCGGCGGCCTCCTTTCCCTGTCGCCCTTCTAACGACGGCAAGGCTCCAGAGGGCCCCTCCTGCGTGCCTCGGGCTTCAGGACTGTCACCTCCGTGACCTCCTGCTGCTCCTTTGTCCCTTGTGCTTGGCTCCGCTCAGATTCCTCCTAGCTTGCATCTAGAGTTTGACTTTAGGTTTCCCCTTCTCCTGCAAGCTTCGTATCATTCGGCCTTACCTCGCGTAACTCGGCTTGTCCTTCACCTGCATTAAGACTACTCGGGCTAACCCGACCGACTTACGTAGTATCCCGGCCGGGTAATGCCTTGCCTTTATCATAAGGGTCCTGCCCTTCCCTGTCTTGGCCGACCTCTACGGGATTCGGCCGACTCACACAGTAACTCGGAAACTAGACGGGCAACTTCCTTTCGTCTTTCCCCGTGTTTACCCTACCCGAGGTTATCTCCCCAACATTCAGGCTCTTGTGATCCAAATAAATCTCACAACAGTTTCTCATGAGATAATGCCTCCATGTCTTTAGGGCTAGAACTACGGCTGCTAGTTCAAGGTCATGGGTTGGATAATTCTGTTCATGTTGTTTCAGTTGTCAGGATAGATAAGATATAACTTTTCCTTCTTGCATTAGCACACATCCGAGACCGATTTTGGATGCGTCAAAATACACATCAAAGGGCTTCGTGATAACCGGCATGATCAAGATTGGGGCTGAAATAAATCTCCTCTTGAGTTCTTGAAAACTCGATTCACATTTGTCCGTCCATTCAAACTTCTTGTCCTTCTTCAGCAATTGGGTCATGGGTCTTGCAATACTCGAGAATCCTTCTACAAACTTGTGGTAGTATCCCGCTAATCTGAGAAATGCACGAACTTGGGTTTGAGTGGTTGGGGCTTGCCAATCTTCAACATCCTTCACCTTCGCAGGGTCAACGGCAATTCCTCCGGCTGATACAATATTTCCGAGGAATCCTACCTCCTGTAACCAGAGTTCACATATGCTAAACTTGGCATACATCTGATGCCCTCTAAGGGTTCCAAGAATGGTCCTTAGGTGTATCTCATGTTCTTCTTCTGATTTGGAATAAATCAGAATGTCATCAATGAAAACAACGACAAACCTATCCAGGAAGTCCATAAAAATCTTATTCACGAGGTTCATGAAATAAGCGGGAGAATTGGTTAATCCAAAAGACATGATAGTATACTCGTATAATCCATATCTCGTGGTAAAGGCAGTCTTTGGAATATCCTCTTCGCGAATCTTGAGTTGATGATAGCCAGTTCTAAGATCAATCTTAGAAAACACTTTGGCACCAGTCAACTGGTCAAACATGTCTTCTATTTTTGGCAACGGGAACTTGTTCTTGATGGTGACATCATTCAACTTCCGATAATCCGTACACAAACGGTTAACTCCATCTTTCTTGTCCACAAAAAGGACAGGTGATCTCCATGGTGACGCACTTGGTTGAATCAATCCAATTTCCAGCATGGCATCCAATTGATTCTTCAGTTCCACTAGTTCAGACGGGTTCATACTATATGGTCTCTGGGCTATGGGTCCGGTTCCAGGTATTAGTTCAATGATAAACTCGATATCCCGATCTGGGGGCATACCGGGCAAAACATTTGTAAATACATCGGGGTATTCACAGACTATCCGGACTTGGTCAATGGTTGACTGGGCTATACTCTTGTTGCATTTGAATTGGCGGGGCAAGGTTTCAGATACATGCTCGACTGATATTCTGGCTATACTGGTCATGGTTATGGCTTTCTTGGCACAGTCAATTAATCCTTTGTGTTTAGACATCCAATCCATTCCTAGTACTACTTCCACCTTTAGTTCCGAGTACTATTAGATTAGAATAAAAATCTATGCCATGGATTCGGATAGGGACGGCTTTGCAAATTTGCCTAGATTTGGTGGTTGAACCAGGTATTTGAACAATCATAACATGCTTCAATTTGGTTGGTTCAATCTTACTAGTGCATGCAAATTCTTCAGTAACAAATGAGTGCGATGCTCTAGAATCAAACAACACTTGCAAATATTGAGTTAACGGAAAACATACCCAGCATGACATCTGGCGCTCCTGGGCTTCTTCAGCATGCATGAGAAAGAGACGGCCGTTGCGTTTGAGTGAGTTCCCTGGGGCAAACCTTCTACCGGGCTGAACACGATGCTGCTGCTGAGCTGGAGCATTTGCATTGGGGGCTGCGGCAATCTTCTTGGGGCACTCATTGGAATAGTGACCTTTGGTTCCACATTTGTAACAAGTCACTTGGGACTTTTCCTTCACTGCAACAGGCACCGCATTGCTTCCAGTCCTTGGGGCAGTGTTGGTGTTGGTGGCGACATTCACTACAAGGAATCTGGCTATATATGACCCTCAATTTTCGTCACAGAATCGTCATAGTAGTCCGTTTATGACGATTCTATGACGATTTTGAGATCGTCAAAAGCTGGGCGTCGCAAATGAACTATAACGACGTTTTTGATAAAATCGTCATAAACGTCTATGACGATATTGAATCATAACGCCTATGACGATCCAATATCGTCATGGACCTTCTAGCCGTGCCAGCCAGATCCTACGTGGTCGATCCTACGTGGCAACATTGTGACGAAATGAAATCGTCTTAAATCAAAATCAGCCCAGTCCATTTTAGTTGATTACTTGGGCTAAGCCCAATAATTACGGCTTTTCTTTTCTAGTCGGCCTTTTATGGTGTGTCTCTCTCGTGCCTTAGCCTTTTATGGCCTCTTTTCTATTTTGGACCTCGGCCTTTTACGATACATTTACTTTGGGATAGGCCCGCTTTTCAGTTCAATTTTCATACATAATCGTAACTGAGTACATCAATTATTTTTGATAATCAAGAATATAACGATATTTTCGTTGTTTAAATCAAAGATACTGATATACAAAATAATAATCCAGGTTTGAAAATACAACAAAAAATGAATATGCATAACTCTATTACAATATTTCCGATGTTCAAATGGCAGATACTGATATACAAAATAATAATCCAGGTATAAAAATACAACACAAATTGAACCTTCCATCATAATACAAGGCTGCAACAGAATGTAAAACCACTACAGGACCATATCCCTTGAATAGGTAACATCCATCGACGGTCAGAGAACGAGGAAACAAAGAATATCCTTCCAGCCAACCAAACTCGACTCCAAAGCTAGATGCCCCTTGCTATTGCATTATCAGGACCTCTCCCCTACACAAACAACACATCAAGTTGCTAACTGCTTATGGTATATCAAATAACACAGCATGCATGCTTCCAAAAAAATTATAATCGCACCATAACTATAAAATAGAACTTTACCATGCTATGAAACAATATGTATCTATCCTCAAGAACAACATTCAAAACATAAATGCACCAGATAGCCTATGAGCAGCTAATGCATTAATAGTCCTAATTTAGGTATCATATCGCACAATGATACATACATGAATTCAACTCAAATTTATAATGCATGAATACTAAGATATTATCTCAAGGTTTTCAAAAATATTAAGATGATGCATTACTCTAGCATAACCAAAATAGAAGCATCGATTACATAGATACAATGTAAGAGAGCCAATAAACATCCAGTTCGACATCTCTTTCTCCATGAAGCTATCGTGTGGTCGAGAGGTTATAAAAATTTAATATGGGCACTATAGAGACTATTGAGACATGCATCGGGATATACAGATACACAATAAGTATTGAGACATGCATCGGGATATATACTAGTACTTCAACGCAATGAGATATGTTAGTCGAATCACCACTTCAACAAATGACAAATATGTATTGGAGTAAACCATTTGGCAAACTAATTCTACTATTATTCCCCAAGTAGACACATAGTAGCATCACTAAGTTCTATAGTTTCTATTTCAAAGCACCACCGAGTATGGGACTGTGGAATCAAATTTAAAGCAGCAAATGAGCACCTAGTCACGACACAAATCCAATGAACTCAAATTTTAGTTATCCGAGACTACAATGCTGCTAAACTGATCTGGATACTAACTTGGTGAGCGTCACGTGGTGAGATCGAACATGAACAAGATCGCCACGGCGTCCTTGCAGCGATCGGGACATGGTCGGCGGATCTACCTCCGCATCGTAACATTCATTTGTGAGTGCTTAAAGGATCGATTAATTTCGGGAAAGACCCATGGAGCCGAGATGACTTTAAATGGGCAAGATATGCTAAAACCCCAAGGAGGAATGCGCCACTTACCACAAAATTTTTTCCTGCATTCTCGTGCCTCTCGAGCAACCTTGATTGCTGCATAGCAGCGCGGAAGATATTCCAACCTAAACACAATTAGATTGTCAATAGTGAGGCAAATAGATGATTCTGCATGATCCATAGGGACGATAAAAGCAACATGTATACACTACTTCCTAATAATAGATAAATGCGATGAAACCCCACCAAGAATCCTTCTTTCAGAGCAAGGGACTTGGCCATCTCAATAGATTCATCACTTGAAACCTGCCAAACAATTTGAATGACCAAAAGGTTACACAAGGTAAAAAGCGGCGGTATAGAAAGACAAACAGGAAGTATCGTGCAAACTTCTATTGTCGAAGAGAAAAGTATAACGGCAACTAAGCAAAACATAAGGTGGTAGAAAATTGCCCATATAGTGCCTTCCCTACAACACAACTTAATACAAGAGGAAACTCACTTGTACAGTTTCATCAATGATGTCAACGCCCAAGACACTGTGGATAAAACCAGCTCCAATTCCTTGGATCTTGTGTGGCCCTACACAAAATTGGATCTCATGAGTTCGTAAGCAGGCGGTGTCAAGAAACAAAGCGAGTATTTCGTGCAAAATGGTCCTCAAGGTGCCCTCTTCCTAATTGATATTTTTCTTTTATAAACCATCCGATAATTCTTACTTATATTTCAAACATATTGACAAGATATAAGGCAATGCAAAAGGGAAACTCCTAGTGAGTGAGTTTTTCTTAACTTCTAGTAACGTGGGGAAAAATGCGGCGATTATTCCTAAGACAAGCACAAGACCATGAGATGAATGATTTGGACAAATGGAATAGAGTAGAAGCAAAGATTACCGTGCTTTCCGCCATTTAAGATAGCACTCTCACCGGCTCCACACCATAGAGCTTACACAAGGAAACACAATAAAATCGGACACTATTTCTCGTAGAGGAAGAAATGAGGAAATGTTGGTTAGTCAAGGTTGCGGCTAACAAGGTAGCATAAATAATACTATGTAGTGCTCACCTTGATATTGGGATTTTGCTCTTTCGTATCGTCGATCCAAAGAATGGTACCACTGTCCCGATGCGGATATAAGGCCATCAATCTTCCGCTTGTGCCTTTCCGGTTCGTGCCTAGTTGTCTCATAGTGAATCGCATGAAATATTTAAATCGAGAAGCTGGAAGTCAGGCATCATGATGGCCTTCAAATATAAACATTAAATTATGCTACACCTTTGGGTTGGCGGCATTCTCAAATTGTTGAAGGATGTATGAGTTGGGTGTCTTTGCTGCCAGCTCTTCCGCCTTTTGGACAGCTCCTTTCATTCCCAAGAGTGGGTCAGTCAGGATCAGTTCAGCACCGAAAGCAAAATATTAGCAAAACCAGATCCTCAAGATTTCTAATTAGGGGCAACATATTATCATTCATCAAATGCATTCTGAAATAATTAAATAGAGAGGCTCAGTAATCCCAAAGGAAAGCTGAGCTGAACAATTGTGCTGATGGATGGTTGACATATAATACTCAGGCCAAGCATCTGGAGATGTCAAACAACTAGACGCAGGAGAAAATGAACAATACCGCAGATCAAGGCAACATACATGAATATCAGAATGCAGATAGACACCGTCAACTATATTACTCTAATACAAATGGTCAAGCGGCATACGCAAAAAGAAAACAGATTCGTTATGCCAAATGAGGTATTCCTCCATTGACTATCGAACTCAAACCGAAGAGACCATATTCCATTGACCTGTGATGTTTTCCCAACCTTAACCGCTACCACACTAGTTCTATAATATAAATCAGTGTTTGTGACTTGTAAATTTGTACTACGACACTAGTTGTATAATATAAATCCCATTGTTCTACACACCAGGCCCATGCATGCACAATATTGTAGCCTACTCAAGTTTCTCACCAAGAACACTGTTCTCTCTACTAAACTAAGCCAGTCTAATCACAACTAATACATACCAAAATCACAAGTAACAAATTATATTCCACGAAGTGCAAGTTATTATTGTTTGTAACGCTAAACTATTCTCAAACATCATAAGCACAAAAGCAGGGAGGGAGGTAGTGTCGATTTCACCCGTGTTCGGAGTGATGAATCCCTTCTCCTCTGCATCGCTGATCATCATGTCAATCCTGCACAAGAACAAAACGACGGCATCGCTAGAAGAAATCTTAGCAACAAAATTAAAGAATGATGAATTACAAAGGTCACCTAAATTCACCAAAATCGTGTCTTGGAATAGGTAATCAAACATTATTCTAGACTAATGCACCATGGATCCAAACTAATAACAAGATACTCATTCAACCGGAGCTAGTAGCAGGAAATAACGAGTGACAGACACGACAAAGTGCGGCACCCATCTGCCCACGCTGGAGCAGGCTCCATGGACTCGAGCTTGGCGACGCAGCAACGCAGCCATGGGTGACCGTGTTGAGGTACACCAGCGCGTGTTCCCGATCACCGCACATCGGGAAGAAAATGTTAGCTTCCACTACTCGGGCACCTCCAATCACGAGCACAACCAGAGGAGAGGCAATGCGCTCACCTCGGTGGCGCCCTTGGCGATCGCCGAGAAGACGCCTCCCCATCGTGAGCAAGCTTTACAATCGGAGAAAGAACAAATCAGATTTTGTTTACCCACAGCGGCATCGGATAAATCAAAGAAAATCCAGCGATTGCTGCTCTGAATCGAGGTATGCCTTACCGGTTTTGTGGCGGGCGGTCCTTGAAGCGGAGGCTGCTAGAACTCGGACTGGAGCCGGAAGTGGTGGGGTAGGCGAAGAAGTCAACGACGCCCACCTACACAAGCCGCCACGAGGAAGCGAGGATCCGCGATGATTCAAGGATTCGAGGAGGGTTTGGGCAGCACCGGTGGTTGGAGGAGGAGGAGAAAGCACATGTAGATGGAGGCGGCGGCAAGAGGAGCAGGCATCGCGGTTGGAGGATGGAGTTGATCATGGGAGGGGGAGGGGAAGCGGCGGCGTGGATTGGATCTGGGGAGGACGGGAGGTAGAGGTGGGGGTGCAAGAGATGGTTAGGGTTTGGAGGGGTCGGGGATCCTCGTGGAGCGGTGGTGTCTGCGTTTGGGGAGTGGAGGCCAAGATGCCAGGTCACCGATCCACAACAAGTTTCCACACTTCACCATCCTAGCCGTTTATTATGTTTACATCCTACGGATGATATTGACCCTCTCTAATATCTCAACCTGTCTAGAAATTATGACGATTTTGTCCATAGAAATTACGACGTTTTTCACGAAATCGTCATAGTTTCATAAGGATTTGGCCCTCCCAAATATCTTACGACCATCTAGTGTAGAATCGCCATAAATTTATGACGATTTCATTCAGGGTCACTACCAAAACGTCATAGTTTGACACATTCCTTGTAGTGATTGTTGTTGTTGAACTTAGGTGGTGAACGGTTGAAATTGCTGGGGTTGCCGGGGTTGTCGTGACTTCCTCTGGGCCTTGGGTTTCCACGGTTGGGATAGGTCGGACGGTTCATTGGGGGTCTGTTGGTTCTTGGGGCAAATCCTGGAGATGGGTTGGGGCGATACTTTGGTGTATGATGGGTTCCTGGTTGATGCTTCATGCAACGCTTGCGGTTCTCATTAGCTTGGTTGATCTTTCCTTCCATCTAAATGGCAGAGTCAACTAAGGCTTCAATATCAACAAATGGGATATTGACTAACAATTTCTGCATCTCATCGTGCATACCATTCAGGAATCTCTCCTTCTTCTTGGCTTCAGTATCTATCTCATCCGGTGCATACCTAGCCAATGACAAGAATTTGTCACGGTATTCCACTACTGTCATCCTTCCTTGCTTCAGTTCCCTAAATTCATCTCTCATCCTCTTGATCAAACCCGGTGGCACATGGGTTCTGCTGAACTTGACTTTGAACTCTTCCCAAGTCATCCGCTGACCTCCTGTCATTGCGCGAATGTTGTTCCACCATGCTATTGCATCTCCGGCCAGATAGTGGGTAGCAAACAACACTTTCTTGTTGGCTTTCACTCCTGCAACTTCTAGGTTGTTCTCCATGGTTTGCAGCCAATCATCTGCATCTAGGGGCTCTTCTGACTTAGTGAAAACGGGTGGATTGGTGTTCTGGAAATTCTTGAGCTTGGATCCATGGTTGTCCTGATTTCCATGGCCTTGATTGTTGTTGGCCATCTGAGCTATCTGTCGAAGGGTGGCTAAGTTTGCTTGACGTTCGGCTCTTTCGGCTTCGCGGTCAGAAACCAACATTTGCAAGAGTTGCAACATCGGGTCCGGGGCTGAGTTGCTTCCTCCGCGAGGCATCTGAAGATGGAGATAGATCATGAGAAAAGAGGGAAATTTCTAAGGTTCAGGGGTTTTGAAAAGTTTTTAAAGTTTGACTCAGATTTTTCTAGCAACTTGCTTTTCATTCATTCATAGCACACGATACAAACACACACCACAACAAAGAAAAATAGATGGTTTTAAGAACCATTCTATGAAGCTACGATACAGTGGGACCGACTAAAACTCACTAACACTAGTGCTCAAGTGCTACTACTCCTTGGAGTCAGTGTCCTCCTCATCATCATCATCATCGATGAAGGAGAAGTCATCCTCATCGGTGAAGAAGTACATGGCCTGATCCTCCAAAAAGTCATCATCATCGCTGAGATAGGAGTAGGGGTCTCCACGAAGGTCTTACCCTGCATTCTCCCTCTCCTCCAACTGCATGTCTCTCTCGTGGATGGTCTCCTCCAAATCCGTGATCCAGTGGCGAAGACAGGCAATGATTCGCTCCTTCTTGTCAAGCTGACGGCGACGAGACTTGCAATCCTTCACTAGCATGGAAATGGTCTGATCCTTCTTCGCGGCGATGGCATACATGTGGTTGGCGTAGGAATGGGCATTGTCCAACTCCTTCTGACGGTCATACATCATGAAGCTGAGGTGGTCCAATTGACTCTTCAGCTCATGGTGGTATGGGGCCTCCAGTGGTTGTCCCATAACATCACGCCTTGGGTAGAACTCAAAGCAGGTACCCTTGATTTGATTGATACTCTGCCCACACAGACGGGCAAGAGCTTTCTGCATGGCCCTAGCAAGTCCATCGAGCCAGTTGTTCTCTCTTAAGGTGAACTGAATTCCCTCTGCAGTGGGGGGTTCAATCTTTCCTCGGAGACTTGCAACAACTAACCACTTCAGATCTTCTCCTTCTTGATCATTGAGCTGAGCTCCGAAGAACTCGGGGTGCGGACGCTCCAGCATCTCCGACAGCTGGTCCAAGTCACGCTCAAAGATGAGGTATCCTCCATTCCCCAACTGATAAAACTTGTTGTACTTCACGTCCATCTATAATAATATAGGATGAGTAAGTTAGTAGAGGGATCAAGTGTGTCAAATTTTACGTACGTTTGTAAGAATTTTTGAGGAACATGAATTTTTATGAAAGAATCCAAGTGATAAGAATGAGAATAAGTTTTTGTAAATACTCACTTCCTTAGGTTTTGAAACTAAGTTTTTGATTCAAACATCCATTCTAACTAGGGTCTCCTATGGTCAGGATGGCTCTGATACCAACTTGTCAACACCCGGATTTTTAATAATAGATGCCTGTTATGCCATACATCACAATCCCAGGATTACCATTTTTGCGAGACATAACAAATTGGATATCACAATACATCATCCATTACAAACCATACATAAGGTCTTACACAAATAAGGATCTCATGATCCAGTTCTTAATACAATTCAAGCAGCGGAATAACGTATTAGTAACGATAGCGTAGGTGAAGCTCCATCTTCATGGTCACAGGCAATGCTGACGATGGGAGATGATCCTAGTTGTCATAACCTTATTGTTGTCTGTCTTCCTAATACTCCTCTTCATAGTACGGCCACGGGAATAGCCAGGGACAAAGCCATGAGTACTCTTTAAGTACTCGCAAACTAATACTAACAAGTGGAGTGGGTTTGAATAGGATAACCTAAGCTCTAGGGTTGTTTTGTGAAAAGCCAGATTTACCTCTACTAACTTTAGAAGCAAAGGAAGCTAGTTGAAAGTTTTATAACACCTAAGTGGGAACTTGAATTTCATATCACAACTCTGTTGAGGTCAAGTCAAAGTCATAAATCATTTCATAAGTCATTTTGAAAACATCTGACGACGGAACAGTATGGCCACTCCAACTGTCCATAACCGTAGACGCGGCTATTCGAATAGTTTGACACTCTGCAGAGATTGTACACTTTCACCACAACATTCGATACATCCGCCAGGAACAATCCTGAATTCACCATACTCAGTATGCAGATAATCAATCCTAACCTTAAAATTACACGCCCTAGTATATGCACCTCTCCTGTGAGTTTGGCCTCCCAACCATGACCAACTGTCATCTTCGGTACTGCACAAGTGGGCAATCTTCACAAGGTAGCCTCAACTCAGACCTTGGCCGCAAGGGAACCCAACTAAGGTATATAAATTTCCATTCAAGCCCTACACAAATTTCGGGTATTGTGGTTGTACGGTAAAATTGGAATGATATCGCATCCAGACAACCATCAGTTTTATAAAGGGCTAAGTCTCATGCCTTAACATTTTCATCATCAAAATCATCTAGTGTTCAAGAACACATGTCAAAACATTTCAATAGAATGACTCGTCATTCTAAGGTTTTCATAACTATTTTCACCAAGTATTCCCATCTAAAGTTGATCAAGTTTTAAGCTTGGCACTAGCATCCACAAGTGGGGGTAAATACTAATGGGGGGTGGTAAACAAGTGTATCTTATCTACGTTCAATCTCATGACTTAGGATGACATCAAGCTTATCTAACTTAGGCCAAATTTTATGCTCTTTATGCTACCTTCAATTATCTTTCTAGAATCTACAAGTCACTAAGTAAACTTTTGATAGAAACTTTAATAAAGAGAATAAAATACTAAGCTTGCAAGTAAAACTAGGATGGTGGTCAAGTGAGTATAATCACATATGCTTAAGGCATATAGTTGGCATAGTAACAAGCAAGTAGTAGCTTGCTAAGCTGCAAGTGTTAGCTTTCTCAGTTAATAGCTTGCTAACTCAACTAGTAGTATTAGGCTTGCCTTGTGCAGAGCAGTGGTTGAAGTTCTCCTCGGCTTCTTCCTCGTAGTATCCTCCTTCCTCCTCGTATCTTTGGTCGGTACTAGCGTCTATAAATAAATACGAGGTACACAATCACCAAACAATACTTAATTATTTCTAATCATCACACAAAGATTCACACTAGATGATCTAGCATCATCACTAACATTACAAAGATTAAAGCACTTGTCTCATTTATTTTATTTTAGAAAATTAATTTCTACTCATTGATAAACTACTTAAGATTTAATATTCTCCAACTCAAACATGGGATCATGTTGACACATGTCATCACCACATATTTCAACACATGGGAATGTGATTTAAAGTGGTGTCACAATTTAATAAGGTTTAACCTTTTTATTTTAATTAATTAAAGTGACTAGAAATGCCTATGTGGCATTCTTTTATTACTTGATCATTTTTTCTATAAGTAAACCTATATATTTTTATATATTCGGAAAGGTATGGTTAAATGTGATTTTTGAGAGTTGGAACCAACTCAAAAGCTCTTAGGGTTGAATTTTGAAAAATATTTGAAAGCAGAAAAGCTTCTGCCTTGTTATTTTTACCATGTGTGACCTACAAATCTAAATGGTTTGAATCCAATGGTCTTGGATTAAGCATTCCAGTACCTTTCTAATAAAATTGGTTTCATGCATTTTGGTTAAGTGAATCGAGCTGGGTTGATTTTTGAATCTAGGTACAGAACTGGGTTTGAAATTAAATGAATAAATCTAAATTTGAATTAGTAGGTCGCGCGGGATGTTTTAACTAGGCCGGCCCACTATGCACAGTGCGCGCGGGCTGTTTAAGTGAGCGACCCCACTCGTCAGTGAGACAACGAGGGGCGAAGCGGTATGGGGCGGTTAGGATCGTAGGATCTAATCTAATCGAACGGCTCTGGTTCATCGTCCACGTCGGGCAACGCCGGAGAGACAGAACCCTAGCACGACCAGTGGGGGTCGTGAGAGGCTCGCCGGGGCTCCGGCGATTGTCGGTGACAGGGGCGAATGATGAAGTCGACGACGGTGATTCTCCTGGTACCGACAGCTTCTCCTAGGGCGGCTCCAATCGACGGTGCCTCTCCTCCTCTGCAGCGGCGAACTCCGGTGAAATTCTGGCCACCTGGTGCTCGCCTTGCTTCGAGAGTGAGTGGGGGTATCAGTGAGAGGTAGGGAGTGAACTGGTGTGAAGAAAATGAGCGGGGGAGGCCTCCTTTTATAGTGGCTGAAGGGGACCGAATGGTGCGGGTGGAGCTTGTCGGTGTCGACGACACAGAGTGCTACTGGCATGGGCGATGATAGGGGCGGTGATGTGCTCCCTGGAGAAGCTCAATGGCATGGTCTTGCGTCGTGGGGCGGTGCTAAACGATCGGAACGTCGCGGCGCTCTATGCGGGTCCGACGGAAATTTTAATGGCGCACAACGTGCATGGTCCGCACGGCGGCGAACGGGGTTGTCTGGCGGGTTATTGGGATGCTGGTGAGCACGTCTACAAGCGGCGAGGGCGGCGCACGGTATGTGGGCTGATGTCACTGGCGGCGCACTAGCGAGCTCTTGGCTCGCACGCAGAGAGACTGGGCGCGTGCTTGGCGGGTGGTCTTGTGGCTGGCTGCGCTCAGGGCTTGGACAGGGAGTGGAGATGGACGGTGTTGCGTGTCCCAGACAAGGTTGGCAAAGCTAGAGCTTCTCCTATGTGACACCCCGGTTCTGATAAGACCGTGGCCTCTATGTGACATGCCAATCCCTGGATCGGTTCATTGGCCCACAATAGGGTAAGATAGATAATCATAGCAAAATAACCGTGTATCATGATCTACAAATATCCAGAGTACCATTATTACAATATAAAAGCTTAGCATAAAGCTAGCTCAAATTGTTCAGGTAGCAACAAAAACGAGTAAATCCTCCAATCTTCAAATTGCCCACAAGTGAACAAGTGCCGAGTGGAGTACCGTGGCCTATAACGATCAATCAGAAACGGAATAACCTGCAACATGAAACGTAGCAGCCCCGAAGGGTCAATACATGGAATGTATGGCAAGTAGAGCTAGTAAAGGAGACAATAGTACTAACATCTACATGCATATTTGGCAAGTGGAGCTGTGTCTGGCTTGCATTTGCAAATACATTTGTCCTAATTTCATAAACAGTTTTCAATTTTCTTTGAAAAGAACCCAATTAAGTTAACCCAACAATGTTAAAGCAATTAAGAAATTAGAATGAGCGAGAAACATGTCATGGGATCAATATCTAGCAACTCATATGTCCATAACCGGGGACACGGCTAATCGATTAGATTATACACTCTGCAGAGGTTAGTACACTTTACCCATGTGACTTGGTCAGCCCAGCTCGTACCATCACTCTCATTTTGGGTGATGATAGGGAGAAGACCAAGAAGAGACTGTCGAAGTAGCTCCTCAATCCCGCCTTTGGTCCAACCTACCAAAATTCTACATCTCTGGATACGCGGGTTTGAGTTACCACAACCTACTAAGTCCAACCAACCGCCCATTCCATTATTGGCACATGGTTGTACACGTAAGCTACACAATAAAGAAGCCAATCATTCTCTCTGGATACCTGGGTGCCTTTCCGCAATGAAACCACCAAAATTTATCAATACCATCACACCCAGGGGGTTTATTGATTAAGTTGTTTTAGTTTTCACAAACCAATACTTTGAGAAAACACGTATCAATAATGTAACCCAGCCCTCGTTCAACATAGCATGGCTAAGCACATCTACCAACGCTGGTTCATCTACAAAGAGGGTCCTACCACATAATAGGACATAGCATAGCGATAGTATCATCCTACACATGCATCTACAAAATACACGACAATGCATTGAAAATAGTAGGACGATATCATGAACAAAGTAGCATCTACTTGCCTTGGTTGTAGCGGTCTGGAGCACAATCCTCACACGAGCAAGCGTTGCACTCAACACAATCTACACGACACAATTGCAATCATAAACAAACAATGCACAAGCATATGCAACAAATATGATGCATGAATGCAAGAACGGCAAGTAAATTGGTGCTACAGCTGCACCACACAATCCTAATCCATAATACTACCGAATACATGCATGGAAAAATAGATTTGGCGCTAGGAAAACTAATAGAAAAAAGTAATTCTCCAAACTAGAGCTAGAACTTAAATAATTCACTACCGGTAGTATACTGTTCGTAAAATCTTGGAAAAATTCTACCGCATAGGCATCGCTGAATAGAAACAGAACCAATTGGAATTACTCAAAAAGGAATTATAAAACTCCCCGAGTAATTAAAACACTGCAGAAAGCCATTAGACAAATACTGCAGAAGTTTTTACTGTAAGACTACCTTTTTAATTCACGATGAGATTCCCCTCATTCACATGAGTTCAGGGACATATCACACGCGATTTTTGGAGCTACGGATCTTTTTCTACGAATTTATTACTCTGAAAAGGCCATTAACTAGTTTGATTAAACTGTACTAAAACTGACAGTATAAGTCTGAACCAAAGCTACAGTGAGATTCTACGCGACTCACTGAACTCGTACATATTTTATTTGCAATTTTTGGCCAAGCGGTTTAATTTCTATGCAATTTACAAGATTCTACCGAAATCTGCCAACTAAAGGGATTAACGAAATTGACCCAGTCAAATGTGTCTGTTTGACTGGTCAACTCGTCTGCTGACTGGGCGCTGACTGGGCGTCTGACTAGTCAACGCTTGGGATGCTGACCAGTTAACGAACGATCTAAGCCGCTGATCTGAGATCTGAAGGTGGCTGCTGTCTTACAGGAAACGGATGGCGAAACGGACTCCGGAAGGCGCGGCGAGTTCCGGACGGCGGCGTCGATCAAATCCGGCGACGTGGTTCTTCCTGCACGGACGTACACGGTCATCGAACGGTCGAGAAAAATACATCGTGACGCGCGTACGTGTGTGTATGTGCATGCATGCATGCGTACGTGTGCGGCGAACGAGGCAAGGCGATGGCGGCAGCGCGGCGGCGCTTGATGGCCGGGCGGCGGCATGCGTGTGGCGGCGGCGTGTGTGCGGGTGCGGTTCCCGAGGCAGCGGGGCTGCCCTTTAAGTGGGCCCCTTGCGCGGTCCTACTCCAATTCGGTCCAGAATTTGACTACAACTCGGAAATCGGTCCAGATTTTCGGACCGTTTTCCGACGGTTTACTAAAACGTCTGAATCTTTTGCATACGAACTCCGATTGGAGCGATTCTCGCGCCTACGGGTTTGTATCGTCGAGGGGAACAACCTTCAGTCAAAAGTTTGAGTGAAAACTCGAACCTACAGGGGTGGTTGTTGCAAGGCCTTCTAAAGCTCCCCGCAGGAACCGTGTAGCAAAGTAAAATAGGGTTTTGAAGATAGCGTTCCGCCGAACCTTTCTACTCGACGGTTTTGCATGGAAAGATATGATGCAATGCTATGAATGATATGCAAGACCAAATCTAAAATTTGGGATGTGACAAGACTAACCCCCTTAAGATGAATCTCGTCCTCGAGATTCGGCGCGGCTAGCAAATAGGTGTGGGTAGTCCTCTCGGATGTCATCCTCACGCTCCCAAGTGGCTTCCTCTTCGGTGTGGTGGCTCCATTGTACTTTGCAAAACTTGATTGTCTTGGTACGGGTAGTCCTTTCTGCTGTCTCTAGAATCTTGACCGGTTTCTCCTCGTAGGTCAAATCATTCTCAAGCTGAACCTCCTCTAGCGGTACAGTGTCTCTCAATGGTGTGTCCACCATCTCCGGATGGCACTTCTTTAGCTGGGATACGTGGAACACGTTATGAACAGTAGACAGAGCCTCTGGCAACTCCAACTGATAAGCAACTTCTCCTTTGTGTGCTAAGACCCGATACGGTCCAATAAATCGAGTTGCCAGCTTACCCTTAATTCCAAACCTCTTGATTCCACGAAGTGGCGACACTCTGAGGTATGCTCTATCACCTATCTCATACACTACTTCCTTGCGCTTGGCGTCAGCGTAGCTCTTCTGCATTGATTGTGCTACCTTCAGCCTGTCCCTAATCAAGGCGACCTTCTCCTCAGCATCCTTGATCAAATCAGGTCCAAACAACTGACGTTCTCCTACTCCATCCCATAGCAATGGTGTCCGGCACCGTTTCCCATATAGCACATCGAACGGTGACGTCTTGATGCTTGTCTGATAGCTGTTGTTGTAGGAAAACTCCGCATACGGCAAATTCTCATCCCAACTAGAGCCATGAGCCAAGGCGCAAGCTCTCAGCATGTCCTCCAAAATCTGATTCACCCTCTCGGTCTGCCCATCAGTATGTGGGTTAAACGCTGTGCTAAACTCCAATCTAGTACCAAGTGACTCGTGTAGCTGGCACCAGAAGTGTGAGGTAAATTGGGTGCCTCTATCAGATACGATACTCTTGGGAACTCCGTGTAGGCACACAATCCTGTCCATGTAAATCTTGGCCAACTTTGCACTTGTATAGGTTGTCTTTACCGGTATAAAGTGGGCTACTTTGGTTAAATGGTCGACCACTACCCAAATAGACTCATATCCTGACCTGGTCCTGGGCAATCCTGTGATAAAGTCCATTCCCACTCTATCCCACTTCCAATCCAGCACAGGCAATGGCTGTAGAAGTCATGCTGGCTTCTGGTGTTCTGCCTTCACTCGGCTGCATACATCACATAGGGCAATATGCTTGGCGATATATCCCTTCATGTTGTTCCACCAAAATCTGCTCTTCAAATCCATATACATCTTTGTGTTGCCCGGATGTATGGAGTATGGCGAGTTATGAGCCTCCTGCAAAATCAACTCCCTTATCTCCGGGTCGCTAGGCACACATAAGCGATCTCCATACCACAAGGTACCATGCTCATCCACGCGGAAATCCTTTTCTCGATTCTCCTTCATCTTTTCCTTTATCTCCTCTATTTCCTTGTCTCCTACCTGAGCCTTTCTGATCCTGTCCTGTAGCGTTGGTTGGACTTCCATTGTAGCCAGGTATCCTTCAGACACTACTTCCAGTCTAAGGTCCTTGAATTGCTTGCACAAATCCTCAGGCAATTCACCAATTGTCAATCCATTGGCATAAACCTTCCGGCTCAGAGCATCAGCTACTACATTGGCCTTTCCTGAGTGATATTGTAGATTCATATCATAATCCTTGATAAGCTCCAACCATCGCCTTTGTCTCATGTTCAGTTCCTTCTGCGTAAATATGTACTTCAGGCTCTTGTGGTCGGTGTACACATCACAGTGTTTTCCCATTAAGTAATGCCTCCATACTTTGAGCGCATGAACCACTGACGCTAACTCCAAGTCGTGTGTGGGGTAATTCCGCTCATGGTGTTCGAGTTGTCGCGAGGCATATGACACCACTCTCCCATCTTGCATCAGCACACTCCCAAGTCCCTGTCGAGAAGCATCGCAGTACACTTGGAAATCCTTCTGAAGATCTGGTAAACACAGAATAGGCGCGGTCACTAGTCGACGCTTCAGTTCCTGAAAGCTGGCTTCACATACGTCTGACCATTCAAACTTCCTTTCCTTCTTTATAAGTTCAGTCATCGGCTTAGCAATCTTGGAAAAGTTTTCGATAAACCTCCTGTAATATCCAGCAAGTCCCAAAAAGCTTCGAATCTCTCCAGCATTCTTGGGTGCTTCCCACTCTGTTACTGCAGTCACTTTGTTTGGATCAACAGCAATTCCTTCTCCTGACACTACGTGTCCAAGAAACCCAACAGTGTTAAGCTAGAATTCACACTTACTGAATTTGGCATACAGCTTGTGTTCCCTCAGCTTCTCCATAATCATCCTCAGATGTTTCTCATGCTCGGCATCATCCTTGGAATATATCAGTATGTCATCAATAAACACCACCACGAACTTGTCCAAATACTCCATAAATACCTTGTTCATCATGGTCATGAAGTATGCAGGGGCATTCGTTAGTCCAAAAGACATAACCGTATACTCATATAAACCATACCTAGTGGTGAAGGCGGTTTTTGGTACATCCTCCTCTCGGATCTTCAATTGGAAGTAGCCTGATCGCAGATCAATCTTGCTGAACACCTTTGCTCCTTCCAGTTGATCAAACAAGTCATTTATGTTCGGCAGAGGGTACTTGTTCTTAATGGTTACTTCGTTCAGCGAGCGATAGTCTACCACTAATCACTTGGTGCTGTCTTTCTTCTCTACAAACAACACAGGTGCTCCCCATGACGACGCACTGGGCTGAATGAATCCCTTTTCCAGCTGTTCCTTCAACTGTTTCTTCAATTCCTTCAGCTCATCGACATCCATCTTATATGGTTTCTTTGCAATAGGTCCTGTTCCCGGCATCAGGTCGATAAGAAACTCTACATCCCTGTCAGGTGGCATCCCTGGCAGCTCTTCCGGAAACACGTCGGGGTAATCCCTAATCACTGGAACAGTATCCATGCTAACCCCCTTAAGATGATTCAACTTACACCTTCTCGGTCGTGCAGCCGACTTGAATCTAATCCTCTTACCATCCGGGGTTTTGAGTGAAACAGCTCGCTGTGCACAATCTATGTGTCCCCCATGCATAGACATCCAATCCATACCCAGAATGACATCTAATCCCTGTGAATCCAACACTACCAAATGTGCAATGAAGTTGTGTGTTCCAATCCTCACAGTTAAATCGCGGCATCCCGCGCTAGCTATCATATCTCCTCCAGGTGAACTCACTCTAATAGACCTTTTCATAGACTCAGTAGGTAACTTATACTTATCCACAAATGCCCTTGATATGAATGAATGCGATGCACCAGTATCGAAAAGTATAAGTGCAGGGTAAGTGTTGATTGGGAACTTACCAATCACAAGTTCAGGCTCATCTGGAATCTCCTCCACATTCATGTGGTTCACTGTGGCCTTCTCACCGTTGGTTGGCTTCAGTCCTTTCCTCTCCGGACAGTTATCAGCATATTGTCCCTTCTGCTTACACTTGAAGCACGTCACCTCACTCAGATCCTTCTTCACGAAGCTGCGATCACGATTGCGGTCATGTCCACCGTGTCCTCCAGAGTGGTGAGAGTGTCCTCCCTTGTGGTTGTGGTGGTTGCTCCTATGGTTGTCATGACGATGTCCATCGCGGCGGTCATGGCTCCCATGGTCACTTCCTCCATGCTTGGAGTATCCATCATATGAAGTGCGAGACTTGTGGTGAGAACCAGAGTGATGAGTATTGCTCTTTCTCTTGCGGTTCTCCACCTGCTTGTGCTTCCCTTCCAAGATCCTAGCCTTGTCCATAAGCTCCTGGAAAGTGGGGCAGTAAACCACAAGTAGCTGTACTGAAAGCTCATCACTGAGGCCATCCAGGAATCTCTCCCTCCTTTTGGCATCAGTGTCAACATCCTCAGGTGCATAACGGGACAGGTTGTTGAACTCCTCAATATACTCCCGCAGTGCGATTGGTTTGGCGCAAGTTGCGGAACTCCTTCCTCTTCAGGCTCAGAACTCCTGAAGACACGTGGTTGGTCCTAAAACCTTCCTCAAACATAGCCCAAGTCACGGTATCTAGTGGGTGGGTGATCTGAAACGTGTCCCACCAAGAAGCGGCTGGTCCCTCCAGTAGGTGAGCGGCAAACCTCACCTTCTCAGCATCAGTGCATCCGACAGTTACTAGATCCTTGTTGACTGAACGCAACCAGTCGAGAGCAACCATTGGTTCCGTTGCAGTAGAGAACTTAGCTGGCCTTAACCTCAGAAATCTGGTGAGAGCATCTCCCTGAGGTTGATTGTTTCCATTGTTGTTGTTCTGATTCGCCATGAACTGGGTCATCACTTGGGTCAGCTGTGCCTGAGCTGCCATGAGCTGCTCCATCTCAGTGGGTTGGCAACGGGGAGACATCTGCGGTTCAGCATAGGTAAGTTTAGAAAGAATCAACTACGACAATAGGATTCTACCCATGCATATGATCAATCAACAACAACCAATAGAAGACAATCACAAGCAAGCAACACGTCAACAAACAAGCAATCCAGCAACATCCCAGGTGTTATCCTAGCAGCATATAACTACTGAAATAGTTTTGCAAGAGTTGGCAATGGTTAACTAAACATTTGATCAACTAAACAACCAAAACAGCAATCTGCCAGAACAGTCCAGCATCTTTCACGAATTTTTCCGCCTGACGTAAACTCGTCAGAAAATTTAGCCAATTTTTTTGCATATGGCACAGAAAGTTTCGCATCAGCCCAATTTTTTTCAGATTTTTCCGAGTTACCATAAAAATACGAAAAATCGCGCAGTACTGCTGTATCAGCAGAAAAACTGCAGCGAAAATAACACAGATGATAACCAAATTGCCATAACTCTTTCATATAATTCGCACAAATAAATCCTGGGATATTGGAGTACACAAATAAGCAACTAAACACCTTTAAACTAACACGAACTAAGTTTCACAACGATCGGAATTAATCCTAACGAATTCGCCTAACGTGGACTAACTGGTGGGCTTCTATCTACTTCTTGAAGAGATTGAGGTAGGTCCTTGCGGTCATGCGTTGGCGCTTCGGCTCGCGGTACAACCATGGCGGCGGAGTGTATACCTCTCCTGAACCATCACTTGAGACTTCAAACTCCACCTCTTCTGGATCCTCCTCTTCTTCTTCATCCTCAGCTGCAACAGCAACAGCTTCATCTCCTGCACCATCATCGTCTCCATCATCATCATCCTCGTCCTCATCATCATCATCGTCTCCACTGTCATCATCATCCCCATTGTTGCCATCATCTCCACTGTCATCATCAGAGGGTGGATTCAGCTGTGCTCGGAGAGCGGCAATCTGGGCGGTCATAGCTTCAATGGTTTGGTCCCGTTCCTGGACGGTCCCTTGCAAATGTTGTATGTTCTGGGTGTTTTCTTGCACAGTGCCATGAAGATGGGCTATGGTCTCATCTCTGGCTATCAGGGAAGTCTCCAGAACTCCCACAGCTTCATGCGAAGTGTCTATCTCCTGTCCTTGGACCACCATTCCATTGCTAGTAAAGTCTGCTATCTCTTTCAACATCCTCACCTTCTTTGCTAGAGCTCCATTCTCTCTTTCCATGTCCTCTATGTGCCTCCGACGGGGCGGCATGTTGTTCCTGTCGCCCGGGGTAACCACAATGTTCCCATCTTCATCACGCCTTCCATAATCACGGTAGGGTGAATCTGCAGGCAATAGGTGCCGGACATAGTGGCACTGGCGAGACAGGGCTTCATGTATAGCCAAGTTGATTCCAAGTCCCCAGTTGCAGTATATCTTGGTGTAGACCAAGTGCGCGGGGTTTGGCAAGGCAGCATCTCTGAATATGAAGGTAGTGATCTCCCATGCATCCTCTCCATATCCATAGGTGTACAGCCTTCTTCCCTTGAACATAGGCAGTGGCAATCCCAATGACTGAGAGAGCTGAGCTAACTGCCTTACAAAGGGTCTTGGTGACTCCATGGTGACATATTCAGTCCTGACATCTCCCATCTATCAAGTAATAGAGGAAAGTGTGAGAATAGCATATGGTAAGAATTTACGAGGGTGAATGACATAAGAGGAAAGACAGAGTTAATATAGGCTTTAATAAATCTATGGCTTCCTAATCCAATCCTAGGTCACGATCCTACAGTCGACACACGGGCTCTGATACCATCCTGTGACACCCCGGTTCTGATAAGACCGTGGCCTCTATGTGACATGCCAATCCCTGGATCGGTTCATTGGCCCACAATAGAGTAAGATAGATAATCATAGCAAAATAACCATGTATCATGATCTACAAAGATCCAGAGTATCATTATTACAATATAAAATCTTAGCATAAAGCTAGCTCAAATTGTTCAGGTAGCAACAAAAACGAGTAAATCCTCCAATCTTCAAATTGCCCACAAGTGAACAAGTGCTGAGTGGAGTACCGTGGCCTATAACGATCAATCAGAAACGGAATAACCTGCAACGTGAAACGTAGCAGCCCCGAAGGGTCAATACATGGAATGTATGGCAAGTAGAGCTAGTAAAGGAGACAATAGTACTAACTTCTACATGCATATTTGGCAAGTGGAGCTGTGTCTGGCTTGCATTTGCAAATACATTTGTCCTACTTTCATAAACAGTTTTCAATTTTCTTTGAAAAGAACCCAATTAAGTTAACCCAACAATGTTAAAGCAATTAAGAAATTACAATGAGCGAGAAACATGTCATGGGATCAATATCTAGCAACTCAGATGTCCATAACCAGGGACACGGCTAATCGATTAGATTATACACTCTGCAGAGGTTAGTACACTTTACCCATGTGACTTGGTCATTTCGTACCATCACTCTCATTTTGGGTGATGATAGGAGAAGACCAAGAAGAGACTGTTCGAAGTAGCTCCTCAATCGCGCGCCGGTCCAACCTACCAAAATTCTACATCTCTGGATACGGGTTCGAGTTACCAACCTACTAAGTCCAACCAACCGCCCATTCCATTATTGGCACATGGTTGTACCGTAAGCTACACAATAAGAAGCCAATCATTCTCTCTGGATACCGGTGCCTTTCCGCAATGAAACCACCAAAATTTATCAATACCATCACACCCAGGGGGTTCATTGATTAAGTTTTTTTAGTTTTCACAAACCAATACTTTGAGAAAACAAGTATCAATGATGTAACCCAGCCCTCGTTCAACATAGCATGGCTAAGCACATCTACCAACGGTGGTTCATCTACAAAGAGGGTCCTACCACATAATAGGACATAGCATAGCGATAGTATCATCCTACACATGCATCTACAAAATACACGACAATGCATTGAAAATAGTAGGACGATATCATGAACAAAGTAGCATCTACTTGCCTTGGTTGTAGCGGTCTGGAGCACAATTCTCACACGAGCAAGCGTTTCACTCAACACAATCTACACGACACAATTGCAATCATAAACAAACAATGCACAAGCATATGCAACAAATATGACGCATGAATGCAAGAACGGCATGTAAATTGGTGCTACAGCTGCACCACACAATCCTAATCCATAATACTACCGAATACATGCATGGAAAAATAGATTTGGCGCTAGGAAAACTAATAGACAAAAGTAATGCTTCAAACTAGAGCTAGAACTTAAATAGTTCACTACCGGTAGTATACTGTTCGTAAAATCTTGGAAAAATTCTACCGCGTAGGCATCGCTGAATAGAAACAGTACCAATTGGAATTACTCAAAAAGGAATTATAAAACTCCCCGAGTAATTAAAACACTGCAGAAAGACATTAGACAAATACTGCAGAAGTTTTACTGTAAGACTACCTTTTTAATTCACGATGAGATTCCCCTCATTCACACGAGTTCAGGGACATATCACACGCGATTTTTGGAGCTACGGATCTTTTTCTACGAATTTATTACTCCAAAAAGGACACTAACTAGTTTGATTAAACTGTACTAAACCTGACAGTATAAGTCTGAACCAAAGCTACAGCGAGATTCTACACGACTCACTGAACTCGTACATATTTTATTTGCAATTTAGCCAAGCGATTGAATTTCTACGCAATTTACAAGATTCTACCGAAATCTGCCAACTAAAGGGATTAACGAAATTGACCCAGTCAAATGTGTCTGTTTGACTGGTCAACTCGTCTGCTGACTGGGCGTCTGACTAGTCAACGCCTGGGATGCTGACCAATCAACGAACGATCTAAGCCGCTGATCTGAGATCTGACGGTGGCTGTTGTCTTACCGGAAACGGATGGCGAAACGGACTCCGGAAGGCGCGGCGAGTTCCGGACGGCGGTGTCGATCAAATCCGGCGACGTGGTTCTTCCTGCACGGACGTACACGATCATCGAACGGTCGAGAAAAATACATCGCGGCGCGCGTACGTGCGTGTGTCCGTACGTGCGTGTATGTGCATGCATGCGTACGTGTGCGCGCGTGCACGCGGAACGAGGAAGCGGCGACGGCGCAGCAGGGCGGCGGCGGCATGCAGCGGCGGCGGCTGCGGGCGGCGGCGTGCGTGCGGGTGCGGTTCCCGAGGCAGAGGGGCTTCCCTTTAAGTGGGCCCCTTGCGCGGTCCTACTCCAATTCGGTCCAGAATTTGACTACAACTCGGAAATCGGTCCAGATTTTCGGACCATTTTCCGGCGGTTTACTAAAACGTCCGAGTCTTTTGCATACGAACTCCGATTGGAGCGATTCTCGCGCCTACGGGTTCGTATCGTCGAGGGGAACAACCTTCAGTCAAAGTTTGAGTGAAAACTCGAACCTACAGGGGTGGTTGTTGCAAGGCCTTCTAAAGCTCCCCGCAGGAACCGTGTAGCAAAGTAAAATAGGGTTTTGAAGATAGCGTTCCGCCGAACCTTTCTACTCGACGGTTTTGCATGGAAAGATATGATGCAATGCTAAGAATGATATGCAATACCAAATCTAAAATTTGGGATGTGACATCCTAGCTCGCTGGCGACATGGGGGTGACAAGTTTGCTCTCGGCATGGTCACCATTAATGGCTAGGCTTACCCACAGTGGTGCTAAGGATTGTTAAAGAGGCTAGATGATCTACTAAGAGCTTGTTGCAACCAGAGAGGGAACAAGGTTGGCCAAATTCACTGCTGCAAGTAGTTTTTGATGTTTTGTATTTTGCTGATCACAAGGTGTTTGATAAAATGGCCGAAAGAAATTCAAATTTGAATTTTGGATTCGAACTTGGTGGGTTTGCTAGGCACATACTAGGGAGTATCTGGTTAGTTGGATTGGTCAAGGGGCATTGGTTTGGTTGGGTTTTGAAAAGGTGTGATCTTCACATATGTTAAAGATTCAATTTTGAATTGTCATTTGAATGGGGTTGCCAAATGTTTCTGCAAGTTTGAAAGGTGGTCTTTGATTCACTTTTACTTGGTCTAGCAAGGGGTGAAAATAATTGGAAAAGTTTATGTTTGAAATCTTGGACTAGAAACACTCAAAGTGACCTAGTGAGCAAGATTAGCAAAAATGACCATTTGCTTTATTTGTTTTGTTTTTGATTTTTTTCTTGATTTGTTTCTGCTTAGAAATGTTTTAGATGATGTTATATTATTCTTTGAACCATTCCTTACTATTTAGTTGAATCACACAAGTCCATTCACGCATTCATCAAAACATCACATACACACATGCATTCATTTGGTTTTTATTTAATCAAAGTTTTTGTTAACCCTAATTTTAGTGATTAGAGTTTGATGATCATTGTTCCATATATTTGGGATGTTACAGACCAGTAGCCACATGGTGGGACAACTTCCAAATCACTACTCCTATTGAGGAAGTGACTTGGGAAATTTTTGAGGATGGATTCTGCACTGCCCATATCTCATTAGGAGTGATGGGATTGAAGAAGAAAGAGTTCCACAATCTTAAGCAACGTCATCGTAGTGTGGCAGAATATATTGAGGAGTTCAACAATCTGTCAGGCTATGCGCTAGATGATGTTGACATAGATGCCAAGAGGAAGGTCAAGTTCCTTGAGGGACTAAATGATGTTATGTGCATGCAGCTGTCTGTTGCATATGTTCCAACTTATCAATCACTATGTGACAAAGCCACCATCTTGGAAAGCAAGATGAAGCAAGTTGAGAACAGGAAGAGGAAGCATCACTTTAACAAGCACAGCTCGGGATCGTCTCACAAACGTTCCCATGGTGATGATAGTGGAGGTTCTGGATCCCACAAGCATGGGAAGTATAACAGCCACCACAACAGAAACCGTCACCATGACAACAAGCACCACCACAGTCATGAAAATGATAGGTATAGGAACCACAAGAGTGGACACAAGAACTACCACAGTGGGAATGGCAATGGAAGTCAGCCTGCAAAAAGGGACATCGGTTAGGTTGAGTGCTTCAAGTGTAAGAAAACTGGGCACTATGCAAATGAATGCCCAGAAAAGAAGGCTGAGGGAGCCAACAAGCCAAACCCTTTCCAGAAGGGACAAGTGAACCACATCAATGTGGAGGAAATCTATGAGGAATTTGATGATGTGGCTGGTAAGTTCAAGCTTAATTCTTTTCCAGCACTTGTTCTTTTTGATACCGGCGCATCGCATTCATTCATATCAAGAGCATTTGTTTATAAAAATGGACTTACAACTGAAACTATTGGATGTCCTATTAAAGTAAGCTCTCCCGATGGAGAGATGATAGTGAATTTCGGATGTCATGATCTAGTGATAGAATTTGGAAAGTATAAGTTTCCAGTTAGTCTGATAATCCTAGATTCCCAAGGATTGGATGTAATTTTGGGCATGGATTGGATGACTAAGTACGAAGGAGTATTAGATTGTGCCAATTGTACCGTTACACTCACAACCCTGGATAAGAAAAGGATTAGGTTAAGGTCTAACTTTGAATCTAAAGGGAGTAAGCTAAATTCTCTGAAGGGGGTTATCATAGACAGTGTACCAGTTGTGAAGGAATATCTGGATGTGTTTCCGGAGGAATTACCAGGAATGCCACCAGATAGAGATGTGGAGTTCCTGATTGACTTAGTGCCGGGATTTGGACCAATAGCAAAGAGACCCTACAAGATGTCAGTGGATGAGTTGAAAGAACTCAAGAAACAACTTGGAGAACAGTTGCAGAAAGGATTTATTCAACCCAGTTCTTCGTCTTGGGGTGCACCAGTTCTGTTTGTTGAGAAGAAGGATAGAAGTCAAAGGTTATGCATAGATTATCGTTCACTCAATGAGGTGACTATAAAGAACAAGTACCCTTTGCCTAGAATCAATGATCTATTTGATCAGCTAGAAGGAGCCCGAGTGTTCTCAAAGATTGATCTCCAATCAGGCTATTTCCAGCTAAAGATTAGAGAGCAAGACATACCTAAGACTGATTTTACCACCAGGTATGGATTGTATGAGTATACCGTGATGCCATTTGGATTAACAAATGCACCAGCATATTTCATGAATATGATGAACAAAGTGTTCATGGAGTTTCTTGACAAGTTTGTTGTCGTATTCATCGATGTCATTTTGATCTATTCCTAGAGCAAAGAAGAGCATGAAGAACATTTGCGTTTGATACTTGAGAAACTCAGGGAGCACAAGCTGTATGACAAGTTCAGCAAGTGTGAATTTTGGTTGAATGAAGTTGGATTTCTCGGACATATTGTGTCGGGAGATGGTTGCGGTGACCCAAAATACCACTTCATGATGTAGTACACTATAGTCGTTGACATAACACCAATGAAACACCGTTCACTAGTATTACATCCCTCAGAGTGGTACAACAGAAACACAACAGGTCCAAGACATGACTATAGGTTACAACTCAACTCTTTACACAAGATCCAGAGAACACTATAGGTTAAAGAGAGAGAAATAAACTTTTTACAAAGAAGAATCAGAAATAAACAACTCAAAAACTATCATACTAATAAGAATAGTATCTAAACTATTGGTCTGGCATTGCTACTATTGCAATACCCTGCAGAAATAGCTTCTATGGCTAGAGATTATATTCCTATCTAATCAGTAACTTCGTCTTCACTTGAGTTGATGTATATGTTGACTTTCTTGACATCATTGAAGAGCTTGAGCCGTTGATGACGATTCTCTTGAGCATAAGTTGATGTAAACGTCGGCTAATGGCTTCAGAATCTAGCAAGGGTTAAGAAGATACTTTGAGTCCGAGCATACTCAGCAAGTTCACTAGAAAGGAGTGTATGATGCACTATATCTACAGCCACAGACCGTAGGTCATAGGCAATGCAAGTTTTTGTAAACATTTCTTCAAAGGTTTCTTTTATTCTGAAAAGCTATGTCCGTCAGCCTTCACGGGTTTACCAGAACTTCCATTGAGTTCCTTTCCCGCCGCATTCGTAGCTCCTTCCGAGAACAGGGAGTAACAAGTTACAGTTCTTACACTCTGCAGAGGTGCGTTACTTTTCCCATGAGAGATCTTAGCTTTGTTGCACATCCGAGTTGCAGGCTCATTCACACTTCCTTGGTGTGAGGCCCAGACTAAGATCCAAGCCAATCACTGCCCCCTTCGCGACCCCGCATGTCTCCTTGGTGTACACCATGCCCACCCATTGAATTACGCCAATGGTGTGTACAGACTGTTAGATGCTAGAACTATCGTGGGACATTGAGGGTTCCCACCCATATGTTGCATATCCTCTATGAATTACCAATTAATATGCACGCTACGAGTGATAACAGCCACGACCTGCACATCCATCTACATGCGAGAGGAAGAAGATACAGCTGACTTCTCTGTCCCATTCCAAATCTCATGGTTAACGCGTGATATACGGCGCAAGAATCACTGGCGACATTGGTTGTTAAGTCCTAGGTAATATGTTCCTTTACCACCAGAACTTTCGTAGTAGGTTATTACCTCATGGTAAATAACCTATAATCACATTATTATGAAAATAGTATTTTCTGACCTTTTTCAAATGCAGGTGATGACAACACTGGATTTGCAAAACACTTTACAGAAAATAATCAAAGGACATGAGCCAATGTGAAATTGCCTTTTTGATTGCAAGATTATGCACTCACGGTCTTCGAGACAATATAAAAGATCCAATATCTGAAATAAGCATCATTGGTCCTGTAAGGACTGATGTCTAAAGAAGCAAGACGCTATTGTGCATAGTAATGTAATGCAATTTGATAAACTCGAATCCCCGGAATAAGCGTTGATCTAGAGTTTCGATGCTAGAAATGGTTCCTTTCGAATGTGTTGTACTTTTAGATAAGTTTCACATTTGTTCTTCCTATTAGGGCTTGTGAGTGTGTGTGAAACAACATATATTTATAATATCATACAACAATAAGATACTCAATTATGGAATGCTATTCAAAGACTGCTTATATAAGAATTGTTCTATCTTCACATTTTACTTTACAAGTAAGGACATTTGTAAGGAGGTTAAGTGTTAACAATCCTAAGTATAAAAATAAAGTTTAAAGCAATGTGATTATGATTAATTGTTATCTATTGACTATGATGAAAGTCCTTGAGTTTAGTTGTTAAGAGTTGTTGTTGGAAGTGGCAAAAAGAATAACATTTGAAGAAAAGATTTCTTTTCTAAAGTCTAAATAATCTTTGTGGTTAATCAAAGGTGGTCGATGTTGTTTGTGCTTGCTTAAATAGTTTCGAATTGAGATGCTTTACGACTTAATTATAATAGACCAAAGTTAACTATAAAACACATAACAAGGTCTTAGCATTATATTTAAAGGCTTGTAGACTTAAAGTTAACTTTAAGAACATAAATGGACTTAAGATGTAATGCTAATGGTATTTGTACTTTGTTCACCTCATAATGTTTCCTTAAATCTAATTAAGAGGGGTATTACTTCTATTTGAGGAGTGATTTCTTATCATTATACTGGAGTGGAATCATTTATCTCCTTATAAAGATGTGGTTACGGTTTCTGAATAAGTAAACAATATTATTTACTATTTATGAATTATCTTTGGATTTAGTCCATTATAAAGTTATGAGTGAAACAATGGTAAAAGATTTTATTTGGTTGAAAATATCATTCTTGAAGATTTTATAATTGATAAGGACCTTTTTAGAAAATGATCTACACTTATGGTTGAATGATAATTCAATAAAATTATATTCAAAATGTGTTGAACCATTTTGACTTAATATTATCAATATTTAACACTAATACTATTTATTAGACTTTGTTTAGCTAATTTTAGAAATATTAGCAAATTTTATTTACCCATATATGAATTATTAATTAAGGAAATTAGGTTTACATTCAAGTTATTAGGGTATTAAGTTTTTATTTACCTCAAAAGTGGAATGTTATATTTTTAACATGGAACTATTATTTTTGTGATCGTTTTTATATATTACAATTATTTTTGTGATTTATAAATATTAAGATATGATTTTTATAAGATTTATTACTTTATAATCACTTAATAAATAATAGATATTTAATTAAGTGAAATAATAATACATGATTATAGTATTAAATTATAGTTCCTATTTTTCTAAGAATTTTTTGTATATTATTTATATTTTTATCATTTATCAATACTAGAATATGAATTATTAAAGTTTTATTACTTATAAAACCTTTACCAAATAATATTTATTTAAAAAGTTAACATAAAAATATTTGGTAATATAATTAAGTTATAGATTTTATTTTTCTGAAAATTTTCATATATTAAAAATATTTTTTTCTGAATTATAAAACTAAAGATATTGATTTTATCAATTTTATTCATTTTCTAGAATTAAAAACAACTAACTAAATGATTTCTGTGTCACTGCTGATGTCAGCTATGCCTCTAAATATTTTCATATCGCGACTCTAACTAGCCCAAGTCACTGACTTGTGGGCCAGGGTTAAGTGAGGTGCCACTTAGTCTTTGACGGGTCAAATAGTGGACCGGGTCAACCCTTGACGCATGCATGACATCGTTGTGACATCAGCATGGCCACCACCGTCGGAAAATGGTCACCGGCGACGAACCGAGGCTCCCCAGTAACTACAGATGGTTGTACTAGAACCGTGAGGCAATCCGATCCTAGGGGTGGTGTCAACGCCATGTTTTAGTCGCCGGAGTTGCTCCGGTGATGACCTACTGGGCGGCGCTGTCACATCCCAAGATTTTCCAAATCTTGTTATGTGAAAGATAAATGAATAAAATAAAACTTTGTTGATTTTCAGGGTGAGAAGAAACTTTTTGAATCCAATTGGAAACTTTCAAAACCTATTTGGATCAAATAAAATCCTAAAGGGATTTGTAAAGATAAACAATTAATAAAGAAAATATTAAATATGTGAAATTACTATTTTTGGATCTTTTAATAAAAAGATATGTTTTTTATAAAGCAAAGGTAGAAATATAAATAAGGATTATTTTATAGAGCCAAATTAAATCTTGGCCAAGCTTTTGAATGAAAATATTCCTATTTGATAAAAAGAGTAAAGGTTTATTTAAATAAACTAATGAGGATTTATTAATATCCCATTTTATTAAAGTAAGGACTTTCCCTTTTTCAATTAAACACTAAAACTTGTTATTTTATTTTAAATGAGTTTTCCAAGTGTTTTATATTTTCAAATAAAACTTACTGGAATGATTTTGGGATTATGTAAGTTTCAAATGGAGTTTTAATAATCAAATCCTATTTGAATTAATAACTAAGGACTATTTTATTTAATTATTAAATAGATCCTAAAAGAATAAAATATTATTTTATTTTGGGACTTGGAATATTGTTGTTAAACAGAACTAAACTAATTACAAGGTGTGGTGGAAGTTTGATTGATTTGAATGTTTGAATTGTTTGATTGAATTTCAAAACAGAAAATCAAATGGAAAAAGGAAAAAGATTCAGTACAAAAAAAAAGACCCAACCCAACAGGCCCAGCAAGACCCAGTCCAGCCCACCAACTCTCCCCAGCGAAACGTTTTCCTACACTCAGTATCGCACCCGCAAAGTCGCAGACAGGTGGCCCCTCTCCCTGTCTCTCTTCCTCGCTGACAGGCATGCCCCACTGCCACCTCACCGTCATCTTCAACACCGAAACCACGCCCTGCCGTTGCTGCCGCGTTACTGCCGGCGATCAATTCGCGTTATTGCCTGCTTTAACTCCCCCGGCAACCACGCGTGCATAAACGCCTCCCTCCCCTCTCTTATTTCCCCTAGACAGCTCCTCCTCTCTGCCTCTAGGCTGCCCTAATTCGAGCCCGCGCCCCCACTGCTCCGACAAGGTTTTCCACCGATTCCGGCCACACCTCGCCGCCCCTCTCCTTTCTCTGCACGCGAGCTTGCTTCCCACCTCCTGGCGCATCTTCCCGTGCCACTCATTCGCCCGCGCTTGGTCCATAACGTCGGCAACAACGACAACCTGAGCGCCACCGCCTGCAAGCAACTCCGGCGACCTCCCCCTGGTAAGCCAGACTGCCCCGAGCCCTCTCGATCATGCTCACGTGAACCCCACACTCTCCCGCGTCTAACCGTACCTTCGTTTTATTTGGGGTGAACTGCAACCTCGCCTCGTTGACAAACAGGACCACCTGAAGCCGACGCCATCTCCGACGAGCAATCCCCTCCGCTCCAGTGCGCCCCTCGCCAGACCAGCACCACCTTGAGCTTCACCTCGACCTTGCGAGCACGGTGAGCACCTCCACTTCTCTCCTTGCTTCCTGTAAAAACCGCGACGCCACCGTCTGACCGCGCACCGCCGCCAGCCGCCGCTAGTGCCGCCAGTTCGTGGTCAAACACACTGAGCCCGTCGGATCCAAATCCTGTGGCTATGATTAGATTAGGTCAAAGGGGTAAGTTTGAATTAGAGCCGCATGATTTCATTTAGATCTAACGCACCAGAGAGGTTGATCCAACGGAACCGGTATCAGCCAATAGCAAGCAGCCACGTGGCCCAGCCTTTGATTTAAAATAGAATTTGAAATCAGATTGTTATGCAAACTTGTAAAATTCATAACTTAAAATCTACATGTCCAAATTTTGCAAATTTTATACCAATGGATTTAGAAAAACAAGCCCTAGCCAACCATGCACTTTGTTTAGTAAAAATCTTCTGGTAAAATGTTTATTTTTGCAGAAACTTGTGTAGGCTTGTTATGAATATAAAAATTGTTCTAGTCATGTTTTGGAGTTGAAATCTTTGCAAAATGGTTTTTTGTGAACCTACTGACCCTAGGAAACAAATTATGGATTTAAAAATGTATTTTGTGAAGTTTAGGAGTAAATACTTGAATTAATTCATTTCTAGTCAAATAAAAATATTGATTTTGATATGGAAATGATTTTTGAGTAAAATCTTTGGGAAATGATTTGATTCAAACCTTCTGATCCTAAACACCAAGTTTTGTGAATTAACAAATTATTTGGTGAACAATATAAAATTGTTGCTTTGCTAAAAACATTTTCCACCACATGAAATAATGGTTTGATTTAAAAATGGTTTATAGATAAAACCCTCGTTATAAATGGGTTTGACACTTTAGAAAATGACCACTTTGAGCCTTACAATATATAGAGCCTAGTAGAAACCACCTTTGCAAATAAAACTATCTTTTTCATGCTTGCATGCATGACTTTGTATTTATTATTTTATGTGTGATGAATTGTTTGAATGTTGGTTGGAATGTTAATTGAATACATGTTTGCTTGATTGATTTGTAGTGAAGTTAGAAGGGTGAGATATTAGCAAGATCAAGAAATGAACCAACATTCCCTACCAAAAAGGCAAGTGACACTATCATCCAAGTCCTACTATTTTCATTACACTTAGTGGATTTTGAAACATGCATGATGAGGTTTACTATATTTTGCTATGCTAAATCCTAATAGGATACCCCTATATGTTCCTTAGTGAAAACAATGTAGTTGTAATATGCTTAGCCCTTCTATATATATTGAGATGAGATACATGTTGAGATTATGAGAAGTATGGAAAAGACTTGTGTTTTATATAATAAAACAAGTACTCAATGAACCACCTGGGTGGACAAGGATACTCAAGTTTTGTACAAGGTGGCAACAAAAGGAACCATGTTTATATGTCAATCTCTTTTTGTATGTGCACTAAAAGAAAACCACCCAGGGACATAGAGATTGAACATGTTTCTCGTACAGTGGCTTCCGTGTACAGCCACATGCTAAATGGGCACTGGCTTAGTCAACTACATAGTGGAAGACCCATGCATTGGCCTCTTCAGGTTATCTGGAATGAGGGAACTAGGAACCCTACATTGGCGCCTGAAGACAAGCTAGCATTGTGTATTGGGAGGACCCTATGGAAAGACTTCGTCACATTCTCAATCTGCCAGTACTCCATCTTGGTGAGTACTTATCCAGCGGCCGCTGGTGGCATCAAGATGATAATGTGTCATGTGGTTAAAGTGTACAACTTCTGCAGAAGATAAAAATCTAAGTACTTAGCCGTGTCCCCGGTTATGGACAATACTAAGCAACTAAGGCCTGAAGCTATGGGAAAATCTCGACATTCCAATTTCTAAAAGAAAAACTTGTAAGTGACAACAAGAGACTTGAAGCACTTGGTGGATTCCAAGGAGTTCAGAAAGATTTTTCAAAAGATCAAAACTATTTTGAAAAGATAGGATAAAACTATATTGCTTTCTGCAAATGAGCCTAAACCCCACTTAGCCAAATATGCATGTATTGATAGGATCCACTTATATTCTACATTGTAGTGAAACTTGCCAATACAATTCAAATGTATTGACCCTTGTGGCTGTAACTTGTAATGTTGCAGGTTGGTTTGGTGTTAGTGAAGTTTATTGATTAGGATTACACGTCTACAACCAACATGTTTGCCTGTGGCACTTTGAAGATGAAGGACCCCATGCTTATTGATATTCTGCTGCAATGTAATGTGATAGCCAAATGAGCTATGTAAGATGTAATGAATTATTTTACTCCTGGTTATAAAGCTGTATTATGACCTTTGTTTCTTGATATTATATCTTAACTGTGGATGCTAGCTATTGATCCAGGGACTAGCATTGTAAACACAGGGATCTCTACCTTATTAAAGGTTGGGACCTCTACAGGCGCTCGTCGGCTCTTCGATGAACTCAGGCTACAAGCTATGCTAGGAAGCATAGTTAGGGTTGTTCGATGCGGAAACTCACCCCCGACATGATGAAGTGGTCGACGATGTAAATGATGACCGAAGGCGAGCACATGGTCGCCGATTCCGGTCGGCGGCTGCGGAGGAAATTGATGAAATTCGCTCGACTCCGTACTCCACTTGATTCCATGATATGCTCAGATTATCAACACGCGGTGGCGCTTATCCTCGACCCCTACACGCATGTTAAGGTGGAGGGCTAGACAAAGCTCGGCAGCGGCGTTGGTGCTATTGGGGAAAACAGAGAGAGTTTGAGGGGAAATTGATGAGAGAGGAAGGTAGCCGAGGCTCGGGCGATCCTTATCCCGCCTTTTATACGGTAAGGCAAGCTCGGACACGGCGGCACGGTGGCGATGACGATCGAGATGCGGCGGCGCTACTGAAGCTTAAGGTGGGCACGAATCACTGCTCGAATCCACTTGGCGGACACCAAACAAGTTGGGGCGAGGCTCTGAGACGGTCAACCGCGTCCGGAAGGTCCAGAATTGTGGCGGCAACGTGGCTCGTCGGCGGCGTGTCGAGCAGGCAGAGGAAGACGAATACGATGGTGCTCCTTTTGTGTCGGTCCCGCTTGCTAGTGAGACAACAAAGAGGTATCCTAGGCTGGGCTGCTATTGGATCGTTGCTGGGCTGCGAGAAAGTAAGTGAGCTGGGCTACTACAGTTGCACGTTAGTGGTAAGTAAGCAAAGGAGAGGATTTGGGACGGCCTGCTGTGTCGGCCAGGTCTGTCTTCTTCTTTTTTTCTTTTACATTTTTTATAATCTGATTTCTATTTCTTGTTTTGTTTTCAGGTTTAAATTTGCATATTTGATTTGAATTTTCTTTATAGAATTTATCTGCTAGATAATTGCAGCCATACTAAAATGTATTTAGTACCATTTTGTGAACTTTTATTGTTTAATGTTATTATTTCTTTATTTTCTTTATATATATATATACTTTTCCTTTTAATATTTCATAGGAACCTTTGTTGTGAATTTTATTTACATAACATACTATGAATTTATTATAGGTTATACCCCTATTTATTCATGAAACTAAATTCTCATTAGACTAATATATTTTAAGGAAAGTTCCTAACGGTGATCCTACATTACTACTTGGTACATAATTTCCTTTGAATTACTATGATTAACATTAATCACATAATCCTAGGGAATAACAAGGTATATTTTTTGTTATAATTAACATGGGAGTTATGGTTTGAAACTATAGATGTTTACCATAAGTTTTTAAGAGATTTAATATACTTGAATTATTTTATATATGTGAATGAACATGATGGTTGAAGACATATTCCCTCATATTTGTGATCATAAATAATATCACCATCAAGGTAAAATAGTTGGGTTATTCACTAAGATGGCTTAAGAGGTGATATTGATAATTATAGTTTCTAGACACATATAATTTTAATGTTTTTGTAGTGGCAAGATATGCTTAAGTAATTTGCTATAGGAAAATATTACTATGAGCTATTGTGTAAAAATGATGATGGATCAATCATATGAAATGGATATTATGTTAGGTCATAGATTTAGGGTTTAGGGTTTATCCAGAATTCCTATCTTCCATACTTCATAATTCTGGACTTATAAGTAAGGAATTCCTTTCCTAGATATTCTACTTCTTCATATCCATCACCATGTGTTCACATGATGAGTTTTGCTTCACAAGAATAACCTTATCAACACTTCCTCTTTACTCATCACCAATATTACTCTAGTAGATGTATATATCAAACTACTCTCCTCAAAATCTTACTATCCTTTAAGAGGACTAACACTACTTCAATGACTCCATGCTACATTAGCTTTATCTTAATCATACTATCTTATATTCAAACTTCACATTCTATCTTGGTGACTTGTCATGGCTAACCTAAGATAACATATCTATACTAGGGTTTAATCATATTATATCCATCAATGTCACTTATACAGGATATAATCATTCAATCTTAGTGACTTGAGCATGATCATTACAATCCTTTGATCATTTATGGCTTAGGTTTCCAGTTGGCTAATCAAGGCCTTCATAAATACAACATTATAGTTTTATTATAATTATCTTCTCAGTATCTCTTACTGAGTAGGAGATATTATTCATTGACTATAACTACTTAATCCAACAAGATTACTCCTTGTAACTATTTTCAGATTTCATTCTTGCAATCTTCTTTGTTACCATATAATTATATCTTCCAGATAACTCTTTTATCCATTCAGGAGTGAGTTAACTCCATCAGTTACCATATTGATTTGATTCCCTTCAATCACTCCCATCCTATAGATGATATCTAAACTAGCATTACTATTTACCTCTTATTACTTATTTCCTTATAGGCTTAAAGTGATGGTTATGATAAGGACAAGAGTTGGTAGATCAAGAATTGATAGGCTAAGAATTGGTGATCAAGAGTTAATAAGTTAAGAATTGATAAGTCAATAGTTGATCACTCAACATTGATTAATAACAGACATAAGGATGTGGTTCAATAAATATGATAAATATGATATGGAAAGAAAGATATGTGGTGAATGATCTTGTTGGTTTCCTTCCTACTGCATATAAATAAAGAGTTAAGTTAAGTATTACCATTATACTCATGGTAAAAATAGATAAGGATAAAATATGTCAATAATTATTTATTACATTCTTGTTACTTGACTTATATCCATAGCTTGGTATTCATGGGGTACTGTAATGAATTATGTGATATGATCTCTTAAGGATTAGATATTAATCATTAAACAATATGCAATGGCTTAGTTTTATTTCATTTGAACTAACCTTAGATCAAATCATGTTTACCCTAATTAAAGTTTTAGCAAAGGTCATATTGAAACTTATCACAGTCAACTTGATGATCTACTTCAATTCCATCAAGTGGAGAGAAGCTTCAATCACTTTGACCAGTTTTGTTCAAAAGCGCAAAAATTATTCGGATTTTCTATTCATGAATGCAATGCACACATCTGGGTTCTGCTTATTTCTAAGCTCTAATGCTGGGATGTTACAATGGTATAGTTGTCAATCCCGCAAAGGTGTCAGCTGTAACTGAACGGGAATCTCCCAAGTCAGTTAAGGAAGTTCGTAGTTTCCTAGGCTTGGCAGGATACTATAGAAGGTTCATTGAGAATTTATCAAAGGTAGCTAAGACAATGATGGAGTTACTTAAGAAAGAAAATAAATTTAATTGGACTGAAGGTTGTGAAATCAGTTTCCAAGAATTGAAGAAGATACTAGTTTCAGCACCAGTCTTATGTCTACCAGATTTGGAGAAGGATTTCCAAGTCTATTGTGATGCATCTCACCAAGGATTGGGTGGAGTGTTGATGCAAGAAGGGAAAGTTGTGGCTTATGCCTCGAGACAACTCAAAACTCATGAACTGAATTATCCTACTCATGATTTAGAGTTAGCCTATGTTGTCCATGCACTCAAAACATGGAGACTATCTTTTGGGAAAACATTGTGAAGTATTCACGAATCACAAGAGTTTGAAATATATCTTCACCCAAAAGGAACTCCATATGAGACAAAGAAGGTGTCTAGAGCTCATCAAGGACTATGACTGGAGTTTGCAATATCATCTTGGTAAAGAAAATGTTGTAGCAGATGCTTTAAGTCGTAAGGTTTATGTGAATGGCCTTACTAAAGGAGAATTGCCAGATGATCTATGTGCCTAATTCAAAGATCTCAGATTGGAGATAGTGCCTGAAGGATATCTCATGTCATTGGATGTTCAACCAACATTGTTGGACAATATTAAAGAAGCCCAAAAGTTGGATAGGGAAATAGAGGAAATTAAGAGCAAAATTAGTAAAGGGAAGGCTAAAGGATTCCATGAAGATTAACAATGTACTTTATGGTATGGAAAACCTATCTGCATTCCGCAATATCCGGCGCTTCAGAAATTGATTCTGCAAGAAGCACACAACTCACCATATTCCATTCATCTAGGTAACACCAAAATGTACATGGATGTGAAGGAAAGATTTTGGTGGAACAATCTCAAGAAAGATATTGCGGAACATATTGCATTGTGTGATGTGTGTAGTCGAGTGAAAGTGGAACATCAGAAACCGGCAGGATTATTGCAACCACTACCTATACCGGATTGGAAGTGGGATAAGATTGGTATGTATTTTATCCCCCGATTTTCAAGGACTAGGTCTAGATATGATTCCATATGGGTTGTTGTGGATCGCCTAACTAAAGTGGCTCATTTCATACCCGTGAAGACTACCTATATAGGTGCTAAATTAGCTAAGATCTATATGAAAAAGATTGTATGTCTGCATGGAGTACCTAAGAGTATTGTGTCTGATAGAGGAACTCGGTTCACTTTGCATTTTTGGCGACAACTACATGAATCATTGGGAACAAGATTAGATTTCAGCACAGCTTTTCACCCCCAGACTGATGGACAGATAGAAAGGACCAATCAGATTTTGGAGGATATGTTGAGGGCATGTGGCCTAGACTATGGTTCTAGTTGGGATGAAAGTCTACCTTACGCAGAATTGTCTTACAATAACAGCTATCAAGCAAGCATAGATATCGCTCTGTTTGAATTTCTTTATGGAAGGAAATGTACTACGCCATTGCTATGGAGTGGAGTAGGAGAAAGAAATTTGTTCAGACCAGAACTTATCAAAGAGGCTAATGAGAAAGTTAAATTGGTAAAGGACAGATTGAAGATAGCCCAGTCCCGACATAAGAGCTACGCAGATCCAAAGCATAGAGAAGTCACCTATGAGGTAGGTGATAGATCTTATCTTAGAGTCTCACCACTTCGTGGTGTGAATAGATTTGTAATTAAAGGAAAATTGGCACCAAGGTATGTTGGACAATTCAAGATTTTGAGCCGCAAAGGAGAAGTCGCTTATGATATTGAATTACACGAATCACTGTCAGCAGTTCACAATGTGTTTCATGTGAGTCAGTTGAAGAAGTGTCATCCAGAGATGGAAGAAACTTCATTGAAGGACACTATACATTTGGAAGAGGTTCAGTTAGAGAGTGATCTCACCTACAAAGAGAAACCTATCAAGATTCTTGAGACTGCAGAAACAATTACTCGTACCAAGGCTATCAAATTCTACAAAGTACAGTGGGACCATCATACCGAAGAAGAAGCAACTTGGGAAAGAGAAGATGACCTTCGGAAAGATCACCCTCACCTATTTGCTAGCCAATCCGAATCTTGAGGGCGATATTCATCTTAAGTGGGTTAGATTTGTAACATCCAAAATTTCATCAAATGCAAAATCATGTATTACATTCATATCATCAAAGCATGTAGAGCTTGCATAAAAAAATTCAAAGTTTGAAATCAAATAAAACCATTTTTATGCATTTCTATTATATACATATGAGGCATGGTTTTATTTTTATTTTCAAAGGACCAAAGTGTTTTTGAGTGAACAGTTGTGTTTGACACACTTTTGAATGCTAGGATCATAGTACAAAAATTTGGAAAAGGTTTGAATTCAAACAGATTTGAATTAGGGTTTTCAAACCATTCCTAAAATTCAAATTGGAAAAGAAAAAGAGCAAAAAAAAAACTTGCGCCGCCTAAATAGCCCAGAGCCACTTTCGGCCTAGCAAGCCCACCTGGGCCACCCTCCCCTCTCTCTTTTCTCACCCGCGCGTGCACCCCTCCTACTAACAAGCGGACCCCGCAACCACGTCAACCTTTCTTCCCCAAATCTCGCGCGACGATCATGCCGCTGCCATTTCCTCCGTTGTCACTGCCGTTTGATTTGAGATTAATTACTGATGAGTGTGTGCATATTACCCTCCCTGCTCCAGCTAAATATACCCCTCTCACTCTGCAACATTTCCCCCCAACATTGCAATGACAGAGCGCCGCCAGGCTGGTTCAATTTCACCTCACACCGTCGCAGCACCGAGCAGCTCCGGCGAGCCATCCTGGTAAACCTCATGCGCTCCTCTACCTCTCATTCACATAGTTGTGCTCGCCTTGTTCTTGCGCACCTCCTGACACTTGCCACTCCTCTTCTCTTGCACCAGAGCGCCGTCTTCGTCTCCGACCGTGAGCATATGTCGCACAACCAAACTTCGGCGAGCCATTCAGGTGTGTACCATGTTCGCCCCTGCCTCTAATTCAAATGGGCACATTCGCCTGCTTCTTGCGCATCTTCTAACACCTGTTGTTTGACCAATCATTCCCCAGTTCATCGCCCCCGTCATCGTCTGCAAGCAACCGTAGGCGGCCGAACTCCGACGAGCTCCCACGGCCGCAACAGCACACCCCTGTCCAAACCATGACCACCTCGAGTTTCCTCGCACCCACGCGATGCTGGTAAGCATCAGCACCACCCCATCCCCCTCTAGACCCACCGGAACATCGCCGGCAGTAGCGCTGCTGCCGCCAAGCGCCATCAGTGCCGCTAGGTTTTGGTCATTTGATCGAGAGGCGTTAGATCTAGATCCTGCGGCGTAAAATAGATCACTTACCGAACCGTTTTGTTTAGATTTGGCATGTTGGATCTAACTTGATCCAACATCGTGGAAGGGTGGTCCTGAGCGAAACGGTATCAGCCAATAGGAACGCGCCGTGTGTCTGGCTATTTGATTTAAAATTTGTTTTGAATCTATAAGTTGATTTAACTTGTAAAATTCGTAACTTTAGTTCTGTTAGTCCAAAAGTTGCAAATAATATTTCAATGGATTCAGAAACTTAAACCCTACACATCTATGGCCTTGAATTGATCATTTGCTTCTGGAAAAATATGATTATTTGCAGAAGCATTTGTATGCCTATTTTGCATATAAAAAATATTTAGAAATTGTTTATAAAGTAAATTTGAGTTTGTTTAGACTTCAGAAATTTTAATTTGTGTTCAGTACTGTTTAGTTTGACCTGTTAGTGTAGAAAAATCATTTCATTGCATTTGCATGCATTCATATGTATTTTTGTTTGAATATTGAAATGTGAATTTGGTGTTATGATTTTATGTGTAGATTTTGGTGATTGTGGTGATTGTGATTGTGAGGACTGTTGCTACTATCCCAACTATCAAGGCAAGTGGTGATTCATATATTTTTGTCCTATTATTTTGATTATGCACTAGTGTTATTTTGAGTAGGACTTGCATGGAGTTTTTGCTAAGTATACACTATGTTATGCCTTGGGAAATCCTAGTAGTTATAGTCTTAGTAGATTTATCCTAAGTTAAGAAACCTTGTTATGTTATCATGCTTATCTTAGCTATTAGAAAACAAGGGTGGAATATTCATTCTATGAAATTTTGCTAAGTCTATGACTTGTGTTTTTTATTAAATAAAACAACTATGTGAATGAATCACCTGGGTGGAATGGTATGGTTGGTTTATATTTAGTGGTTACACAAGGCCCATGTCTATGGTTTACCTTGTGTATCACACTTGTGGATTGCCACCCAGGAACAAAGGGATTTGAGATGTTTAGTGTTGAGAAGCTTCTAGTGTAACCATATGGCATATGGGCTCTGCCTTGACCGACTAGGTTGCAAGAACTTAGCCAGATGGACAGTTGGTGGTAGGGTGATAGTTTGGAACGCGTCCATGGTGGTCTAAGGGAATGCTTTTGAAAAGTCTCGTCTCGATGCATGTCGAGTCTTGTGGGGAAAGTGCACCACCTTTCGAGAGGGTAAAACCTAAGTACTTAGCTGTGTCCCCGGCAACGGACAATTTGAGCATCAAAGACATTGAAGCAATCAAGGATCTCCTCATCCCAATTTATCTAAGTTAAAACTTGTGGTTGAACAAGGGTAAAGGTTCAACAATGTCTATTGGTGGTTCCTTGGGTGATTTTATCAAATAAAAACTTAGTGTTTTCAACTAATAAGGAAAACCTTATTTTGAGCAAAGCAAGCCTAAGATACACTTAGACAAATTCATATAGATGTTAGATACTACTATTATACTATGGTATCACTTGCCAATACAATTTCAAATGTATTGACCCACTATGGCTGTAACTTATGATGTTGCAGGTTACTCTGATGGAGATTGGGGTTGTGAGTCTACACTCAACATGTTTGCCTATGGCACATGAATATGAAGACTTATAGTTATTTACTTTATGTTATGAACTCTATGTACTAGCCTTGGGCTATTGAGTTGTAAAGACTATGTTATCTTTGGAATGACGATGTAATAATGACCTTTGTATCTATGTACTTCATCTTAAACTGTGGATGCTAGCATTTGATCTAGGGACTAGCATTGCAATCACAGGGGCCTTTACCTTTAAAAGGTGGGGTCTTACATTAGCACTTTGCTTGTTTGTCACATCCCAAGATTTTCCAAATCTTGTAATGTGAAAAACAAATGAATAAAATAAAACTTTGTTAAATTTCAGGGTGAGAAGAAACTTTTTGAATCCAATTGGAAACCTTCAAACCTATTTGGATCAAATAAATCCTAAAGGAATTTAAAAAGATAAAACATTTAATAAAGGAAAATAAAAATATTTGGAATTACTATTTTGGATCCTTTAATAAAAGATTTGGTTTTCAAAAGAAAAGAAAGAAATTCAAATAAGGATTATGTTAATAGCCAAGTTTAAAACCTTGGCCAAGCCTTAGAAATAAAAATTTTCTATTTGATAAAAATAGTAAAGGTTTGTTTAAAATAAATTAATAAGGATTTAATATCCAAGTTTTATAAATAAAGGTTTTATTATTTTAATTAACCATCAAAACTTATTTAATTAATTCAAATAAGTTTTCCAAATATTTTATATTCTCAAATAAAACCTATTGATTTGGTTTTGTTATTGTTTTAGTTTTCAAAATGGAGTGTGAATAAATCAAATCTATTTGATTTAATAACAATGGTCTATTTATTTAATTAATAATGGACCCTAAAATAAAAATATTATTTTGATCTTTGAACCTTGGATTATGTTGTTAAACAGAACCAAATTCAATTGCATTGTTTGGTGAATGTTTGAATTGTTTTGAATGGTTGATTTGTTGTTTGAATTTCAAGACGTAAAGCAGATCGAAAAGAAAAACATTCAGAAGAAAAAATAGAAGCGACCAGCTGCCAGCCCACTAAGCCCAGTACCAGCCCACTCCCACTCTCCCTCAGCGAAATGTTTTCCACCTATTAACTGACCCGCAGAGACACCGATTGGTGGACCCTCCTTCCCTCTCTTTTCCTCGCTGACGCCCGGACCCCACACAGCCAGCTCGTTCTCTTCTTCCTCGCGCAGACGACGCCGTCTGTTTCCTGCCGTTGATGCCGCGCTTAAATTCGCCTTAACGCCTTCGCCATTACTCGCTGCGACCACGCACGTTAAAGCGCCCACTCCTCCTCTCCATTTCCACTCATGCGCCTCCCTCTCTCTGCCCCTAGGCTGTCCCAATTCGAGCTCGCAACTTCACCACTCTGACCATCGTCTTTGACCAATTCCGGCCGAGCCTCACCACCACTTACCACCCCAAGCACACGGGAACATTCCCCACTCCCAGACGCTTCTCCCTGTACCTTTCATTCAACCGCGGGCGCCCCAGAAAGCCGTCTTCGACAAAGCTCTAAGCGCCGCCGCGTCTGCAACTTCTCCGGCGAAATCCCCTGGTAAACACAGACCGCCCCACGCCGTCTCGTTCACGCTCCCACACTCGCCTCACTCTCCTGCACCTAACCATGCCCTCTGTTTGACTTCTCGTGATCGACAGCATCGCCTCCGACCACAACAAGAGCCGCCTGACGCCGTCCTTGACTCCGGTGAGGAATTCCGACGGACCCTGAGCGCCCCTTGCCAAGCCGACCATACCTTGAGCATCACCACGTCCCTGCGATCTCGGTAAGCATGTTTCCATCCTCCCTTACTTCCTGTAGCCGCCGTAGCGCCACCGCCTGACCGTGCGCTGCCGCTAGCCACCGCCGGCGCCGTTCGCGTTTGGTCAAGCAAACCAGCACCGTTAGATTTCCATCTGGCGGCCACGATAGATTCATTTAACGAAAGGGTACAGACTAGTCTGAGCCACGCGATCTGTTTAGAACCAACGGCTGAAGTTGCGCGATCCGTGCGAACCGGTACCGGCAGGTCATATCACGCCGCGTGTCACCAGTTTGTTTAAAACGGAAATTTGAAAACAGAATTGTTTGCAGATTTGGAAACCCTATAACTTTTGATCCACACGTCCAAAAATTTCAAACTTTATATCGTTGGAATCAGTGGAACAAGCCCTAGTCAACCATGCTATTTGTTTAGTAAATAGTATCTGTTAGATTGTTTGTTTTTGCAGAATCATTTGTATGCTTGTTTAGATTAGAAAAATTGTTCAAAAATGTTTTTGAGGTTGAAACCTTTGCAAATTGGTTTGTTGTGAACTTACTGACCCTAGGAACCAACACATGGTTTTAAAAATGAATTTGGTGAAGTTTGGGTTGGATTAATTAATTTAGCCCATTTCTAGCCAAATAAAAATAAATGGTTTTGTGATGAAAAGGTTTTTGGGGTAAAAACTTTGGGAAAATGATTTGGACCAAACCTACTGACCCTAAACACCAAGTTTTGAGAAACAACAACTTATTTGGTGAATAACTTAAAGTTGTTGCTTTGATAAAAATATTTTCCACCACATAAAATAATGATTGGATTTAAAAATGGTTTATGAATAAAACCCTTTTTCAAATGACTTTGCCACTTTGGGAAAATGACCACTTTGGACCTTAAAAAGTTTAGACACCTAGTGGAAGCCATCTTTGCAAAATAAAACTACCCCTTGCATGCTTGCATGCATAACTTAGATCCCATTGTTTATGTGTGTGAAATGTTTGATTGATTATTGGTTTGGAATGCTAGTTGATATTGTGTTTGCTTGATTGATTGTAGTGAAGTTAGAAAAGTGTGAGACTAGCAAGATCAAGGAGTGAACCAACATTCCCTACCAAAAGAAAGGCAAGTGACACTATCATCTAAAGTCCTACTATTTTCATTATACTTAGTGGATTTTGAAACATGCATGAAAAGAATTTCTATACTTATGCTATGCTAAATCCAAATAGGATTCCCTATACATACCCTAGTGAAAACAATGTAGTTGTTACATGCTTAGCCATGCTATATTTTGAAAAGAGATACATGTTGAGATTTTATGAAGTTGAGAAAAGGGACTTGTGTTTTTATATAATAAAACAAGGACTCAATGAACCACCTGGGTGGACAAGGACTTTGATTTTTGGAGAAGGTGGCAACAAAAGGAACCATGTCTATGGCAATATCTTTGTGTTGTGCTCCAAAGGAAACCACCCAGGAAACTTAGAGATTGAACATGTTTCTCCAATTGTGGCTTTCATGTTCAACCACATGCTATTTATGGCTCTGGCTTAGTCAACTACATTGGGAAGACCCATGCATTATCTTCAAATTACTGGACATGGGGACCTGGAATCCTACATGGGTACTGAAGACAAGCTAGCAATGGTGTATGGGAGGACCCTCTGGAAAGACTTCGTCACATTCTCAATCTGCCGGTACTCCATCTTGGTGAGCACCAATCCAGTGGCCACTGGTGGCAACAAGATGGGATTGTGACATGTGGGTAAAGTGTACTACTTCTGCAGAAGATAATAAAATCTAAGTACTTAGCCGTGTCCCCGGTTATGGACAATACTGAGCAACTAAAGTTTGAAGCTATGGGAAATCTCGACATTCCAATTTCTAAAAGAAAACTTTCTAAGTGACAACAAAAGACTTGAATACTTGGGGATACCAAGGAGTTCAAGGGTTTTTGATAAAGAGGTTTGACAAAAGATCAAAACCATTTTGAAAAGATAGGATAAATTATTGCTTTCTGCAAATGAGCCTAAAACCCTACTTAGCCAAATATGCATGTAATAATAGGATCCACTTATATTCTACTTAGTAGTGAAACTTGCCAATACAATTCAAATGTATTGACCCTTGTGGCTGTAACATGTAATGTTGCAGGTTTGATTGATTTTAGTGAAGAATGATTGATTAGGATTACAAAGTCTACAACCAACATCTTCCTGTGGCACTTTGAACATGAAGGACCCCATACTTATAGTTATTCCGCTGCAGTGTAATGTAATAGCCAAATGAGCTATGTATGATGTAATAAAATTATGTTATTCCTGGTTATAAAGTTATAATATGACCTTTGTTTCTTGATATTACATCTTAATTGTGGATGCTAGCTATTGATCCAGGGACTAGCATTGTAAACACAGGGGACTCTACCTTATTTAAAGGTTGGGACCCTTTACAGATGGTATCAGAGCATTGTGTTGCCTGTAGGATTTGTAAACCTAGGATTGGACAAAAACCCTTAGAGAAATAGGAGTTATATTTTGGTCCAAAACTTATTTACAAAACAAACTTGTAAACTCTTGCCTCAACCATTTTGGTTTCAACTCTACATCTCTTCTATTTCAACTTGATGGAAAAACCTACCCCATGGCCAAAGACTACACCATGTGCAAAGGACTTCTTCAACATTTTCAACTCTAATGACTTCAACATCTTTAGCATATTCACCAAGGACTTCCAACTTGGATATCACTAAGGACTACAAGTAAGACAAGGAAATCTTGCTCAAGATTTAGAGACTGAGGAAAAGCAAAATTAGAAGGAGAACACTTCACTTGAAGTATTGAAACCAAGAGTTTTTCTCAAGGAAACCATGATCTCATGCAAAAAGAATCAACCAAGAAAGAGGGAAAGAATGCAACACTGGTAGAAAACGCCCCATGCGTCCCGGTTGGTAAGGGCCATTAGTCTCGGTTGCCCAACCGGGACGGGGCAATCGGGACTAAAGCTCTAACCTTTAGTCCCGGTTGCCTCACCAACCGGGACAAATGGGGGCACACGTGGCGGCATCAGAGCGCGAGGGGGGTGGAGCATTAGTCCCGGTTCGTAACACGAACCGGGACTAATAACCTGCTGCCGCGGCAGAGATTTGGCTCATTTCTCTGTCGTGACAGAGAATTCATTTTGGCACATTTGGTTGCCGCAGCAGCATTTTCTCCACTTTTTGTGCCGCGGCAGAGAATTCATTTAGGTTGTTTTATTGTTTATTTAGTGTTTTGCACTTATCAACGAAGGAACCTTATATTACACAAGATCATCATGACAATATTACATTCAATACACGGATCGAGTTCATGCACTACATACAAAAGTTGCTATTTGATGCTACCGGCCAATTCCTTCAAAGTTGCTATTTTTACAATCCCTATTGTCTATACACAGCATAATAGTATTTCCCTTTCGGGTCTAGGACTTCTGCATCCAAAAATCCCGCCAATTCCTCCTGAATTGCTCGTATGCGATCCGTTGGCAGAAGACCGTCCCGTAGACGTTCGATCTGATTTAAAAAAGGAGTCAGCCTATATGAATGAAACTAAACACAATTTTTTTTAAAATTAGAAACTATAGAAATTGTTTACGTACGTGGAGTTGCTCTAAATTTCTGCCCTTCTCATCGCACGTCTGCCGGATGAACTCGCAAACATAGTATCCACAGATATTGTTACCTGGTCCCTGCGTCAGGCACTTTACGAGAACAGAGTTCAATCAAAATAATAATCAAGCATGATAATAACTGTATCAAAACTAGAATCAAAGAGATGCACGGATATAGCTAGTGGTGCTTACGTCTAGTGCTTCAAATGTAAGCTCCTCTTTCCAAACACCCCTAGCCTTTTTGGTGAACCTTTTCCAAGCGCTGCCCGGCGAAGAAAACGAATAAAATAAGTTATTAAGTACTTGATATCATAAAATTCACGAACGTTGCCAATATAGTGTCGTAATGATTAGAATTACTGCTGGAGAAGTATCTGCATGTCCTTCCACGTCTCAAGGGGTTTATGTTTCGAGTCCATGACTAGTACACGCCCTTTGTCAAGTTGAATGATTAACAGAATATAGTGGTACCTGCGAATGTAGAACTAATCAATTATATACTTAACATTGAGTAAGCGAAATAGAAAGTGTATATAAGACAATAACACTCACTGGAAGTTGTAAGGAAATAGTATTTCCCTTTTGGTTTCTTGAAACCTTAACGCGTGTACTATATTATCCTCCGTATCCTAGGGGCTTATTTTGAGATTAGCTTCATGAACCCAATATGGGTCAATGAAGCCAATGTCATAGATTTGTCCTCTGCTGCATTCGAGAATCTTCATTCTGCATATTACAGTATGATTATATACATGCAATAAACAAAATAATATAGCTAGAGACTAAATTAATTACAGAATTAGTACTGACAGACAATAGTCACTGATGATCGATTTGTCCAAGGCGTCTTGATTGAATAATTGAAATAGTTCATCAAATTCAATGGATATCATGTCATCCCTTTCTTTCCCATGATGCTTTTTTGTAACCCTCAAGACTATCCGATTAGCCCGGACGTGGCATGCATGTACCGCTTATGCAATCTTCGCATTTTGTTGAAAGATTGTTTACCTCCTCAGTTTGACGAGAGGTTTGCCGTCGGTATTTGTATGCTACTTCACTCACGGGAATAACTCTAACTAGGATAAGCATCGGCAATACTCATACCTTGAGCAGCGGCTTCTCCAGACAGTAACTACCTTTGGATCATACCGCTCTTCGGCCCCATATTTGCTCGACCCCACATTGGTTTGAGAAATCACCTTGAGAGGGGCACAAGTCTGTTTTTCTTGTTCTCCGAGCTGGGCAACAGATTTCCCGCTTGCATCAGTACTGCTCTTCGAGGCTTTTTGTGCCCCATGTGACTTGAGAATAGAACGGTCATAGTCTGATGACAGCTTTGGCTCGGGTTGATGAAGATTCTTTAGCATTTTAAACACTTTGGTTTTTTCTTCTTTGGTGCCGGGGAACTCTGGCTCTTTCCGCCTAGCTTAAAACGTCGTTTCGCATCAACGATCGCCGCAGCCTCCTCTTCAAGACATCATAAGCTCTCTTGGGAGGAACCTTTGGTACTTTTGTAAGAGGCTCTTGTTTACGTTCGGCGATCGCCACGACGACAAGAGTGGTACGCTTACGCTTTTTATCCCGAGGCGCCGATGGCTCCCAAGCGATGGCTGCACCGGAGATTGGTGAGGCGACGAGCCGGTGAGGCGACGAAGACGGCTGCGGCGCATTTACCTGGAGACGGGTGAGGCGGCGAAGATGGCCTTGGCGTGTGATTTTGAAGCACGATACATTCCTTCGCCATAGAATGGTGACGTTTTTGCGTCACCCAGCGATCACATCCCTTCACCAAAGGGGTAGTGAAGATCCAAAACCTCAAAGGTGGGCATGATTTCATCCACACCGACAACAGCGTAGCCCTCTGGAACCGAACGTGGTAAGTTGGTGTGGGTCCAATTGGTAAGGCATAGCCGACCGCCACCTTCATTGATATGTTCACAACTTTGACATGTAGCTCGCGGTCGTCATCTCTGTGATATCATCCACTGGGTAGCCAGGAGCCATCGTCGGTGCATCATCGTCATCGCCATTGTCATCACCCGGGACCTCGGTGGAAGCCACATCGCTTTTCGATTATTCGATAGGCGGTAGCATCGAATGCGATTGTCTTCTTGAGATGGGCGATAGTACTTTGCTTTAAGTCGTTAATTTCATCTTGTTGTTGCTTTAATCGTTCTTCAATTAAACGCATTCGCTCTTCGACTTTCGCTTCAACCGCCGCCTGTCCTTACTCCTCCGACGGCTTCTATCAGATATTTCTTCCTCTCTTGAAACCCAGTCCTCCATGATTGGGAGCCTATTGTGCCTCGTGTTCGTCCATCATGTTCCTTATTTCCAAGGGCGAGTGTGAGCTCATCATTCTCTATCGGGAATGAAGTCCCCATCTTTAACATCCTTATCGCTTTTACGATCCTCTCGATTGGCAAGGGGTCTTCTTTATGTCGTATGTTATATATACACCTCCTTCCGAGTCCAACGTGCCCTCATGCCCGTAAAACCAATTCCTTGCACTCTACCCAATCGTCTCTCTGGGTGATCTTTTTATCACGCAGTTCCTGCTCAAGTTTCTCCCACTTAGGAATGCCAGCCCTGTAGCCACCTTGCCCCATAGTATGGTGATACTTCTTGTTAGCAGCATTCAGCTTATTCGTTTCAGACATTTTCTTAGCTTTTTCTGATTTCTTGTATTCCACAAACTCAGCCTAGAATGGTTTTATCTTCTCAAACTGAATATTCTTGAAATCGGGAGTCTTCTTTTTCATGACATAGTCAAGGTGCAATCTTTTCTTCTAGTTGGTGAAACACTGGGCCATCTTCTTCAAAGCCCACTCCCTGACCTTAGCCTCCATGGCTCTCCCATGTTGTAAGGCGTCCTCAACTGGATCCTCCGCATTTGGATCCAGCTCTATATTCGGTAGTTTGAAATTAACCATGAGCCTCTTCCACAGTAAATCTTTGGCGTGGTTAGGGACAAATAAACATGTTCCATCTTCATCCGCATTAGCAGGCCTATTCCAGTTTCTAATGGTGATCGGGATTAAGTCCCTAACGATTACTCCGCATTGTGCCACAAATTTGGTTGCGACAACTTCGGGAGCCGTCGGTTTGCCGTATTCAGCGACATCTTCGATCCTGAACCTCTCATGGTCTTGCAACTTTTTGGTTGGGCCTCGTCCGCTCTTTTCAGTAGATTCCTTCGATCCGGAGGGCTAAAAGAAGAAAGATCATCGTTACTATTTCTATATAGATAGCAGATGATTAATTAATGAATTGATTTATATTACATGCACCTCACCGGAGCGGTCGTCTTCTCGATTACACAAGGCATCGCCTTCTCCCTCGCGGAAGGCAACACCTTCAACCTCAAACAAGTCGTCTACTCCGGTAAAAAGAGGATCACCCTCACCGGAGTTGTTCAGAAACGTTGATACGTCTAAATTATCTTCCCCACGGATCACACCTTGGATCAACTCTTCCTTTTCTTCGTCTCTGACGTGTGGGTCCATATTTTCTGCATAGGTGGAAAACGAATAAGTCAAAGCGGCTAAAGGAGAAAGTTAAGTACGGTGTTGAGAGATATAAACCCTAATTCAGAGAAACCCTAATATATACATACACAATAATAAAAATGAAGAGAAAGGGAAACCGTGTAGTAGATAGGCACATCGTCGAACCCACATGCACCTAAGTTGCTTGACAATGTGAATCGGGTCTGGGGCTACCCATAGTGACTGACCAGTGGGGCCGAAGACCAATAATACCAAAGTAATTAATAAACCTAATAATACCTAACTAATAATAAACCTAATAATCAAAACACCGAAAAGAAAGGGAAACAATCAACACATGGCATCGATGCAATGCTCAAGCAATTATGATGATATGACAAGTTAATTTGCATTGAATGTAACCCTAAGACATGCTCGACGATTTAATCGGGGTTCCGAGGGGTGAAAACCCTAACTCGGGGAAACTCCGGAACATATGAGAGGGGTGCATTTGTTCTTGTAATTATACTTGTCATTTAAGTTGTTGAACAATGCATGATTATAGTTTAGATAGATAGGTTTCATTTTTTTGAACAATTTGATATATTATTTGTATTTTTCTGACTTATAAACAATAAGTTATTGATTTTACAATATTAAATCATTTTCTGGAATTAAAAAAAAGGGAAATAGTTTTTACAGGGCGCCCCTAGCCGGTGAGATCGAAGGGCCCAGTGCCAACTCAGCCTCCACGCTGCATGATCATTTTCCTACCACGAGAAGTTCACCCACCGAGGTCGACATGGGCCCCGAGCCACATCACCGCCACTTAGCACGAGTGACGCCACGACGTCACGCGGTGAGCTCCCAGGCAGCGGCAGCGGCGATAGCAGGCACACTGGACGCGGATGGGCGTTAGAGAGAGAGCGCGATGCGGGGAGAAAGGAGTGGCGCCGCTCCTTGTTGGTCACCGAGCGTCGCCTCCGTCGAGCTCGGCGGCGGCGTCGGGCACACGCTGGGAGAGTAATCTGAGGAGAGGAGAGAAAGAAGAACATGTGAGGATCAGCTCACCAGAACACGAGAGGTGGTGGCGAGGCCGTGCGAGCTCGGGAGACGCCAGAATCGACGGAGGCGACGCGCGGACGGAGCTTCCAATCCAGGCGATTGAGGTCACGCGCGAGGGGGAAAAGTAGCAGGGGCGCGCGTGGACGGAGGAGGCGGGGGTGGCGGACGGAACGCGCGGGTGGCGGCGAGCTCGGGCAGCCTGCCGTCGTAGAGGGTGCGCGCGCCGGTGAGAAGCAGAGAAGTGAGATGGGGAAGAAGAAAGGCGACGCGTCAGTTATAAACGAAGGGCCTTTAGTCCCGGTTGGTGGCTCCAACCGGGACTAAAGGGGCATACGTCCCAGTTGGAGCCACCAACCGGGACGTATATTCCAATATTTTTAGCAGACCAAGGGTTGGCGCGCAGGGGGTCTTTAGTCCTGGTTGGTGGGTCCAACCGGGACATATTCCCCTGATTTCAAAAATTTTCAGGTATTTTCTCTCTGTTCCCGCCTTATTTTTTATTTTGGGGTTTAAATTTGTATTGTTTTTTAAATGATAATTAATTTGGAATTTAGAAAAACTTAAAACATAAAAAGTGTTTGGATTTGAATAAATAATTCAAAACCATTTTCTGTTTTAAAAAATAATTAATGTAACCATTTAAAATATGAACCATTTACAACTAAAAATGAATTAACTTATATTTTTTTAATATCAATTTGGTATTTAGAAAAACTTTAAACATAAGAAGTGTATGGATTTGAATAAATAATCTAAAACCATTTTCTATTTTTAAAAATAATTAATGTAACCTTTTAAAATGAATTAACTTATATTTTTGAATATTAATTTGGAATTTAGAAAAAAATTAAACATAAAAAGTGTTTGGATTTGAATAAATAATTCAAAACCATTTTTTGTTTTAAAAAACAATTAATGTAACCATTTAAAATATGAACCATTTACAATTAAGAATGAATTAACTTATATTTTTTTAATATCAATTTGGAATTTAGAAAAACTTTAAACATAAGAAGTGTATGGATTTGAATAAATAATCCAAAACCATTTTCTATTTCTAAAAATAATTAATGTAACCTTTTAAAATGAATTAACTTATATTTTTGAATATTAATTTGGAATTTAGAAAAACTTTAAACATAAGAAGTGTATGGATTTGAATAAATAATCCAAAACCATTTTCTATTTCTAAAAAATAATTAATGTAACCTTTTAAAATGAATTAACTTATATTTTTGAATATTAATTTGGAATTTAGAAAAACTTTAAACATAAGAAGTGTATGGATTTGAATAAATAATCCAAAACCATTTTCTATTTTTAAAAAATAATTAATGTAACCTTTTAAAATGAAGATAGGGGACGAGCACCATTAGAACTTGCATTGGATCTCTGAAGAAACCACATATTGCGAGTCTAAAAATGATTTTTTCAAAAAATCACGGGCGATAGATCATGTACCTGTAGTACAAACCGGACCCACTTCCTACCGATTCGGCAGACATTTGTCCTTTTTACCTGGGATGGACGAAAAGGTTTGAGATGTACCGGTTGGGAGATAGTCCATGTAAGGTGGTCTAGTATTTTAGGAAAATAGGACGGTAGCATTCTGAAACGGCATTTTGGTGGTTACTGCACAAAACGACCCATTTTTTGCGCTCGGAAAATGGAAAAGGGCTTTTCCGTGCGACAAAAAGGAAAAATTCCATCTGCAACATTGTTCTTCATACCAATGTCCACACATATGCATAATATGGGCACAACATCACAAACTATGCCGTGATTCAGCACATAACATCGGTCATTTGGACCGAAAGCCATGAAACCTCGAACATGATAGGTCATTTTGTTAAGGTTTTTTTCGAAAAATGATCAATATACCAAGTCTGGTATTTTTCCTTTCAACTATGTAACAAAATATGACACCACGCGAAGGATTTTCATTGTTCGGATTTTTTTGAATTTATTATGCCCGTTTTGAATTATCTGAATTTCTAACTATGGTCGAACCGGTGTGCATGAAGATAGGGGACGAGCACCATTAGAACTTGCATTGGATCTCTGAAGAAACCACATATTGCGAGTCTAAAAATGATTTTTTCAAAAAATCACGGGCGATAGATCATGTACCTGTAGTACAAACCGGACCCACTTCCTACCGATTCGGCAGACATTTGTCCTTTTTACCCGGGATGGACGAAAAGGTTTGAGATGTACCGGTTGGGAGATAGTCCATGTAAGGTGGTCTAGTATTTTAGGAAAATAGGACGGTAGCATTCTGAAACGGCATTTTGGTGGTTACTGCACAGAACGACCCATTTTTTGCGCTCGGAAAATGGAAAAGGGCTTTTCCGTGCGACAAAAAGGAAAACTTCCATCTGCAACATTGTTCTTCATACCAATGTCCACACATATGCATAATATGGGCACAACATCACAAACTATGCCGTGATTCAGCACATAACATCGGTCATTTGGACTGAAAGCCATGAAACCTCGAACATGATAGGTCATTTTGTGAAGGTTTTTTTCGAAAAATGATCAATATACCAAGTCTGGTATTTTTCCTTTCAACTATGTAACAAAATATGACACCACGCGAAGGATTTTCATTGTTCGGATTTTTTTGAATTTATTATGCCCGTTTTGAATTATCTGAATTTCTAACTATGGTCGAACCGGTGTGCATGAAGATAGGGGACGAGCATCGTTAGAACTTGCATTGGATCTCTGAAGAAACCACATATTGCGAGTCTAAAAATGATTTTTTCAAAAAATCACGGGCGATAGATCATGTACCTGTAGTACAAACCGGACCCACTTCCTACCGATTCTACAGACATTTGTCCTTTTTACCCGGGATGGACGAAAAGGTTTGAGATGTACCGGTTGGGAGATATTCCATGTAAGGTGGTCTAGTATTTTAGGAAAATAGGACGGTAGCATTCTGAAACGGCATTTTGGTGGTTACTTCACAAAACGACCCGTTTTTTGCGCTCGGAAAATGGAAAAGGGCTTTTCCGTGCGACAAAAAGGAAAACTTGCTCCTGCAACATTGTTCTCCATACCAATTTCCACACATATGCATAATATGGGCACAACATCACAAACTATGCCGTGATTCAGCACATAACATCGGTCATTTGGACCGAAAGCCATGAAACCTCGAACATGATAGGTCATTTTGTGAAGGTTTTTTCGAAACATGATCAATATACCAAGTCTGGTATTTTTCCTTTCAACTATGTAACAAAATATGACACCACGCGAAGGATTTTCATTGTTCGGATTTTTTTTGAATTTATTATGCCCGTTTTGAATTATCTGAATTTCTAACTATGGTCGAACCGGTATGCATGAAGATAGGGGACGAGCATCGTTAGAACTTGCATTGGATCTCTGAAGAAAGCACATATTGCGAGTCTAAAAATGATTTTTTCAAAAAATCACGGGCGATAGATCATGTACCTGTAGTACAAACCGGACCCACTTCCTGCCGATTCGGCAGACATTTGTCCTTTTTACCCGGGATGGACGAAAAGGTTTAAGATGTATCGGTTGGGAGACAGTCCATGTAAGGTGGTCTAGTATTTTAGGAAAATAGGACGGTAGCATTCTGAAACGGCATTTTGGTGGTTACTGCACAAAACGACCCATTTTTTGTGCTCGGAAAATGGAAAAGGGCTTTTCCGTGCGAAAAAAAGGAAAACTTCCTCCTGCAACATTGTTCTCCATACCAATGTCCACACACATGCATAATATGGGCACAACATCACAAACTATGCCGTGATTCAGCACATAACATCGGTCATTTGGACCAAAAAATCCATGAAACCTCGAACATGATAGGTCATTTTGTGAAGGTTTTTTCGAAACATGATCATTGTTCGGCACACATTTAGTCCCGGATGTAGTCACAAACCGGGACTAAAAATATTTTCCGCCATTTCCCACCTCTTCCTGCCAAGTTTTCCCGCCCTTTCCTTTCTACTAGAGCTTTTAGTCCCGGATGTAGTCACTAACCGGGACTAAAGATATTTCCCGCCATTTCCCAAAGCTTCACGCCAAGTTTTCCGCCCTTTCCTCTATATTTAGGGTGATTGTGTCATGGCTATCCACACATCCACACCTTCCTCTCTTAGAACAATGGACAACGCCTCTGGGCCATTCGACCTCGAGGAGACCGAGGCGCCAGGCGCCCAACTACCCTTGTCCGCCGGGCTACCGCCCACGGCCGGATGCCGGCGCAGGAGGGGTTCTGTCCCTCTGTCCCTCAAGGTTCCGACGCCAAGCGCCATCACAAACCACTTATACCACGAGCTCACGGAGAAGCGGATGGATCCCAGTGGGATCCCGGCAACCACGACACTGGAATGCCTTCTTCGCTAATAGGCGGGAAAGGGAGCTCGCCAGTACGAGGGTGATGGCCGCCACCGTGAACCACAACGGCCTGCCGTGCATGGTGGGAGAACCATACTATCATCTAAGTGATGCGCTACATCGCCGGGGGAGACCATCCTCGCCTACGGTGCCCACGAGTCCACCCGCCACAGGCCCCACACTGTCCCGGCGGTAGCGGCATCGTCTTCCAGGAGACCCCTCTCCCACCCGCCGTGAATCCGAGGCTGGAATGGCCCCTGGTATATGCATGGATGGGCCGAGGATCCCCGGAGTGGTAGGTGACGATGACGATGATGATGACGACGACGATGAAGACCCTGAAGCTGCGTACTATAGGACTAGGCATGATTATGACTAAAGGGGGCGGCTTTAGTCCTGAGTGTTAGCTAGTCCCGGTTTGTCCCAGTTTTTAATATTAATAAATTTCTTGAGTGTTACCTAATAAATAGAGGGAAATGCCTATATAAAGAGAGGGTTCATATTTAGTCCCGGTTGGAGAAACCAACCGCATCAAGGATTGCGCAGTGGGCCAGAAACACTAATAATAGGGGTGAGTGTCGACATTATGTCGTATGCGCTTAACTTGTCCCGGATGGTGTCACCAACCGGACTAAGATGAATTTACTCCGGTTGTAGACACCAACCGGGACTAAAGATGAGTCGACACTAATAATAGGGGTGAGTGTCGACATTATGTCGTGAGTGTCGACATTATGCCGAGCTGCTTGTACTATAAATATGCATCCTTGTGAGTCCAGTCCTCCAGCCAGTTTGAGGCATCTCCAAGATGGTTTTAGAGAGCAGGGACACCACTACGGCCAGTTTCAGGGAGATGCCGACGGAGCCCAGTCCTCCGGCATCTCCGAGAAACTGGTCATAGAGGCACTCCCTAATATGTGAAATTAGTTAGCTCCGAGGCGTATTGATCTAGTTAGTGAAGTTACAAGCTGCAAGATTGTTAGACCCCTCCTTTGTAAAGGAAAGGATCCCTGTGATTGCAATGCTAGTCCTTGGATCAATGCTAGCATCCACAGTTTAAGATGAAGTACACAGATACAAAGGTCATTTATTACATTCATTCCAGAGATAAAAACATAGTCTTTTACAACTCAGGGCCAAAGGCCTAATACAAGAGTTTATGGAATAAGTAAATAAACACAATTCCTCATCTTCATGTGCCACAGGCAAGCATGTTGAGTGTAGACTCATGACTCCTACTCATCATCGAGTAACTCGCAACATCACAAGTTACGTACGGTGGGTCAATACTTTGGAATAGTATTGGCAAGTGATACCTTAGTAAATTTTAAGTGGACTATATTACTATATGCATTTTGGCTAAGTGTAGCTTGGCTTGCTTTGCTTGAAAATAGGTTTTCCCTATTAGTTGAAATCACTAAGTTTTTCTTTGTCAAAAACTTCCCAAGAAACCACCAATAGACATTGGGGTCCTTCACCCTTGTTCACCCACAAGTTTTACTTAGAAGTTGGAGTGATGAGATTCTTGTAGCTTCCATGTCTTGATGCTCAAGTTGTCCAATGCCATGGACTTGGCTAAGTACTTATATTTTCCAACTTCAGAGGTTGTGCACTTTCCCCACCAGACTTGGTTTCCCAAGACAAGACCTTTCAGAAGCCTTTCCTTAGTCAAATGGACGCGCTCCAACCTATCATTCCCACTACCACCAACTGTCCAAGTGACTAAGTTCTAGCAACCTATATGATCATGGCAGAGCCCATATTGCCAAGTGGTTGCACTGTAAGATTTCTCAACACTTGGCCTCCAAATCCCTTTGTGCCTGGGTGGCATACCACAAGTGAGATACACAAGCCAAATCCATGACCTTGTGTAACCACTCAACATAAACCAATCTTTCCATTCCACCCAGGAGGTTTATTGACTTAGTGGTTTTATTAAGAAAACATAAGTCTCATGACTTAGAAATATAGTCATTATAGCATGAATAGATTATACCAACCCTTGTTTGCTAGTAGCTAGGCTAAGCATGGCATGGTAACTTAACTTAGGAAAATTCCTAGCAGTTCTACCATTCTAACTACATAGGATTTCCCAATCTTTTATTTGGCAAGAGTAGCATGCAAGACTTAGCAAAATATCTAATGCTAGTACAAAATATAGGAATTAAATGTTCATGAAATATCACTTGCCTTGGTAATGGGGAGAGTAGCACTCTTCACAATCACAGTCACTAGCAAAATCTACACAAAAATTATAGCATACAATTACACACAATTATATACAATCAAAAATATGAATGCATGCATGCAAGAATTACTAAGTGATGAATTTGAAAATCTCTACCAAGCAAGTGAATGAAACAAAAACATAACCAAGACAAAAAGTTTGCCAACTAAACTTATTTGGCACTAATATAATTTACCAAAATAAATCTATACTCAAAATAGCCTTAAACATGTTTCAGTATAAAACTCCATTTTAACAGTTAATATTTGTTAAACACATTCAATATTCAGAAAGGTATTGACTCACTGAATCCAACGGTATAAAGTTTGCAAAAATCCAACGTGTGGATCAAAAGTTATAGCTAGTTGAAATTTGGATCAAATTCTGATTTGAAATCTGTTTTTAGATCTAACCCTAGACACGCGTCGCGTTGTTACTGGCGCGTACCGGTTCGCACCGGATCGAGCTCTGCAGCCGAAGGATCTAATTAAATCGCACGGCTCTGAACGCATACCTCTTCGCTGATAAGTGAATCTATCCTATCGCTTGGATCTAGATCCAATGGTGCTCGAGCACGCGACCATGTCCTGGCGGTGCGCGGCGTCGATGGCGGGCGCTCACGATCACGCCGCTAAGCGTTCAGTCATCCGCGAGAGGGAGAAGGGTCATACCAGATTCGCAAGAAGCTGCTGAGGCTCAAGGTGGCGTTGGTGGTTTGCGAAGGCGTCTTGACTTCGGCGATTCCTCGTCGGAGTTGAGTCCGGCACGGTGTGGTTCTGTTCGAGGTCGAAGACGACGTTGTAGATCGCTAGGAGGCAAACGGAGGGTGTGGTCAGATGCAGAAGATCACGGAGAACACGTGTGTGTGAAAGACAAGGCTTGGGGCAGTCTGGACTTACCACTGGAGGTCGTCGGAGTTGAAGCCGAAGATGGTGGCGGCCAGTCGTCGACGTTGATGGAGCTACGGGTCATGCGAAGGTAAGTGGGGTTTGTCAGTAGATGCGCCGAGACTCACTGAACAAGATAGCATGAATGAGAGGTAGAGGGGAACACGAGGCTCACCGGAATTTGCCGATGCGGTCGTCGGAGCAGCGGCAGAGTCATCTTGATGCGACTGGTGGCGTGAAGGCAAAATTGACTGGGGGAAATTGGTCGCGAGGAAGGGGGATCTTATAGCCCGAGGCTCGACAGGTAACGCTCGTTGAATCAATTTCAATTAAGCTCGCGAGATCAGCGCTGCAACAGCCAGCGGCGGAGGTCGTGCGCGGAATCAGGGGGAAGACGATGCTGACGTGGAGAAGGCCCGCTCGTCAGTGAAGTGCGCGAGGTGGAGGTGGTCTGCCACATCGAAAAGTGCGTGCTCTCGCGCGTGAGAGAGGAAAAGAAAACCCCCGGGTGGGCTAACTGGGCCTATTCAGAAACTGGGCTGGAATCCTGGCGCACGGCCTTTTCCTTTTGTTTATTCCTTTTCCTTTTCTATTTCGATTTTCTGAATAGATTTTCATATGAAATCAAGTTCAATTTGAATTCAAATTTTTCTAGGATTTTTGCAGTGGGCAGTAGTCTCAAATATAGTAATAAAATCATAGGGTCGCTTTGCAAAGGCTTGGTTAAGCTTGGAGAACAAAATAACAGAGACTAGGCACTTGGTTTGGAATGTTTGAAATAGGGAATTTTGAATTATTTCAAATTTGAAAAGTTTGGTCTAAATTCTACACACAAACTTTTCAACAATGAAGGCAAGCAACCAAGTTCCTAAACTTCCAAACTTTCAAATGGTGTTGGTCATTTGAATTAAATCTGTCCACATAAAATCATAACATCAAATGCTTCTGTTTTTCTGAAGGGAGTTTGAAATTTTGATCTCAAATCTATATGCATGGATGAATGATATGCAGGCTTTGAAATCATGATTTTAGGGATGTTACAAATCTAACCCCCTTAAGATGAATCTCGCCCTCGAGATTCGGATTGGCTAGCAAATAGGTGAGGGTGGTCTTTCCGAAGATCATCTTCTCTTTCCCATGTTGCTTCCTCTTCGGAATGATGATTCCATTGTACCTTGCAAAACTTGATAGTTTTTGTCCTTGTGACTCTTTCTGCGGTCTCAAGAATCTTGACAGGCTTTTCTTCATAGGTGAGGTCACGTTCTAGTTGAACCTCTTCCAAAGGTATGGTATCCTTCAAAGAAGATTCTTCCATCTCTGGGTGACATTTCTTAAGCTGACTCACATGGAACACATTATGGACAAATGGAGATTCTCGATTCAACTTCATATGCAACTTCTCCTTGCTACTTAGAATTTTGAATGGCCCAACATATCTTGGTGCCAACTTTCCTTTGACTCAAATCTTTTCACTCCACGAGTGGTGATACTCTGAGATAAGCTCTATCCCCAACCAGAGGGTGACTTCTCTACGCTTAGAATCAGCGTAGCTTTTCTGTCGGGACTGTGCTATCTTCAACCTGTCCTTTACCAATTTGACTTTCTCTTCGGCGTCTTTGATAAGATCAGGTCCAAATAAACTTCTTTCTCCCACTCTATTCCATAGCAATGGGGTGGTACACTTCCTTCCGTAGAGAAACTCAAATGGTGCCATCCCAATACTAGATTGATAATTGTTATTGTAAGAGAACTCTGCGTAGGGTAGACTTTCATCCCAACTTGCTCCATAGTCTAGAGCACATGCCCTCAACATGTCTTCAAGAATTTGGTTAGTCCTTTCTGTTTGTCCATCAGTTTGAGGATGAAAAGCAGTGCTGAATTCCAATCTCGTTCCCAAAGATTCATGGAGCTGTCTCCAAAAGTGAGAAGTGAACTGAGTTCCTCTATCAGACACAATACTCTTAGGCACACCGTGAAGGCATACAATTCTGTTCATGTAGATTTTGGCTAACTTGGCACTTGTATAAGTTGTCTTCACGGGTATAAAATGAGCCACTTTAGTCAGGCGATACACTACTACCCATATAGAATCATACCCTGACCCGGTCCTTGGTAATCCGGTAATGAAATCCATACCGATATTTTCCCACTTCCATTCAGGAATAGGTAGTGGTTGAAGCAAACCTGCTGGTTTCTGATGTTCCGCTTTCACTCTACCACACACATCACACAAAGCAATATGTTCGGCGATGTCCCTTTTTAGATTGTTCCACCAAAATCTTTCTTTCATATCCATGTACATCTTGGTGTTTCCTGGGTGAATAGAATACGGAGAGTTGTGGGCTTCCTGTAAAATCAGTTTCCGCAACTCCGGGTCTTGTGGAACACAAATACGTTTCCCATGCTATAAAGTACCTTGTTCGTCTATATGGAAATTTTTAGCTTTCCCCTGGCTAATCCTTTCCTTAATCTCTTCGATTTCTTTATCCGTCTTTTGGGCTTCTTTAATCTTATCCAACAGAGTGGGTTGAACATCCAAAGACATAAGATGTCCTTCTGGCACAATCTCCAATCTGAGTTCTTTGAATTGCTTACACAAGTCATCAGGCAATTCACCTTTGGTAAGGCCATTTACAAACGCCTTACGACTTAGAGCATCTGCTACTACATTTGCTTTACCGGGATGGTACTGCAAACTTAAGTCGTAATCTTTGATAAGTTCTAGCCATCTCCTTTGTCTCATATTGATTTCCTTCTGGGTGAAGATATATTTCAAACTCTTGTGATCAGTGAACACTTCACAACGCTTTCCCAAAAGGTAGTGTCTCCATGTTTTGAGTGCATGGACAACAAAGGCTAACTACAAATCATGAGTAGGATAGTTTACCTCATGAGTTTTGAGTTGTCTCGAGGCATAAGCCACAACTTTTCCGCCTTGCATAAGTACGGCACCCAAACCTTGATGAGACGCATCACAATATACTTGGAAATCCTTTTCCAAATCTGGCAGACATAGAACTGGTGCTGTCACAAGTCTCTTCTTTAATTCTTGGAAGCTGACTTCACAACCTTCAGACCACGCAAATTTCTTGTCCTTCTTTAACAATTCAGTCATTGGCTTAGCAACCCATTGAGAAATTTTCAATGAACCTTCTGTAGTATCCTGCTAAGCCAAGGAAACTACGAACTTACATTCTTTGGAGATTCCCATTCTGTCACAGCTGAAACCTTAGCAGGATCAACTTCTACACCATCCTTTGTCATAACATGACCAAGAAAACCAACTTCTTCTAGCCAGAACTCACACTTGCTGAATTTGGCATAAAGTTTATGCTCTCTTAACTTTTCAAGTATCAAACGCAAGTGTCCCTCATGTTCTACCTTGCTCTTGGAGTAGACTAAGATGTCATCGATGAAGACGACCACAAACTTGTCAAGGAATTCCATGAACACCTTGTTCATCATATTCATGAAGTATGCTGGAGCGTTGGTTAAACCAAAAGGCATCACAGTGTACTCATACAATACATACCTTGTGGTGAATGTTGTTTTAGGTATGTCTTGCTCTCTTATCTTAAGTTGAAAATAGCCTGACCGGAGATCAATCTTCGAGAACACACATGCTCCCTCTAGCTGATCAAACAAGTCATTGATTCTAGGCAAAGGATATTTGTTCTTGATAGTTACCTCGTTGAGTGATCGGTAATCTATGCATAACCTTTGGCTTCTATCTTTCTTCTCCACGAACAATACTGGAGCTCCCCAAAACGAAGAACTTGGTTGAATAAATCCTTTCTGCAACTGTTCTCCTAGTTGTTTCTTGAGCTCTTTCAGTTCATCAACTGACATTTTGTATGGTCTCTTGGCTATTGGTCCAGATCCTGGTATCAAATCTATCAGAAACTCCACATCTCTATTTGGTGGCATTCCTGGCAACTCTTTCGGAAACACATCCGGATACTCACATACAATTGGCACACTATCCATGCTAACCCCCTTAAGAGAATTCAGCTTACTTCCTTTGGATTCAAAGTTTGACCTGAATTTTATTCTTTTTCCTTCTGGGGTTGTGAGTGCAACAGTACGATTAGCACAATCTAGCACTCCTTCATACTTAGCCATCCAATCCATTCCCAATATTACATCTAGTCCTTGGGAATCTAGGATTATCAGGCTCACTGGAAACTTATGCTTTCCAAACTCTATGACAAGATCCCGGCATCCAAGACTCACTATCATATCTCCACCCGGAGAACTAACTTTTATTGGACACCCAATGTTTTCAGATGCAAACCCATTTCTATCAACAAATGCTTTTGATATGAATGAATGAGATGCACCAGTGTCAAAGAGTACAAATGCTGGAATGGAATTGAGTCTGAACTTACCAAAGCAATGTCAGCTCCTCATAGACCTCCTCCACATTGATGTGGTTAACCTGTCCTTTCTGAAAAGGATTGGGCTTGTTAGGTCCTTCAACTTTCTTCTCAGGGCACTCATTAGCATAATGCCCTAGCTTCTTGCATTTGAAGCACTCAACCTGACTGATGTCCTTTTTTGCAGGCTGACCTCCACTTCCACTACCATTTCCACTGTGGTGGCCCTTATGTCCACTCTTGTGGTTCTTGTACTTGTCATTGTCATGACTGCGGTGATGCTTGTTGTCATGACGGTTGTGGTTGTGGTGTTTGTTGAATTTCCCATGCTTATGGGATCCTGAGCTTCCACTGTCATCATAGTGAGATCGTTTGTGAGACGATCCCGAACTGTGCTTGTCGAAGTGTTTCCTCTTCCTACTCTCGACTTGCTTCATTTTACTCTCCAAAATAGCAGCCTTGTCACACAGAGACTGATAAGTTGGAACATATGCCACAGACAACTATAAGTTTAACTCATCATTCAAGCCTTCCAGAAACTTTTCCTTTCTTTTGGCATCCGTGTCAACCTCATCCGGTGCATAGCGCGCCAGATTGTTGAACTCTTCTATGTATTCAGCCACTCTGCGGTGGCGCTGCTTCAGGTTGTGAAACTCCTTCTTTTTCAGACTCATCATTCCTGATGAGATATGGGCAGTGCGAAAGCCATATTCAAAGATAGCCCAAGTCACCTCATCCAAAGGAGTGGTGATTTAGAAGTTGTCCCACCATGTGGCGGCTGGCCCTTCTAACAGATGCGCTGCGAATCTGACTTTTTTAGCATCCGTGCAGCCCACGGTCACTAAATATTTGTTCACAGAACGTAGCCAGTCATTGGCCACCATGGGATCAGTCGTCCCCGAAAACTTAGCTGGCCTCAGACGCAGAAATCTGGTGAGCATATCAAAACCCGGAGGGTTGTTGTTGTTGTTGTTGTGGTTGTTGTTGTTATTGTTGTTATTCTAGTTTTGGATGAATGTTGTCATCATTTGCATAAGCTGTGTTTGCGCATTCATCATTTGTTGCATTTCCGGGGTGATGTTGTTGGGGTTGGGGTTTGCGCGACGGGGAGGCATCTGTGGTTTGTTCAAATAGAGATAAGAATGAGATACCCATACATGATTCATGCACATTACATCACATAAGCAAACACATAACATGCAACACATGGATAAAATCTCAACAACGGAATAACAAAGTTCTCGAAATAAAACACACAAGTGACAAGCCATCCACATGTCGGATGGTCCAATAACAAGTTCAAGAATAAAAATTACGATAATGAAAGATAAACGAGTAGTCAAGTCTACTCATCAGCATCAATCTCCTCCTCGACAAAGGTAAGACCTGCGTTCTCCATCGCGGTCTTGTTCTCCTCAATCGTAGTGGTCAAGGAATCGATATAGGCCTTGAGAGCCCTCTTCTGGGAGCGAAGCCTCTCGATCACCATCTGCTGCTGCTCTAGCTCGAAATCCTTGGACTTCAGTTCTTCAGTAATGTCCCGGATCTTCTTGTTCCTATCCTGGACGCGTTTCTCCTGACTCTTGAACTTACGGTCCTGGGCCTCGAACTTCGTCTCCATTTCCTTGACTATCTCGTCCTGCTGTGCGAAAAGCTTGTCCTTCTCGCGAAGCTGCACCTGGAGCTCGTCATTGCTGAGCATGACGTTCGTCATGTCCGTGTCCACGTGCCTGATGAGAGACTCTAAGTCCTGGAGATAGAGACGTATCGGTTCTGCTACGTCCCTCGAGTCGTCCTCAAAGTCGATGGACTCTCCATCAACATCACGTCTTCCGAAGATGTGGAAGTGGGTGCCCCTAACCTGTCGGGAGTGACGGCCTAACAGACATCCTATCAGGTCCTGCATGACTACTTCCATGCCTCTCTCCCTGTCGTCGTGCATCAGCTTGAAGACGATGGCCTCTGTAGTAGGCTCTGTCTGGCGTCCGGGCTGGTTCACCTTGAAGCCCCAGAGGTCCTTCCTCTCGAACTTGGTGAGTGGGTGCACCATGATGGTGGGAAGAGGGAGATCGAGCAAAGTGGTAAGCTCAACGATACGAGGACCAAAACGGGTAACCTGGAACTCCTCAACAGTGCTGATGGTAATAGGCATCTATTTAAAAGATAGAAAAGTTAGAACAACACTTATTTAAGATAAACAAAGACAAACAACACATACACATCCTTGGAACACAAAATCACACAAGTCATGCATACATGAATCCATTACATCAATCAAGGTCCAAACTTAATTAAGGTATTATTTTGGAAAATAAGGTGATAGGTGGTGGTCCAACTAACAAAGTGTGCTCACAATCCTATCTCACTGGATCTGGTGGCTAACACAATGTTCCTAGAGGCAATCCACCTATCTTGTTCACACGATTCCATCACTAAGTCTATAATATCTCCCCTTAATTCTTGGTTGGTGGCTTCCAACTCTTGGGTAAGCTCCTTCTCTTTCTCTAAGTCTTTTTGGAGGTTGAGCATTCTGCACTTGACTCTAGCACTTAGTTCTTTGATAGTCCTCCAAGCTGCTTCTCTTGCTGACTCAAAGAATGTGGTGTGCATCACAGTGTTGGTATACATGCAGAATCCTCTTTCTTTGTGGTTGTCTTCCTTGTTTTTGTACAAGTGAAGTTGCACCCACCAATACGCCACTCCTTCATCCATCACTGGAAAGCCTTTGTAAACAGCTGCACCATGTGCTTCCATTGCCACCATGAGGTCCTTGAGAATTTTGGGAAACTCAGTTTCACACTCCAAGGTCATGGTCATGAGTGGTCCTTTGTGGCATCCCGCAAAACCACTACTAGAAAATCGCGTTGTTTTTGTGCATTGCATCATCATGACCGCATGCTCATGTCATCATGCCACATTGCATTTGAGCATCGTCATCATCTTGCATTCGCTTGCATAAAACTATTTGCGGAAAAACCTGTTTGTGTTTTCTAAGCGCCCCGTTCTTATTCAAACGCAAACACCGGGTCACCGGATTATTTTGTTTTGTCCGCTGTCGGTTTGCAAAAGTATGTTTGAAACAAATAAAATATTTAATTATTTTTGTAGGGGCGAGCGGGCGAATCGACGATCGACCACCCCCGGAATAAAAACGGTCCATTAAACCAGTCCCACCTAAATCCTATTCCCACCTAGTTCTAACCTACCCACCAACCGCAGGCCGCCACCTCACCCTCTCACCCAACTCCTACCCACCTGCCACCTCATCAATCCACCATCTCTCCCCTTTTTCTCTCACACCCAGCTTCCCCCTACCCTCTCTCTCTCCCCCACCGACACCTGGACCCCACCCCTCAGTCCCCACTCCCTCCCAGACCGACCCCCACTCCCACCTTTCCCCTGACCTCCGGGCCCCACGTCCGCGGGCCCCACGCGCCGACCCCGTCTGGCGTCCCGCGTCCCCCACGCGGTCGACCCCCCGGCCCCACCGCGGGACCCGCCCCACCAGCCCCCGCCCACGTCTCCTCCTCCCTTCTTCCACCTCGGCCTCTCTCCCAGCCTAGCCTCCGCCTCTCTCGCCTTGCCACCAGCCCGCAGCCGCTCCCACCTCCTCCTTTCATGCCACATACATGCGCCCAGCCGCCCGCTCCAGCAGCGCCCGTCGCCTCTCGCCCTCCGGCTCGGCAGCCCTTACCCTCCTCCCGACCCATGCCCGCAAGCTCAGGCGCCCGCCGTCGCGGTCCCCTCGAGCCAGCGCCGCGCCTCCCAGCGCCCGCCAGCCTCCCTCCTCCGCTCGCTTGGCCGCCCATCTCCCTCTCCTCGAGCTCGCTCTGCCGTGGGCCTTCCTCCTCGACCCGACCTCTCCGTCGCCCGCCCGCCAACCGCCTCCTCGCTCTGCTTCCCGCCGCCGCGGCCCCCTCTCCGACCTTCCCCTCCCGCCAGCGCTGCCGGAGCTCGCCAAGCTCCTCGCCGGCCGCCAGCGAGCCCGGACGCCGACGAGCCCCGCTCGCCACCGCCTCGGACGCCTCTGCCTCCCCGTGAGCTCGACCTCCTCGCCTCCGTGCCGGTCCCTCCCTCCTCTGCCTCGCTGCAGCGAGCTCGGCCGCCCTCCTTGACCCCTTCCTCGCTGTGGGTCCCGCCTCTGCCCATCAGCGCCGGCTGCCTCCTCCATTCCGACACCGCCAGGGAGCCCGGCCGCCACCGCGAGTCCAATGTTGTTCCGCTGCGTGTACCAGTTGGCACCCCAAGGTCGCCAAGATCTTCGATGTAGAGACCCCGTACCGGCACCGACAAGATATTCTCGAAGCGGGAACAACAAGAACTTCACGATCCAAAGGCCCCGATCCCGGAGTCCAAAGGCGGAACCTGCACCTGTCGGAACGACAATTTCTTCTAACCGGACCCGGAGACCGAACCTGGTCATGTCGAATTCTTCGACCCGGAGACCACCGACGCATATACAAGATCTACTCCACGGAAACCCCAAGATCTCCTTCACGGAATTCAAGAAGCCTGTTCGGGCGCCTGAAGACCGAGCCGAAACCCGTCGGGCCCTCGGAACCGCCAAGTTCGCCAAGACCCGTTCCCGGAGTCCGATTGTCGAGCCCGAACCCGTGGAAACCGAAGACCGATACGGCGTCAAAGCCACAGGACCCGGACCGAAGACCACATGTGCGACAAGTACTCCTTCCGGATCACGATGCTTGAGAACACGGACGGTAAGGACACCAACCGAGCGCCAAGTCCTTCATCGGGGCCAGGACCGACTCGATGGAGCGGACCCGGCAAGATCTTCGCGACGATAAGAACGACACCGACACCCTGGACGACAAGTTCTTCCCCCGGAAGCATTGACGCTCGTGCGACAAGATCCTATACCTCGACCCGTCGAACCCTGGACCCTGTCGAACCCCGAACCCCGGAACCCCAAGTTCGTCGAGACCCCCTAATGTGTGACCCCTTTTCTCGAACCCTATTTTATAATATAATACCACTTGTTGCATATTAATTGTTCATGCATGCATATTTGTCTGTGGTTTGGGGGCCTTATGCGGATTCACTTCATAACTAAGTATGGGGCCCATATGCGGGCAAATCTAGCCTTATATTAGCCTCATTTAAAGTTGTGTAGCGAACCCGGTGCTATCTTTTGCCATGCTAATACAACATTTAAATTGCGGGGCTTCTGAACAACATGAACCACCTAATTAAGTGTCGGGACCCCGGTTCCGCTTAACATGACCTAATTGCATCGCAACCTTGCCATGTCATACATCATACATGCATCATGCCCGATCTTTTGCCGTAGTATTAAATAGTGCATCCGGTGTTTCTTTTAGTGTTTTTCTTCTTCGCGGATAAGGCCGTTGAGTTGATGTGAGCTTCGCCCCGATCTTCGGTTGAACCTTCGACAATGTTTTCAGGCGAGCATCTCCCCCTTTCTACCTATCTTACTTAATAGTATTTATTCCCTCCTGTTGATCTATTGCTATCTGTGTTGCGATGCTCTAGTTTCGTTCCCTGGATATCCCTTGCAGCCTTATATTGCCGTGGACACATCCTATTACCGGTTGTTTGGTAGATAGTTGGACTTGCGCGTCGTAGTCGCTCGCTCAAGTGTTGTTGCGTGTTGTCAAGTGCCACAGTTGTTGGTGTATTGCCGCAAGTTGATGTTGGAGATGATCATGGTTTTACTTATCGCTCACTTTAATTTCTGTTTAAACAACTAAAATTGAAGTAAGCAGAGGCATCGGTGGGTGATAGATAATATTTGGTTTTCTGAACGCCCACTTGTGTCCCGTAGGACCCCGAGTACTTGATACCTGTTCCTTGATTTATCGCGCTATCCACATCCGGGAGGATTATGGGACCCCCAGGCGAGCTTGATTGATCTTATTTCTTGGGGCCACAAACTAGTTTGAGGTTTTATTTACTATCTGTACTTATGCCATGGTACTTTTGTATTTACGATTGTCGAGAGCACCTTTGTCTGTTAGGAATTGTGACCCGTTTCTGCGGTATCGACAAGCCAGTTTGGGTTCCCGATCGCTTCTGTGCCCCACAAACCTTGAGTCCGTCTTGGAGCTAGCTTACTTCGTTGCGGGTAAGACTCAAGGGTGGCCCCTGAAATATTTCAATCCTGTGATTGCTTTGTCGTGAAGGCCTCGTTGGGTTTTGATTTGGTTTTCGAGGTTGATCGGCGTGTGTTGCTATTGGTGCACCCGGCGGGTAAAACTTCGAAAGCCGTGTCCGGTTATGGACGACTTGGAGCACAGTATCTCGATCATAGACAAGCATAACTAAAGTGTGCTATAAATTTGACTTTATAATGACTAGTAATCAGCTTCACTATAATGGAATGGCTAAATAATACTGCCCACAATTGCTTGTTTGGAGTGTAAACACGACCATTGTACCTGACTAGTAAGTATTGCAACTACAACGGAATGGCTAATTAAAGTACCAACAACTGCTGGGTTTTGGGTTTATCTCATGCTATCTGTATCTGATTAGTAATTGTTGCCACTATAACGGAATGGTTAACTAAAAGTGCCCACTGCTTATTTTATCAGGATGATTATCTATACTTGACTAGTAAATTGTCGCAACTATAACTGAATAAGTAAAACTGCCAACTGTGTGAGTTCCTCGGTTGACTTCCTCGTTTGGTCTCGAGGGGGAAACGCCGGGATGGGTTTGCTTGATGGTAACCTCAGGTTGGTCCCGAATAGGTCTTTCTTACCCCTCTCTGATATCCGCTAGTTGTATCGAGTCTCTATAGGGAGTTCAGTGCATGCTGCCGCTGCCGCTTCAGTCCACCATACCTATGTAGGCGAGGACCGCCGAATTCTAGTCTCGCCGTGTACTGGCCTCCGTACTGACGCTCTCTCTTTTTCCTTTGCCCTTTGTCGGCACCCCCTTTTGTTTAAGAAGGTTTTGAGATCGACGTCGTTAGCAGGGTTACCCTTCCGGCTTGGCCTGGGCAGGGTTATGGACGCCATTGGTTATTCTTCAGGGCTCTTAGCCCCATTTGCATCTTGTCCGTAGTCGGACGCTCCATGTTTTCAAGGTGATTTGGATCTTTGTACCGTATATCTGTACTCTTGACTCATGGAGTCGTGTTGTATATATATCTGTTCTGTGGATCCCATCGAGGACTGTTGTGTAATGTTATTACTTCGTTTTCCACCCGCACGAAAGTGCCTGGTGGGCACCTTTGAATCGTTTCTATGCGGGTTTGGCGGGTTTCGCTAAAACTTGCATAGGTCCGATTCTGAGGTGTTCTGATTAGTATCGAGCTCGTGATTGCGATACCCCACAAGTCCAGCCTGTAGGATAACCTAGATAACGGCCGAACTAGAGTGTCAAAACTATTTTGAAAATCGGTTGGATAGTTCTGATTAGGTCTGATTTTACTCCTTACCCCTCTTCTCTTCTCCTCTTATCTCGTCGTGTTTTGAACCTGCTCTCTTATCTTTTCTTCGAGTCCAGGAATTCTCGTGGTGGGGTTTTCCGTCGTACCTTCAGGGTTTCGCTTCCTCCTCTGTTAACGGTGTTGCTACATCCGGTCTTCATGCTATCCGAAGAATCCTTCGTCTGTGGTACCATTCTTTGTTCCTTGTTTGTGCCTTCCGGTGTTTTCCAACGCGACGATATCATCTACGCCAGATCCGATGCAGAGTCTGCATCACTCCTTTGTTCCGAACCTCGTTTGTCGAGATCTTCAGTCTGAATCCGAGAATGGTTGCACTCTTTTCTACTGATTGTGCGGAGTAATAGTTTGGGTGCGTGATGGATTGGCCCCCATGCCGACTACCCCTTCTATTCGCTTTTGTACATTGAAGTGGATGAGAATGCACCGGTTCCCTCTTTCTATCGAAGATAGAGGTGGCTTTAGTGGTTGATACCTCTACCTTCGACCTTTTGTTCCCGGAGTGTTCTCTCGACGATCACGGACAACGACCTCCTGTTAGTGGTGTCGCGAGGATCTACACAAAGTGAGAAGATGCAGATCGCCGACCTTCCTTCCGGTACCATGAGGCGGATCTCGAGGGCGAGATCCATTGTTAGTGGTGTCGAATTGTGGCATCCCGCAAAACCACTACTAGAAAATCGCGTTGTTTTTGTGCATTGCATCATCATGACCGCATGCCCATGTCATCATGCCACATTGCATTTGAGCATCGTCATCATCTTGCATTCGCTTGCATAAAACTATTTGCGGAAAAACCTGTTTGTGTTTTCTAAGCGCCCCGTTCTTATTCAAACGCAAACACCGGGTCACCGGATTATTTTGTTTTGTCCGATGTCGGTTTGCAAAAGTATGTTTGAAACAAATAAAATATTTAATTATTTTGTGGGAGGCGTCGAGCGGGAATCGACCCAGTCGACCACCCCCGGAATAAAAACGGTCCATTAAACCAGTCCCACCTAAATCCTATTCCCACCTAGTTCTAACCTACCCACCAACCGCAGGCCGCCACCTCACCCTCTCACCCAACTCCTACCCACCTGCCACCTCATCAATCCACCATCTCTCCCCTTTTTCTCTCACACCCAGCTTCCCCCTCCCCTCCCTCTCTCCCCCACCGACACTGGACCCAGGCCCCCTCCACTTGACTCCACCTCCAGGCCCCCCACCCCAGGGCCTCCAGACCCGTCTGGCGTCCCGCGTCGACCCAAGGTCGACCCCAGCCCACTTGACCCGCTCCTGGGCCTCAGCCCCTTCTCCCACGCCCTCCTCCCTTCTTCCACCTCCCTTCTCTCTCCTCCCGCCTGCCTCCTCCTTGTCAAGCCGCCAGCTGAGCAGCCTCCTCGTGACCTCAGCTCTCACTCAGCCCAGCCCTCGCTTCCCTCCTGGCCTGCCTCCCTTGCGCCCTCCGCCAAGCCTGTCGAGCATGCCTTGGCCCTTCCTCACGCTGACCCGCGCCCGAGCCCAGTGGCAGCAAACGAGCCCGCCTCAGACGCCTCTGCCTCCCAGTGAAGCCGACCTCACCCTCCTCGTCATGGGATCCACCTCTACGCACCATTGCCGTGACTTCGGCCGCCCTCCTCTGTAAGGACACCAACCCAGAACGCCAAGTCCTTCATCCAGGACGCCAGGACCGACTCGATGGCGCGGATCCGACAAGATCTTCGCGACGATAAGAACGACACCGACACCCTGGACGACAAGTTCTTCCCCCGGAAGCATTGACGCTCGTGCGACAAGATCATATACCTCGACCCGTCGAACCCTGGACCCTGTCGAACCCCGAACCCCGGAACCCCAAGTTCGTCGAGACCCCCTAATGTGTGACCCCTTTTCTCGAACCCTATTTTATAATATAATACAACTTGTTGCATATTAATTGTTCATGCATGCATATTTGTCTGTGGTTTGGGGGCCTTATGCCGATTCACTTCATAACTAAGTATGGGGCCCATATGCGGGCAAATATAGCCTTATATTGGCCTCATTTAAAGTTGTGTAGCGAACCCGGTGCTATCTTTTGCCATGCTAATACAACATTTAAATTGCGGGGCTTCTGAACAACATGAACCACCTAATTAAGTGTCGGGACCCCGGTTCCGCTTAACATGACCTAATTGCATCGCAACCTTGCCATGTCATACATCATACATGCATCATGCCCGATCTTTTGCCGTAGTATTAAATAGTGCATCTGGTGTTTCTTTTAGTGTTTTGCTTCTTCGCGGATAAGGCCGTTGAGTTGATGTGAGCTTCGCCCCGATCTTCAGTTGAACCTTCGACAATGTTTTCAGGCGAGCATCTCCCCCTTTCTACCTATCTTACTTTATAGTATTTATTCCCTCCTGTTGATATATTGCTATCTGTGTTGCGATGCTCTAGTTTCGTTCCCTGGATATCCCTTGCAGCCTTATATTGCCGTGGACACATCCTATTACCGGTTGTTTGGTAGATAGTTGGACTTGCGCGTCGTAGTCGCTCGCTCAAGTGCTGTTGCGTGTCATCAAGTGCCACAGTTGTTGGTGTATTGCCGCAAGTTGATGTTGGAGATGATCATGGTTTTACTTATCGCTCACTTTAATTTCTGTTTAAACAACTAAAATTGAAGTAAGCAGAGGCATCGGTGGGTGATAGATAATATTTGGTTTTCCGAACGCCCACTTGTGTCCCGTAGGACCCCGAGTACTTGATACCTGTTCCTTGATTTATCGCGCTATCCACATCCGGGAGGATTATGGGACCCCCCCCTGAGCTAGAGCTTGATTCAGTCTTATTTCTTGGGGCCACAAACTAGTTTGAGGTTTTATTTACTATCCTGTACTTATGCCATGGTACTTTTGTATTTACGATTGTGCGAGGAGCACTGCATCTTTAGGAATTGTGACCGTTTCTGCATCGACAAGCCCAGCTTTGGGTTCCCAATCGCCATGACCGCCCACAAACCTTGAGTCCGTCTCGAGCTAGCTTACGTTGCTATGGGTAAGACTCAAGGGTGGCCCCTGAAATATTTCTGAATCCTGTGATTGCTTTGTCGTGAAGGCCTCGTTGGGTTTTGATTTGGTTTTCCGAGGTTGATCGGCGTGTGTTGCTATTGGTGCACCGGCGGGTAAAACTTTCAAAGCCGTGTCCATGTTATGGACGACTTGGAGCACAGTATCTCGATCATAGACAAGCATAACTAAAGTGTGCTATAAATTTGACTTTATAATGACTAGTAATCAGCTTCACTATAATGGAATGGCTAAATAATACTGCCCACAATTTCTTGTTTGGAGTGTCGCTTGCGACCATTGTACCTGACTAGTAAGTATTGCAACTACAACGGAATGGCTAATTAAAGTACCAACAACTGCTGGGTTTTGGGTTTATCTCATGCTATCTGTATCTGATTAGTAATTGTTGCCACTATAACGGAATGGTTAACTAAAAGTGCCCACTGCTTATTTTATCAGGATGATTATCTATACTTGACTAGTAAATTGCCGCAACTATAACTGAATAAGTAAACTGCCAACTATGTGAGTTCTCGGTTGACTTCCTCGTTTGGTCTCGAGGGGGAAACGCCAGGATGGGTTTGCTTGATGGTAACCTCAGGTTGGTCCCGAATAGGTCTTTCTTACCCCTCTCTGATATCCGCTAGTTGTATCGAGTCTCTATAGGGAGTTCAGTGCATGTTGCCGCTGCCGCTTCAGTCCACCATACCTATGTAGGCGAGGACCGCCGAATTCTAGTCTCATGCTGTCTGGCCTCGATCGACGCTCTCTCTTTTTCCTTTGCCCTTTGTCCGCACCCCCTTTTGTTTAAGCAGGTTTTGAGATCGACGTCGTTAGCAGGGTTACCCTTCCGGCTTGGCCTGGGCAGGGTTATGGACGCCATTGGTTATTCTTTAGGGCTCTTAGCCCCATTTGCATCTTGTCCGTAGTCGGACGCTCCATGTTTTCAAGGTGATTTGGATCTTTGTACCGTATATCTGTACTCTTGACTCATGGAGTCGTGTTGTATATATATATCTGTTCTGTGGGTCCCATCGAGGACTGTTGTGTAATGTTATTACTTCGTTTTCCACCGGCACGAAAGTGCCTGGTGGGCACCTTTGAATCGTTTCTATGCGGGTTTGGCGGGTTTCGCTAAAACTTGCATAGGTCCGATTCTGAGGGTGTTACATCCTTTCTTCACGGCTTCGTTGATGGAGTTCATCTACAAATGGAGATGAGAATGAGAAGATTAGAAAAGTTTTACGAGAAGAATAGACAAGTGTAGAAGTAGTTGAAAAATTTTCCTTAGTGGTTTTCCATTCCTAGGGGTCATAATCCTACAGGCAACACAGTGCTCTGATACCATCTGTTAGACCCCTCCTTTATAAAGGAAAGGATCCCTGTGATTGCAATGCTAGTCCCTGGATCAATGCTAGCATCCAAAGTTTAAGATGAAGTACACAGATACAAAGGTCGTTTATTACATTCATTCTAGAGATAAAAACATAGTCTTTTACAACTCAGGGCCAAAGGCCTAATACAAGAGTTTATGGAATAAGTAAATAAACACAAGTCCTCATCTTCATGTGCCACAGGAAAGCATGTTGAGTGTAGACTCATGACTCCTACTCATCATCGGAGTAACCTGCAACATCACAAGTTCTGACACAGTGGGTCAATACTTTGGAATAGTATTGGCAAGTGATACCTTAGTAAATTTTAAGTGGACTATATTACTATATGCATTTTGGCTAAGTGTAGCTTGGCTTGCTTTGCTTGAAAATAGGTTTTCCCTATTAGTTGAAATCACTAAGTTTTTCTTTGTCAAAAACTTCCCAAGAAACCACCAATAGACATTGGGGTCCTTCACCCTTGTTCACCCACAAGTTTTACTTAGAAGTTGGAGTGATGAGATTCTTGTAGCTTCCATGTCTTGATGCTCAAGTTGTCGTGGTGGTATCACGGCATATGCCATGGGTAGGCTAAAGTTGGGGCCGATGGACTTGGAGGAATCCGGGGAGGGATGATGCAGTGAAGACCGCACTCATACGAACAAAGAGAAATACAATGTATATTGGATTGAAGCTCTCAAGTGGAGATAACAGCTCATTCTATACATCTAATCCCTTATAATCTTGCCATACTTGTGGCTACAATCATGCTCCTTGAGCTGTATCTCCTATGCTTCTATCTAAATATCTCTGTGAGAGTAGAGGAAGAGGAAGAAGGAGAGCTCCTAGTGAGCAGAGAGGGGAGGAGCCCTTCGGGGGCCTCCCTGAGAACGATCCCCCTGGTGCTCCTTATAAGGGGGAGCCCAGGGGACAAAGCTTGTTCCCCACGCTTGGCATCTGTGTAGCATATTCCTAGCATCTTCTTAGATACTCAGCATATGCCTTGGCATCTTTGGAGATGCCAAGGTATATTCCTTAGCATATTCTTGGATGCCATTGGCATATTCCTTATCGCATGTGCCAGTCTGAGCCATGGGCGTCACAAGACTGACACGATGTTTGTTGAGGTTGTCTTGGCTCGTTGGTGTGTTGTTGTGGAAGTTGTGGACACATCTGGAGATGAATAATATGAGGTCTAGGCCATTTTACCTCGGCCCAAATGCCTTGGGTTAAGTGGAAATTCGGACCTGGGTCAGTTGATTCAGCCTGGTCCTGTAATGGCCCATCCGACTTATTGGTAAGGGCCCAGCCGAATCCTCCAGCAGAAAGGGCCCAGCCGAACTCCTCCTTATTCGGCCTGGGTCTGTTGTTTCCCAGATGGGCTGTATCTGAAGGGTTTCACGGCATAGTAAATCAAAATTTTCTACGGATGCGAACAGAGGGAAAGCCAAGATCTAATCTAGGAGATGCAATCAACGAGAGAGATTGGATTAGATCTTCATACCCTTGAAGATTCACACAGCGGAACGTTCGTCAGAACGTGGGTGATGTAGTCGTACTCGCTTCTCCTCCTCGCGATCCGATCCGATCTAGCACCACAAGTGGCGGTGCCTCCGTGAGATGCACACGTGCAGCACCTCGACGTCTCCTCCTTCCTCGGACCAGCGAGTATGGTGGAGAGATAGATTGGATCTACAACACGACGGCGTGGTGTATATGGTGGAGAATTTCTGCTGCAGGGCTTCGCCTACAAACAGTCGGGAGGGAGAGAGGAAGGTAGCAAGGCAGCTAGGGCTTGGAGGAAGGTGTGTATGTGTAGGGGGAGGGGGCGCACCACCCCTCTATATATAGAGGGGGGGGGGGGCGGCCAGCCCTTGCCCCTCCTCCAAGCCTATCTCTAGTTTAAACAATTTAAACTTTCCCTTATCTAGAAATCCTATCTCTAGTTTAAACAATTTAAACTCTCCCTTATCTAGAAATTCTATCCCGAGATTTAAACGAGTCAAATCTCTCTAGAATCGGTTGGGCCCTATGGGGCCTTGTGCCCCTGGCCCAATGCGGCCAGGACACTCCCTCATAGGCCCATACCCCCTCCTGGAAGGTGGGGCCACGTTGGTCCCCTTCCGGAAGGTTCTAGAATCTTCCGGTACAATACCGATTAACCCGGAACAATTCCGAACTCCAAAAACTGCACTGCCTTATATGAATCTTATTCTCCGGACCATTCCGGAACCTCTCGTGATATCCCGGATCCCATCCGAGACTCCGAACAAAAATTCATAAACCAATTATCCAATCTATCCTAGCGTCGAGACACGTTAAGTGTGTGACCCTGCGGGTTCGAGAATATGCAGACATGATCTTCTATCAATAATCAACGGTCTGCAGGCACCCATATTGACTCCACACATTCATCGATGATCATATCGGATGAACCACGATGCGAGATTCAATCAATCCCATATATATATTCCCTTCGTCTCGCGATATTTTACTTGCGAGATTCGATCGTCGATGCATCATACCTAGTTCAATCTCGTTCATAGCAAGTACTTTACTCGTTCCGTAATCCGATATCACTTTGTGATTAACTCCTTAACCACATGCTTGCAAGCGGTGTTGATATCGATTCCGAGTGGGCCAGTATATCTCTCCGACTTGGAGGGACAAATTCCATCTCGATACATACAACCCAATGGATACTTTCCGATCACGAGAGACACCTTTATGATAACCCTCTCATAGGATGACGTTTGATGACCTCAAAGCTTTCTTCCGGTACCAGGAGTTGCATTATCTCATGGTCTAAGGAATACAATATTTGACATAGAAAAGCTTCGCAAAGATGAACACGATGAAACGATCTAATTGCTTCGCTTAGTTTGGTCATCCATCATATCATTCTCCCAATGATATGATCTCATTATCAATTGACAACTCATGTCTATGGTTAGTAAACCTTAACCATCATTGATCAATGAGCTAGTCCTTAGAGGCGCATGCACCGGGACACGGTGTTGTTCACAAACCACACAAGTATTAATGTTTCCGCTTAATACAATTCTAGCATGGAATATAAACTTTATCATGAACAAGAATTATAATAATAACATCTTTATTATTGCCTCTAGGGCATAATTCCAACAGTCTCCCACTTGCACTAGAGTCAATAATCTAGTTTACATTTGGCAACAATCTCACACCCATGGCACTGAGGTGTTGATCATGTTTTACACGTGGAAGAGGTTTAGTCAATGGATCTGCGACATTCAGATCCATATGTACTTTGCTAATCTTCAGATCTCCATCTGCTATATAATCTCGGATTATATGAAACTTGCGGTTGATATGCTTGGTCTTTGGATGATATCTTGGTTCCTTAGCGAGTGCTATGGCGCCAGTGTTGTCACACAATATCTCCAGTGGGTCCAATGCACTTGGAACCACGCCAAGCTCAGTGATGAAGTTTCTGATCCAAACTCCTTCACTTGACGCTTCTGCAGCAGCCATGTATTCGCTTCTCATAGATCCCGATCACGCTTTGCTTGACTTCTCGACTCACGACTCCTCCATTCAAAATATAAACGTATCCTGTCTGAGATTTGGAATCATCCTTGTCGGTGTCAAAACTAGCGTCAACGTAACATTTTACGACAAGCTGTTCATCACCCCCATAGACTAAGAACATTTCTTTAGTCCTATTCAGGTACTTTAGGATGTTCTTCACGGCTGTCCAGTGTTACACTCCTGGATCACTTTGATATCTGCTCGTCAAACTAAGAGCATTGGACACATCCGGTCTAGTACACAGCATGGCATACATGATGGAACCTATGGCCGAGGCATAAGGCACTTTGCTCATAGCTTCCCTATCATTTACCGTAGCTGGACACTGAGCCTTGCTCAATATCTTACCTGACAACATAGGCATTGAACCTTTCTTTGCCTTATCCATTCTGAACCTTTTGAACTTTGTCTAGGTATGTACTCGGCTTAAAGCTATCAGCGTCTTTGTCTATCTCTATAGATTTTGATGCCCAATATATAAGCACTTCACCTAGGTCTTTCATTGAAAAACACTTGTTCAAATAACTCTTCACATCGTTAAGCATGTTGATGTCATTTCGATAATCAATATGTCATCCACATACTGATGCAGAAGCGTCACCGAGCTCCCACTCACTTTCTTGTAGATACAAGCTTAGTAGCAATTTGGAACAAATCCAAAGCTCTTGATCACTTGATCAAAGCGAAGGTTCCAACTCCGAGATGCTTGCTTCATCCATAAATGGAACACTGAAGTTTGCATACTTTACTAGCATCCTTAGGATCGACAAAACCTTCAGTTGCATCATATACAACTCTTCATCAATGTTGCCATTGAGGAAAGCGATCTTGACATCCATCGCCATATTTCATAATCATGAAACGCAGCAATTGCTAATAAAATCCGAATGGAATTAAACATCGCTACGGAGAGAAAGTCTCATCGTAGTCAACACCTTGAACTTGTCGAAAACCTTTTGCGACAAGCGTGCTATAGATGGTAACATTACCATCCGCGTCCGCTTTCTTCTTGAAAATCCATTTGCACTCAACGGCCTTTTGGTCGCTAGGAGGGTCCACCAAAGTCCATACTTGGTTTTCGCTCATGGATCCCAATTCGGTTCATGGCTTCAGCCATTTCTCGAGTCTGGGCTCATCATCGCTTCCTCATAGTTCGTGGGTTCCTCTTCTACCAACAAGACGGTCAAGAGGTTGCCGTACCACTCGGAGGGGAGCGACCTTGTCGACCTGCGACGTTCGAAGCAGACATCGTCCGAAGCTTCATGATCCTTGTCATTAGCTTCCTCTATTGTTGGTGCAAAGACCGAACAATTTCAGGTGTTGCGCTACTCTCCAATTCAAGAGAAGGTTCAATAACCTCGTCTAGCTCTACTTTCCTCCCACTCACTTCTTTCGAGAGAAACTCCTTCTCAAGAAAGGAACCGTTCTTCGACAAACACTTTGCCTTGGTTACGTGATAGAAGGTATACCCAATAGTTTCCTTAGGGTATCCTATGAAGACGCATTTCTCGCTTTGGGTTCGAGATTGTCGGCATCAACTTCTTGATGTAAGCTTCATCCCCAAACTTTAAGCGACAACTTAGGTTTAGCACCAAACCACAGTTCATACGGTGTCGTCTCAGCAGTTTAGATGGAGCCCTATTTAAAGTGAATGCAGCGGTTTCTAATGCATAACCCCAAAATGATAACAAATCAAGAAGAGACATCATTGATCGGACCATATCTAATAGGGTTCGATTCCGCTCAGACACACCATTGCTTTGTAGTGTTCGGTGGCGTGAGTTGTGAAACGATTCCACTTGCTTTAAGATGCGTGAAAATCATAACTCAAATATTCGCCTCCACGATCGGATCGTAGAAACTTAATCTTTACATTACGATGGTTCTCCACTTCATTCTGAAATTCCTTGAACTTTTCAAATGTTTTGATTTATGTTTCATTAAATAGATATACCCATATCTACTTAAGTCATCGGTAAAAGTGAGAAAATAGCGATATCCACCGTCGAAACACTCATCGGTCGCATACATCGGTATGTATGATTTCCAACAAGTCCGTTGCTCGCTCCATCATACCGGAGAATGGGGTTTTGATCATCTTGCCCATGAGGCATGGTTCGCATGTGTCAAATGATTCAAAATCAAGAGACTCCAAAGTCCATCGAATGGAGTTTCTTCATGCGCTTTACTCCAATATGACCTGACGATTGCCACAAATAAGTAGTATTATCACTATCTACTTTGCATCTCTTAGCCTCAATGTTATGGATGTGTGTTTCATCCCTTTCGAGATTTAGAAGAAATAAACCATTCACAAGAGGTGCATGACCATAAAAGATGTTACTCATATAAATAGAACAACCATTATTCTCCGATTTAAATGAATAACCGTCTTGCAATAAACACGATCCGAAATGATGTTCATGCTCAACGCAGCACATAATAACATTTATTAAGGTTTAAAACTAATCCGAAGGTAAAACTAAGGAGAAGGCGTGACGGCCATCACATCAACTCTTGATCCGTTGCCAACGCCAAGATCGTCACCTCATCCCTCGCAAGCCGTCTATTCCGTAGCTCTGTTTGAGTTACAAATATTAGCAACGAACCGGTATCAAATACCCGACTACAACGAGGGCTAGTAAGGAAACATCAATAACATGTATATCAAATATACCTTTGATGGTGCCAGCCTTCTTGTCCGCTAAGTACTTGACGATTCGCTTCAAGTGACCCTTGTCCTTGTAATAGAAGCACTCGATGTCCGGCATTGGACGGACTGAGCTTCTTCTCGGCGAGAACAGCAACGCTTGCCACGCCTTTCTTGAAGGGCTTCCTTGCACCCTTACCTTTCTTGAAGGTGGGGGCTTGTTGACCATCAACACATGATTATTCTTTTGATGTTCACCTCCTCTACTTTCATCTTAGCAAAGAGCTCGGTGATCATATCGGTGGAACCAATCGATTGTGATCAACTACAAAAATTTGTAGCTAGGAGTGTCAATCTTGAGCTCCTCCGGAATCATGCAGTCCGTTGCTCAAGGCGTTGAGTGTAGCCCGACATCTTAATGGCGTGCTCACTAACGGAACTCCTTCCTCCATCTTGTAGTTAAAGAATTTCTTAGAGATCTCATATCTCTCGAGCGGGCTTGAGTCGAAACATGTTTTTCAGCTCCTCGAGAATCTCAAAGGGCGGCAAACTCCTCAAAAGCGATTTTCAAGATCCGATTCCATAGCATACAACATGACGATCTTAATCAAATCATAATCATCCTTGCGGTGATAAACAGCTTTTTCATCGGCCGGCGCATCTACTGAGGGGTTACCTAACGCTTTCTCAAGGACATAGTCCTTTTGTCCATGCACGTAATGATTCTTAGATTGCGGAACCAGTTGGTGAAGTTAGACCCATTGTTTCTAAGCTTTTCTTTCTCAAAAGCGTTGAAGTTGAAGTTGGACTTGGCCATTGGATCTACAGATTTGCAAGTACAATTTAGACTATGTTCATGATAAATAGTTCAACTTAATCAAATTACTAGATGAACTCCCACTAAATTCAACATCCCTCAAGTTGTTTAGTGAACACGATCCAAATTCACCACACCTAATCCGATCATCACGAGAAGAGATGTGGTTTCAATGGTGGACAACAAAGTGTCGATCATATCATTCATATGACTCATGCTTAACCTTTGGTTCTTGTGTTCCGAGGCCATGTCTGCACATGCTAGGCTCGTCAAGTTAGACCCAAGTATTTCAGTGTGCAAAGCTTGCACCCGTTGTATGTGACGTAGAGTCTATAGCACCCGATCATCACGTGATGCTTGGACACGACGAACTTTCGCGGTGCATACTTGGGGAGAACACAGTTTTATCTTGATCTTTAAGTGAGGAATCATCTTATAATGCTACCGTCGCGATCTAAGCATAATAAGATACATAAAGGGATAAACATCACATGCATATAACTTTATGTGACATGGTATAGCCAATCTTCGCAATGATCTCCATCTTGTGCGTTCGCATGATCTCCATCACTCCACCATGATTGCCTCCACCACGAATAGCAACTACAACTATTACTAACTACTTAGCGATAAAGTAAAGCTATTACATGGCGTATAAGAAGTTGACTCAGGTCATACACAATTATAAAACAACCATATGGCTCCTGCCGGTTGTGTACTCATCGACATGCAAGTCGTGAAACATTACAAAACATGATCATCGCATACAATATACACATCACATCTTGGGCCATACCATATCACGAAAACACTCCTGCAAAAACAAGTTAGACGCCTCTACTTTGTTGTTGCATGTTTTACGTGGCTTGTGGGAATAGATGCTAAGAACGATTCTTACCTACGGAAAGCCACAACGGTGATATTATGGTTGCCAAACTCCGGTGTTAATCCCATTACAACTATAGTGAGAAACGACATCCACCGCATGTGTGGTACAAGCCACACGTCAAGTGCGGAGCCGGTCTCATGACGGCGTCGCGTAAGGTTGGCACTGGACCGCTTCAATCTCACTATCCCGCGTCATAAGAAGAACACAAACAAGAGGCTTGCAATAGAAAACATCAACGCCCGCAACAACCATGTTGCGTTCTACTCGTGAAACACATCTACGCATAGATCTAGCTCGATACCCTGAAGGGTTTCGCGGCATAGTAAATCAAAATTTTCTACGGATGCGAGCGGAGGAAAGCCAAGATCTAATCTAGGAGATGCAATCAACGAGAGATTGGATTAGATCTTCATACCCTTGAAGATTCAAGCAGTGAACGTTCGGGAACGTGGGTGATGTAGTCGACTCGCTTCTCCTCCTCGCGATCCGATCCGATCTAGCACCACAAGTGGCGGTGCCTCCGTGAGATGCACACGTGCAGCACCTCGGCGTCTCCTCCTTCCTCGGACCAGTGAGTATGGTGGAGAGATAGATTGGATCTACAACACACGACGGGCGTGGTGTATATGGTGGAGAATTTTGCTGCAGGCTTCGCCTACAAGCGATCGGGAGGAGAGGAAGGTAGCAAGGCTAGGGCTTGGAGGAAGGTGTGTATGTGTAGGGGAGGCGCACCACCCTCTATATATAGAGGCGGCCAGCCTTGCCCCTCCTCCAAGCCTATCTCTAGTTTAAACAATTTAAACTTTCCTTATCTAGAAATCCTATCTCTAGTTTAAACAATTTAAACTCTCCCTTATCTAGAAATTCTATCCGAGATTTAAGCAGTCAAATCTCTCTAGAATCGGCTAGGCCCTATGGGGCCTTGTGCCCCTGGCCCAATGCGGTCAGGACACTCCCTCATAGGCCCATGCCCCCTCCCGGAAGGTGGGGCCACGTTGGTCCCCTTCCAGAAGGTTCTAGAAGCTTCCGGTACAATACCGATTAACCCGAACAATTCGAACTCCAAAACTGCACCTTATATGAATCTTATTCTCCGGACCATTAGGAACCTCTCGTGATATCCGGATCCCATCCGAGACTCGAACAAAAATTCATAAACCAATTATCCAATCTATCCTAGCGTCGAGACACGTTAAGTGTGTGACCTGGGTTCGAGAATATGCGACATGATCTTCTATCAATAATCAACAGCGGTGCAGGCACCCATATTGACTCCCACACATTCATCGATGATCATATCGGATGAACCACGATGCCGAGATTCAATCAATCCCATATATATATTCCCTTCGTCTCGCGATATTTTACTTGCCCGAGATTGATCGTCGCATGCGTCATACCTAGTTCAATCTCGTTCATAGCAAGTACTTTACTCGTCCGTAATCCGATATCACTTTGTGATTAACTCCTTAACCACATGCTTGCAAGAGGTGTTGATATCGATTACCGAGTGGGCCCAAGTATATCTCTCCGACTTGGGAGGGACAAATTCCATCTCGATACATACAACCCAATGATACTTTCCGATCACGAGAGACACCTTTATGATCACCCTCTCATAGGATGACGTTTGATGACCTCAAAGCTTTCTTCCGTACAGGAGTTGCATTATCTCATGGTCTAAGGAATACAATATTTGACATAGGAAAAGCTTCGCAAAGATGAACACGATGAAACGATCTAATTGCTTCGCTTAGTTTGGGTCTGTCCATCATATCATTCTCCCAATGATATGATCTCATTATCAATTGACAACTCATGTCTATGGTTAGGAAACCTTAACCATCATTGATCAACGAGCTAGTCCTTAGAGGCGTACCAGGGACACGGTGTTGTTCACAAACCACACAAGTATTAATGTTTCCGCTTAATACAATTCTAGCATGGAATATAAACTTTATCATGAACAAGAATTACAATAATAACATCTTTATTATTGCCTCTAGGGCATAATTCCAACAGTATCAAGGCGTGGCCCAGTCGGGTCCTGTAGATGGGTCGGCGAAGTATATTCCCGCGGTGGGCCTGGTTATACCTCGTCTGGCCCACCCGGGCTGCTTCCTGGCGAGGTGAGTCAAAGGCCTCGACCCGTGGTGGGCCGAACCTTGCTCACTTCGGCCCACCCGGGGGAACGGCGCGACGCGGTGTAGCGGGATGCCGCTTGGCGGGAGCAGGCGGAGGGAGTCCTGGCGGGGGGCGAGCGGTGGCTTGGCGATGCTGGCGGGATCGGTGGCGTCTGGAGGAGCAGCTCGATGCAGGAGGCCCGTGGTGGGCCGACTTAGGCTTAGGTCGGCCCACCCGGGGTTATTCCCCTTGATTCGGCCATGAAGGGTATGGAGTGGACCGAGTTTTCCCTGATTCGGCCCAAGTGCAGTTGTCTTCTCCTTTTCTTTATTCTATTAATATTTCCCGTCTCTTAATCTGTTAATTTAGCACTTTATCGAATAACTTGAGGCACCAACTCTGGGGTACCTGGGGGTACACCCCCGACATTAGTCCCCGAGGCCATGTGGGATTCTTAGAATCGCTCATGGGCTTTATATTTAAATATTCCCGGAGTTGTTTTCTGGCATACAACTTCTTTGTCATATATTTCTTGGTCGCATAATTCCTTTGGGCAAGTTTGTGACTTTGTTCTTCTTGGGATCTGCTCATAACCTTTCTGGGCAGGTTTTTCGACTTCTGGCCTTTTTGGGCTCTGGTCTTAACCCCTTTGGGTAAGTTTCTAGACTTCTGGCCATCATGGGCACGGGTCAAAACCGCTTTGGTTAAGTTATGAGTTCCTGTCTTCTTTGGCATTGCTCTTCTAACCTCATTGGGTAAGTTATGAGCTCCTGCCTTCTTTGGCATTGCCCTGTTAACCTCATTGGGTAAGTTATGCGCTCTTGCCTTCTTGGGCTTTGCTATTTTAACCCCATTGGGTAAGATATGAGCTCTTGCCTTCTTGGGCTTTGCTCTCTTTACCTCATTGGGTAAGTTATGAGCTCCTGCCTTCTTTGGCATTGCCCTGTTAACCTCATTGGGTAAGTTATGCGCTCTTGCCTTCTTGGGCTTTGCTATTTTAACCCCATTGGGTGATATATGAGCTCTTGCCTTCTTGGGCTTTGCTCTCTTTACCTCATTGGGTAAGTTATGAGATCCTGCCTTCTTTGGCATTGCCCTGTTAACCTCATTGGGTAAGTTATGAGCTCTGGCCTTCTTTGGCACTGCTCTTTTAACCTCATTGGGTAAGTTATGAGCTCCTGCCTTCTTGGGCTTTGCTCTTTTAACCCCATTGGGTAAGTTATGATCTCTTGCCTTCTTTGGCATTGCTCTTTTAACCTCTTTGGGTAAGTTATGATCCGAGTCATCTGTTTCCAAATCAGAGTTATTTTACTCAAAATTGACTTAGGTCTTGAGTTGAAGTCCTCTGACTTGAATCCGAGGTATACGACTTAAATCCGCGTTATCTCATTCCAAATCCGAGTTACTTTACTCAAACTTGACTTACTTCCCAAATCTGGGTTATCTGACTCAAACCCGAGTTAACTCATCCAAATCCGAGTTACTTTACTCAATTTTGACTTGCATCTCAAATCTGAATCATCTGACTCAAATCCGAGTTAACTCATCCTAAATCCGAGTTACTTTACTCAATCTTGACTTGCATCCCGAATCTGAGTCATCTGACTCAAATCCGAGTTAACTCATCCCAAATCCGAGTTACTTTACTCAATTTTGACTTGCATCCCGAATCTGAGTCATCTGACTCAAATCTGAGTTAACTCATCCTAAATCCGAGTTACTTTACTCAATTTTGACTTGCATCCCGAATTTGAGTCATCTGACTCAAATCCGAGTTAACTCATCCCAAATCCGAGTTACTTTACTCAATCTTGACTTACTTCCCAAATTTGAGTTATCTGACTCAAATCCGAGTTAAATCATCCTAAATCCGAGTTATTCGCTTGCCATGATATAGCTTGATTTGGCGTGATGACGATATTTTGCCTTTGATATGGATCCGAGATATGGATCCGAGATTAAGCTTTGGGATATGATAATAGGGCTAACCGCTGAGAGATCTGATTCGAGATGTAGATATGAGATATAGATTCGAGATATGATAAGATGGTCACTTAGTCGTCCGAGATATGGGATAACCTGGCGAGATGGTGAGATATCAATCCGAGTCATAACATAACCTGGCAATCTTGGGAACTGTATACAGCTTCGACATGAATCAGAGATATGGTTAGTACGCCGAGTCTGAATACCAATCCGAATTATAGTAACCCCTGTCAAGCTGAATCAAATGTTAGTCCGGATTAGAGACAATCTACTGAGCTGAGTTAAAGGTTAATTTGAAGCATAAACAAATTGACTCAAACTATATCCGAATCATCGATAAGCTGGCCGGTAAGCTGAGTTAGAGGACAATCCAAAGCATACATAAACTGACTCAAATTCTATCCGACTCATAAGCAAGCTGACTCAAATTCTACCTGGATCATAAATAAGCTGACTCAACTTCTGTCCGAGTTATAAATAAGCTGGCTGGGGAGCCGAGTTAAAAGACAATCCAAAACATAAGATAACTGACTCAAACTCTATCTGAATCACAAATAAGCTGACTCATCTTATGGCCGAGTTATAAACAAGCTGGCTGGAGTATAGATCTAAATCAACATAGTGCTCTCTTAATCTAAAGATGACTCTATGGATAAGTTGACTAGTCCCCGGGTTACGTTATTTTCTCCCCGGGGTGATGGATTGAGTGAAGGTGGCCGAGTTACCTAGCACTTACAGTATATTTGAAGAAGTGTTTGGGTGAGTTTTGCTAGGTCATACCTGCCCTGCTGAGTTACTTGGTACTTACAGTAAGCTTGGAGTAGTCCTTGAGTCCTTCTTGCTGAGTCTTACCTGCTTTGATGAGTTAGACTTGGGATCCTCTGCGCTTACCTTTTTGTTCTCTGTTGGCTTGGTGAAGCTAAATGAGCCCTATGAGGAAGAAAGTTGATGAAGGTGTTTCCGTCCGGATGGGAACCCAACCAACGCCACAGGGAGGCCCCACGGTGGGCGCCAAATGTCGTGGTGGTATCACGGCATATGCCATGGGTAGGCTACAGTTGGGGCCGATGGACGTGGAGGAATCCGGGGAGGGATGATGCAGTGAAGACCGCACTCATACGAACAAAGAGAAATACAATGTATATTGGATTGAAGCTCTCAAGTGGAGATAACAGCTCATTCTATACATCTAATCCCTTATAATCTTGCCATACTTGTGGCTACAATAATGCTCCTTGAGCTGTATCTCCTATGCTTCTATCTAAATCTCTCTGTGAGAGTAGAGGAAGAGGAAGAAGAAGAGCTCCTAGTGAGCAGAGAGGGGAGGAGCCCTTCGGGGGCCTCCCTGAGAACGATCCTCCTGGTGCTCCTTATAAGGGGGAGCCCAGGGGACAAAGCTTGTTCCCCACTCTTGGCATCTGTGTAGCATATTCCTAGCATCTTCTTAGATACTCAGCATATGCCTTGGCATCTTTGGAGATGCCAAGGTATATTCCTTAGCATATTCTTGGATGCCATTGGCATATTCCTTATCGCATGTGCCAGTCTGAGCCATGGGCGTCCCAAGACTGACATGATGTTTGTTGAGGTTGTCTTGGCTCGTTGGTGAGTTGTTGTGGAAGTTGTGGACACATCTGGAGATGAATAATATGACGTCTAGGCCATTTTACCTCGGCCCAAATGCCTTGGGTTAAGTGGAAATTAGGACCTGGGTCAGTTGATTCGGCCTGGTCCCGTAATGGCCCATCCGACTTATTGTTAAGGGCCCAGCCGAATCCTCCAGTAGAAAGGGCCCAGCCGAACTCCTCCTTATTCGGCCTGGGTCTGTTGTTTCCCAGATGGGTTGTATCAAGGCGTGGCCCAGCCGGGTCCTGTAGATGGGTCGGCGAAGTATATTCCCGCGGTGGGCCTGGTTATACCTCGTCTGGCCCACCCGGGCTGCTTCCTGGCGAGGTGAGTCAAAGGCCTCAACCCGTGGTGGGCCGAACCTTGCTCACTTCGGCCCACCCGGGGGAACGTCCGACGCGGTGTAGCGGGATGCCGCTTGGCGGGAGCAGGCGGAGGGAGTCCCGGCGGGGGGCGAGCGGTGGCTTGGCGATGCTGGCGGGATCGGTGGCGTCTGGAGGAGCAACTCGATGCAGGAGGCCCGTGGTGGGCCGACTTAGGCTTAGGTCGGCCCACCCGGGGTTATTCCCCTTGATTCGGCCATGAAGGGTATGGAGTGGACCGAGTTTTCCCTGATTCGGCCCAAGTGCAGTTGTCTTCTCCTTTTCTTTATTCTATTAATATTTCCCGTCTCTTAATCTGTTAATTTAGCACTTTATCGAATAACTTGAGGCACCAACTCTGGGGTACCTGGGGGTACACCCCCGACACAAGTTGTCCAATGCCATGGACTTGGCTAAGTACTTAGATTTTCCAACTGCAGAGGTTGTGCACTTTCCCCACCAGACTTGGTTTCCCAAGACAGGACCTTTCAGAAGCCTTTCCTTAGTCAAATGGACGCGCTCCAACCTATCATTCCCACTACCACCAACTGTCCAAGTGACTAAGTTCTAGAAACCTATATGATCATGGCAGAGCCCATATTGCCAAGTGGTTGCACTGTAAGATTTCTCAACACTTGGCCTCCAAATCCCTTTGTGCCTGGGTGGCATACCACAAGTGAGATACATAAGCCAAATCCATGGCCTTGTGTAACCACTCAACATAAACCAATCTTTCCATTCCACCCAGGGGGTTTATTGACTTAGTGGTTTTATTAAGAAAACATAAGTCTCATGACTTAGAAATATAGTCATTATAGCATGAATAGATTATACCAACCCTTGTTTGCTAGTAGCTAGGCTAAGCATGGCATGGTAACTTAACTTAGGAAAATTCCTAGCAATTCTACCATTCTAACTACATAGGATTTCCCAATCTTTTATTTGGCAAGAGTAGCATGCAAGACTTAGCAAAATATCTAATGCTAGTACAAAATATAGGAATGAAATGTTCATGAAATATCACTTGCCTTGGTAATGGGGAGAGTAGCACTCTTCACAATCACAGTCACTAGCAAAATCTACACAAAAATTATAGCATACAATTACACATAATTATATACAATCAAAAATATGAATGCATGCATGCAAGAATTACTAAGTGATGAATTTGAAAATCTCTACCAAGCAAGTGCATGAAACAGAAACATAACCAAGACAAAAAGTTTGCCAACTAAACTTATTTGGCACTAATATAATTTACCAAAATAAATCTATACTCAAAATATCCTTAAACATGTTTCTGTATAAAACGCCATTTTAACAGTTACTATTTGTTAAACACATTGGATATTCAGAAAGGTATTGACTCACTGAATCCAACGGTATAAATTTTGCAAAAATCCAACGTGTGGATCAAAAGTTATAGCTAGTTGAAATTTGGATCAAATTCTGATTTGAAATCTGTTTTTAGATCTAACCCTAGACACGCGTCGCGTTGTTACTGGCGCGTACCGGTTCGCACCGGATCGAGCTCTGCAGCCGTAGGATCTAATTAAATTGCATGGCTCTGAACGCATACCTCTTCGCTGATAAGTGAATCTATCATATCGCTTGGATCTAGATCCAACGGTGCTCGAGCACGCGACCATATCCTGGCGGCGCGCGGTGTCAGTGAGCGGCGGAGCGCTCAGTCTACGGTGGCGCTAGCATTCCAGGTCATCCGCGAGAGGGAGAAGGGTCATACCAGATTCGCAAGAAGCTGCTGAGGCTCAAGGTGGCGTTGGTTTGCGAAGGGGCGTGCTGAGTCGGCGATGATTCCTCGTCGGAGTTGAGTCTGGCGATAGGTGGTTCTGTTCGAGGTCAAAGACGACGTTGTAGATCGCTAGGAGGCAAACGGGGGGTGTGGTCAGATGCAGAAGATCACGGAGAACACGTGTGTGTGTGAAAGACAAGGCTTGGGGCGGTTTGGACTTACCACTGGAGGTCGTCGGAGTTTAAGCCAAAGACGAGGCGGCCAGTCGTCGACGTTGATGGAGCTACGGGTCATGCGAAGGTAAGTGGGGTGTGCCAGTAGATGCGTCGAGACTCACTGAACAAGATAGCATGAATGAGAGGTAGAGGGGAACACAAGGCTCACCGGAATTTGTCGGTGCGGTCGTCGGAGCAGCGGCGGAGTCGCGGCGGTCGTGGATGACTGGTGGCGTGAAGGCAAAATTGACTGGGGGAAATTGGTCGCGAGGAAGGGGGATCTTATAGCCTGAGGCTCGATAGGTATCGCTCGCTGAATCAATGTCAATTAAGCTCGCGAGATCAATACCAGCGGCGATGGCGGAGGTCGTGCGGAATCGGGGAAGACGATCTTGGCGTGAGAAGGCCCGCCGTTAGTGAAGTGCGCGAGGTGGAGGTGGGCTGTCGGCTGAGTGCGTCTTTCAGCGTGAGAGAAAAAGAAAACCCCCGGGTGGGCTAACTGGGCCTATTCAGAAACTGGGCTGGAATCCTGGCGCACGACCTTTTCCTTTTGTTTATTCCTTTTCCTTTTCTATTTCGATTTTCTGAATAGATTTTCAAATGAAATCAAGTTCAATTTGAATTCAAATTTTTCTGGGATTTTTGCAGTGGGCAGTAGTCTCAAATATAGTCATAAAATCATAGGGGTCGCTTTGCAAAGGCTTGGTTAAGCTTGGAGAACAAAATAACAGAGACTAGGCACTTGGTTTGGAAATGTTTGAAATAGGGAATTTGGAATTATTTCAAATTTGAAAACTTTGGTCTAAATTCTACACACAAACTTTTCAACAATGAAGGCAAGCAACCAAGTTCCTAAACTTCCAAACTTTCAAATGGTGTTGGTCATTTGAATTAAATCTGTCCACATAAAATCATAACATCAAATGCTTCTGTTTTTCTGAAGGGAGTTTGAAATTTTGATCTCAAATCTATATGCATGGATGAATGATATGCAGGCTTTGAAATCATGATTTTAGGGATGTTACAAAGATGGTTTTCGAGAGTAGGGACACCACTGCGGCCAGTTTCAGGGAGATGCCGACGGAGCCCAGTCCTCCGGCATCTCCGAGAAACTGGTCATAGAGGCACTCCCTAATATGTGAAATTAGTTAGCTCCGAGGCGTATTGATCTACTTAGTGAAGTTACAAGCTGCAAGATGGTTTTCGAGAGCGAGGACACCATCGCAGCCGGTTCGAGGAGATCTTGAGCGGGCAGTCCTCCGGCATCTCCGAGAAATCGGTCATAGAGGCACTCCCTAATATGTGAAATTAGTTAGCTCGAGGCGTATTGATGTAGTTAGTGAAGTTACAAGCTGCAAGACATTTATTAATATTAAAACGAGACTACAAAACCGGGACTAAAGGCCACAAACCATGAAGATATCCTTGGTCAAGCCACAAACCGCGAAAGACATGAACTAGAGTTACATAATATGAGCATGAACTTCTTGGCATATGTAATTCCTTATGACCGCTTCAGACGTAACCATGGAGCATCTTCTTTACTTAACGGAATGCTTGGGTTTTCCTTTGTGAAGGCGGAATTTCATCAAACTTATTATAATCTTCCGACATGTCATCTTGTCCTCGATTCCCACGATGTTTCTTTTCCTGAAAGAACTATGTGACGCTTTGGCTCATCATATGATGTATTCGTTTGCATAATTTTTTTTTTGATCCGGAGGACATGTCCTTCACATAGAAAACGAGACACATCATTGGCTAGGACGAATGGTTCATCTCTATAACCAAGATTGTTGAGATCCACTGTTGTCATTCCGTATAACTGGTCTATCTTTACCCCTTCCTCATTCAGTTGACCCATTTGCAATGAAACAAAGGGACCTTAAAAGAGACTCCATAGTCTAGTTCCCATATCTCCTCTATGTAACCATAATATGTGTACTTTTGTCCATTCTCGCCTATTGCATCAAAGCGGACACCACTATTTTGGTTGGTGCTCTTTTATCTTGGGCGATCGTGTAGAATGTATTCCCATTTATTTACCCTTGGAAATTCAATACAGAGAAGATGGTGATGTGGCCAACAAGTATAGATGATCTCCAACGGTGGTGTCATTCAAGAGATGTGTCCACATCCAACCGAAATACTTCATGTGTTCATCGTAATCCATGATTCGAGCTTCCCGGGTTTTGGAGCGTACAATATTCTTGTGTTCCTCGATATACAGAGAGCCAAGGTGGAATTATGTAGAAGCTGTAGTGTGCTTTAGTGAAAGAATCCCGTCCCTACATATCATTGCTTTCTTTCCCAAGGTGCCTTTTCCACTTAGTCTTCCCTCATGCCGCGAGTCGAACACCAATCGGCTTAAGGTCGAATAAAGTCAACACAAAACTCAATGACCTCCTCTGTTCCATATCCTTGGAGATGCTTCCTTCAGTCTAGCACGGTTATGAACATATTTCTTTAAGACTCCCATGAACCTCTCAAAGGGGAACATATTGTGCAGAAATACCGGACCGAGAATGGCAATCTCTTCCACTAGATGAACCAGGAGATGCGTCATAATATTTAAGAAGGATGGTGGGAACACCAATTCAAAACTAACAAGACATTATACCACATCCTTCTGTAACCTTGGCAGAATATCTGGATTGATTACCTTCTGAGATATTGCATTGAGGAATGCACACAACTTCACAATGGGTACTCGAACATTTTCCGGTAGAAGCCCCCTCAATGCAATCGGAAGCAACTGCGTCATAATCACGTGAAAGTCATGAGACTTCAGGTTTTGAAACTTTTTCTCTGCCATATTTATTATCCCCTTTATATTAGATGAGAAGCCCGAAGGCACCTTGATACTGTAAAGGACTTCAAAAAAGATTTCCTTCTCTGCTTTGGTAAGAGCATAGCTGGCACGACTTAAGTGACGCTCTTTATCCGTCTTGTTATCTGTATGCATGTTCTTTGGGTCTTTCATAATTTGTTGGTCCTCCCGTGCTTCAGGTGTATCTTTTGTCTTCCCATACACGCCTAGGAATCCTAGCAGGTTCACGCAGAGATTCTTCGTCACGTGCATCACGTCGATTGAAGAGCGGACATGCAGACTTTCCAATATGGCAGCTCCCAAAATATAGATTTCTTCTTCCACATGGGTGTGTGTGTCATGTAGCGTCGTTCGAACTGATTGACGCGGTACCCTTTCCAAAGATTACTTCTATGTCCTTGACCATACCAAATACATCATCACCGGCGAGGAGTTCAGCTTCTTCCGGTGATATGCCTCACCTTTGAAATGCTTGCCTTTCTTTCTTACGGGATGATTGGTCGGAAGAAATCGTCGATTCGCCAGTACACAACCTTCTTGCATTTATGCAAATATGTACCTTCGGTCTTATCTAAACAGTGGGTGCATGCCTTATATCCTTTGTTTATACGTCACGAAGGTTACTAAGATCGTGCCAATCATTGATGGTTACGAATAACAACCCTCGTAGATTAAATGGCTCTGTTTGTTCTCATCCCACGACGCGTACACCTAGTTTGCCCCACAACCGTAAGAGTTCTTCAACTAATGGCCTAAGGTACACATCAATGTCGTTGCCGGTTGCTTGGGCCTTGGATGAGAACCGGCATCATAATGAACTTACGCTTCATGCACAACCAAGGAGGCAGGTTGTAGATACATAGAGTCACGGGCCAGTCTGTATCGCAGCTCTGCTCCCAAAAGGATTCATGCCATCCGTACTTAGACCAAACCATAAGTTCCTTGCGTCACACCGCAAAGTCCGGGAAGTCTCTCTCGATTTTTCTCCTTTGTGACCCATCGCAGGTGTCTCAACTTCCCGTCTTTCTTACGGTCTTCTTTGTGCCATCACAACAACTGGCATGCTCTTTGTTTTGAACATGCGTTTCAACCTTGGTATTATAGGATCATACCACATAACCTTAGCAGAACCCTCTTGAGGGCTCTCCTCAACATCACCGTGGTCATCTCGTCGATCTTATACAACGCATTGCATACCGGGCATTTATCTAAATTCTCATACTCCTTACATGGTAGAGGATGCGATCATTAATGCATGCATGTATCTTTTGCACATCTAATCCCGGAGGATAGAGAGTCTTCTTTGCTTCAGAGGTACTCTTGGGAAGTTCGTTATGTTTTGTAAACTTGACTTCATTATTTTCAGATCTTTTCAAATGAGGAGTCGGTTAGACCACACTCGCCTTCCATCGCAACAATTCCGATTGTGGTACCGAGCTTTGTCGCCATCTTCACAATTTGGGTACAACAATTTCTTGTGATCTTCTAACATGCCCTCTAACTTCAACTTCTCATTTTCATTTCACGATCGCTTGCATCGAAATGACCCTACCAAGTTCATTAGTGGCTCATCCGATGCCCGTTCTTCAACTCTTTCCTCTCCATTGTCTTCCATTGTAGTATCAACAGATTCAGAAACATATGATGATAGTTGTTATCATCATCTTCTTCTTCACCATCTTCCATCATAACCCCTCTTTCCCGTGCTTGGTCCAGCAATTATAGTTGGGCATGAAACCTTTCATAATCGGTGGCCACGAATGATTTTCGAGGAAGAGTACTCCTTGTTGTTCGACATTGAACACATGGACAACGATAAATCCATTCTCTTTGTTTGTCAGAGCCACATCGATAAATTTATCCACGCCTTTGATATACCGGCTACCCACGGTCACCGTACATCCATTCCCGACCGTTCATCTGCATCATATAAGTAAGTTTATCAAAAAACAGGACATCATAAATAGTGAAATAACCAATTCACACCGACACATGAATTGTATCAATGTCCTAGAAAAGATAAGATTGCTAACCTCGATCGAGGGAAATAAAGAGGAGAAAGCTCAAGTGCGTCTCGGACACCTTCTATATTTTTGTTCTATGAGAAATTCAATGGGATTATTCACTCAAACACTTCAACAAACACCTTCAATGCATGCATGAGAAAAAACTAGCACACCCCCTCACACCTTCCACCATTCGAAAAAGCAGTGGAGGCAGAGGGGGCGATGCATTTATAGAGAGGCGGGGTCTTTAGTCGGTTGGAGCCAAGCGGGACTAAAATGCATGCCACGCCACGCGTGGTGGCCAAACCTTTAGTCGGTTGGTGGCTCCAACCGGACGCATGCCCCTTACTAACCCGGGACGCATGCCCCTGTGCCGCTCAATCAGGCGCGTGCCAGCATTAGTCCCGGTTGGTGGCGCAACCGGGACTAATGCTCCGAGGGGTCGCGAACGGATAGCCCTTTTTCCTCTAGTGCAAGTAAACCATATATATGGACCACCATATTTTAGTTAATTCAAAACCACCAACTTATGTGGTGTAACAAAAATATTTTGTTGCCTAAGTAAGTGCTTGAACTTTGTTGTTTGAGTGAAAAGATGTTTGTGAATGCTTGCACATTGCTTGAGTGAATTGTGATGTGTGTGATTAGAATTGATTCCTTAGAAATATCTTGCCTATTCTAATCCTCATCCAACCCAAACAGATGACTACTCCAAGAGACTCCAAGGTTGATGACACCAACACCAACCAAGAGGACAGCATGAAAGAGCTCATAGCAACCCAGAACCAGTTGAACCAAGTGACAGCTCAATTCATAGCCAACACTAGTGGAGAAGATCCAACCCTGCAAGGATTTTTGGAAACTCAAGGCCAATTGATGCTTAAGGTGACTGATCAAATGATCAATATGGAAGAAAGCTATTCCAAAAGAGTTAGTGACAACAAGGATGACAGAAATGTTATTGTAGATGGAGCCCCAGCTTGCATTATTTGTGGAGACAAGGATCATACTTCCAAGGAGCATGGAGATCAATGCCCCAACTGTGAAGAGAAACATCCTGTTGGACAATGTCCCACCTCTCAAGCTACTTGCTACCTATGTGAAGGAAACAACCATGTTCCTATCCAATGCCCCATCTATACCATTGTTGAACAAAGGAAACAAGGTGGAGTACAAAAAATGATTGCAAACCATCAAGAAGGATCCAAGTCTACCAAGAAGGTTGATGACAAAGGAAAAGGTCCACTTATACCTCCAAGCAAAACAACCCAATTCAAGGGATCAAATAAGAGGAATGTGAATTTTCTAAAGAGCAATAAAAGGTCCAAGAAACATGTAGACATTCCTACCTACCAGATAACATATGAACAACATGAACTGGATGCACTCCTAGCTTTGGAGAAACCCAAAAAGCAAAAGAAGGACAAAAGCCATGTGCAATGTCATAAATGTAAAGAAATGGGACACTATTCCAGTGAATGCCCAGAGAATTAGAAGAATAAGGAAATTAGCCAAGTGGTGTGCAACAACTGCAAAGAGCTAGGACACTATGTAGCAACCTGTCCACAAGAGCCACGTAAAGAACTCAAAGACATCAATTGTTTCAATTGCAAGAACCCAGGACATTATGCAAGCAACTGTCCAGAAAAGATGAAGAACAAGTTGAACAAGCCTATGGAGAAACTCAACCTTGGCCCATGACTCAAGTGTGGAAACAAAGTACACAATGCAGATGTTTTCCCAGAGAAGTTCCCCAAGATCTCAAGCAAGCCAACTTGTAATTTTTTGTTTGAAAATTTTTAAGGGTGGTACTACCCTAGTTGTTTTGAGACTACTTGTGACCCTAGCCTCCCCAAATCTCGGGACGAGATTTATTTTAAGGGTGGTAGCCTGTCACATCCTAAGATTTTCCAAATCTTGTAATGTGAAAAACAAATGAATAAAATAAAACTTTGTTAAATTTCAGGGTGAGAAGAAACTTTTTGAATCCAATTGGAAACCTTCAAACCTATTTGGATCAAATAAATCCTAAAGGAATTTAAAAAGATAAAACATTTAATAAAGGAAAATAAAAATATTTGGAATTACTATTTTGGATCCTTTAATAAAAGATTTGGTTTTCAAAAGAAAAGAAAGAAATTCAAATAAGGATTATTTTAATAGCCAAGTTTAAAACCTTGGCCAAGCCTTAGAAATAAAAAATTTCTATTTGATAAAAATAGTAAAGGTTTGTTTAAAATAAATTAATAAGGATTTAATATCCAAGTTTTATAAATAAAGGTTTTATTATTTTAATTAACCATCAAAACTTATTTATTTAATTCAAATAAGTTTTCCAAATATTTTATATTCTCAAATAAAACCTACTGATTTGGTTTTGTTATTGTTTTAGTTTTCAAAATGGAGTTTGAATAAATCAAATCTATTTGATTTAATAACAATGGTCTATTTATTTAATTAATAATGGACCCTAAAATAAAAATATTATTTTGATCTTTGAACCTTGGATTATGTTGTTAAACAGAACCAAATTCAATTGCATTGTTTGGTGAATGTTTGAATTGTTTTGAATGGTTGATTTGTTGTTTGAATTTCAAGACAGAAAACAGAACTGGAAAAAGAAAAACATTCAGGAAGAAAAAAATAGAAACAGGCGGCCCGACCCACTAAGCCCAAGATCAGCCCACTCCCACTCTCCCCAAATAAACGTTTTCCACCTATTAACTGACCCGCAGAGACACCGATTGGTGGACCCTCCTTCCCTCTCTTTTCCTCGCTGACACCCGGACCCCACACAGCCAGCTCGTTCTCTTCTTCCTCGCGGAGACGACGCCGGCCGTTTCCTGCCGTTGATGTCGCGCTTAAATTCGCCTTAACGCCTTCGCCATTACTCGCTGCGACCACGCACGTTAAAGCGCCCACTCCTCCTCTCCATTTCCCCTCACGCGCCTCCCTCTCTCTGCCCCTAGGCTGTCTCAATTCGAGCTCGCAACTTCACCACTCCGACCACCGTCTCCGACCAATTTCGGCTGAGCCTCGCCACCACTTACCACCCCAAGCACACGGGAACATTCCCCACTCCTAGACGCTTCTCCCTGTACCTTTCATTCAACCGCGGGCGCCCCAAAAAGCCGTCTTCGACAAAGCTCTGAGCGCCGCCGCGTCTGCAACTTCTCCGGCGAAATCCCCTGGTAAACACAGACTGCCCCACGTTGTCTCGTTCACGCTCCCACACTCGCCTCACTCTCCTGCACCTAACCATGCCCTCTGTTTGACTTCTCGTGATCGACAGCATCGCCTCCGACCACAACCAGAGCCGCCTGACGTAGTCCTTGACTCCGGTGAGGAATTCCGACGGACCTTGAGTGCCCCTTGCCAAGCCGACCGTACCTTGAGCATCATCACGTCCCTGCGATCTCGGTAAGCATGTTTCCATCCTCCCTTGCTTCCTGTAGCCGCCGTAGCGCCACCGCCTGACCGTGCGCCGCCGCTAGCCACCGCCGGCGCCGCTCGCGTTTGGTCAAGCAAACCAGCACCGTTAGATTTCCATCTGGCGGCCACGATAGATTCATTTAACGAAAGGGTATGGACTAGTATGAGCCACGCGATCTTTTTAGATCCAATGGCTGCAGTTGCGCGATCCGTGCGAACCGGTACCGGCCAGTCATATCACGCCGCGTGTCACCAGTTTGTTTAAAACAGAAATTTGAAAACAGAATTGTTTGCAGATTTGAAAACCCTATAACTTTTGATCCACACGTCCAAAAATTTCAAACTTTATATCGTTGGAATCAGTGGAACAAGCCCTAGTCAACCATGCTATTTGTTTAGTAAATAGTATCTGTTAGATTGTTTGTTTTTGCAGAATCATTTGTATGCTTGTTTAGATTAGAAAAATTGTTCAAAATTTTTTTTGAGGTTGAAACCTTTGGAAATTGGTTTGTTGTGAACTTACTGACCCTAGGAACTAACCCATGGTTTTAAAAATGAATTTGGTGAAGTTTGGGTTGGATTAATTAATTTAGCCCATTTCTAGCCAAATAAAAATAAATGGTTTTGTGATGAAAAGGTTTTTGGGGTAAAAACTTTGGAAAAATGATTTGTACCAAACCTACTGACCCTAAACACCAAGTTTTGAGAAACAACAACTTATTTGTTGAACAACTTAAAGTTGTTTCTTTGATAAAAATATTTTCCACCACATAAAATAATGATTGGATTTAAAAATGGTTTATGAATAAAACCCTTTTTCAAATGACTTTGCCACTTTGGGAAAATGACCACTTTGGACCTTACAAAGTTTAGAAACCTAGTGGAAACCATCTTTGCAAAATAAAACTACCCCTTGCATGCTTCCATGCATAACTTAGATCCCATTGTTTATGTGTGTGAAATGTTTGATTGATTATTGGTTTGGAATGCTAGTTGATATTGTGTTTTCTTGATTGATTGTAGTGAAGTTAGAAAAGTGTGAGACTAGCAAGATCAAGGAGTGAACCAACATTCCCTACCAAAAGAAAGGCAAGTGACACTATCATCTAAAGTCCTACTATTTTCATTATACTTAGTGGATTTTGAAACATGCATGAAAAGAATTTCTATACTTATGCTATGCTAAATCCAAATAGGATTCCCTATACATACCCTAGTGAAAACAATGTAGTTGTTACATGCTTAGCCATGCTATATTTTGAAAAGAGATACATGTTGAGATTTTATGAAGTTGAGAAAAGGGACTTGTGTTTTTATATAATAAAACAAGGACTCAATGAACCACCTGGGTGGACAAGGACTTTGAGTTTTGGAGAAGGTGGCAACAAAAGGAACCATGTCTATGGAAATCTCTTTGTGTTGTGCTCCAAAGGAAACCACCCAGGAAACTTAGAGATTGAACATGTTTCTCCAATTGTGGCTTTCGTGTGCAACCACATGCTATTTATGGCTCTGGCTTAGTCAACTACATTGGGAAGACCCATGCATTGTCTTCAAGTTACTGGACATGGGGACCTGGAATCCTACATGGGTACTGAAGACAAGCTAGCAATGGTGTATGGGAGGACCCTCTGGAAAGACTTCGTCACATTCTCAATATGCCGGTACTCCATCTTGGTGAGCACCAATCCAGTGGCCACTGGTGGCAACAAGATGGGATTGTGACATGTGGGTAAAGTGTACTACTTCTGCAGAAGATAATAAAATCTAAGTGCTTAGCCGTGTCCCCGGTTATGGACAATATTGAGCAACTAAAGTTTGAAGCTATGGGAAATCTCGACATTCCAATTTCTAAAAGAAAACTTTCTAAGTGACAACAAAAGACTTGAATACTTGGGGATACCAAGGAGTTCAAGGGTTTTTGATAAAGAGGTTTGACAAAAGATCAAAACCATTTTGAAAAGATAGGATAAATTATTGCTTTCTGCAAATGAGCCTAAAACCCTACTTATCCAAATATGCATGTAATAATAGGATCCACTTATATTCTACTTAGTAGTGAAAATTGCCAATACAATTCAAATGTATTGACCCTTGTGGCTGTAACTTGTAATGTTGCAGGTTTGATTGATTTTAGTGAAGAATGATTGATTAGGATTACAAAGTCTACAACCAACATCTGCCTGTGGCACTTTGAAGATGAAGGACCCCATACTTATAGTTATTCCGCTGCAATGTAATGTAATAGCCAAATGATCTATGTATGATGTAATAAAATTATGTTATTCCTGGTTATAAAGTTATAATATGACCTTTGTTTCTTGATATTACATCTTAACTGTGGATGCTAGCTATTGATCCAGGGACTAGCATTGTAAACACAGGGGACTCTACCTTATTTAAAGGTTGGGACCCTTTACATTGTTCTTGTCAGATAGAATTGCATCGATTGGCGTGATAAAAGGTGTAAAGATAGAATTGCATCGGTTTTTGTGTTTTGGTGCTTTTCAGGCATGTTTCTATCTTAATAAAAACATGCCCGTAATTGTACTCTCGTGTTTGGTTTTTCCTCTATCTTAATGAATAAGTAGAGCTCCTACCGGTTACCCCTAGAAAAAATAGTAGCATCATCTCCCTCTGTTATTTTAGTTTGCCCAAACATATTATATTATGTAACAAAGGATATAATAGGCAAACAACTTGGTGATGAAATAAATGATGGCAATTTTTTGGTGAGGAGACATTGATGAAATTGATGACATTGGTTCGCGTCGTGTAGGATGTGTATACCAATAAAATGGAAGGTATGGGTTTCGATGATCCTCGCTCTTTTATTCTTGTTATGCTGGCAAAACAAAGTATGAGATTGATTTTAAGACCGAGTCTTTATGTTCCCTTCTTATTAAGAAATAGTATAACTTGCCTAACTAGGAGCCCTCCCAACGAACTAAGGTTGCAAAGGTTGGATACTACTTGTGAATGATCTAGATCCTCTTGACGCGCTGAAGCATTCACTTGGGCCTTGTTCACCTCGAAACTCTCTGCTACTCGTCCAACGTGACTGGGATGCTACTCCGCAGATCGATCTCGTCTTCTCCTCATGGATTGGGCTAACACTCCATGGGCCGCGCGACCTCGAGGGTGGATTTTGTTCTGCGGGCCTGCTCTAGGCATTGCGCTATAGGCAAGGCGATCGAGTTGTGCGTTGAATCAATGCCGGCGGAGAATATGTAGAGATGGAGTTTAGTATGGTCCTCTTAATTTACACCAGTTTCTATATAAGGTCTATATTGTTGAATTTCCCATTGCGGTTCAATCCTTGTTTTCCATGGTTTTTTGCTTAGTGATAGTTCATACAATGCGTGTGGAGATGGCTCGGCTCCTGGCGGCGTCCCAGACCTGCTCTCGGCTCCTTCTATGCACTATCGTCATCACATGGAGCCCTTCCGCCTGTCGTGCCTACCTTCTGGGTAATATCTCTCAGACTCTCACGGTCTCACCCCATGTCCTCCTTGCTGTTGTTACCTTCTCTTTTCTTCTCTCCCTAGCGCCGCATCTTGATGAGCTCAGATCACTATAGAGCTTCGTTGGAAAACCCCAAGAGGAAGGTGTGACGAGCACAACAGTAAGTTTTCCCTCAGTTATGAAACCAAGGTTATCGAACCAGTAGGAGGAAGGAAACAACTTCCAAAGTGTTGCCAGCAACTTGGAATCCTGCACAACACAAACTCAAGACTTTTCCCCAACTTATAGTGAGGTTGTTAATCTCACTGGTTTGCTGAAAACAAAGGATTAAACGTATAGTATGGAAGGTAATGGTTGCTTGTAGAGAGTAAACGGTAACAGTAGATGATGTATCAATGGTAAAGATTGGACCGGGGTCCACAGTTCACTAGAGGTGTTCTCCTTAAGAAAGATAACATAACATGCTGGGTAAACAAATTACAGTGGGGCAATTGACAAGAACTAGCAAGCCATAACAATGAAAATACTAGATATTTATGATACTATGAGATTTGATTGGGAATTATAATAATATACATAGACCGCCATCCAACTGCATCTATGATTAGTAATCCAACTTCAGGTTATCATCCAAACCCCCTCCAGTATTAAGTTGCAAACAACGGATAACTGCATTAAGCAATATGTGTAAAGTAAACAATACAATTGTTCCATTAACAAAAGATTGTGGTTTTCTCCCTAGTGGCAACAGCACATCTACAACCTTAGAGATTTATGTCACTTCCCCAGATTCAATAGAGGCATGAACCCACTATCGATAATAAATACTCCCTCTTGGAGTCACTAGCATCTACTTGGCCAAGATAGCTGCTAGAAACGGAGAGCATTGATGCGGCTCAGATCACTGTAAAGCTTCGTTGGGAAACCCCAAGAGGAAGTTATAATGAGCACAGCAGTAAGTCTCCCCTCAGTAATAAACCAAGTTTATCGAACCAGTAGGAGGAAGGAAACGACCCCAAGGTGTTGCTAACAACTTGGAACCTGCACAACACAAACTCAAAACTTTGCCCCAACGAACAGTGAGGTTGTCAATCTCACCAGCTTTCTGAAAACAAAGGGTTAAACGTATGGTGTGGAAGGTAATGGTAGCTTGCAGAAAGTAAACAGTAACAGTGGAAGATGTATCAATGGTTAATATTGGACCGCGGTCCACAGTTCACTAGAGGTGTTATCCTTAAGATAAACAACATAACATGCTGGGTAAACAAATTACAGCGGGGCAATTGACAGGACAGAGCAAGGCATAACAATCTAATACTAGCCATTCATGATCCTATGATATTCGATTGGGCATTACAACAATATACATAGACCTCCATCCAACTGCATCTCTGACTAGTAATCGACCTTCAGGTCATCATCCGAACCCCCTCTAGTATTAAGTTGCAAGCAACGGATAACTGCTTTAAGCAATGTGTGTAAAGTAAACAATACAATTGTTCCATGAATAAGAGATTGTTGTTTTCTCCCTAGTAGCAATAGCACATCTACAACCTTAGAGATTTCTGTCACTTCCCCGGATTCAATAGAGGCATGAACCCACTATCGAGCATAAATACTCCCTCTTGGAGTCACTAGCATCTACTTGGCCAAGATAGCTACTAGAAACGGAGAGCATGCAAGATCTCAAACAACATAGACATGATAGAATCAATAAGATAAAACCATAATCAATCTGACATAGTAATCTCAATATCCATCGGATCCCCGCAAACACAACATGCATGATTACTAAGAGATGATCTTGATCATGAACAGAGCTCACAAGATCTAAACATGGTAGCACAAAGGAGTAGAAACAACCATCTAGCTACTGTATGGACCCATAGTCCAAGGTGGAACTATTCACGCGTCATACCGGAGGCTGGCATGGTGATGAACAAGACCTCCGGGGTTATCTCTCCCATCCGGCAGGGTGCCGGGAAGAGCTTCAGATCCCCCGATCTAGGGATGACGGTGGCAGAGGTTACAGACTGTTTCGTGGAGATCTGATAGGGTACTTAGGGTTTTGGCATCGGGTGACTTTATAGGCGAAGGGGCAAGGCAGGAGGGCGGCCAAGGGGCCCACACCCTGCCCAAGCGTGGCCCAGGGTTGGCCCGCGCGTGGGGGGGTGTGGCCACCCCGTGGCTCCCCTGCGGTCTCCCTTTGGTCTCTGTGTTCTCGGTGAAATATTGACTTTGGATTTTATCCCGTCCAATTCCGAGAATATTTATTTTCTGGCTTTTCTGGAACCAAAAACAGCAGAAAACAGACAAATGGCACTATGGCAACTTGTTATAGGTAAGTCCCAGAAAGTGTATAAAAATACCTCAAAGTGTATACAAAGCATAGCAAAGTGGATACTAAACAAGCATGGAACATCAAAAATTATAGATACGTTTACGACGTATCAAGCATCCCCAAGCTTAACTCCTGCTAGTCCTCGAGTAGGTAAGTGATAAAAAGAATAATTTTTGAGGTGACATGCACCATCACAATCAATATCAAACCATTTGCAAGCATTGAAGCTGGGATCAAAGTACTCTAAATATGAGCATGAAAGATGAAGTTCTAACAATAAGACATAGTAATTATGCTGCAACATGAAAGGATACAAACAAAGATTCATGAATAACAATGCATTGAAAGACGTTTGTGTGACACCCCGGTTCTGATACCATCCTGTGACACCCCGGTTCTGATAAGACCGTGGCCTCTATGTGGCATGCCAATCCCTGGATCGGTTCATTGGCCCACAATAGAGTAAGATAGATAACCATAGCAAATAACCGTGTATCATGATCTACAAGATCCAGAGTACCATTATTACAATATAAAAGCTTAGCATAAAGCTAGCTCAAATTGTTCAGGTAGCAACAAAAGAGAGTAAATCCTCCAATCTTCAAATTGCCCAGAAGTGAACAAGTGCCGAGTGGAGTACCGTGGCCTATTACGATCAATCAGAATCGGAATAACCTGCAGCATAAAACGCAACAGCCCCGAAGGGTCAATACATGGAATGTATGGCAAGTAGAGCTAGTAAAGGAGACAATAGTACTAACAACTACATGCATATTTGGCAAGTGGAGCTGTTCCGGCTTGCATTTGCAAATAACTTTGTCCTACTTTCATAAACATTTTTGAATTTTCTTTGAAAAGATCCCAATTAAGTTAACCCAACAATATTAAAACAATTATGAAATTAGAATGAGCGAGAAACATGTCATGGAATCAATATCTAGCAACTCAGATGTCCATAACCGGGGACACGGCTAATCGATTAGATTATACACTCTGCAGAGGCTAGTACACTTTACCCATGTGACCTGGCCAGCCAGCTGTACCATCACTCTCATTTTGGGTGATGATAGGAGAAGACCAAGAAGAGACTGTTAGGAAGTAGCTCCTCAATCCCGACGCCGGTCCAACCTACCAAAATTCTACATCTCTCGTCTGGGTTCGAGTTACCACAACCTACTAAGTCCAACCAACCGCCCATTTCATTATTGGCACATGGTTGTACACGTAAGCTACACAATAAAGAAGCCAATCATTCTCTCTTGATACCTGGGTGCCTTTCCGCAATGAAACCACCAAAAATTATCAATACCATCACACCCAGGGGGTTCATTGATTAAGTTGTTTTAGTTTTCACAAACCAATACTTTGAGAAAACAAGTATCAATAATGTAACCCAGCCCTCGTTCAACATAGCATGGCTAAGCACATCTACAACGGTGGTTCATCTACAAGGAAAGCCCTACCACATAATAGGACATAGCATAGCGATAGTATCATCCTACACATGCATCTACAAAATACACGACAATGCATTGAAAATAGTAGGACGATATCATGAACAAAGTAGCATCTACTTGCCTTGGTTGAAGCGGTCGGAGGAACAATCCAAACACGAGCAAGGGTTGCACTCCACACAATCTACACGACACAATTGCATTCATAAACAAACAATTCACAAACACATGCAACAAAGATGATGCATGAATGCAAGAACGGCAAGTGAATTTGTGCTACAGCTGCACCACATAATACTAATACATATTACTACCGAATACATGCATGGAAAATAGATTTGGCGCAAGGGAAACTATTAACCAAAAGTAGTGATCACTACAAGAGCTATAACTTAAATAATTCACTACCGGTAGTAAACAGGTTGTAAAATCCTGGAAAAATTCTACCGCATAGGCATCGCTGATAAGAAACAGTACCAATTGGAATTACTCAAAAAGGAGTTATAAAACATCCCGAGTAATTAAAACACTGCAGAAAGCCATTAGACAAATACTGCAGAAGTTTTTACTGTAAGCCTATCTTTTTATTTCACGATGAGATTCCCCTCGTTCATACGAATTCAGGGACATATCATACGCGATTTTTGGAGCTACGAATCTTTTTCTATGAATTTATTACTCCGAAAAGGCCATTAACTCATTTGATTAAACTGTACTAAACCTGACGGTAAAAGTCTGAACCAAAGGTACAGCGAGATTCTACACGCCTCACTGAACTCGTGCATATTTTATTTGCAATTTTTGGCAAAGCGGTTTAATTTCTACGCAATTTACAAGATTATACCGAAATCTGCCAACTAAATAGGATTAACGAAATTGACCCAGTCAACTGCGTATGCATTTGACTGGGCGTCTGACTAGTCAACGCCTGGGATGCTGACCAGTCAACGAACGATCTAAGCCGCTGATCTGAGATCTGACGGTGGCTGTTGTCTTACCGGAATCGGACTGCGAAACGAACTCCGGCGAGCTCCGGACGGCGGCGACGGTCGGTTCCAACGTCGTGGTTCTACCTGCACGTACATACACGTTCAACTACGGCTCCCAGAACAATAAACGCGTCAGATCTGCGATCGGCGCAGCTTGGCGGCGGATGGAGACGCGGGAGCACGGAAAGAGGAGATCGAACCCGGCGAATGAGGCGATGGCTGGCGACGGAGGGGTGGCCGGCGGCGGCGAGGAGAAGCGGCGGCGGCGGCGGCGGGCGCGTGCATGCGCCAGGGAGGCGGCTCACGCGGGTCTAGGAGGAGGCGGGGTCGGGCACGACTTCCGAGGCGGTTGGGCCCCTTTTATTTGATCCTTCACGTGAGAAAAGAAAAGAAAAAAACTGAAACAGAATCGGTCCGTGGTTGGACTACAACTCGGAAATCGGTCCGAATTTTCGGCCCGTTTTCCGGCGGTTTACTAAAACGTCCGAGTCTTTTGCATACGAACTCCGATTGGAGCGATTCTCGCGCCTACGGGTTCATATCGTCGAGGGAACAACCTTCAGTCGAAGTTTGTGCGAAAACTCGAACCTACAGGGGTGGTTGTTGCAAGTCTCTCTAAAGCCCGGCGGTTTACTAAAACGTTCGAGTCTTTTGCATACGAACTCCGATTGGAGCGATTCTCGCGCCTACGGGTTCGTATCGTCGAGGGGAACAACCTTCAGCCGAAGTTTGAGCGAAAACTTGAACCTACAGGGGTGGTTGTTGCAAGTCTTACTAGAGCTCCCCGCAGTAAACTTGGGCGAAACAAAATAGGGTTTTGCAAATAGCGTTCCGTCGAAACTTTCTATTCGATGGTTTTGCATGGAAAGATATGATGCAATGCTATGAATGATATGCAAGACCAAATCTAAAATTTGGGATGTGACAAGACTAACCCCCTTAAGATGAATCTCGTCCTCGAGATTCGGCGCGGCTAGCAAATAGGTGTGGGTAGTCCTCTCGGATGTCATCTTCACGCTCCCAAGTGGCTTCCTCTTCGGTGTGGTGACTCCACTGTACTTTGCAAAACTTGATTGTCTTGGTACGTGTAGTCCTTTCTGCTGTCTCCAGAATCTTGACCGGTTTCTCCTCATAGGTCAAATCATTCTCAAGCTGAACCTCCTCTAGCGGTACAGTGCTCTCAATGGTGTATCCACCATCTCCGGATGGCACTTCTTTAGCTGGGACACGTGGAACACATTGTGAACAGCAGACAGAGCCTCTGGCAACTCCAACTGATAAGCAACCTCTCCTTTGCGTGCTAAGACTCGATACGGTCCAATAAATCGAGGTGCCAGCTTACCCTTAATTACAAATCTCTTGATTCCACGAAGCGGCGATACTCTGAGGTATGCTCTATCACCTATCTCGTACACCACTTCCTTGTGCTTGGCATCAGCGTAGCTCTTCTGCCTAGATTGTGCTACCTTCAGTCTGTCTCTAATCAAGGCGACCTTCTCCTCAGCGTCCTTGATCAAATCAGGTCCAAACAACTGACGTTCTCCTACTCCATCCCATAGCAATGGTGTTCGGCACCGTTTCCCATACAGTACGTCGAACGGTGACGTCTTGATGCTGGTTTGATAGCTGTTGTTGTAGGAAAACTCGGCATACGGCAAATTCTCATCCCAACTAGAACCATGAGCCAAGGCGCAAGCTCTTAGCATGTCCTCCAAAATCTGATTCACCCTCTCGATCATCCATCGATGCAGGTGAAAGCAGGCTAAACTCCAATCTAGTACCAAGTGACTCGTGCAGCTGGCGCCAGAAGTGTGAGGTAAATTGGGTGCCTCTATCAGATACGATACTCTTGGGAACTCCATGTAGGCACACAATCTTGTCCATGTAAATCTTGGCCAACTTTGCACTCGTATAGGTCGTCTTCACCGGTATAAAGTGGGCTACCTTGGTCAAATGGTCGACCACTACCCAAATAGAGTCATATCCTGACCTGGTCCTGGGCAGTCCTGTGATAAAGTCCATTCCCACTCTATCCCATTTCCAATCCGGCACGGGCAAAGGCTGTAGCAGTCCTGCTGGTTTCTGGTGTTCCGCCTTCACTCGGCTACATACATCACATAGGGAGATATGCTCTGCGATGTCTCCCTTCATGTTGTTCCACCAGAATCTGTCCTTTAGGTCCATATACATCTTCGTATTGCCCGGATGTATGGAATACGGCGAGTCATGAGCTTCCTATAGAATCAACTTCCTTATCTCGGGATCGTTGGGGACGCACAAACGATCTCCGTACCACAAGGTTCCTTGCTCATCCTCGCGGAATTCCCTTGCTCGACCTTCCTTCATCTTTTCCTTAACTTCATCTATCTCTTTGTCTCCCACTTGAGCCTTCTTGATTCTGTCTTGAAGCATTGGTTGGACTTCCATTGTTGCTAAGTACCCTTCAGATACTACCTCCAGTCTAAGGTCCTTGAATTGCTTGCACAAATCCTCAGGCAATTCACCAATTGTCAATCCATTGGCATAAACCTTCCGGCTCAGAGCATCTGCTACTACATTGGCCTTTCCTGGGTGGTATTGTAGATTCATATCATAATCCTTGATAAGTTCCAACCATCTCCTTTGTCTCATGTTCAGTTCCTTCTGTGTAAATATGTACTTCAGGATCTTGTGGTCGGTGTACACATCACAGTGTTTTCCCATTAAGTAATGCCTCCATACCTTGAGCGCATGAACCACTGACGCTAACTCCAAGTCGTGTGTGGGGTAATTCCGCTCATGGTGCTTGAGTTGTCGCGAGGCATATGACACTACTCTCCCATCTTGCATCAGCACACTCCCAAGTCCTTGTCGTGAGGCATCACAGTACACTTGGAAATCCTTCTGAAGATCTGGTAAACATAGAACAGGCGCGGTCACTAGTCGACGCTTCAGTTCCTGAAAGCTGGCTTCACATACGTCTGACCATTCAAACTTCCTCTCCTTCTTCAGAAGTTCAGTCGGCTTAGCAATCTTGGAAAAGTTTTCTATGAACCTCCGGTAATATCCAAAGAAGTCCCAAAAGCTTCAATCTCTCCGCATTCTTGGGTGCTTCCACTCGCCATCGCAGTCACCTTGTTTGGATCAACAGCGATTCCTTCTCCTGACACTACGTGTCCAAGAAACCCAACGGTGTTAAGCCAGAATTCACACTTACTGAATTTGGCATACAGCTTGTGTTCCCTCAGCTTTTCCATAATCATTCTCAGATGTTTCTCATGCTCAGCATCATCCTTGTAATATATCAGTATGTCATCAATAAACACTACCACAAACTTGTCCAAATACTCCATAAATACCTTGTTCATCATGGTCATGAAGTATGCCGGGGCATTCGTTAGTCCAAAAGACATAACTGTATACTAATATAAACCATACCTAGTGGTGAAGGCGGTTTTAGGTACATCCTCCTCCCGGATCTTCAATTGGAAATAGCCTGATCGCAGATCAATCTTGCTAAACACCTTTGCTCCTTCCAGTTGGTCAAACAAGTCATTTATGTTCGGCAGAGGGTACTTGTTCTTAATGGTTACTTCATTCAGCGAGCGATAGTCTACCACTAATCTCTTGGTGCTGTCTTTCTTCTCCACAAATAGAACAGGTGCTCCCCATGACGACGCACTAGGCTGAATGAATCCCTTTTCCAGTTGTTCCTTCAACTGTTTCTTCAATTCCTTCAGCTCATCCACATCCATCTTATATGGTTTCTTTGCTATAGGTCCTGTTCCCGGCATCAGGTCGATAAGAAACTCTACATCTCTGTCAGGTGGCATCCCTGGCAGCTCTTCCGGAAACACGTCAGGGTAATCCCTAATCACTGGCACAGTATCCATGCTAACCCCCTTAAGAGAATTCAGCTTACACCTTCCTGGTCGTGCGGCTGACTTGAATCTAATCCTCTTACCATCCGGGGTTTTGAGTGAAACAGCTCGCTGTGCACAATCTATGTGTCCCCCATGCATAGACATCCAATCCATACCCAGAATAACATCTAATCCCTGTGAATCCAACACTACTAGATGTGTGATGAAGTTGTGTGTTCCAATCCTCACAGTCAAGTCGCGGCATCCCGCACTAGCTATCATATCTCCTCCAGGTGAACTCACTCTAATAGACCTTTTCATAGACTCAGTAGGTAACTTATACTTATCCACAAATTCCCTTGATATGAATGAATGCGATGCACCAGTATCGAAAAGTATAAGTGCAGGGTAAGTGTTGATTGGGAACTTACCAATCACAAGGTCAGGCTCATCTGGAATCTCCTCCACATTCATGTGGTTCACTGTGGCCTTCTCAACGTTGGTTGGCTTCAGTCCTTTCCTCTCTGGACAGTTGTCAGCATAGTGTCCCTTCTGCTTGCACTTGAAGCACGTCACCTCACTCAGATCCTTCTTCACGAAGTTGCGATCACGGTTGCGGTCATGTCCGTCGTGTCCTCCAGAGTGGTGAGAGTGTCCTCCCTTGTGGTTGTGGTGGTTGCTCCTATGGTTGTCATGACGATGTCATCGCGGCGGTCATGGCTCCCATGGTCACTTCCTCCATGCTTGGAGTATTCATCATATGAAGTGCGAGACTTGTGGTGTGAACCAGAGTGATGAGTATTGCCCTTTATCTTGCGGTTCTCCACCTGCTTGTGCTTCCCTTCCAAGATCCTAGCCTTGTCCATGAGCTCCTGGAAAGTGGGGCAATAAACCACAAGTAGCTGTACTGAAAGCTCATCACTGAGGCCATCCAGGAATCTCTCCCTCCTTTTGGCATCAGTGTCAACATCCTCAGGTGCATAACGGGACAAGTTGTTGAAATCCTCAATGTACTCGGCCACGGTGCGATTGGTTTGGCGCAAGTTGCGGAACTCCTTCCTCTTCAGGATCAGAACTCCTGAAGACACGTGGTTGGTCCTGAAACCTTCCTCAAACATTGCCCAAGTCACGGTATCCAGCGGGTGGGTGATCTGAAATGTGTCCCACCAAGAAGCGGCTGGTCCCTCCAGTAGGTTAGCGGCGAACCTCACCTTCTCAGCATCAGTGCATCCGACAGTTACTAGATCCTTGTTGACTGAACGCAACCAGTCGAGAGCAACCATTGGTTCCGTTACAGTAGAGAACTTAGCTGGCCTTAACCTCAGAAATCTGGTGAGAGCATCTCCCTGAGGCTGATTGTTTCCATTGTTGTTGTTCTGATTCGCCATGAACTGGGTCATCACTTGGGTCAGCTGTGCCTGAGCGGCCATGAGCTGCTCCAACTCAGTGGGTTGGCGACGAGGAGGCATCTGCGGTTCAGCATAGGTAAGTTTAGAAAGAATCAACTACGACAATAGGATTCTACCCATGCACATGATCAAACAACAACAAACAATAGCAGACAATCACAAGCAAGCAACACATCAACAAACAAGCGATCCAGCAACATTCCAGGTGTTATCCTAGCAGTACATAACTACTGAAATAGTTTTTGCAAGAGTTGGCAATGGTTAACTAAACAATAGATCAACTAATCAACCAAAACAGCAATCTGCCAGAACAGTCCAGCAGCTTTCACGAATTTTTCCGCCTGACTTAAACTCGTCATAAAAAATAGCCAATTTTTGTGCATATGGCACAAAGAGTTTCGCATCAGACCAATTTTTTTCAGATTTTTCCGAGTTACCAGAAAAATATGAAAAATCACGCAGTACTGCTGTATCAGCAGAAAAACTGCAGCGAAAAACACACAGATAGTAACCAAATTGCCATAACTCTTTCATTAAAATTCGCACAAATAATTCCTGGGATATTGAAGTACACAAATAAGCAACTAAACACTTTTAAACTAACACGAACTAAACTTCACAACGATCGAGACTAATCTTAACGAGTTCTCCTAACGTGGACTAATTGGTGGACTTCTATCTACTTCTTGAAGAGATTGAGGTAGGTCCTTGCGGTCATGCGTTGGCGCTTCGGCTCGCGGTACAACCATGGCGGCGGAGTGTACACCTCTCCTGAACCATCACTTGAGACTTCAAACTCCACCTCTTCTGGATCCTCCTCTTCTTCTTCATCCTCAGCTGCTACAGCAACAGCTTCATCTCCTCCACCATCATCGTCATCCTCGTCCTCATCATCATCATCGTCTCCACTGTCATCATCATCCCCATTGTTGCCATCATCTCCATTGTCATCATCAGAGGGTGGATTCAGCTATGCTTGGAGAGCGGCAATCTGGGCTGTCATAGCTTCAATGGTTTGGTCCCTTTCCTAGACAGTCCCTTGCAATTGCTGTATGTTCTGGGCATTCTCTTGTACAGTGCCATGAAGATGGGCTATGGTCTCATCTCTGGCTATCAGGGCAGTCTCCAGAACTCCCACAGCTTCATGCAAAGTGTCAATCTCCTGTCCTTGGACCACCATACCATTGCTAGTAAAATCTGCAATCTCCTTTATCATCCTCACCTTCTCTGCTAGAGCTCCATTCTCTCTCTCCATGTCCTCTATGTGCCTCCGACGGGGCGGCATGTTGTTCCTGTCGCCCGGGGTAATCACAATGTTCCCATCTTCATCACGCCTTCCATAATCGCGGTAGGGTGAATCTGCTGGCAGTAGGTGTCGGACATAGTGACATTGGCGAGACAGGGCTTCATGTGCAGCCAAGTTGATTCCAAGTCCCCCGTTGCAGTATATCTTGGTGTAGACCAAGTGCGCGGGGTTTGGCAAGGCGGCATCTCTGAATATGAAGGTAGTGATCTCCCATGCATCCTCTCCATATCCATAGGTGTACAGCCTTCTTCCCTTGAACATAGGCAGTGGCAATCCCAATGACTGAGAGAGCTGAGCTAACTGCCTTGCAAAGGGCCTTGGTGACTCCATGGTGACATACTCAGTCCTGACGTCTCCCATCTATCAAGTAAAAGAGGAAAGTGTGAGAATAGCATATGGTAAGAATTTACGAGGGTGAAAGGCATAAGAGAAAAGACAGTGTTAATATAGGCTTAATAATTCTATGGCTTCCTAATCCAATCTTAGGTCACGATCCTACAGTCGACACACGGGCTCTGATACCATCCTGTGACACCCCGGTTCTGATAAGACCGTGGCCTCTATGTGGCATGCCAATCCCTGGATCGGTTCATTGGCCCACAATAGAGTAAGATAGATAACCATAGCAAATAACCGTGTATCATGATCTACAAGATCCAGAGTACCATTATTACAATATAAAAGCTTAGCATAAAGCTAGCTCAAATTGTTCAGGTAGCAACAAAAGAGAGTAAATCCTCCAATCTTCAAATTGCCCACAAGTGAACAAGTGCCGAGTGGAGTACCGTGGCCTATTATGATCAATCAGAATCGGAATAACCTGCAGCATAAAATGCAACAGCCCCGAAGGGTCAATACATGGAATGTATGGCAAGTAGAGCTAGTAAAGGAGACAATAGTACTAACAACTACATGCATATTTGGCAAGTGGAGCTGTGTCTGGCTTGCATTTGCAAATAACTTTGTCCTACTTTCATAAACAGTTTTGAATTTTCTTTGAAAAGATCCCAATTAAGTTAACCCAACAATATTAAAACAGTTATGAAATTAGAATGAGCGAGAAACATGTCATGGAATCAATATCTAGCAACTCAGATGTCCATAACCGGGGACACGGCTAATCGATTAGATTATACACTCTGCAGAGGCTAGTACACTTTACCAATGTGACCTGGCCAGCCCAGCTCGTACCATCACTCTCATTTTGGGTGACGATAGGGAGAAGACCAAGAAGAGACTGTTCGGGAAGTAGCTCCTCAATCCCGACGCGCACCGGTCCAACCTACCAAAATTCTACATCTCTGGATACGCGGGTTCGAGTTACCACAACCTACTAAGTCCAACCAACTGCCCATTTCATTATTGGCACATGGTTGTACACGTAAGCTACACAATAAAGAAGCCAATCATTCTCTCTTGATACCTGGGTGCCTTTCCGCAATGAAACCACCAAAAATTATCAATACCATCACACCCAGGGGGTTCATTGATTAAGTTGTTTTAGTTTTCACAAACCAATACTTTGAGAAAACAAGTATCAATGATGTAACCCAGCCCTCGTTCAACATAGCATGGCTAAGCACATCTACAACGGTGGTTCATCTACAAGGAAAGCCCTACCACATAATAGGACATAGCATAGCGATAGTATCATCCTACACATGCATCTACAAAATACACGACAATGAATTGAAAATAGTAGGACGATATCATGAACAAAGTAGCATCTACTTGCCTTGGTTGAAGCGGTCGGAGGAACAATCCAAACACGAGCAAGGGTTGCACTCCACACAATCTACACGACACAATTGCATTCATAAACAAACAATTCACAAACACATGCAACAAAGATGATGCATGAATGCAAGAACGGCAAGTGAATTGGTGCTACAGCTGCACCACATAATACTAATACATATTACTACCGAATACATGCATGGAAAATAGATTTGGCGCAAGGGAAACTATTAACCAAAAGTAGTGATCACTACTAGAGCTAGAACTTAAATAATTCACTAACGGTAGTAAACAGGTTGTAAAATCCTGGAAAAATTCTACCGCATAGGCATCGCTGATAAGAAACAGTACCAATTGGAATTACTCAAAAAGGAGTTATAAAACATCCCGAGTAATTAAAACACTGCAGAAAGCCATTAAACAAATACTGCAGAAGTTTTTACTGTAAGCCTATCTTTTTATTTCATGATGAGATTCCCCTCGTTCATACGAATTTAGAGACATATCATACGCGATTTTTGGAGCTACGAATCTTTTTCTACGAATTTATTACTCCGAAAAGGTCATTAACTCATTTGATTAAACTGTACTAAACCTGACGGTAAAAGTCTGAACCAAAGGTACAGCGAGATTCTACACGACTCACTGAACTCGTGCATATTTTATTTGCAATTTTTGGCCAAGCGGTTTAATTTCTACGCAATTTACAAGATTCTACCGAAATCTGCCAACTAAATAGGATTAACGAAATTGACCCAGTCAACTGTGTCTGTTTGACTGGTCAACTCGCCTGATGACTGGGCGCTGACTGGGCGTCTGACTAGTCAACGCCTGGGATGCTGACCAGTCAACGAACGATCTAAGCCGCTGATCTGAGATCTGACGGTGGCTGCTGTCTTACCGGAATCGGACTGCGAAACGAACTCCGGCGAGCTCCGGACGGCGGCGACGGTCGGTTCCAGCGTCGTGGTTCTACCTGCACGTACACACACGGTCAACTACGGCTCCCGGAACAATAAACGCGCGCGCGTACGCGGCGATCTGCAGGGCGCAGTTGGCGGCGGCGGATGGAGACGCGGAGCACGGGAACGGAAAGAGGAGATCGAGGCGAACCCGGCAGCGAGCGGGCGATGGTCGGCGACGGAGGGTGGCGGCGAGGAGAAGCGGCGGCGGCGGGCGCGTGCATGCGCCAGGGAGGCGGCTCGCGCGGGTCCAGGAGGAGGCGGGGTCGGGCACGACTTCCGAGGCGGTGGGCCCCTTTTATTTGATCCTTCACGTGAGAAAAGAAAAGAAAAAAAACTGAAACAGAATCGGTCCGCGGTTGGACTACAACTTGGAAATCGGTCCGAATTTTTGGACTGTTTTCCGGCGGTTTACTAAAACGTCCGAGTCTTTTGCATACGAACTCCGATTGGAGCGATTCTCGCGCCTACGGGTTCGTATCGTCGAGGGGAACAACCTTCAGTCGAAGTTTGTGCGAAAACTCGAACCTACAGGGGTGGTTGTTGCAAGTCTCTCTAAAGCCCGGCGGTTTACTAAAACGTTCGAGTCTTTTGCATACGAACTCCGATTGGAGCGATTCTCGCGCCTACGGGTTCGTATCGTCGAGGGGAACAACCTTCAGTCGAAGTTTGAGCGAAAACTTGAACCTACAGGGGTGGTTGTTGCAAGTCTTACTAGAGCTCCCCGCAGTAAACTTGGGCGAAACAAAATAGGGTTTTGCAAATAGCGTTCCGTCGAAGCTTTCTATTCGATGGTTTTGCATGGAAAGATATGATGCAATGCTATGAATGATATGCAAGACCAAATCTAAAATTTGGGATGTGACAGTTTGTTTGTTTCACATATAGAAAACGTATCATAGTGGCATTCAGCTTGTCCCTCATGGAGTAGCAAAACATAAATGCATAGGACACCTTCAAAGTTCATAAGGGTGACTAGATACAAATAGTTGAAGAACAAGCAATATCAACATTATGAATCAATCAATAAGTTTTGGGACAATGCACATAGAACTAAGAATGACAACTATGCTCTCTTAATTGGTGACTAAGGATAGAAGGTGGAGACTCAATGTAAAAGTGGAAGAAAGGCCCTTCAAAGGGAAGCAGAGATTTCACGTTTCATAAAGAGCTTTCAAAAATTATGGTACTTGTTAGCTTTCAGCTCTCATTGCCCCTATCATAAGCATCTTGAAGTGATTAAGGTTAAAGTGAACAAAATATGGAGTATATGCTTGACAAAGTATAAGTTGACAATCTCATGTCCCTTGAGTACGAGGTCCACTCCTCATGCTACTCAACTTAAGTCACCGGTAAGTTCTTGTAATAGTAAATACATGTGTATCATAGAGAACCGCCAACGGGGTACCCCTTGCCCCATGACACAGGAGCTATCCCATATCAAAATTACAAGGCAACAGACAATGAGCATCTCAACAATCTTCTTATTTACCATGGGAAAATGGTGCTTTTTTCTCTTCTTTCCTCTTTTCCATCTCTCTCTTTTTTTATAAGAAGAATGCTTCATTTTCTCACTATGGTTATGCGGCAAGTTTCCACCATGATTAGGCATGGCTTAGGCTAGCGGACCAGGCGTTTATCTAACACATATACATAACTCCATGGACTTACAAGCTCCCCTTTTATTTCACACCGCTGACATCCATGAACAAAAGAGCATCATATCAACTAGGTAGATATTTATAGGTGTTGAAAGCATTCCCCGTGACAGCACGGTTCTGCTAATTCCCAACTTATAAGTGCAAGCATATACAACATAGATGGCACAATGGTTCAAGTTTATTAGGGGCAAGAAAAATAAAGTGTGCCATCAAGTTTGTGAGATCTTTAATCACTAATTTTCACATAACAAGTTTAATTTGGAAGATAGATAAAACAAGAATATACTTGGAATGGTGTAACACACCATGCATAGGAATTTATAGTGGACTCTTTGGAATAAATTGGTTTCTTGGGAGTTGGATGCATGAGTAGAACTTACTCAATACAAGAGGAGGCTAGCAAAAGACTGGGAGCGACCAACTAAGAGATCAATAATGGTCATAATCATGCAGAGCGACAAAACATTACTGATCAAAGCATAAAGTGGTACCACAAGTCAAAAACTAAATGATCATAGAGGCTAAGGTGACTGGTTCATAGTCATAACATGGTGTGAGCATGTGTCAAGTCAACCCAAACAAATCATCAAAGGAGAATACCACAATATTATGCTTTTGTATGCTAAAACAACGCATGATTCTTGCAAGGCACATTAAGCAATCTCAATTTTTTGGAAAAGTCATGCCACAACAATAATCACTAAGCATAAGGTCAAAACAACATCTATCATGACATGATAAAGTCTAAGCCACAGTCAAACAAAGCTCCCTTTTGTACTAATAAAGCAAGAATTTCCTACTCCTTTCCAACACTAATCAACTTATTTGAAAACAGCATAGCGAAAGCGGGGGCCCAAAATACTTTATTCAAGAAAACTAAGCAAACAAAAACCAAAAATGAAAACTAAGACGCTCCAAGAACAACACAACTATGCATGAAACAATAAAAATGAAGTGTCTAGAAAGACCTGAGATTTTTATTGATGAAGAAGGGGATGCCCCAAGGCATCCCCAAGCTTTGACGCTTGTACCTCTTGAATATTTCTTGGGGTGACACGGGGTGGAATCCCCAAGCTTGAGCTTTTGTCAATTCTTCATCTCATTACATCATTCTTCCCTTACACTTGAAAATTTTCCTTCATACAAAACTTCACACAATCTTCATTAGCAACATCAGTGCATTCAAAAGATAATAAACCTTTGGATTTAGTTTCAAAACAGCAAAAATTTCATTAAAGACACAAGCTACTGTAGCAATTCCCTCAAAAAGTTCAATTTGCACAAGAGAACTCAAAAGTAAATCAATAAAGAGGCAAATGCAAGTAATGGCAGAAATCTGTCAAAATAGACCAGCAGGTGGAAACCGATTTTTTTCGAAGACCTTCTATTGCTCAAATCAAATAAGTGTTGAACTAATGAAAGTTAGTTAACAACTTGGGGGATTTATTCAGAAAATTACAGGTCAAGCCGACATACAGAGATTTTTCACGAATTTTTACAGTGGAGAACAAAAATCTGTTTTGGGACAACAACTTCCCCAAATCGTACTTCCCTCTCATTAGAGGTTATTCTTGGAACAAAAATCAAACAAAAAGGATAAGGAGAGGTTATTACAGAAGTAATAACTTCCAATACTCAAAAAAACTATTGGGTTATCTCCCAAGAAGTACTTTTCTTTAACGCCTTTAAGTTATGCATGATAGTTTGAGAAGATGCTCACATAAGAAATATGAATTAAAGTAAAAGAGAGCATCAAGAAGCAAATTCAAAACACATTTAAGTCTAACCCACTTCCTATGCATAGGAATATTGTAAGAAAATAAATAAAAGAAGCACATAGTAACAAGAATGGGTAGATAAAACAAGAGCAACTTCAAAACTTTCAGCATATACGGAGGTGTTTCAGTACCATGAAAACTTCTACAACCATATTTTCTTCTCTCATAATAATTTTCAGTAGCCTCATGAATAAACTCAACAATATAACTATCACATAAAGCATGCTTTTCATGATCTACAAACACATAATTTTTATCAAGCTCAAAAATAGTGGGATTAAAACTTTCAAACCCACTTTTAACAATTTTATAATGATCATTCAATATAGGAACATCATCTAGAGCTTTATCATAAACATTTTCTAAGCAAAATTCTTTAGTACCATGCATTTCAAAGTTAGGCACAAATAAAGGATTATCATAGATAACAGGAGCATAATTATTATCACATGTTTTACCCATAGTAGATATTTCAAAAGGACCCCAGAAACATAACATTCATCCTCCTTTGGTTAGCATGGAGGATGATACGTCAGAAACATATCTATAATTTTTTATGCTCCATGCTTGTTTTGTATCTACTTTGCTTTTCTTTGTCTACACTTTGAGGTGTTTTTATATATTTTCTGGAACTAACCTATTAACAAGATGCCATAGTGGCAGTTGCCTATTTTCTTCTGTTTTTGGTTCCAGAAAGGCAGAATTGGAGAGGACAAAAGCCAAAGTCATTATTTTTCCCGGAGCAACACGGAACCACGAAGCAGAGACGGAGGGGGGCCACAGGGTGGTCGCACCCCCTAGGCGCGGGAAAGCCCTAGAGATGCCCACAGGGGGTGTGGGCCCCCTAGACCCCCACCGACCTTGATTCCTGCGCCTATAAGAAGCCTCTGACCCAAAAACCCTAGGGCATCCAGAAGAAATCCACGAAAAACTCTGTATCACCGCCGCCACCAAAGGGGACATTCAGGGGACAGAAAGTCCCTGTTCCGGCACCCTGCCGGGACGAGAAAGTGCCCCCGGAGCCATCTCCATCGATCTCCACCACTATCTCCATCACCGTTGTTGATTCCCATGATGAGGAGGGAGTAGTTCTTCCTCGAGGCTAAGGGCTCTACCGGTAGCTATGTGTTCATTTCTCTCTCTATGCATGATCTTGTTGTGGTCATGAGCTTTGTAATCAAGTAGATTTACCTTGCTACTCAAGTGCTTAAATAGATCTCTGCTCTCCCCATGTGTGTGAAAGTGACAGCGTGCACGCCATGGGGGCACTTAGGTTTGAGTCTACATAAATACTCTTTCTGCTTTAATAGATCTATGCTTTTCCCCACGTGTGTGAAAGTGACAGCGTGCATACCGTGTGTGGCACTTTGGCTAGATTGAATATTTGTTATGAGTTATATTTGGAGTTGGATGTCTCTATGAAATTGTGGTGTTTGTTGGAACCATCTAGCGCTCAAGGTGACAGTGTGGGGTTATCTAGATTGGGGAAGGCAGACTTTGATGCGTGCTGTTATAGCCCTACCATGCATTAGAGTGTCTAACCAAAGAGTAGTTAAGAGTAGTATCATGAAGAGAGGATATTTATATGAGAGAGTGTTCACTAGTGAAAGTATGATCCCTAGGCCTTGTTTCTAAACATTGAAACACCGTTTGCTACTAGATCTGTTGCATGTTTGCTTGCTTCCTTCTTGCTGCCTTTAGTCTTTACCTCACCGTCAAGCTCTTTTCTGGCACCGTTACCACTGGTATTTCACTATCTCTTTGTCGAACTAGTGCACCTATACACCTGACAAGTGTATTGGGTGTGTTGGGGACACAAGATACTTCTTGTATCTTGATTGCAGGGTTGCTTGAGAGGGAATACCTTTGACCACTTCCTCCCTGAGTTCGGTAAACCTTGGGTAATCCACTTAAGGGAAACTTGTTGTTGTTCTACAAACCTCTACACTTGGAAGCCCAACAACTGTCTACAAGAATAGAAGTGCATAGACATCAGAGGACAATCAAATAATGTAATGGATAAAGAGTTACTCTCATTAGAAGTTAGGCATGGGTAGCTAATCCATTCTTCCTCCTTTTGTTCATCACTCTCCTCCTCTTTTTCATCTAACGAGCTTCCTGTTTCACAAATTTCTTCTTCCATAAGCTCCTCCAAGGCATTAGTATCTTCCGTTTGTGGAAAGCATCTATTAATATCTTCAAGAATATAGCCATTTTCTTCTTGTAATTATCAAAGCAAAATTTAAGTATATCATAAACCTCATATTCATAAGGTGAATCATCAGTATTTTGAAGCAAACTATCAAGTTCAAATGCAACTTTCCAAGCAATAAATTCTTCAATTTGTTCCACATCATAAAAAAGTCATAATTTCCCTTAAATAAGAAGATATGGTAACATTATTATTATATTCACATTAAAAGGGGGGTGTTTATACCTCCTACAGCAACAAGATTTATCAAAGCAATAAGTAACATTATAAGTAGAGCACACGTTTCTAGCAATGGTATTCAATTTATCAATTTGTTCCCATAAGTGTTTCCCTTTTTGTGACAAGCGGTGTTCCTTATAATAATATTTTGTTCTTACGTGAACCCACCTTGCCAATAATAACCAGTTTCAAAGAAACCAACCATTGATAGAAAGCATGACAAAGCAAGGCAATGACAGACCAACAACTATAGTAGGAACTAATTTTTTTGTGTTTTTTATCAGAAAAAGCAAACCAAACGAAACTATTTTTTTTGTAATTTTTGATAAAAAGAAGCAAGAAAAACAAAGAAAAATAAACTAAGAAAAACAAAAACAAAGTAAAGAGAAAGGTTATGAAGGACTCCCCTTGTGAAGCCGTCCTTAACTCCCCGGCAACGGCGCCAGAAAACGTCTTGATGCGTCTCAGATCGCTGTAGAGCTTCGTTGGAAAACCCCAAGAGGAACGTATGATGAGCACAGCAGTAAGTCTTCCCTCAGTAAAAACCAAGGTTATCGAACCAGTAGGAGGAATGAAATGACCCCAAGGTGTTGCTAACAACTTGTAACCTACACAACACAAACTCAAGACTTAGCCCCAACGAACAGTGAGGTTGTCAATCTCACATGTTTGCTAAAAATAAAGTGTTAAACATATGGTGTGGAAGGTAATGGTAGCTTGCAGAAAGTAAACAGTAAGAGTGGAAGATGTATCAATGGTAATGATTGGACCGGGGTCCATAGTTCACTAGAAGTGTTCTCCTTAAGATAAACAACATAAAATGCTGGGTAAACAAATTACAGCGGGGCAATTAACAGGACAGAGCAAGGCATAACAATGCAATACTAGACATTCATGATCCTATGAGATTTGATTGGGCATTACAACAATATACATAGACCACCATCCAACTGCATCTATGACTAGTAATCCACCTTCAGGTTATCATCTGAACCCCCTCCAGTATTAAGTTGCAAGCAACGGATAACTGCTTTAAGCAATATGTGTAAAGTAAACAATACAATTGTTCCATGAACAAGAGATTGTTGTTTTCTCCCTAGTAGCAATAGCACATCTACAACCTTAGAGATTTTTGTCACTTCCCCAGATTCAATAGAGGCATGAACCCACTATCGAGCATAAATACTCCCTCTTGGAGTCACTAGCATCTACTTGGCCAAGATAGCTACTAGAAACGAAGAGCATGCAAGATCTCAAACAACACAGACATGATAGAATCAATAAGATAAAACCATAATAAATCTGACATAGTAATCTCAATATCCATCAGATCCCCACAAAGAAAAACATGCATGATTAAAAAAAGATTATCTTGATCATGAACGAAGCTCACAAGATCTAAACATGGTAGAATAAAGGAGGAGAAACAACCATCTAGCTACTGTATGGACCCATAGTCCAAGGTGGAACTACTCACGCGTCATACCGGAGGCTGGCATGGTGATGAAGAAGGCCTCCGAGATGATCTCTCCCCTCCGGCAGGGTGCCGGGAAGAGCTACAGATCCCCCCGTTCTAGGGACGATGGTGGTGGCGGCTACGGACTGTTTAATGGAGATCTGATCGGGTACTTAGGATTTTGGCATCGGGTGGCTTATATAGGCGAAGAGGCGAGGCGGGAGGGCGACCAGGAGGGCCCACACCCTGCCCAGGCACGGCCCAGGGTGGGTCCGCTCGTGGGGGGATGTGGTGACCCTGTGGCTCCCCTCCGGCCGCCCTTCGGTCTTTGTGTTCTCCTCGGTGAAATATGGACTTTGGCTTTTGTCCCGTCCAATTCCGAGAATATTTCCTTACTAGCTTTTATGAAACCAAAAACAGCAGAAAATAGGCAATTGGCATCTTGTTAATAAGTTAGTCCCAAAAAATGTATAAAAATACCTTAAAGTATAGAGAAAGCATAGAAAAGTAGATATTAAACAAGCATGAAACATAAAAAATTATAAATACATTTACGACGTATCATGTCTCCGTACACGCCAATAGCCAAATTCTTACCCAGTCCCCGCTCGTAGATTGGGGTTGACCTATTCAAACCCACAAGCCTGAATGGTAGTTGCTTCCACCTATGCTACCTGAATCAAGCAGTTAACCATTCCAAAATTATATGCTTCTGATGGTATGCTTCTGATGTAATCATGGATTAGAGACGTTACTATTTCGATCCTCGCGATAATGTAGCTTACAAACTATTTCAGGGCGGAATACTTATCTGGTCCGTTGCTTGTTGTTGGGATCTGGAGCAGGAGGACTCACCAACCTGCCACATACTTTATTAGATTTCCCTATTCAAATATACTAAAAATTAAAATCTAATATAACTTTCACAAAAAAAAATACAAATTTAATTTTGTTTGCATATTTGAATTTCTCCGACGTACTCATCAAATAGTGTCTAATATTCAATATATGTAAAATTATTTTAAACTTTTTCATGACCTAGATCTATAAAGTTCTTTGTTAAATTATCCTGAATCTGTAAAGTTCCAACACCTTACACATGTAGTTCTGTATGATTGATCTATACAGTACCAACACCTTATATATAAAGACATGTGATAAATGGTGGTACAAAATCCTTTTTTAGGTGGGACATACATGGAACCCATCGACTCAGATCTCAAATAGCATGGACGGCCAGGATAACTATTCGGCCCCGAAACAGTTCGTAAAACTCATGTTTGTATTGTTAGCCTTTACAGCGATAGGTTCCCACAACTTCTGTTGGTTGGTTCGCTTCTCATGCAATCAGCCGCGAGTCGGAGCACTAGATCGATCACTTAATGAAGACGACATGAATCAATCGTTCTGTTCTTTTCTATGTAGTCAGTGAGTACCTTTTCTTACCCCTCATGTTTTTAGATCTATGTCTGTGATCATGTGGGTAATCGGTCATATACTTGCATGTATCTATTGTTTTTCATTCTCAAGTTTTATCTATAATCAAAATTAGTCCTAAGATATGCTCCCACAACTTCTGTTTACTATTAAGAAATTAGGTACTTATTTTCTTTTCCTGTCTTATACAGGTTGGAAGACAGGAAGGAGTATCAGGATGAGAACATGAGGTGATTGAAAGATAGTGAAGGTGATAATGAACTAATCCATATGTTAAATTAATATCTGCCAGTACTAATCTATCTATATTTAATTTACATATGTTTAGATTTCTCAAAAATAAAAATGCATGTTTAGCTAATGTAGTAATAGTTAATCAAAAGAAACATGGTATTTTGATGACTACAATTCCATTAATAGACGATGGTCAGTACAACATGTTACTCTCATGCTACTCCAAGTCCAAGGTATGCCAATTATTTCATTATGTTGGTTTCTTCCATATGTGCTAATCTATGTACCGTTTAGTGTCATTGGTACAAAAGAAAATAATAGGTTGAATTCTTATTCTTTGGTATAGTAGCATGCCCTCCCAAAGAAAACTTATGGACATCCACACGGTTGTATTTGACAGAAAGAAATATATTCCCTAAAAGAAACTTTGTAACTAAGGTAAGCATGTTTTCTAAATTATGTTTTGTTGTATGAAAAAGCTCAGTATATAACAAGATGCTCTTGAAATTTCATTTCGATGGTTGGAATTAAAACTAGAGATGTGGTTGCATGCTTATTCTTAACAATAGCATATTGTTTAGATATCTATAATACTTTTGTTATGTTCATACAATCTGTAACAAAGTTGGCATTCCCAATAAATTAGCTAAACATGCAAAATCTCTATCATTTGGCCCTAATATCAGACAACTCGAACTGTTCATTTTTTTCTCAGAAATTTTTATCTTTTGATATTTCTTAGATATAGCTTAATCTACTATTCAGAATGGACGAGCGTGGCAACGCGCGCATTTAGGGTCTAGTGAGGGACAGGTGCCACTCTGCTGAAAACTTGTTGAAAGAGGGTCCAAAGAATGAATCATTGTTTGCATGGCAACATATTGTGGTGTGTTTACAAACTTTTAAACATGTAAATATATATGGAGAATTGGCTCCATGAAAAAAGTTGATATAAATGGGAGAATCATTGGATTCCTACCAACTTGACAAGGAAGGTGCTTATGAGGTGTGGTCAAATTCTATCACAAATGGTGAATGATCTTATTGGTCCTCACTCTTGTTATTGGGATAAGAATTTGATTCGGGGAGATTTCTTGTAAGTTCATGTTGAATGGATACTTATGGCTCAGCTGAGCCAGCGGCTTAACGGATGAATTTACTGTTGGAAAAATGCCCTAGAGACAAATAATAATATGTATTATTATCATATTTCATGAAATTTTTAATTAGGTTTTATATCATGCTATAACTGTATTGAGAGGAAAATATCAATACACATGTGATATGTAAACAACCAGGAGTTCCCAGTGAATCTCTATTTATTGATTCATTGGTCAAAAGATGATCAAGGTTTCCTGATCATGTGGAATCTATGCCAGTTGATAATGGAGTCACCTCATTGAGAGAATGAGATGGTTAACATGCCCAATCTAAGCATCATAACATGATCATGTCACAAAGTTCAAGTTGCGATAATTAGGAAACATGGTGACCTGTTCCTCAGAATGTGAGACCATATTTAATCACTGTCACCCGAGAATGCCTTGTCGCATCAACCGTCACTCGGTAAAACGGTGATCATAAAGGTGTGTGCAGGTACATTAGAGGGGCAAGTTGAGGCGTATGTGTCAAGAGCGATATTTGTACATCCGTGTGACGGAAATTACTCTGGCCCACTCGAATAAGTTATATCCATGAGTTGCGCAGCATGTGACTAGATCACGGGGTGACGAGGGGTAACCTCGGCAATGCCCATTGTTATGGACTTAGGGTTTCATGGAAAAGAGAGCGTTGGGAATTTCATTGGCCGATTCGACAAACAAGGAAGTCGATGTAGTCTGATTATTGGAAAAGGTCGGTTACAAAGTCACTGGTTTGCTAGTTGCGATCTAGCTCATGGCGGATTGCTGGAAAACTAAGGTGCCCTCTCCGTCGGGTTCTCCCGGCCTTTATATCAGAGGCGGGGTCCTGGATCCATAGCCAGAGAGGTTACAAGTTTATATTTACAACACGAACTCTGTGTTGATTCCTGATTACTCCTTGGTAAGTAAGGGAAGTCTTTATTCATCAGGTGCTTCTTGGACTTCGTTGGGCCTTCGTGGGCCATAAGTTTTATACGCCTAGGGTAACTAATCATAGGGACCCGATAGGCCATACCCATGTCCCAGGGATATCAGTTATGGGAATGAGTAAAGTAGCAATTGTCGGTAACGAGTTTGAACCCGACATGGTGATGTCGTTGATCAAATATTGGACAATGTAAGTATCGTTGAGAAAAAAGGAATAGGACTGATACATCGGAAACGTATCTATAATTTTTTATGTTCCATGCTAGTTTAGTATCTACTTTGCTTTGCTTTGTCCATACTTTGAGGTGCTTTTCATATGTTTTCTGGTACTAACCTATTAACAAGTTGCCATAGTGCCAGTTGCCCGTTTTCTTCTGTTTTTGGTTCCAGAAAGGCAGAAAATCAATATTCTTGGAATTGGACGGGACAAAAGCCAAAGTCAATATTTTACCGTGGGGAACACGAAGCCGGAATACGAGACGAAGGAGACTCACCAGGGGGCCACACCCCCTGGCCGCGCGGGTGGGCCCACCTCACGCCTGGGGGGTGTAGCCGTCCTGGTGGCCCCTGCCACGCCTCTTCGCCAATAAGAAGCCCCTGATGCCTAAACCCTAAGAAATCGATCAATATTCCACGAAACCGTATGTAGACGCCGCCATCATCGTCCCTAGATCGGGGGGATCTGAAGCTCTTCCCGGCACCCTGCCGGAGGGTAGATCATCCCGGAGGCCTTCTTCTTCATCATGTCAGCCTCCGGTATGAAGCGTACGTAGTTCCACCTTGGACTACGGGTCCATGTAGTAGCTAGATGGTTGTATCTCCTCCTTGTGCTTTCATGTCTAGATCTTGTGAGCTCCGTTCATGATCAAGATCTCACCTATTTGTAATCATGCATGTTGTATTTGAGGGGACCCGGTGGATATTGAGATTACTATGTCAGATTGATTAATGGTTTTGTCTTATTGATTCTATCATGTTTGAGTTGTTTGTGGTCTTGCATGCTCTCTGTTGTTAGTAGCTATCTTGGCCAAGTAGTTGCTAGTGACTCCAAGAGGGGGTATTTATGCTCGATAGTGGGTTCATGCCTCTATTTAATGAAGGTAAGTGACAGAAATCTCTAAGGTTGTAGATGTGTTGTTGCCACTAGGGAGAAACAACGGTCTCTTGTTCATGGAACAAGTGGATTGTTTACCTTACACATTTTGCTTAAAGCAGTTGTCTGTTGCTTGCAACTTAATACTGGAGGGGGTTCAGATGATAACCCAAAGGTGGACTTCTAGTCATAGATGTAGTTGGATGGCGGTCTATGTATCTTGTTGTATTTGCCAATCGAATCTCATAGGATCTTTATGTCTAGTATTGCATTGTTATGCCTTGCTCAGTCCTGTCAATTGCCCCGCTGTAATTTGTTTACCCGGCATGCCATGTTTGTTTATCTAAGGAAAACACCTCTAGTGAACTATGGAACCCGGTCCAATCTTTACCATTGATACATCTTCCACTGTTACTATTTACTTGCTGCAAACTATCATCACCTTCCATGCCATACAGTTAATCCTTTATTACAGCAACCAGTGAGATTGACAATCTCACTATTAGTTGGGACAGTCTTGAGTTTGTGTTGTGCAGGTTTCCACGTTGCTTCAACACCTTTGGGACGTTTCCTTCCTCCTACTGGTTCGATAACCTCGGTTTCTTACTGAGGGAAAACTTGCTGTTGTGCTACATCATACCTTGCTCTTGGGGTTTTCCAACGAAGCGCTCCACGTTGACGCAGCTCCATCAAGGGTTTTCTAGCATCGTTGCCGGGGAGGCTAAGGACGTCTTCACAAGGGGAGTCCTCCTCAATCTTTCTCTTTACTTTGTTTTTGGTTTTCTTAGTTTCTTTTGCTTGGTTTTGTTTGCCTCTTTTTATTAAAAACTCAAAAAATAGTTTAGTTTGGTTTGCTTTCTCTTATCAAAAACACAAAAAAAATTAGTTCCTACTCTAGTTGTTGGTCTATTCTTGCCTTGCTTGGTCATGCTTTCTATCAATGGATGGTTTCTTTGAAACTAGTTCTTATTGGCAAGGTGGGTTCACAGAAGAACAAAGGAATTATTATAAGGAACACCGTTTGTCACAAAAAGGGAAACACTTATGAGAACAAATTGATAAGTTGAATACTATTGCTAGAGACGTGTGCTCTACTTATAATGTTACTTATTGCTTTGATAAATCTTGCTGCTGTAGGAGGTATAAACACCTTCCTTTTCCAATGTGAGTATGATAATGTTACCATATCTTCTTATGTTAATGGAAATTATGACATTTATGATGTGGAACAAATTGAAGAATTTATTGCTCTCAAGGGTGCATTTGAACTTGCTAGTTTGCTTGAAAATACTGATGATGCACCTTATGAATATGAGGTTTATGATATACTTAAATATTGATTTGATAATTACAAGGAATCAAATGGATATATTCTTGAATATTTTAACAGATGCTTTCCACACATGGAAGAGACTAATGCCTTGCAGGAGCCTATGGAAGAAGAAATTGCTGAAACTGGAAGCTCATTAGATGAAAAAGAGGAGGAGAGTGATGAGCAAAAGGAGGAAGAATGAATTATCTACCCATGCCTACCTTATACTAAGAGTAACTCTTTATTCCTTACATTATTTTATTGTCCCCCATGCTTACCAAAGGAGGATGAATGTTATGTTCCTGTGGATCCTTTTGAAATATCTACTTTGGGTAAAACCTGTGAAGGTTTTAATCCCACTATTTTTTAGCATGATAGAAATTATGTGTTTGAAGATCATGAAAATCATGCTTTATGTGATAACTATATTTTTGAGTTTATTCATGAGGCTACTGAAAATTATTATGAGAGAGGAAAATATGGTTGTAGAAGTTTTCATGGTACTGAAACACCTCTCTTTATGATGAAATTTTTGAAGTTGCACTTGTTTTGCTTTCCTATGCTTGTTGCTTTGTGCTTTCATGACTTGTTTCTTTACAAGATTCCTATGCATAGGAAGTGTGTTAGACTTAAATATGTTTTGAATTTTCTTCTTGATGCTCCTTTTTACTTCAATTCATATTTCTTATGTGAGCATCTTCTCAAACTATCATGCCTGACTTAAAGGCGTTAAAGAAAAGTACTTGTTGGGAGATAACCCAAGAGTTTTCTTGAGTATTGGAAGTTATTACTTCACTAATGACCTCTCATTATCCTTTTTGTTTGCTTTTTGTGCCAAGAATGACCTCTAATGAGAGGGAAGTAAAATTTGGGGAGTTGCTGTCCCGAAAAAGATTTCTATCCTCCACCATAAAAATTCGTGAGGAGTCTCTGTAAGTCGGATTGAGCTGAAATTTAAAGAATAAATCCCCCAGTATGTTAGATAACTTTCTTTAGTTCAACACTTTTTGATTTGAGCAACAAAAGGTCTTTGAAAAAATCGGTTTCTACCTGCTGGTCTGTTTTGACAGATTTCTGTCATTATTTGCATTTGCTTCTTATTGATTCCTTTTTTGGGTTCTTTTTGGGAAATTGAGATTTTTTAAGGAGTTTCTACAGTATCTTGTGTTTTTATTGAAAGTTTTTCTGTTCTAAAGCTAAACCCAAGGGTCTATTATCTTTTGAATACACTAATGTTGCTAATGAAGATTGTGTGAAGTTTTGTATGAAAGGAAATTTTCAGGTGTGGAGAGAGAATGATGTAATGAGATGAAGAATGGACAAAAGCTCAAGCTTGGGGATGCCATCCCGGTGTCACCCCAAGAAATATCCAAGAGGCATAAGCGTCAAAGCTTGGGGATGCCCAAGGCATCCCCTTCTTCATCAATAAAAAGCTTAGGTCTTTCTAGACACTTCGTTTTTATTGTTTCATGCACTGTTGTGTTGTTCTTGGAGCGTCTTAGTTTTCATTTGCTTTGCTTAGTTTGTTTAGTTTGCTTGAATAAAGTATTTTGGACCCCCGTTCTAGCTGTGTTGTTTCAAATAAGTTGAGTGGTGTTGGAAAGGAGTAGAAAGTTCTTGCTTGAAAGTGCAAGAGCAGCTTGCATTGACTGTGACTTAGACTTTAGCATGTCATGCTAGGTGTTGTTTTGACCTTATGCTTAGTGATTATTTCTGTAGCATGACTTGTTCTAAACAATTGGGATTTCTTAGTGTGCCTTGAAGGAATCATGCGTTGTTTTAGCATACAAAAGCATAGTATTGTGGTTTTCTCCTTTGATATTTTGTTTGGGTTGACTTGGCACATGCTCACACCATGTTATTACTATGAACAAGTCACCATAGCCTATATTATCATTTAGTCCCTTACTTGTAGTACCACTCTATGCTTTGATTAGTAATGTTTTGTCGCTCTGCATGATTATGGCCATTATTGCTCTCTTAGTTGGTTGCTCCCAGTCATTTGCTAGCCTCCACTTGTATGAGTAAGCTCTACTCATGCTTACAAATCCCAAGAAACCAAGTTATTCCAAAGTTTTCATTATAAATTCCTATGCGTGGTGCGTTACACCATTCCAAGTATATTCTTGTTTTCAGCTATCTTCCAATTAAAAAGTATTTTGTTATGTGAAAACTTAGTGATTAAAGCTCCCACGAACTTGATGGCACACTTTATATTCCTTGCCCCTAATAAACTTGAACCATTGTGTCATCTATGTTGTATATGCTTGCACTTATACGTTAGAATTAGCAGAACCATGTTTTCATGGGTAACGTTTTCAACATTGCACTTGTACTTTGTACACAGTTGATATCATGCTCTTTTGTCTATGGATGTCGACGGTGTAAAATAAAAAGGGCGCTTGTAAGTCCATGGAGTTATGTATTTTGTGTTATATAAACGCCTGGGACGCTAGCCTAAGCCATGCCTAATCGTGGTGGAAACTTGCAACATCACCATAATGAGCAATCTGTGAAGCATCCTCAATAAAAAACTATGCAAATAGCAAATAAAAAGATTGTTGTGATGCTCATTGTCTGCTTGCTTTGTCATTTTGGTTATGGGAAAGCTCCTGTACCATGTGCAAGGGGTACCCCGTTGGCGGTTCTCTATGATACACATGTACTTACTATGACAAGAACTTACAGGTGACCAAAGTTGAGTAGCATGAGGTGCGGCCCTCGTATTCAAGGGACATGAGATTGCCAACTTATACTTTGTCAAGCATATACTCCATAGTTTGTTGACTTTAACCTTAATCACTTCAAGATGCTTATGATAGGGGAAATGAGGGCTAAAAGCTAACAAGTACCATAATTTTTGGAAGCTCTTTTTGAAACTTGAAATCCCTGGTTACCTTTATGAAGGGCCTTTCGTCCACTATTATTTTGAGTCTCCACCTTCTACCTTTAGGCACCAGTTAAGAGAGCATAGTTGCCATTTTTAGTTCTATGTGCAGTGTCCCAAAACTTATTGATTGATGCATGTTGTTGATATTGCTTGTTCTTGTGCTATTTGTATCTAGTCACTCTTATGAACTTTGAAGGTGTCATATGCATCTATTTGCTACTCCATGAGGGACAAGCTGAATGGCACTATGCCATGTTTTCTGTATGTGAAACAAACAAACGTTTTTCAATGCATGTTATTCATGATCTTTGTTTGTAGCCTTTCATGTTGCATTCATAGTTACTTTGTATTATTGTTAGAACTCCATCTTTCATGCACATGTTTAGAGTTCTTTGATCCCAGCTTTCAATGCTTGCAAATGGTTTGATCTTGGTTTTGATGGTGCATGTCACCTCAAAAATTATTCTTTTATCACTTACCTACTCGAGGACAAGCAGGAGTTAAGCTTGGGGATGCTTGATACGTCGGAAACGTATCTATAATTTTTGATGTTACATGCTTGTTTAGTATCTACTTTTCTTTGCTTGGTCCACACTTTGAGGTGCTTTTCATATGTTTTCTGGTACTAACCTAATAACAAGTTGCCATAGTGCTAGTTGCCTGTTTTCTTCTGTTTTTGGTTCCAGAAAGGCAGAAATATTCTCGAAATTGGACGGGACAAAAGCCAAAGTCAATATTTTACCGTGGGGAACACGAAGCCGGAATACGAGACGGAGGAGACTCACCAGGGGGCCACACCCCCTGGCCGCGCGGGTGGACCCAACCCGCTCCTGGGCGGTGTAGCCGCCCTGGTGGCCCTCCTGTCTCACCTCTTCGCCTATAAAAATCCCCTGATGCCTAAACCCTAAGCACCCGATCAATATTCCACGAAACCGTTTGTAGCCGCTGCCATCATCGTCCCTAGATCGAGGGATATGAAGCTCTTCCCGCACCCTGCTGGAGGGGAGATCATCCCGGAGGCCTTCTTCTTCATCATGCCAGCCTCCGGCATGAAGTGTGAGTAGTTCCACCTTGGACTACGGGTCCATGTAGTAGCTAGATGGTTGTATCTCCTGCTTGTGCTTTCATGTCTAGATCTTGTGAGATCCGTTCATGATCAAGATCTCATATATTTGTAATCATGCATGTTGTGTTTGCGGGGATCCGATGGATATTGAGATTACTATGTCAGATTGATTAATGGTTTTGTCTTATTGATTCTATCATGTTTGTGTTGTTTGTGATCTTGCATGCTCTCTGTTGTTAGTAACTATCTTGTCCAAGTAGTTGCTAGTGACTCCAAGAGGGGGTATTTATGCTTGATAGTGGGTTCATGCCTCTATTTAATCAAGGGAAGTGACAGAAATCTTTAAGGTTGTGTTATCGCCATATTTTGGCCAACGAAGGAGATGGGCCGTGATCAAGATGGGCTTGGAAGATGCGTATATTCAACGTGTTGTTGGATCGGCCTAGTACGTAGAATTGGGCTAAACTGCCCGTGTATCTTGTATCATAGTAGGTTTCGTTTCAGTTTAGGTTCCGTTTCAGTTTAGGTAAAGATAGAGTTGTAGAGTTATTCCAAAAGTAGAGAGTCTCCGGACTATAAATATGTACCTAAGGTTATCAAGAAAAGGAGGACAATCACGTTCACAACAAATACAATCTCGGCGCATCGCCACCCCTTGTTTTCGAGGGTTTCTTTCGGGTAAGTGTCATGCTGCCTAGATTGCATCTTGCGATCTAGGCAGTACTTTTACTTATGCGTTAGTTGGTGTTACTCGTACTGAAGCCTTGTTGATGGCGAGTAACATTATTATCATAGATCTGTCGAGGTTAGCATCGGTGTTCTTCGTTATAATCGTTTGATTTTGCTACCTCTAGTTGTCTCGCTACCTTTGCACCTTTTTCCCAAGTGCAAGGGTAGCACCTTGCTTGATCTTTATTTAGCTGATTCGATCTTTTATGGTTGTGCCTTGCTCGCCAAGGTTTAGTTTGATATCTACGTAGTCAGGCCTTACAAACGGGTTGAACGATCCAGTAGTACGTAGGGATGTGGCTTATTCGTTCTAGAGAAGTTGTTCCGGTAATTGACTTTACGTTGGTTATTAGGCCTCCCCTAGGGTTAATATTCTTCATCTTTTGTACATACCAGGCTCAATTACGTGTAGGACGTTCCAGTTACGTGGTGAAAATATTAAATTGTCGTAGATCGATTTAACTTGTAGTGATCAAGCAAAACCCCATGTTATCGTAAATCTAATGCAGAACCATGGGGAAATCGGCTCTAGGAGCCGATTTTCAGGGAAACCTGGGAGCCGGTCACGGCTCGAATTTTACGTATACTTGTTTACCATGCAGAAATCAATCGAGCAATCCTTCACCTTCGACCAGGTATAGGTCGGTGGCATCTCGAACCAAGCCGGGGCGTGTGCGGAGTTTTGCGGCCGTTGCGAGGGACCAGGCCCACCAGCGATTACAGGAGCCTCCGGCTCTTCGTGTTGCTCGTCGCTGCTCGCCCGGTGAGTTTTGGCGAGCAACACATTCGCACGCCCGGTGGGACATTCAACAACGTCTACATCAACATCCGACGCTGCGATGGAGAGACCGATCATCTGACGAGCACGAAGAGCACAAGGCGGCATGATGAGATCGAAATCTCTTGAAGCCGATCTCGGCTCTTTTGAGAGGACCCGTAAGCATGGCATCAAGTGGAGGGGTTCTCCCGAGTGCTCTTGATGAGGTAGATCTGCATTCCTTCGGAGGAGCGCACGAGCTCTCTGACGGAAGTCAACTACATGGTGGCTCATTCTCTGCCGCCATTCTGAGAGCTGGTGAACGCTTTCGGCGAGTCGCGTTCGCGTAGTTCAGAGATCATGAAACATCGATACTCTCTGTCGGGCCTACTTTAGGGACTCACCAGGAGAAAGACCGCTCGCACCAGGCCACAGCTGCCATTCACACTTGCGGCTCCAGAGCCGCCAGGAGCAGCTGCTTACGTCGTCTACAAGGCTGGAGGCGACCCAGGCGATTGCCAATTCCTGTTTGAGCCACCTAAGGAAATCCCACACGTATATATATGCACCTACGTGCCGGACTGCAATAACCTGACACGCACCAACCAAATTGCAACGCGGGAGTTTCTGGCGGGGTTCTGGGCGGGATCTTGAGCGGCGTTTACGAGCGGCGATGTCGGATAGCGGCGACAAACAGGCGTGGCTAGCCAAGTATGCCATGGAACAAGTCATGAGAATCTAGCCCTGCAGCTCAAGCGATGGAGCAAATCCGTACCATCACGAGAGACCAGTTCGGCCGTGCGAAGAGAAGGACAATCGGCTATTCAAATCCGTACCCCCGAGTTTGATCGATTCCGCCACCCAAGTATCGGCTCCGAGTTCTCAAGGTTTAGCGGGTCGAAGGGTCAAGCTCGATCGAGCACATAAGCCGATACAGCACATTAGGCATAATTTGACATCGGATCGATGCGCGTAAGGTTTTTGCACAATGTCGACGGGACCAGCTTTTGGGTGGTACACCTCACGCCACCGATTCGATTCATACCGAAGCAAGCGGAAGAGCGGTTCCACATCCAGTACCATTCGTGAGCTCTGAGGCTGGCATTGCGGACTGGCGCGGTGCGGCGAAGCGAGGAGCTGGCGAGTACATCCGGTACCGGGACCGTCAAGAACCGATGTTACTCAGCTCGTTTAAGCGAGAAGGAAGCGGTCGGCTGGCGGTGTTGGGTCTCGGCACCCATCAAGGATCTGGCTTTCAAGTGGAGTACAAATCATTGGCGCATGGCCCGAATCGGCGATGTATGAAAGCGCCACCACAGTTGTACCAAGACAAATTCAAGCGTCCGATAGGCCTGGTCGATGCTGAAGAAGATGATCCTACAGACCAGGAAGTGGCCGTAGCTGAATGGGCTCGGGGCGATCCTGTAGCTCGCAAATGGGTGAAACAAGAAGGTCTGCAAAAGGGTTCGACTTGATGTGAGCAAAGCCGGCAGATATTCGATTTCTTTGAAGGAGAAGCGGTGAGGTTACCAAGGCCACAAAATCCCTCTGCTCGAGAAATGAGCGGAGACCATCGCAAGCGGCATCACTCGTTCACCCACGCCACCAATGAGTGCAAAGAGCTTTGCCAAATCCAAATGGCGATAGAACAAGGCCGTCGATCCTTGGGCGATTCGCCATGAAAGTGGACACGAACCCATTTCCGGCGTCAACATGGTAGAACTCGATTCTCCGAGGCGTCAACTGGATTTTTCGTTCGGTGTTAATATGGCGTGCAGGTACCACCATGACACGTACAAGGAGGAGGTGTCCGCTCTCGGGGCAAAGAAAGAAAGGAGGCTGGTCCATGCGACCGCCCACAATGACAAAGGTACTTAACAGAGGAACAGGTGAGAGAGTGCGGTATCGAAGCCACATTCCGCTCATCTCCTTAACAAGTATGAGCGTCAAGATGACCAACGTCGCCGTGCGATGGAGCGATGAAGGATATGAGCACCTCGCTAAGGGACCGTCTAAAGAAAAGGAAGGCGCGACAAGCATTGGGATTGTCCTTTCTTCAAGTATTCTTTGGGGCGGGAATGAGCCGATTGCCTACGATCGCTGCCGGAATGCGGTCAGCAGAAGGAGGACACGAGGCCAGTGTCAGTGTTCAAACGTCTAGGGCCTCTTCCACCCTAGAGCCGTTACAGGGAGTCCGCTCGGGCAGAAGACCTCGAGAAGCCAAAGAATGACAAAGACGAAGACAGATATCACCGTCCAAGGTGGTGTCCCGATGGACTCAGACACACCCAAAAGCGTAGAGTGCAGCGGCTGCGTAACTTGGAGGAAGCTGAAGCGCAGTATCTCCACTCTTTAAAGAAAGCACGGCCCGATCTGGCCGTCAAAATTAGCGGAACCACGAAGCGGAAGACCGCCCGACAAGGAAAGAATGGCGCCCCAAACCGGTAAAAGCCGATGCACGTACATCGGCTGGCACAAACATGGTGTTCGTACTTCGCCGAATTCTGCGCCAAGAACCAATGAGCTACGATGTACGGTTGCGGTCCACGGCGGTTATCTTTGAGAAGCCACGTGAGAAGGGTTACAAACATCGAAAGCCACAACCGCAAGGTTACATCAATGGGCAACCTGTCGGCAAGATGTTGGTGGACACCGGAGCGGCGATCAATATCATGCCGTACTCCATGCTACGACGTTTGGGGCGCTCCACGCAGATCGATCAAAACCAACGTCACGTTAAGCGACTTCAACGGTCGTCTTCGGAAGCAAGGCGTCTTGAGCGTGGATCGGCGATGGGCAGGAAAACCATACCCACGTCATTTTTCGTCAGGACGGCAAAAGTACCTCTGTTGTCTTGCTAGGTAGAGACCGGATTCACGCTAATTGCTGCATTCCATCCACGATGCACCGCTAATCTGATGGGACGGAGATGAAGTGGAGGTCATCCATGCAGATGATTATATCGAGATTTCCATAGCTGGCATGAAGCGTCAGGAAGCAGAAGACCAAGAGCCGATCTCTGGAATCAGTCTAGACGGCTGTGAGCGCATTGAAGCTACAAAAAACGGGGTGAGGCTGGTCTTATCCACTGGCCTGACAGAGTAGCAAGGTCCACGAGCGTACGTGGTACGGCCGATCCTCGCGATCGGCCACTAAAAATAGGAAGCACCAATCGTACGACAAGCGGATCACGTAGTCGTAGCAGGGAGATGCACTGCCATTGTAACACAATAAGGTGTAAACCATCCTTAACTAATTCAATCAAAAAGGGGGCCGATTCAGGCAATCGGCCCAAATCATTTTTGTTACCCTCACCTACTGTTTGCCCTGTGTTTAGCGTCGATTTGACAGGTGACGGAAAGCTAGGGTATGGGTTTACATCCGCTGATGAGCTAGAAGAGATCGACATTGGTCCTGGGGATAAGCCACGACCAACATTTATCAGCAGAAAGTTAGATCCGAATCTGCGGGGCCCGATGATAGCCCTGTTGAAACAATATCCGCAGATCGCTTGGGACTACACAGAGATGCAGGTTAGACAGGAGCATCATTGAGCATCGACTACCGCTCAAAAAAGGATTTCGGTCATTTCACCAGAGAGCACGACAAATGAAGGCCGAAATTCTGGAAGAAGTCAAGAAAGAGGTCGAGAAAATGTGGACAGCCAAGTTAATCAGGCCATGCAGGTATCTTTGAGTGGATTTCTAGTATCGTGCACCAGAGAAAAAGGATGGCGGTGGCGTGTTGCCATAGATTTTCGGGATCTCAGAAGCTACCCAAAGGATGAGTATCCGATGCGGTGGCGAACGTTAATCAACGCAGTGGCTGGTCATAAGATCTTGAGCTTCATGGATGGCAATGCCGGTTACAACCAAATTTTTATGGCTCCAGAAGACATACACAAGACTGCATTCAGAGTCCCAGGTTCGGTGGGGTTGTTCGAGTATGTAGTCATGACGTTTGGACTGAAGAATGCCGGCGCCACGTACCAAAGAGCCATGAATTATATTTTTCATGATCTGATCGGCAAGCTGGTGGAAATCTACATCGATGACGTGGTGTTCAAGTCTGCTTCAGCGCAAGGACACTTAGACGATCTACGACGCGTCCTGGACCGAACAAGAAAATTCGGCCTACGGATGAATCCAAAGAAGTGTGCCTTCGGGGTGACGGCCGGTCAGTTCTTGGGTTTTTTGGTCCATGAACGCGGGATTGAGATCGGCCTGAAAAGTCAGGAGGCAGTGCGAACAATGAAGCCACCCACTACAAAGAAAGAACTGCAGTCTCTCATCGGCAAGATCAACTTCGTCAGAAGATTCATCTCCAATCTGTCAGGAAGAATAGAGCCGTTCATGGGACTAGTGAAAATTAAATCTGACGAGGAATTCCGCTGGGGGGCAGAACAACAACGAGCCTTTGACGAAATCAAAGAATATCTGACGAAGCCGCCAGTGTTGGTTCCACCCCAGCCGGACAGACCGTTCTACATTTACTTGTCAGTAGCCGACACATCCATCGCCTCGGTGGTGGTGCAAGTTTATGATGAATTGGAGCGAGTCGTATTTTACATAAGCGAAGGATCTTTGACGCGGAGACAAGGTATCCCGATATCGATAAGTTGTGCCTCTGCCTGTTTTCACCGCACCAAGCTGCGCCACATTTTGCTATCGCGAGATCATCATCATATACCGTCGGCGTCATAAAGCACATCCGTCGGCTCCTATGTTAAAAGGCCGATGGGCAAATGGATGTTCGCATTATCGAGTTTGACATCCGGTATCAACCCGAAAGCGATTAAGGACAGGCGTTGGCGATCTTATCGCTGAAAGGATCAACACTAACATAGCAGACCGTCCATAAGAGCGTGGGCTATCTTTTTCGACGGATCGGTTTGTGACGATGGTCGGCATCGGCATTTTACTCGTGTCGCCCGGGGGCAACATTTTCCTTCTCCATCGATTATGCGCCTCCCGCACCAACAATGTCGCTGAGTACGAGGCGATACGCAAGGGAATGGAGTTACTCCTCGAAGCCGGAGCAGAGGCAGTGGAAATTTTTGGAGACTCCAAGTTGGTGATTTCCCAACTCACGGAGGAGTACAAGTGTGAGAGCGAGTCCCTCTTCCCATTATGGTTGCACTGCCGTGAGCTGAAGGCGCAGTTCCGGTACATAAACTTCACCTGGATCCCACGGTCGCAGAATACAGAGGCAAATGATCTTGGACAAATGGCTTCAGGCTACAAGGATGTAGCAGAAGGAGCCGATGTTCAGGTACAGTTCCTGGAAGCTGACGACTGGAGAGCCGATATCTTCAATTACTTGAAGGATTCGGCTCGGGGGGCACCTAAACGGATAAGGTACAAAGCCATGAAGTATGTGCTTATTGGGGATGACATGTTTTACAGGACTCTGGAAGGATTATTGCTCAAATGTCGGGGACGCCGAGGCTAATCGTCTCCTACACGAGGTACACGAAGGCGCTGTGGAACTCACCAATCAGCTCACAAGATGAAATGGTTGATCAAAGCGATCGTGGTTTTATTGGCCCACCATGCTTGAGGACTGTTTCAAGTACTACAAAGGGTGCCAAGCATGTCGGTTTGGGAAAATTCAGATGGTACCAGCGTCGCAATGAACCCCATCATCAAGCCTTGGCCATTCCGAGGTTGGGGCATGGATATGATCAGCAAAATCAATCCCCCAACAAGCAAAGGCCACATGTGGATTTTGGCCATTACTGATTATTTCACTAAATGGGTGGAGGCTGTCCCGATGAAATCAGTAAACTCAAAGGATGTTATCAACTTTGTGAAAGAACATGTCATCCATAGATTCGGGATTCCCCAAACTATCACGACCGATGGAGGTTCGGTCTTTATTTCTCAGGAGTTTAGAAAGTTTTGCGAGGACACGGGGATTAAGCTGATCAGATCATCTCCATACTATGCTCAGGCGAATGGGCAAGCTGAAGCGTCCAACCAGAGCCTCATCAAGATGATCAAGAGAAAAGTCGATGAGCACCCTAGGCACTGGCACGAGGTTTTGTCAGAGGCATTGTGGGCTTATCGCATGTCATGCCATGGGGCGATTAAAACCTCGCCATACCATCTAGTATATGGACAAGAAGCCGTGTTGCCTTGGGAAATTACGGCTGGGTCGAGACGGGTCACTTTTCAGGACGATCTAACGATCAAGAATACGCAACCCGATGAGTGGCGGTGTGGAGGATTTAACCGAGCTATGGTCCGGAGAAAATCAAAGAGAACAAGGCCAAAGTAGCTCGTGCATACAACAAGAAAGTGAAGCCAAAGGAGTTCCACGTTGGTGATCGGTATGGGAAGTCATGTTGCCCTTGGGGACTAAGGATGCAACATATGGTAAATGGTCTCCAAATTGGCACGGGCCGTACAGGGTCGACCAAGTTTTAAGAGGAAACGCGTACATGCTTGAGGAGCTGGACGGCGTGAAATTCCCAGTGGCGGTCAACGGTCAACATCTCAAGAAATATTTCCCAAGCATGTGGGATGTTGGACAGTAAAACTTGAGGGGCCGATACATGAAATCGGCTAAGTAAAGCATGTGAGACGATGGACAGTAAAAATGTGGGGGCCGATGCTGAAAATCGGCCGAATAAAAGCAAAAATATATAGCCGATGCACGGTCATCGACTCTAGAGGTTCACACATGTTACAAACAGGTGCCAGTTCGCACATACAAGCTACTGAAGAAATGCTTCGAAGGCGTGGAGGGCGTCAGCACGGACACGGTCCACCTCGGCGATCTCGGCTTCGTCATCTTCATCCTTACCCGACACTAGCTGCTTGTTCAGGGCACGTTTTTCGATGGGCAATTGGAGATTTGGGTCGCCCGTTTTGAAAAAGGGCGCAGGTCGCCCGTTTTGAAAAAGGTCGCAGGTTACCGTTTGAAACCAAGAAGTGGCCGTTTTAATGTGCCTAAAGATGCGACCAAGTTTTGACCCTGTCAACGTTTTTTGGGAGAAGCCGATGGGTAGTCATCGGCTCTTTGCGATTTGACTTGTTTGACTGTATGCGTGCAGTATGTTGAAAGCCGATACAGTGTCATCGACTTCTGGAGCATCGACCTATTTCGGCTATCGGCAAAATTGGAGCGAAAAAGAACAATCTTTGGGAAACGGATTTTCATTCATTCGAAAGATGATTGCTTACAAAAGGATGATTGATTACAAAAGGGAGCCTACTACTACTGTTGCTGCTACTGATTCCTAATCTAAAGGGCGAGATCGTCGCCGCTGTCGTCGCCGCCGTCTTCTTCGCTGTCTTCAGCGCTGCTGCCGGCGTCGTCTTCACTGCTGCTGCTGAAGAAGCCAGCGGGGGCCTCCTCATCCTCGTCGTCATCTTCGGTGTCCTCGCTGGACCCGGCGCGGAAGCGCTTCGTCGGCGGGTACTCGTCGGAGGAGGTGTCCTCCTCCGATTCCTCCTCCTCGTCGGAGGACTCGACGCCGTCCCAAGACCAAGCGTCGTCGCTGCTCTTCGCCTCCAGTTCCCCGTCAACGAGGAACTGTAGGCTCTCCTCGCCGTCAGTCAGGGACGCATCGTCCTCCGACCAGACGGCGAAATCCCAGTCCCTTTCGTCCCACCATCGTGGGCGAAAATCTTATCTGCCGCCGTGGGTGGGTGCTCTGGCGTCGGCTCTCGGTGACTGATGCTGTTGGAAGACTGGGAGGAACGGGCGGAAGAGGAAGAAGCCATGGCGGAGGAGGAGGTTTTTTTCGGCGAAGGAAGAGGGTTTTTTGGCTACTGGAGGAAGATGGGACCGCGAACTGCTCGGGAATTTAAATAAGGGAATAGTGGAGAGCGGTTCAATGCCATAGCGGTTTCCCAGTTACGCTGCCAAAATCGTCAAATCATGCACTCTGGAGGAGTTGAGAAGACAGGCATCATGATGAAGGGTAGCGTGGCGATTACATTACGCCACGCATTACATCAACGCAACCCGATACAAAAAAGGAGGAGAAGAAAAAAACACAGTGGTTTTGGAATTATCATTGCCAAAACCAGGGGGCATGTGTTATCGCCATATTTTGGCCAACGAAGGAGATGGGCCGTGATCAAGATGGGCTTGGAAGATGCGTATATTCAACGTGTTGTTGGATCGGCCTAATCGTAGAATTGGGCTAAAGCGCCTGTATCTTGTATCATAGTAGGTTTCGTTTCAGTTTAGGTTCCGTTTGTTTAGGTAAAGATAGAGTTGTAGAGTTATTCCAAAAGTAGAGAGTCTCTGACTATAAATATGTACCTAAGGTTATCAAGAAAACGAGGACAATCACGTTCACAACAAATACAATCTCGACGCATCGCCACCCCTTGTTTTCGAGGGTTTCTTTCGGGTAAGTGTCATGCTGCCTAGATTGCATCTTGCGATCTAAGCGATTACTTTTATATGCGTTAGTTGGTGTTACTCGTACTGAAGCCTTGTTGATGGCGAGTAACATTATTATCATAGATCTGTCGAGGTTAGCATCGGTGTTCTTCGTTATAATCGTTTGATTTTGCTACCTCTAGTTGTCTCGCTACCTTTGCACCTTTTTCCCAAGTGCAAGGGTAGCACCTTATGATCTTTATTTAGCTGATTCGATCTGTTATGGTTGTGCCTTGCTCGCCAAGGTTTAGTTTGATATCTACGTAGTCAGGCCTTACAAACGGGTTGAACGATCCAGTAGTACGTAGGGATGTGGCTTATTCGTTCTAGAGAAGTTGTTCCGGTAATTGACTTTACGTTGGTTATTAGGCCTCCCCTAGGGTTAATATTCTTCATCTTTTGTACATACCAGGCTCAATTACGTGTAGGACGTTCCAGTTACGTGGTGAAAACATTAAACTATCGTAGATCGATTTAACTTGTAGTGATCAAGCAAAACCCCATGTTATCGTAAATCTAATGCAGAACCATGGGGCAATCGGCTCTAGGAGCCGATTTTCAGGGAAACCTGGGAGCCGGTCACGGCTCGAATTTTACGTATACTTGTTTACCATGCAGGAAATCAATCGGAGCAATCCTTCACCTTCCTGACCAGGTATAGGTCGGTGTACGCCTCGAACCAAGCCGGGGCGTGTGCGGAGTTTTGCGGGCCGTTGCGAGGACCGAGCCCACGGCGATTACAGGAGCCTCCCGGCTCTTCGTGTTGCTCGTCGCTGCTCGCCGGTGAGATTTGGCAGGCAACAGGTTGTAGATGTGTTGTTGCCACTAGGGGAAAAACAAAGGTCTCTTGTTCATGGAACAAGTGGATTCTTTACCTTACACACTTTGCTTAAAGCAGTTGTCTGTTGCTTGCAACTTAATACTGGAGGGGTTCGGATGATAACCCAAAGGTGGAATTCCAGTCATAGATGCAGTTGGATGGCGGTCTATGTATCTTGTTGTATTTCCCAATCGAATCTCATAGGATCTTTATGTCTAGTATTGCATTATTATACCTTTCTCAGTCTTGTCAATTGTCCTGTTGTAATTTGTTTACCCAGCATGCCATGTTTGTTTATCTAAGGATAACACCTCTAGTGAACTATGGACCCCGGTCCAATATTTACCATTGATACATCTTCCATTGTTACTGTTTACTTGCTGCAAACCATCATCACCTTCCACACCATATAGTTAATCATTTGTTACAGCAACCGGTGAGATGGACAACCTCACTGTTAGTTGGGGCAAAGTCTTGAGTTTGTGTTGTGCAGGTTTCCACGTTGCTTGCAACACCTTTGGGACATTTCCTTCCTCCTACTAGTTCGATAACCTCGGTTTCTTACTGAGGGAAAACTTGTTGTTGTGCTGCATCATACCTTGCTCTTGGGGTTTCCCAACGAAGTGCTCCACGTTGACGCAGCGCCATCAAGGACACATCCTTGATGGTTCAACGACAAAGTTTCGTGGAATGCACATGGGTCATTATGGACATCCAGGTCCCGCTGATGGTCATTGGTCTGAGAGGGGTCTCGACCATGTCTACAGTGTTTCCGAACCGTAGGGTAACACGCTTAAGGGTTTGATGAAGATTGGAGATCGTTTTGGTATCATCGGAATCACCAAAGAAAAGAGAGGGAGAACCCGGAAGGGTTCCGAGAAGGTCCGAAGTGGGATGGAACGAGTTCCATAGCCACACGAATTAAATAATATGTAAATAGATATTAAATATTGAATAATTATTTAATAAAATAAAAGTAATTAAAATGGTTAAATTCCCTATGGAAAGGGCCCATGAGGGGAAAAGCCAAAAGGGAGGAGGTGGTCGGCTGGGCCCCAGGGCACCCACACGGGGCCCATGAGAGCCTTGGCTGGCCCGCCACCCCCCCCCCTCCTCTCCTTTGTTTAGTCCCACATGGCTTAGCCAATGAGTTTTGGGGACCCCTTCCCCCTATATAAGAAGAGGCATACAGAGGCAATTAAATAATCAAAAAATAGATAAAAAGCTTCCTGGATTTGGGAAAAGATTCTAGCCGCCTCTCTCCCTCCCCTCTCTCCCCCGAGAACGTGGTCCCAAGTTTGGATTGTGCGAACGGGGGACTTCTTCACCGTAGAGCACAGTCGCGTTACGGGGTTCGGATCCAAAAGATCTACTTCTGCGGGTATCTGCTAGATTGGAGGAGCGAGAGTCATCATCAAGCACTGGACATGTGTGAATCCCTCGAGGGTGCTGCATATGTGGCGCCTAGAGTTGTCGGAGCCGCCGGAGGTTGGAGTTCAGAACGACCCTGAGGTCGTCATCGGTACGACTACATCACCCACGTTCTCTTGAACGTTGACAAAGCTTTTCGGTCTTCAACTTGGTAAGTTCGTGAAAACACCTCTCGTTACTGCATTACTAATAGATAGATCTTAGCATTAGGGTTGTTTGCATAGAAAAAATATTGTTTTTAGGTGCGCAGCCCCATCATTTATCGCATGGCACAAAAGGATGACCTACACTTCTCATTATGTTGAATGGGAGCACCAATTTGGCACAAAATTTTGGAGAATCCATGGCCAAGGTTCTTTGACAGTGAACCCAATATGGGACAAACTTTGGAAGCGCCAAGTCCCAAGTAAAGTGAAAAAATTCTTGTGGAATGCCCTCCATGGTGTGGTATCGGGGATGGCGATCTTAGCATCGAAGCATATCAAGGTTCCCGCCAAATGTTATGTGTGTAAGTTATGGATGGAAGACATTAAACATCTTATTTTTTACTTATGCAAGAGCTCCTGAAAGTGTGTATGAAGCATGGCTTTAGTTAAGTTATTGAAGAAGTTGTGGTGGTCGATTGATCAGGGTATGTGGTGCTAGAAACCATCATCTACAGCCCAAAAAGGAAATAATCGGTTCATGGTCAGTTAGAGCTACAAGAGTCAGTGTGGCAGTGGAATCATGGTGTATCTAGTGGCAGAGGCTTGAGATGGTGAAGGGTGTTCAGTGTTTCCTTTCCTTCTAGTTTGGCATTTGTTATAAACGCATTAACTATGAATTTTCGGAGCCGCAGAACCAATGCAACTACAGCTGAAACTCTGTCTCAACTTACAAGTTGAACAAAGATGCATCCTTTTTGTGTTGATGCTCCAGTTGTTGTGGTGGTTGTATTGCATAATCATAATGTGTTCTAAGTGCATCTATAGCTGAAGGTCTATCTCTCTTGACGGGTTTGGAATTTATTGGATAGCTAAGGTGCATGTTGGTGTTTGTAAAATCAGATTCATCTAAACTTATTCGATTAGTCTTTCAATGGTGTTATGGAAGTTTGGAGTCCATGCTTAACATTATGGTAGAATGTTTCTTGAAGGATAGTACCATGATTGATATATCCTTCCAACAATATTATCCAAGGGATGCAAACCATGTCGCACATCAATTAGCGAAGAGTTCCTATATCGAAAGATTTTTTAGCTTGCGATTTCGATCCTCCTAGTTTCATTATGCCATTCATAATACATGATGTAACAACCCTTTCTCCTCAATAAAGTGCTACTAGGTATCCTTTCAAAAAAAATAGAGAAAGAATAAAACTCACATATCATCTACCCAAGCACACAAAAGTGAATCATCTCTCTCCCTCTCTCTCAAATCAGCCACACAATTTGCTTCCTTAATACAAAAATTAAAACATTACCAGAGAACATAGAACGTGTTTGGCTCTTGTGTGTTTTTATGGTGTGCATTTTATAGGTTGGGTTAGGACATCACCTATATATATGGCAAAAGATATCTTTAAGATGTGACCTACTTACTATACCATAAGCCAACTAGTTACACCACAACATATATATGTATATAGCTAAAATTTTCCATAAGCTAGGGCCTACATCCAAGAGATACCAAGTCAAAGTTTTTGCTATTGAAAAACTTTTTCTATTGTGTGTATTATATTGTATTATTTTAGTGTTTGTGAACTACCCATAACCATAAGGGTTGCTTTTAATCTTTTTGGCTTATGGACAACTCACACTATATATCACGAGTAGCACTCAACATGTACCTTTTTGGTTTATGGTGTGGTTTTTTCAAATATAGTGGATTCCCTAAGCACTATAGCTACAAATTAAAGAACACACATTCGTAACACTAGTTCTTGAAGACCATTGGCATTAACGAGGTTGCCAGTTGAGATCATTAAGAGGATAGTAAATTATTTTGGCGAGACATAGAAAACATAAAAAATCATTACTTTTATCTTGTTATATAAAAGGACACACTTGTAAGAGCGATGACATTTTTAGGATCCTAACAACAACCTGCAACTGCCTTAGAGGCGTCGTCAAGACAACACACTGGTGGCCCGTCATGATCATGCTGGGAATATGACTTAGAGACAATAATAAATCTGTTATTTATATTTTTTTACTATGATTAAGTTTATTTTTTGTCATGTAATTGTATTAACTTCTAAATGTGAGATTTAGAGGAAAACCTAATAACAAGTGGAATAATAAACACCAAATGAGACAATCTTTCCTCTAAGACTAGCTTATATATTATTGGTAGTCATAATTTTTTGACTATGGACATAAGTAAAGTGTTACGAGGTTGCCAATAGTATTTAGGAATAAATTTTGTTAGGTGAATAATGTTATTGGATAGACCCTGTTGATATACCATGAGACAATTCACCAATATGTTGTTGGTATTTTCTCAATGATATAAGTATTATCATTTACTAGTTTCCTTCAACCATGAGAATATCATAGACATGGATACCAGATGGTTTGCATGATGACACCAAACATTATTATGTAATTGCGTAACTATAAAAGTGGAAATTCATGTATAGTACAAAGTTTGCCAATGATTTAGATGTGTGAAGATTGAGAATTTCTCCTCTGGCAATGGAGAAATACCATCTGGGCACTATCAATGTTACAATGTCTATCATCGTATTTCCAGACATGGTGATTAAAATATATAGTCACAAGGACATCGGTGACACAAGACAAGTAAATAATACAGGTTGGGTAACGGGGATAACATAACAGTTTTGCCTCGAGTTATGTAAAATATTGTGGATAAATATGAAAATGTTAACACACATAATACATGAGATTCACATGATAAAGATCTTCATGAGTATATGAAAAAGTTATGGCTATCAAAAGCTCACTGTTGATTATTGTCGGAAGGTGTTCCCGACATGTCCACATACGCCCAAAACTATAGGGTCACACACTTAACGACCTAGTGACATTTATAAATGCGAGTTCTATGTGAAGATAAGAGAGAAGGGTTTATAGTGTCTCAAATGATCTCGAAATGGTTTTGAGAGGTATTGAATGGTCTCAGGAGTGTTCAGAATGGTCCTGGACATATGGTGGAAGGTATGGGAAAGTTGCGAAAGTTCAAGGAAGGTTCTGTAAGGGTCACATTCTAGAATACTTTGGAAATACCTAGAAGGTTCCACTTTAGTGGGTTCCACATTGGCATGGGGGGCAAGGCAGATGATGTCTACGCACTTCTATTATTGTAGACAATTGTTGGGCCTCCAAGTGCAGAGGTTTGTAGAACAGCGGCAAGTTTCCCTTAAGTGAATTACCCAAGTTTTATCGAACTCAGGGATGAAGTGGTCAAAGGTATCCCTCTCAAGAAACCCTGCAATCAAGATACAAGAAGTCTCTTGTGTTCCCAACACACCCAATACACTCGTCAGGTGTATAGGTGCACTATTCGGCGAAGAGATGTAGGGGTTCGTAGCATGGAAAACAAAAAAAATTACCGCATGCACACAAACAAGCCAATATCTATATACTAGATTGTAGAAACGAGTCGATTAGAGTACTCACCCTCGAAGATTCTAAAGTGGTTAACGAGAGCAGATTCTCGTGGGTGATGTAGTTGTACACTTGTCGATCTTAAGATCGCGTAGACGATCCTTCTGGCGCTGCGTCCCGGCAGCGCTTCCACAGTCGGTCACACGTTTGGTACTCGATGAAGACCTTCCTCTCCCTTGTTCCAGCAGGCAGCGGAGGTTGTAGTTCTCCTCTCGCAATTCCGGCAGCACGACGGCGTGGTGTCGGAAGTAGAGGGAAGATATCGCAGGGCTTCGCCTAAGCCGGTGCGAGTTATGGTGGATCTAGGGTTTTCTGGCGATCTAGGTTTAGAAGGCCGGAGAGGAGGAGGAGTCGGCGGCGACTAGGCGTGAAATGGGCGGCGGCGTGGCGGCGTGGCGGTGTCTTGGTGGCCAGCGGCTAGCCGGCGGCGACGCACAGGGTGGGAGGGCTTGCTCTTGTGTTGTTTGGGGCAGCCCTCCCCCTCTATTTATGAGAGGGGGGCAGCCTTGGGAGGGGAGAGTTTGAATCCAAACCCAAACCCAAGTTGTATTGAAGGAAGGACTCTTTCCTTCTTCCACTAGAAACCATTGTTCCAGTTTGACTTTTCAAACCTCCCGTTTGACTTTCAATTTAGAGCTTTAATTCTCTCTCGCAAATGCCCAAACCAAGTGACCTAGGATATGATCCAATCATTCCACTTACCCATGACACATTCATGGACCATTCCCCTTCCGGTCCGGTAAACCTTCTAGAACCTTTCCCGAACTCCGGAATCGGACTTTCCATATATGAATCTTATTCTCCGGACCATTCTGGATCTCCTCGTGATATCCCGGATTCCATTCAAGACTCCGAACAACATTCGATATCCCTAATTACATTCCATATCTACTAAACAACATCGAATCCTTAAGTGTGTCTCCCTACGGTTCGTGAATTATGCGGACATGACCGAGACACTTCTCTAATCAATAACCAATAGAGGAATCTGGAAATTCATATGGCTCCCACATATTTCTATGATTACTTTGCGATCGAATGAACTACTTACATACGATACCAATTTACCTTTGTCACGCGATAGTTTACTTATCCGAGGTTTGATCATCGGTATCTCTACATACCTAGTCCAACCTCGTTGCTGATAAGTACTCTTTTCTCGTTCCCGTGATGTGTGATCCCTTGTGAGCCAGTCACATGCTTGCAAGCTAATTGGATGACATTCCACCGAGAGGGCCCAGAGTATATCTATCTATCATATGGATGGACAAATCCCACTCTTGATACATGTGCCTCAACACATACTTTTCGAACACTCAATGCCACCTTTATAGCCACCCAGTTACGGTGTGGTGTTTGATGTCATCAAAGCATCCTTCTGGTAATGGTTATTAGCATGATCTCATGGTCGAAGGAATTATGTTACTATGTATTAGAAATCTTATAGCAAATGAACTATTGAAATGACTTTATCTTAATGCTACGCTTATCTATAGGAGTATGTCCATCATACCATTCTCCTAATGATATGATCTTGTTGTTAATAACATCTCAATATTCATGATCGATAAACCACGATCATATATTAACCAACAAGCTAGTATTATAAAGAGGCTTTACCAGGGACTCTAATTTAGTTTACAAATCACACAAGTATTAATGTTTCCGATTAATACTATTATAGCATGAATGTAAACATTTATCATAAACACAAAGATATAATAATAACCACTTTTATTATTGCCTCTAGGGCATATCTCCAACAGTCTCCCACTTGCACTAGAGTCAACTAATCTAGATTACATGGTAATATACCGAACACCCATGGCGGTTTGGTGCTGGTCATGTTTTGCCCTCGGGAGAGGTTTAGTCAACGGATCCGCCACATTCAGATCTGTGTTTACTTTGCAAATCTTTATGTCACCATCTTGGACATGCTCCCGAATAGCGGGAACACGTAGCTTGATATGCTTCAGCTTCTTGTGTGACCTTGGTTCTTGCGCATTGGCTATGGCGCCCATGTTATCACAATAGATTGACATTGGGTCCAGCGCACTTGGAACCACACCAAGCTCTGTAATGAACTCCTTCATCCATATCGCCTCTTATGAAGCCTCCGAAGCAGCTATATATTCCGATTCAGTTGAAGATCTCGCCACAATGCTTTGCTTTGCAATCCTCCATCTAACTGCTGCACCATTCAAAGTAAATACATATCCAGATTGAGATTTAGAATCATCCGGATCGGTGTTCCAACTAGCTTCGGTGTAACCATTAACAACGAGTTGTTCATCACCTCCATAAGAAAGAACCATATCCTTAGTTCTTCTCAAGTACTTAAGGATGTTTTTGACTGCTGTCCAATGATCCACTCCTGGATCACTTTGATATGTGCTAGTCAAACTAACAGCATATGCAATGTCGGGTCTAGTACATAGCATGGCATACATAAGAGATCCTATGGCTGAGGCATAGGGAGTCTTACTCATCCTTTCTCTATCTTTTGTCGTTGCAGGACTTTGAGTTTTACTCAAGGTCGTATTGGGCAACATGGGCAAGAACCCTTTCTTGCTATCTTCCATTCCAAACCTCTTTAGAACTTTGTCCAAATATGTACTCTATGACAATGATATTAGGCGTCTCGATCTATCTCTATAAATCTTTATGCCTAATATGTAAGCTGCTTTGCCAAGATCTTTCATTGAAAAACTATTATTCAAATAATCCTTGACACTATTAAGAAGGTCTACATCATTCCCAATCAACAATATGCCATCTACATATAGTATTAAGAATGCTACAGAGCTCCCACTCACTTTCTTGTTAATACAAGCTTCTCCATAAGTTTGTATAAAACCAAAACTTTTGATTACCTTATCAAAATGTTGATTCCAACTCCGGGATGCTTGCTTCAATCCATAAATTGACCGTTGAAGTTTGCGTACCTTGTTAGCATATTTAGGATCGACAAAACCTTTGGTTTGTACCATATAGAACTCTTCATCAATGTATCCATTGAGGAACGCCGTTTTGACATCCATTTGCCATATCTCATAATCATAATATGCAGCGATTGCTAACAAAATCCTCACAGACTTTAGCTTCGCTACCATTGAGAAAGTCTCATCGTATTCAACTCCTTGAATTTGTTGAAACCCTTTTGCGACAAGTCGAGCTTTATAGACAGTAACATTACCATTAGCATCTGTTTTCTTCTTGAAGATCCATTTGTTCTTGACAGCCTTCCGGCCATCCGGTAAGTCCACCGTCCATACTTGGTTTTCGTACATGGGTCCAAATTGGATTTCATGGCTTCTTGCCATTTATTGGAATCTGGGCTCGTCATCGCTTCCTCATATATCGCAGGGTCATCGGTGTTGTCCACCAACATGACACTCATAACGGGATCATACCAATCAGGAGTGGTATGATTTCTCGTTGACATGCGAGGTTCCGTAGTTACTTCAACTAAAGTTTCATGATCAACATCATTAGCTTCCTCTCTTATTGGTGTAGGCGCCACAGGAACTATTTCCGGTGCTTCGCTAGTCGCAAGTTCGAGAGAAGGTTCATCAACCTCGTCGAGTTCTACTTTCCTTCTAGTCACTTCTTTCGAGAGAAACTCCTTCTCTAGAAAGTATCCACTCTTAGCAACGAAGATTTTGCCCTCGGATCTATGATAGAAGGTATACCCAATAGTTTCCTTCGGGTATCCTATGAAGATGCATTTTTCCTCTTTGGGTTCAAGCTTGTCTAGCTGTAACTTATTTACATAAGCTTCGCACCCCCAAACTTTAAGGAACGACAATTTAGGTTTCTTCCCAAAACAATAATTCATACGGTGTCGTTTCAACGGATTTAGATGGTGCCCAAATTAAAGTGAATGCGGCTATTTCTAATGCATAACCCCAAAACAATAGCGGTAAATCATTAAGTGACATCATAGAACGAACCATATCTAAGAGAGTTCGATTACGACGTTCTGACACACCATTACGTTGGGGTGTTCCCGGCGGTGTCAATTGTGAAAGTATTCCGCATTTCTTCAAATTCTCGCCAAACTCGTAACTTAGATATTCACCTCCACGATCAGATCGTAGAAATTTAATCTTCTTGTTACGTTGATTCTCTACCTCACTTTGAAATTCCTTAAACTTCTCGAAAGTCTCGGACTGATGATTCATGAAATAGATATACCCATATCTACTCAAATAATCCGTGAAGGTAAGAACATAACGATAACCACCACGCGATGCTACACTCATTGGGCCACACACATCGGTATGTATGATATCCAATAATTCGTTAGCTCGCTCCATCATACTAGAAAATGAAGTCTTAGTCATTTTACCCATTAGACATGCTTCGCATCTTTCAAGTGATTCGAAATCAAGTGATTCAAGAAGTCCATCAGAATGGAGTTTCTTTATACACTTCACTCCAATGTTACCAAGACGACAGTGCCACATATAGGTCGAGTTATCGCTCAATTTCAAACGTTTAGCTTCAATGTTATTAATGTGTGTATTTCTACAATCGAGATTCAATAATAATATACCATCTATCAAAGGTGCATGTGCATAAAACATATTACTCATATAAATCTAACAACCATTATTCTCGGACTTAAACAAGTAACCGTCTCGCAATAAACATGATCCTGATATAATGTTCATGCTCAAAACTGGCACCAAATAACAATTATTTAAGTATAAAACTAATCCCGATGGTAGATGAAGAGGTAGCGTGCCAACCGCGATCACATCAACCTTTGATCCATTTCCAACGCAAATCGTCACCTTGTTCTTCGCTAGTTTCCGTCTATTCTGCAGCACTTGGTTCGAATTACAAATATGAGCAACCAAACCAGTATCAAATACCCAGGCACTACTACGAGTACTAGTGAGATACACATCAATAACATGTATATCAGATATACCTTTCTTCTTGATGTTGCCGTTCTTCAAATCTGCCAAGTACTTAGGGCAATTCCGCTTCCAGTGACCCTCTCATTTGCAGTAAAAGCACTCAGTATCAGGCTTAGGCCCAGCCTTGGTCTTCTTCGCCGTCGCGGTAACTTTCTTACCGCCCTTCTTGAAGTTTCCCTTTTTCTTGGACTTGCATTGCTTCTTGAATTTGGTGGTTTTATTGACCAACAACACTTGGTGCTCTTTCTTGATATCCACTTCTGCAGACTTTAACATGGAGAAGAGTTCGGGCAACGACTTGTCCATGTTTTGTATATTATAGTTCATCACAAAGTTCTTTTAACTTGGTGGTAGTGATTGGAGGACACAGTGAATCCCCAAAGCATTAGGAATCACTATACCCAAGCTTTTAAGCTTGCTGGCGTGCCTAGACATCTTAAGCACGTGCTCACTAACAGAGCTGCCCTCTTCCATCTTGCAGTTAAAGAACTTTTCAGAAGCCTCATAACTCTCAACTATCGCGTGAGCCTCAAATATCATTTTGAGTTCACGGATAATATCACGTGGGTTATGGTTCTCAAACCTTTTCTGAAGCTCCAATTCTAAACCATACAAGATAGCACACTGAACTGTGGAGTACTGATTCTTCCGATCGAGGAAAACATTCATTACCTCATCGGTAGCATCACCGCAGTGGGTCACCAATGTGCATCCAGCACATAGGTCAAATTACCAGCATAGAGGACAATCCTCAAGTTGCGGAACCAATCCGCGAAGTTGCTTCCATTGTTTTTCAACTTTTCTTTCTCTAGGAACGTATTAAAATTGATGGTAGGGGCCGCCATTGATCTATAACATATTTGCAATAGTTTAGACTAAGTTTATGACAAATTGAGTTTTAATTAATAGTTAAATTAATCTAGGTGAACTCCCAATCAAAAAAATATCCCTCGCATTGTTTTAGTGATCACACAAACCAAATCCACCACATCAAAACTGATCATCACGAGAATTGATGTAGCTTCAATGGCGAACAATCAACATGTTCATCATATCTACTATATGACTCATGCTTTACCTTTCGGTGATCCGTGTTCCGAGACCATGTTTGTACATGCTAGGCTCGTCAAGATCAAACCTTAGCTTGTGCATGAGCAAATTTGGCTTGCTCATGTTGTATACACTCACATAATCTAACACACCCGATCATCACGTGGTGCTTCGAAACAACGAGCTTTAGCAACGGTGATAACTAAGGATGAACACTTTATAACTTGATTTTATGCTAGAGGGATCATCTTATAATGCTACCGTCGCGAACTAAGCAATACAAGATGCATAAAAGGATTAACATCACATGAAATTCATAATTTGTGATATGATATGGCCTTTCTTCTTGTGCTTCCGATCTCCATCTTCAATCACGAACATGATCTCCATCATCACCGGTATGGCGTCAAGGTCAATGGCGCCGCTTCATGGTTGTCGTCCACCAGCATCAACTATTACAACTACTTTGAATAGACACGCAGGTCTTAACGGAATTAAAAGACAACCATATGACTCCTGTCGGTTGCCGATTTACAATAAGGAACATTGCATACATCATATATAATCACAATCATGGCCATATCACATTACAGCACAGCCCTGCAAAACAAAGTTAGACGCCTCTAATTTTCTTTGCATGTTTTACGTGGTTTGGGGCTTTCAATAAGTGTCGTTCTAACTTACGAACAAGAACCACAACTTCGATACTAGTATTATCAATCACCCATTGTAAATTGAATCTTAACTATGTTGGGAGAAACAGGCACCCACAAAGCCACTTATGCAATACAAGTTGCATGTCAAGCGTGGAGCAAGTCTCATGAACGATGTCATGTAAGGTTAGCCCATGCCGCTTCATCCCACCATCCCGCAAGATGCAAAGTACACAAGAAGCAATCGACAACAAAAGCATCAATGCCCACAATGACCATTGTGTTCTACTCGTGTAACAGATCTACATATAGACATGGCTCTGATACCACTGTAGGGGTTCGTAGCATGGAAAACAAAAAAATTCTACCGCATGCACACAAACAAGCCAAGATCTATCTACTAGATTGTAGCAACGAGTCGATTAGAGTACTCACCCTCGAAGATTCCAAAGCGGTTAACGAGAGCAGATTCTCATGGGTGATGTAGTCGTACACTTGCCGATCTTAAGATCGCGTAGACGATCCTTCCAGCGCCGCGTTCCGGCAGCGCTTCCGTAGTCGGTCACACGTTCGGTACTCGATGAAGACCTTCCTCTCCCTTGTTCCAGCAGGCAGCGGAGGTTGTAGTTCTCCCCTCGCGATCCCAGCAGCACGACGGCATGGTGTCGGAAGTAGAGGGAAGATCCCACAGGGCTTCGCCTAAGCCGGTGCGAGTTATGGTGGATCTAGGGTTTTTCGGCGATCTAGGTTTAGAAGGCCGGAGAGGAGGAGGAGGAGGAGTTGGCGGCGGCTAGGGCGACGGCGGCGCACGGGGTGGGAGGGCTGGCTCTTGTGTTGTTTGGGGCAGCCCTCCCCCTCTATTTATGAGAGGGGGAAGCCTTGGGAGGGGAGAGTTTAAATACAAACCCAAACCCAAGTTGGATTGAAGGAAGGACTCTTTCCTTCTTCTACTAGGAAACCATTGTTCCAGTTTGACTTTTCAAACCTCCTGTTTGACTTTCAATTTAGAGCTTTAATTCTCTCTCACAAATGCCCAAACCAAGTGACCTAGGATATGATCCAATCATTCCACTTACCCATGACACATTCATGGACCATTCCCCTTCCGGTCCGGTGAACCTTCTAGAACCTCTCCGATGAAATCATCGGAATCTTTCCCGAACTCCGGAATCGGACTTTCCTTATATGATTCTTATTCTCCGGACCATTCTGGATCTCCTCGTGATATCCCGGATTTCATCCGAGACTCCTAACAACATTCGGTATCCCTACTTACATTCCATATCTACTAAACAACATCAAATCCTTAAGTGTGTCTCCCTACGGTTCGTGAATTATGCGGACATGACCGAGACACTTCTCCAATCAATAACCAATAGAGGAATCTAGAAATTCATATGGCTCCCACATATTTCTACGATTACTTTGCGATCGAATGAACCACTTACATACAATACCAATTTCCCTTTGTCACACAATAGTTTACTTATCCAAGTTTTGATCGTCGGTATCTCTGCATACCTAGTTCAACCTCGTTACCTATAAGTAATATTTTCTCGTTCTCATGATATGTGATCCCTTGTGAGCCAGTCACATGCTTGCAAGCTAATTAGATCACATTCCACCGAGAGGGCCCAGAGTATATCTATCCGTCATATGGATGGACAAATCCCACTCTTGATCCATGTGCCTCAACGCATACTTTCCGAACACTCAATTACACATTTATAGCCACCTAGTTACGGTGTGGTGTTTGATGTCATCAAAGCATCCTTCTGGTAATGGTGATTAGCATGATATCATGGTCGCAGGAATTAGGTTACTATGTATCAGAAAGCTTATAGCAAATGAACTATTGAAATGACTTGATTTTAATGCTACGCTTATCTATAGGAGTATGTCCATCATACCATTCTCCTAATGATATGATCTTGTTGTTAATAACATCTCAATATTCATGATCGAGAAACCACGATCATCTATTAACCAACAAGCTAGTATTATAAAGAGGCTTTACCAGGGATTCTAATTTAGTTTACAAATCACACAAGTATTAATGTTTCCGATTAATACTGTTGTAGCTTGAATGTAAACATTTATCATAAACACAAAGATATAATAATAACCACTTTTATTATTGCCTCTAGGTCATATCTCCAACAATAGATAGAGAAATACAAGTGGTATGGATATAAGACAGCGGTGCCAGAAAAGAGCTTGACGGGGAGGAAAAGACTAAAGGCAAAAAGATGGAAGCAAGCAAACATGCAACAGATCTAGATGCAAACGGTGTTTCAATGCTTAGAAATAAGGCATAGGGATCATACTTTCACTAGTGAACACTCTCAATAAATATATTCTCTTCATGATACTACCATGAACTACTCTCCGGTTGGACACTCTAATCCATGGTAGGGCTATAGCAACACACCTCAAAGTCCGCCTTTGTGGCACCCCCAGATTTACGATCCGAGAATACCCGTTATGCCTGCAATTCACGTTCCCATGATCAGTGATCAGTGAGCATAACCGACAAGTATCTTTACAACATCCATGAATAACGAGTACATGTACTTAAGAATGTGCCATTATGGCGATACAACATGAATAGCAGAAGTCTTCAAGCACAGAGCCCATTGTCATGCCTTAACCTATAGGCGACTGACTGGGAAGATGGCCTAGCTCGCATAGACGTCGGCAACTCCATCGTTCCTCTTGCTTCTGAAAAGTGTGGCCAAGTAAATAGCTAGGGACAATGCCGGTGAGTACTTTGAATGTACTCGCAAACCACCTTAAGAAGACAATAATAAAAGGTATGCAATATGGCTGTGGTAGGATGGCTCCAGGAGAGGTTCTTTTATAAACTAGTTTCTCTTGTAGATATAGCATATCTCTATATCTTTGTTGAAAAACATTTGTAAAACATTTTGGAATCCTTTCTGAAAAGTTTTAAAAACACTAGGATTGGGTCACCCATTTGTTTTTTCCTTTCGGTCATCTCATGACCAAACTCCTTCCTCCTTTTTCCTGACCATCCCATGGTCAAAACATTTTCAAGCCATTGCTTTTTCGAAGTCCTTTTTGAAATCAAAACCATCACCCCCATACAGCAGCTATCACAACCGTCCATGACCGAGGACTCGGCTATTGGAATAGATTTACACTCTATAGAGGTTGTACACTGTACCCACACCATCTGATTACCTGTCCTTGATCTACACCGATTGTGGGTCGAATAACCGGTTAAGACCTTCTGAATGCCCTCTCCGATATAAGTGCCTACCCTATGAGGTTAATCCCCTCAAAACCGGGACGCCCTATATAGTCACAAGCCAACTGGAGCATGTTTTGCACCCTGCAGGGTATGCGCTTTCAATGAGGGGCTCATAGTATCGTCTGGCCGCCAGTTAGACGGTATTTACCTTCCCCAGACCGATGTTTCACATGGGCCTTTACAGGGGAAAGCCCAGCCTTCGGGAATTTGTTCTTCCCCGTAGCAATTTGAGACACCTATACCGGATTAGACACACTTCTAGCCTAGCCCCGTCTCATTCCATAGTAATGTGGTTGCACGGGTTAATTGCTCAAGCATTAGGAACTGTACGGCCGGGCGTGTTTTCGTAAAAAAAAATTCCTCCATCTTTCGTCCGACCATTTTGTAAACCAAAACCTTTCTCATTTTTCAACATCACTTGGTAGTCCAAGCCTCGCCAAGGTTTTCTCATAAAAAAATTTTGTAAACCTTTTTCCGGGGTCTTCCCATCCTACACTTTTGTTTCGGCTAAAACAGGGTCTCCAAGGGGTTATGGTGTTAAACACCATCTACCATACTAAGGGAAGGTAGGTATTATACAGATAGGTTGTACCTAATGGTACTAAGAGGTAATTATTTGGAGGATCCAAACATTCCCCATATAAAGTATATTATAGTAAAACCAATGCACTTTGCATAAATGAGTGGATAAAACATGCATATACAAAATAATAGGACAAGGTGTATGAGCAAGAAGGTGGCTTTCCTATGACCAGAGAGATGTCTAGTGACTTCTATAGAATACCCGAAAACCAATAATAACAATGATAGCAAAAATAATGCTCCGAGACTTCCTTCTTCTCGACGGCATACAATCGCAACTATCGCCGTTATCGAGCATACATGCACACAAACAACACCACATCAATACATTGCATACAAAGACCAATTCATACATCAAGCAATTGACAAAACAAGTTGATAGATCAGTAAGTATTGAGTATATGGTTGGGGATACAAAGGAAATGCTTTGGTTGCATTAGTGGATTTTCTAATTAAGATTTATAGTCCAAAGCTACCTAGATAAAGGTTTTTTTTTAACAAGGCCAAGTTCGGAATGAGATAAATGTGAAAACATGATACCCTCAGATAGGTATTGATAAAATGAAGCCAACAAAATTGGTTTCACTATTTTATCAATTCCCCTTGATTTATAAAGGGTTTTATAGTGAATAAAACTCTAGTTTTAGGAAATAATTCACCAGAACTATTCTGGAGTTTCAAAAATTATTTCCTTGGATGATTAGATAGTATTTGATGGACTTATTCAAGATGAGTTGGAATCAACTCAAAACAATTAACAGAACGCCCTTGAGAAAATCCCAAAGACAGCACTGGCCAGCATTTGTCTTTTTCATAGTATTTAAACTATAGAATATTTTGATGTGATTCCAAGGACACATTTTAGGTATTCATATTACCTTTCTATAGAAATTAGAATAACTCCTTTTGGGCTTACAGAACTCAAATGGTGAATTTATTGGTGAACAAACCATTCTCAGAAATGTTTGTTTACTGGGCTCCTGTTTTTTTATACTCATTGATATATAGGTTTATAGGGAGTTGGAATTAGGTTAAAATCTCATTTGGTTTATCCTAGAGAATTTTCTAAAGGAAGAAAAGGCCTGATTTTGTTATTTTTACTAGATGCAAAATAGGAAGCCATTTTAGGTGGGTCTAGTGGGACATGCAAGGTATGGCTACTACCTTCAAGAACCAATTGGTTTTTCTTCAATTGGAAACACCAAACTCTCTAGAAGATTTTATTAGTAAAAAGGACACCTCTGAGTAGATGATTTATCATAGTTAAAATAATAATTAGTTGGGTATAATTCTTGTACTGTATGTTGCTGTAGACATGCATGTATAAAATAAAAATAAGATCTGGGCTATTTGATTCATTTTACATTTTATTTTGGATTTAAACCAAACAGGCAGTGAGCAGACCTAGAAATAAACAGAGAAATAAAACAGAATATGGAGTGGGCTGCTTTTGCTGGCTACTAGGCCGCGGAGGGGCGATTCGGCCCAGCTCGCGGGCGGGGGCGCGCGCGGCCAGGATTCAAAACACGACCGCGGGGTTCGCACATCAGCCACACGGGCGCCGAAGGGGTATCCGACATCTGTGGCCGTCGGATCAAGTCTCGATCGACGGCCATGAGCCGTCTCCTACCTCGCGCCGCCGCTAGCGGGTGGAAACCCTAGCGGCAAGCTGGGCGGCATAGGAATCTCACCGTGGGGCCGGGGAGGCGGCGAGGAGGGTTCTGGTCGACGCGGTCCACTATAGTGAGTCCAGCGATGGTCGACAAGGGCGGTTTCGACGATAGGCAAGCTCGCGCGCAACCGGGCAGGCGGGGGTTGCTTTGGTGCTCGTCGGGGGGGAGGCTCTTCTAGGTGTTGCAGGTTGAAAAACAGAGGAAGGGTGAGACTTAGCTTGCGTCGGGGAGCATTTCAGCCCCAAGAACTGGAGGAAAAAGGTGGAGTGTGGCGAGAGCATTGCCCAAGGGGTCCTCGTAGCTTCCCGAGCTCGAAAAGCTTGGTCATGGGCGAAGGAGGACAAGGAAGATGGTGGGGATATGGGGAAGGGTATATCAGTGGTTAGGGACCCCGTTTAGGTCACATGCAGAGGGGGAGAAGAAGGAGGGAGTGAGCCATGCTCAGTTCTTGGATAATGGCCGAGAGGCCATTTCCTCCTTCCCAGGGGCAAGTCAGGGCAGGGGAGGAAGAGGGGAGCTCTGGGAATGGTAGGTAGGTGGGGGAGAGGGCAAATGAGGGCCAAGGGCGAGCTGGGAGGTGCTCTGGCCTTATAAACCGATGAGGAGTGGTCTAGGGTAGGAAATAATAAATGAAGGAGAGGGGAAGGCTAGGGAGGCTAGAGGTGCAGCCATTGGCTCGTGTGGTGGTGAGTGGGGGTCCTGTAGACAACCAGAGAGGACAGGGGAGGGGTTGTTGCTGCTGTATGAGTTTAATGAGCAAAGAAAAAGGTGTGCACATTGTCTCTCCTTCAAACAAGCACAAGAGGACAAGTGGTCAAGTGATGATGTTGGAGATATGCCCTAGAGGCAATAATAAAAGTGGTTATTATTATATCTTTGTGTTTATGATAAATGTTTACATTCATGCTATAACAGTATTAACCGGAAATATTAATATTTGTGTGATTTGTAAACTAAATTAGAGTCCCTAGTAAAACCTCTTTAATAATACTAGCTTGTTGGTTAATAGATGATCGTGGTTTCTCGATCATGAAAATTGAGATGTTATTAACAACGAGATCATATCATTAGGATAATGGTGTGATGGACATACTCCTATAGATAAGCGTAGCATAAAGATAAAGTCATTTCAATAGTTCGTTTGCTATAAGCTTTCTGATACATAGTAACCTAATTCCTTCGACCATGAGATCATGCTAATCACCATCACCGGGAGGATGCTTTGATGACATCAAACACCACACCGTAACTGGGTGGCTATAAAGGTGGCATTGAGTGTTCGGAAAGTATGGGTTGAGGCACATGGATCAAGAGTGGGATTTGTCCATCCATATGACGGATAGATATACTCTGGGCCCTCTCGGTGGAATGTCATCCAATTAGCTTGCAAGCATGTGACTGGCTCACAAGGGATCACATATCACGGGAACGAGAAAAGAGTACTTATCGGTAACGAGGTTGAACTAGGTATGCAAAGATACCGACGATCAAAACCTCGGATAAGTAAACTATCGTGAGACAAAGGGAAATTGGTGTCGTATGTAAGTGGTTCATTCGTTCGCAAAGTAATCATAGAAATATGTGGGATTCATATGAATTTCCAGATTCCTCTATTGGTTATTGATCGGAGAAGTGTCTCGGTCATGTCCGCATAATTCACGAACTGTAGGGAGACACACTTAAGGATTCGATGTTGTTTAGTAGATATGGAATGTTAGTAGGGATACCGAATGTTGTTCGGAGTCTCGGATGAGATCCGGGATATCACGAGGAGATCCGGAATGGTCTGGAGAATAAGTTTCATATAAGGAAAGTCTGATTCCGGAGTTCAGGAAACATTCCGATGTTTTCATCAGAAAGGTTCTAGAAGGTTCTAGAAGGTTCACCGGTCCGGAAGGGGAATCGTCCATGAATGTGTCATGGGTAAGTGGAATGATTGGATCATATCCTAGGTCACTTGGTGTGGTCATTAGTGAGAGAGAATTAAAGCTCTAAATTGAAAGTCAAACGGGAGGTTTGAAAAGTCAAACTGGAACAATGGTTTCCTAGTGGAAGAAGGAAAGAGTCCTTCCAACTTGGGTTTGGAAGTGGATTCAAACTCACCCCTCCCAAGGCTGCCCCCCTCTCATAAATAGAGGGGGAGGGCTGCCCCAAAACACCAAGCCTAGCGTCCCCACACGCGCCACGCCTGCCATCAAGATGCCACTGCCGCCTGGGCCGCCTTCGACACCTCCTCCTCCTCCCGGTCTTTTAAACCCTAGATCACCAGGAAACACTAGATCCACCATAACTCGCACCGGCTTAGGCGAAGCCCTGCGGTATCTTCCCTCTACTTCCGACACCACGCCGTCGTGCTGCCGGAATCACGAGGGGAGAGCTACAACCTCCGCTGCCTGCTGTAACAAGGGAGAGGAAGGTCTTCATCGAGTATCGAACGTGTGACCGACTACGGAAGCGCTTCCGGAACGCAGCGCTGGAAGGATCGTCTATGCGATCTTGAGATCGACAAGTGTATGACTACATCACCCACGAGAATCTTCTCTCGTTAACCGCTTTGGATTCTTCGAGGGTGAGTGCTTCTATCGACTCGTTGCTACAATCTAGTAGATATATCTTGGCTTGTTTGTGTGCATGCGGTAGAATATTTTTGTTTTCCATGCTACGAACCCCTACAGATGCTACAATGCAAGTGCTACAGGGATCACGACCAGGGGGAGTGATGATGCTGTGGAGGAGTGCTTGGGAAGGTTGGAGCTGGTTTGGTTTTGGTTTGAATCAAGTTTGGCTTGGTTTTGTAAAATTGATCACTATGGTGCTTGTGAAGGAAGTTGAAAATGTTACATTGGGAAAAGTGTGGAAATGTTACTGGTAGGTGGAGTAGGTCAAATAATCTCTTCATGATTTAAATGGGATTTTTCCAAAGAATATAACCTCATTTAAATGCACTTCTTCAATAAGTGCTGAAGTAGATTATGGAAGCTAAGATGATAATTTTACAAGGGACAAGCTTGGTTTTTGATGTGAGATGGTTCTAAATACCATATCACACATTGGAGAATTTTATTTGGATTTATTTGAGGTGTAAAAGTATTTTTGGGGAATTATTTCTTGTTTCTGCCATTTAAGAGAAAGGGCAAAAAGAAATAATCTATTTTTGAGTTGGAAAGATGGGATATGATAAATAGGCATCAAATGTGCCTTGAGGTGGCAAGGTTATTTGTAGAAAAACAAACTTGCCTTTGAAGACAAGGTTGTTGAGAAATTGGTAAGTAAAGGAAATAAAATAGTTTAATAATCCAAATAATTGTGAGAATTATTTGGGGATGCTTATATCCAAGTTAGATGATGTAAACTTGATGTAGGCATCAAGGTCAACCTTGGTTTTTAAGAAAAGTGGTGAAAAGGATGGAAACTAGATTTGGGAGGATCTAGGGTTTGGTTATTCTGATGCCACCTAAACAGGGTTGGATTAGGGAGCTCAGAGCTCACCTTGATACAAGGGGTACGTGGATGGATAGGCCATGTCATATAGATGATCAAGGAAGCAAGGGTTGGGTGTGTTTGCATTTGAGGTGATCATGATGAGATGGCAAACTTTGTTGAAAATAAGGCTGCCATAACAGATACATCAGGTAGCCTCCTAAACCATGTGGGTTTAAGAAGCACAAAGCTCCAATGGAAACAAGTGAGGTGGGGTTTGATAGGACATGGTTAGTAGATCATAACCATGCAAATATTTCGTTAAGGGGAGGTAGCATATAGATGTGAGCTTCTGCCAAAGTAGGCAAGATGATAGGATTTGCAGAAAAGATTATTATCTTGACTACAAAACCATCATGGATGAGTGGTAAATAGAATGACTTAGCCAAGGGATAGAGTAGGATTTGGAAGTACTAAAGATGTATTACCAGATGGTTCAAATACATTCTCAAGAATGCACATAGGTTGGAAAAGGTAGAGCTCCAAAGATGGTATCCAGATAAGAAATCCAGACTTATCCATTTTGGCAAATTTGGGGTTTTAGACTAGAGTGCAAGTGTAGAAGCTTTTGAGAGGATGCTAGGTTCCAAACTCCTGATCAAGGAGATGATGTTAAGGTACTAACTAAGTAGAGAGTATTCATGCTTAGATTGGGTCTCCACTGAGTTGGAAACCATCCAGAGGGGTTATCCTTGGATTGAGCTGATTTGGGGATGAGAGGGTCACTTGAGTGGCTTAGGATAGATCCAGACTTGGATGCTTGATAGGGGCTTGATGATTACAAGCAAGGATTGGGTCCTGAGGGATGAGCTACTAAATTATCTCATTCTAGTTCCTAAGCAAACAAGGCAAACAGGAGATCAAGGCAATTCATCAACCAGCAGATCAAGGCAATTCATCTTAACACATATCTAACTCCTACTAGGGTTACCATCAATCCTAGCTTGAGGTAAGGAGGGGTATTTTGAAAAGGGGGTTTTGCTTTGAATTAAGATAAGGATCATCTTGGTATTACTACCAAGATTGGAATGAAAGGTTTTAATAAAGGTTTTTGGAAAACCTAGGGATAAGGGTAGTTGAAGGTTCTGTCTTGAAAACATAAGGAGAGTATATTTATGTCTCCATAGTTTTGGCAATAGAAACTAGTAAAGTATTTGGTTGTGTCAAAGTCATCTTGGCTCAGGTTTTTGAAATGCCAGAACATTTGAGAATATGAAAGATGAGCCAAGACATCTCTTTTGTAAAATAGTTTTTGTAAACTAGTGTTGAGATGAGTAGTACACAACTAAAACACAAACAGTTGCTTGAGCACAAGCAAACAGGTAAACACACATTGCAGAAAAAGTTTTTGTTCCCCCTAATTTTTTCCTTTTGGACATTTAATCAGGGTTGCTGAAATTGGGATGTTACAGCCTTCCCCATCTAGATAACCCCACACTGTCACCTTGAGCGCTAGATGGTTCCAACAAACACCACTATTTCATAGAGACAACCAACTCAAAATATACTCATGATAAGATTTATGAACTCTAGCCTAAGTTCCACCATGGCGTGTACGCTGTCACTTTCACACACGGGAGAGCCGGAGATCTATTAAAGCACTTGAGTATTTATGTAGACTCTAGCCTAAGTGCCACCACAGTGTGCACACTGTCACTTTCACACACGTGGGAGAGCCGGAGATCTATTATAGCACTTGTGTAGCAAGGTAGATCTACTTGATTACAAAGCTCATGACCACAATATGATCATGCATAGAGAGAGAGATGAACACATAGCTACCGGTAGAGCCCTTAGCCTCAAGGAAGAACTACTCCCTCCTCATCATGGGAATTAGAAACGATGATGGATATGGTGGTGGATATGAATCCGGGGGCACTTTCCCATCCCAGCAGGGTGCCGAAACAGAAACATCTATCCCCCGAATCTCCCCTTTGGTGGTGGTGGCGCTGCAGAACTTTTCGTGGATGTATGATGGATTCTTTAGGGTTTCTGAGTCGGGGGATTCTTATAGGCTAAGGAGGCAAGGTCGGTGGAGGCCGAGGGGGCCCCCATCCCCTAGTGGCGCGGCCAGGGTGGGCACGCGCCACCCTAGGGTGTGCACACCCTGGTGCCCTACTCCGTCTCTGCTTCGATTTTCCGTATCGTTCCGGGAAAAATATGAAGATTAGCTTTTGTCCCATCCAATTTCGAGAATATTCATTTTTTAGCTTTTCTGAAACCAAAAATAGCAGAAAACAAGCAACTGGCACTATGGCATCTTGTTAATAAGTTAGTTCCAAAAAAGTGTATAAAAATACCTCAAAGTGTAGACAAAACATAAGACAAATGATATAAAACAAGAATAAAACATCAAAAATTATAGATACGTTTACGACATATCAACATACCCCTCTAGCTAACTTGCCAAGGGGGAGGAAACCTGGTTTCAAACTCCCCCTTTGGCCAAATTGGGGAGGAGGTAGGACTCCCCCCTAGGCCATAGGTTGCCCCTCTTGTCCTCCTATATAAGGAGGAGAGGGGAAACGGGAGGGACACCCTAAGACCCAAGTCACCCTGCCCTAGCTACATGCCTCCACCACCAAGCCGTTGTGGCATCCCGCAAACCACTACTAGAAAATCGCGTTGTTTTTGTGCATTGCATCATCATGACCGCATGCTCATGTCATCATGCCACATTGCATTTGAGCATCGTCATCATCTTGCATGTGCTTGTATAAAACTAATTTCAGAAAAACCTGTCTTTGTTTCTAAACGCACCATCTTATTCAAACACCGAAACCCGGGTCCCCGGATTATTTTGTTTTGTCCGCTGTCGGATTGCAAAAGCGCTGTTTAAAAATAAATAATTTAATTATATTATTTTAGTGGGGCAGTCGAACGGGCCGACTGACCCGAACGACCACCCCAAGAAAATAAATCGGCCCACCCCATTAATCCTACAGCTACCAACTAACCTACCCACCCTCCCTCTCCACATCACTCCCCAATCAGCTCCCGACACGTCACCTTGCCCCAACCCCCACCCAACCAGAGGCAGCCACCTCACCTCACCTCTCTCTCTCCTCTCCCTCCACGGAGCCCCACCTGGCCCCACCTAACCCTGCCCCACCACAAACACCCCTCACAACTCACACACACACGCACTCCCACGCACGCCAACGCGCCCCACGCCACGCCCCCGCACCTGCCCGGCCACCTCCTGCCGTCCCCACCTCCCCTGGGACCCACCCCTGCACGCACACCCACGCCCGAACCGCCCTCTCCCTCCACTGTTCCTCTTCCTCCCCTCTCCCTCCTCCCTCTAGCCGCGCGCGCACCTCTCACCGCGCATCCCAGATCCGCCGCCCCTCACCAACCTCGCCACCGCCGCATCGCCCATGCCTCGCCTCCTGGCGGCCCATGAGCGCTCTCCGCCTCACCAACCTCGCCGCCTCGCCCCGTCTCCCTCCCGTCGCTCGCCCTCTCTCGCCTCCGCTGCCACCATGACGCCGCCTGCCGCCGCCCGAGCTCCCGCCCCAGTGCCCCGTCCGGCGTCGCCCTCAGCCTGTGACCGCGTCGGCCGACGCGGCCAAGACCGCCGCCTACCGCATGCTCCCTGCAACGCTGGCCGCGCAAGATTCTCCGCCTGACCTCTGCCGCCTCCGGCTCAGCCCGTCCGCCTCCCGCTGCCGCCCTCGCCGCCAGCCCGACGCCCTTCCTCCCGCCGCTGAGCCTCCGCGTCAGCCGCCTGCCGCTCGCCGCCTCAACCGCAGCCGCTGCCGGCGCCGGAGTTCGCTGCGCTGGTCGCCGCCCACTCGCACGCTGCCGAGCCGCCGTCGCCTCGCCACCAAATCGCCTCGCATCCGGTCGACATCGCCGCCGAACGTCGCCCTCGTCCGTCCTAGCTCCCTCCTCGAGCTCAAGCCGCTGCTCGCCGTGGCCTCTCTGCATCAGGTCTCTGACGCCTCGGTGTGCTCCTGTGGCGTGGACTCCTTCTCAGGCGAGCTCGTCCGCGTGGGTTCCTGCAGCGATATGCCGCCCTTCCCTCGTGTTGAGATCGGCCGTCCCTCTCCAGTCGCGTGTGTGCCCTGGTGCCTTTCGCTGTTCGGTGCAGATCCGGTTGCGTGTATGGTTATGTGGTGATACTCTGGAGACAAGTATGCGGGGTGGCGCTAAAGACAAGATCGACAAGCGACACCCAGATCTACCTCACGGACCCAAAGGTCGCCTTTCCGGATCCAAACCCCGAAGGCCGTTCTCCGGACCGTCATGATCTTCTTCTCGGATCCGGAGACCCCGGTAACCGACTCGCCCAAGACCGACATCGACAAACGAAGACGGCACCATCAAGACCTTCGTCACGGGACGCCGAGATCTGCTACCCGAACCCGAAGACAGCGGGTGCGACAAGATCCTCGCAACGGCAAGATCGACCCCGTGGGACTGACAAGACCTTAGCGATGACAAGGACGGCACCGACCCGGAAGAATCCGATGCGCCCCCGACGCCGCACCAAGTCCTGCCCGGATGCGAGAACGAGCCCGCCGAGACCGTTCCGATCCCGTCGAACCCCCGGACCAAGGCCGTCGAACCCTGGACCCTGAGACCGACCCCGAACCCGGAACCCCAAGACCGTCGAGACCCTCAATGTGTGACCTCTTATCCGAGAACCCTATTTCATAATATAATAACAACTTGTTGCATATTAAATTGTTCATGCATGCATGCTTGTCTGTGGTTTGGGGGCCTTATGCCGATTCACCTAATAATTAAATATGGGGCCCATATGCGGGCAAATCTAGCCTTGTAATGGACTCATTCAACTTGTGTAGCGAACCGGTATCTTATCTTGCCATGTTAAAACAACATTTAAATTGCGGGGTAGCTAAATAACATGAACCACCTAATTAATTGTCGGGACCCCGGTTCCGCTTAATATGACCTAATTGCATCGCACCTTTGCCATGTCATCCATCATGCATGCATCATGCCGATCTTCTGTCGTGGTATTAAATAGTGCATCCGGTGTTTATTCTAGTGTTTTGCTTCTTCGCGGATAAGGCCGTTGAGTTGATGTGAGCTTCGCCCCGATCTTCGGACGAACCCTTCGACAATGCTTTCAGGCGAGCATCTCCCCCTTTCTACCTATCTTACTTGTATAGTATTTATTCCCTCCTGTTGATCTATTGCTATCTGTGTTGCGATGCTCTAGTTTTCGTACCCGTGATATCCCTAGACCTTATATTTCCTTGGACACATCCTATTACCGTTGTTTGGTAGCTAGTGGGACTTATGGCGTCGTAGTTGCTTGCTCAAGTGTTGTTGCGTGTGTCGATTGCCACGATTGTTGATGTATTGCCGCAAGTTGATGTTGGAGATGATTCTAGTTTTACTTATCGCACACTTTAATCCTGTTTAACAACTAAAATTGAAGTAAGCAGAGGCATCGGTGGGTGATAGATAATATTTGGTTTCGAACCACTTGTGTCCCGTGGGACCCCGAGTACTTGATACATTCCTTGATTTATCGCGCTATCCACATCCGGGAGGTATATGGGACCCCCGAGCGAGCTTGATTCAGTCTTATTTCTTGGGGCCACAAACTAGTTTGAGGTTTTATTTACGATCCTGTACTTATGCCATGCTACTTATGTATTTACGATTGTGCGAGGAGCACACTGTACTGTTTAGGAATTGTGACCCGTTTTCGCGGTATCGACAAGCCCAGCCACACTTTCGGGTTCGATGCTGTACCACCCCCACAAACCTTAAGTCCGTCTCGAAGTCAGCTAACTTCGTTGCGGGTTCTACTTTAAGGGGTGGCCCCCTGAAATATTTCTGAATCCTGTGATTGTTCAGTCGTGAAAGCCTCGTTGGGTTTTGATTTGGTTTTTCCGAGGTTGATCGAGCGTGTGTTGCTATTGGTGCACCCCGGCCGGGTAAAACTTTCTGAAAGCCGTGTCCGCGGATATGGACGACTTGGAGCACAGTTTCTCGATCATAGACAAGCATAACTAAAGTTTATTGCTATAAATTTGACTTTATAATGACTAGTAATCAGCTTCACTATAACGGAATGCCTAAATAATACTGCCCACAATTGCTTGTTTGGATTGTCGCTTGCGACCATTGTACCTGACTAGTAAGTATTGCAACTACAACGGAATGGCTGAATAAAAGTACCAACAACTGCTGGGTTTTGGGTTTATCTCATGCTATCTGTATCTGATTAGTAATTGCTGTCACTATAACGGAATGGTCAACTAAAATTGCCCACTGCTTACTTTATCAGAATGATTATCTAAACCTGACTAGTAATTGCTGCAACGATAACTGAATAAATAAAACTGCCAACTGTGTGAGTTCCTCGGTTGACTTCCTCGTTGGTCTCGAGGGGGAAACGCCAGGATGGGTTTGTTTGGTGATAGTATCAGGTCGGTTCCGAATAGGTCTTTCTTCCCCCTCTCTGATTGCCGCCAGTTGTATCGAGTCTCTATAGGTTGTTTAGTGCATGCTGCCGCTTCAGTCCACCATACCTATGTAGGCGAGGACCGCCAATTCTAGCCTCGCTGTCTTGGCCTCGATCGACGCTCCTTCTTTTCCTTTGCCCTTTGTCGGCACCCCTTTGTTAAGCAGGTTTGAGATCGGCGTCGTTAGCGAGGTTACCCTTTCGGCTTGGCACAGGGGTTATGGACGCCATTGGTTATTCTTCGTGGCTCTTAGCCCCATTTGCATCTTGTCCGTAGTCGGACGCTCCATCGCTTTCAAGGTGATTTGGATCTTTGTATATTATATTCGTATTCTTGACTCATGGAGTCATTGTTATATATATCTGCTCTGTGGGTCCCATCGAGGACTGTTGTGTAATGTTATTACTGCTTTCCACCGCACGAAAGTGCTGGTGAGCACCTTTGAATCGCTTTATGCGGGTTTGGCGGAAATCGCTAAAACTTGCATAGGTCCGATTCGAGGGTGTTCTGAGTGGTACCAGAGCTCAAGATTACGATACCACAAGTCCAGCCTGTAGGATAACCTAGCTAACGGCCGAAGTAGAGTGTCAAAACTATTTTTGCAAAATCGGTTGGATAGTTCTGATTAGGTCTGAATTTACTCCTTACCCCTCTGCTATTCTCCTCTTACCTCTACGTGTTTTGAATCTGCTCTCGTCTCTTTCTTCGAGTCCAGGAATTCTCGTGGTTGGGTTTCCGTCGTACCTTCAGGGTTTCGCTTCCTCCTCTGATAACGGTGTTCTACCATCCGGTGTTCATGCTGCTTGAGGAATCCGTCTGCTGTGGTACCATTCTTTGTTCCTTGTTTGTGCTACCCGGTGTTTTCCCGACGCGACGACATCATCTACGCCAGATCCGATGCAGAGTCTGCATCACTCCCTTGTTCTGTACCTCGCTTGTCGAGATCTTCAGTCTAATTCCGAGAATGGTTGCACGCTCTTCTACTGATTGTGCAGAGTAATAGTTTGGGTGCGTGATGGATTGGCCCCCATGCCGACTACCCCTTCTATTCGCTTTTGTATATTGAAGTGGATGAGAATGCATCGGTTCCCTTTTCCATCGGAGCTAGAGGTGGCTTTATTTGTTGTTACCTCTACCTTCGTCCTTGTTTCTCCGGAGTGTTTCCTCGACTATCACGGACAACGACCCTTGGTTGGTGGTGTCGCCGATTTCCAGATGAAGAAGGAACCCTCGTTAGTGGTGTCGCGAGGATCTACACGAAGCGAGAAGACGCAGATCACCGCCCTTCTTTCCGGTACCATGAGGCGGATCTCGAGGGCGAGATCCATTGTTAGTGGTGTCGAATTGTGGCATCCCGCAAACCACTACTAGAAAATCGCGTTGTTTTTGTGCATTGCATCATCATGACCGCATGCTCATGTCATCATGCCACATTGCATTTGAGCATCGTCATCATCTTGCATGTGCTTGTATAAAACTAATTTCAGAAAAACCTGTCTTTGTTTCTAAACGCCCCATCTTATTCAAACACCGAAACCCGGGTCCCCGGATTATTTTGTTTTGTCCGCTGTCGGATTGCAAAAGCGCTGTTTAAAAATAAATAATTTAATTATATTATTTTAGTGGGGCAGTCGAACGGGCCGACTGACCCGAACGACCACCCCAAGAAAATAAATCGGCCCACCCCATTAATCCTACAGCTACCAACTAACCTACCCAGCCCTCCCCTCCACATCACTCCCCCCAATCAGCTCCCGACACGTCACCTTGCCCCAACCCCCACCCAACCAGAGGCAGCCACCTCACCTCACCTCTCTCTCTCCTCTCCCTCCACGGAGCCCCACCTGGCCCCACCTAACCCTGCCCCACCACAAACACCCCTCACAACTCACACACACACGCACTCCCACGCACGCCCCACGCCACGCCCCCGCACCTGCCCGGCCACCTCCTGCAGTCCCCACCTCCCCTGGGACCCACCCCTGCACGCACACCCACGCCGAACCGCCCTCTCCCTCCACTGTTCCTCTTCCTCCCCTCTCCCTCCTCCCTCTAGCCGCGCGCGCGCCTCTCCCACATCCCAGCGCCGCCGTCCCTCACCAACCTCGCTGGCCCGACCGCCTCGCCTCGCCTCCCAGAGTGGCCCATGAGCGCTCTCCGCCTCCTCACCAACCTCGCCGCCTCGGCCTGCCTCTCCCCGTCGCCTCGCCTTCTCTGCCTCGCCTCATGCCGCCTCGCCGCCGCCCGAGCTCCCGCCCCAGTGCTGCCCCGGCGCTGTCCCTCGCTGGCCGTGACTCGTCGACCCGACCACGGACGCCAAGACCGCTACCTGACTCAGCTGCCGCGCCAAGCCAAGATCCTCCGCCCCGACCTCGGCCGCCTCCCCGCTGGCCGCGCCGCCTGCCCGCCTCAGCGGCCGCCCGCGCCAGTTCGACGCCGCTTCCTCCCGCCGCCTGAGCCTGCGGCGCTGCCGCCTTCGCTGCGCCGCCCAACCGCAGCCATCCGCCGGCGCCCGGAGTTCCTCGCTTCGCCGCCGCCACGCACGCTGCCGAGCCGCCCCGTCGCCTCTGCCACCAAACTGCTCCCTGCATCCGGTCGACATCGCCGCCGAACGTCGCCCTCGTCCGTCCTAGCTCCCTCCTCGAGCTCAAGCCGCTGCTCGCCGTGGCCTCTCTGCATCAGGTCTCCTGGGACGCCTCCGGGTGTGCTCCCTGTAGCGCGTGGACTCCTTCTCAGGCGAGCTCGTCCGCGTGGGTTCCTGCAGCGACATGCCGCCCTTCCCTCGTGTTGAGATCGGCCGTCCCTCTCCAGTCGCGTGTGTGCCCTGGTGCCTTTCGCTGTTCGGTGCAGATCCGGTTGCGTGTATGGTTATGTGGTGATACTCTGGAGACAAGTATGCGGGGTGGCGCTAAAGACAAGATCGACAAGCGACACCCAGATCTACCTCACGGACCCAAAGGTCGCCTTTCCGGATCCAAACCCCGAAGGCCGCTTCCGGACCGTCATGATCTTCTTCTCGGATCCGGAGACCCCGGTAACCGACTCGCCCAAGACCGACATCGACAAACGAAGACGGCACCATCAAGACCTTCGTCACGGGACGCCGAGATCTGCTACCCGAACCCGAAGACAGCGGGTGCGACAAGATCCTCGCAACGGCAAGATCGACCCCGTGGGACCGACAAGACCTTAGCGATGACAAGGACGGCACCGACCCGGAAGAATCCGATGCGCCCCCGACGCCGCACCAAGTCCTGCCCGGATGCGAGAACGAGCCCGCCGAGACCGTTCCGATCCCGTCGAACCCCCGGACCAAGGCCGTCAAACCCTGGACCCTGAGACCGACCCCGAACCCGGAACCCCAAGACCGTCGAGACCCTCAATGTGTGACCTCTTATCCGAGAACCCTATTTCATAATATAATAACAACTTGTTGCATATTAAATTGTTCATGCATGCATGCTTGTCTGTGGTTTGGGGGCCTTATGCCGATTCACCTAATAATTAAATATGGGGCCCATATGCGGGCAAATCTAGCCTTGTAATGGACTCATTCAACTTGTGTAGCGAATCGGTATCTTATCTTGCCATGTTAAAACAACATTTAAATTGCGGGGTAGCTAAATAACATGAACCACCTAATTAATTGTCGGGACCCCGGTTCCGCTTAATATGACCTAATTGCATCGCACCTTTGCCATGTCATCCATCATGCATGCATCATGCCGATCTTCTGCCGTGGTATTAAATAGTGCATCCGGTGTTTATTCTAGTGTTTTGCTTCTTCGCGGATAAGGTCGTTGAGTTGATGTGAGCTTCGCCCCGATCTTCGAACGAACCCTTCGACAATGCTTTCAGGCGAGCATCTCCCCCTTTCTACCTATCTTACTTGTATAGTATTTATTCCCTCCTGTTGATCTATTGCTATCTGTGTTGCGATGCTCTAGTTTTCGTACCCGTGATATCCCCTGCAGCCTTATATTGCCTTGGACACATCCTATTACCTGTTGTTTGGTAGCTAGTGGGACTTGCGCGTCGTAGTTGCTTGCTCAAGTGCTGTTGCGTGTCGTTCGGTGCCACAGTTGTTGATGTATTGCCGCAAGTTGATGTTGGAGATGATTCTAGTTTTACTTATCGCACACTTTAATCCCTGTTTAACAACTAAAATTGAAGTAAGCAGAGGCATCGGTGGGTGATAGATAATATTTGGTTTCCGAACGCCCACTTGTGTCCCGTAGGACCCCGAGTACTTGATACATGTTCCTTGATTTATCGCGCTATCCACATCCGGGAGGTATATGGGACCCCCCTGAGCCAGAGCTTGATTCAGTCTTATTTCTTGGGGCCACAAACTAGTTTGAGGTTTTATTTACGATCCTGTACTTATGCCATGCTACTTATGTATTTACGATTGTGCGAGGAGCACACTGTACTGTTTAGGAATTGTGACCCGTTTTCGCGGTATCGACAAGCCCAGCCACACTTTCTGGTTCCCAGTCGTTTACAGCCGGCCCCACAAACCTTAAGTCCGTCTCGAAGTCAGCTAACTTCGCTATGGGTTCTACTTTAAGGGTGGCCCCTGAAATATTTCAATCTGTGATTGTTCAATCGTGAAAGCCTCGTTGGGTTTTGATTTGGTTTTCCGAGGTTGATCGAGCGTGTGTTGCTATTGGTGCACCCGCCGGGTAAAACTTTCTCGAAAGTCGTGTCCGGATATGGACGACTTGGAGCACAGTTTCTCGATCATAGACAAGCATAAATAAAGTTTATTGCTATAAATTTGACTTTATAATGACTAGTAATCAGCTTCACTATAACGGAATGCCTAAATAATACTGCCCACAATTGCTTGTTTGGATTGTCGCCATGCACCATTGTACTGACTAGTAAGTATTGCAACTTCAACGGAATGGCTGAATAAAAGTACCAACAAGCGCTGGGTTTTGGGTTTATCTCATGCTATCTCAGATGTCGATTAGTAATTGTTGTCACTATAACGGAATGGTCAACTAAAATTGCCCACCGCTACTTTATCGAATGATTATCTAAACTCGACTAGTAATTGCTGCAACGATAACTGAATAAATAAAACTGCCAACTGTGTGAGTTCCTCGGTTGACTTCCTCGTTGGTCTCGAGGGGGAAACGCCAGGATGGGTTTGTTTGGTGATAGTATCAGGTCGGTTCCGAATAGGTCTTTCTTCCCCCTCTCTGATTGCCGCCAGTTGTATCGAGTCTCTATAGGTTGTTTAGTGCATCTTTGCCGCTCAGATCCACCATACCTATGTAGGCGAGGACCGCCAATTCTAGCCTCATGGTGTCGGCCTCAAGATCGACGCCTCCTTCTTTTCCTTTGCCCTTTGGGCACCCCTTTGTTAAGCAGGTTTGAGATCGGACGTCGTTAGCAGGGTTACCCTTCCGGCTTGGCCTGGGCAGGGTTATGGACGCCATTGGTTATTCTTCAGGTCTCTTAGCCCCATTTGCATCTTGTCCGTAGTCGGACGTTCCATCGTTTTCAAGGTGATTTGGATCTTTGTATATTATATCTGTATTCTTGACTCATGGAGTCGCTGTTATATATATCTGTTCTGTGGGTCCCATCGAGGACTGTTGTGTAATGTTATTACTTCGTTTTCCACCCGCACGAAAGTGCCTGGTGGGCACCTTTGAATCGTTTCTATGCGGGTTTGGCGGAAATCGCTAAAACTTGCATAGGTCCGATTCTGAGGGTGTTACAGCCGTGGCCTCGATCATGCAGATCTTCACAAGGAGATAACTCTCGCATCTGGGCGGTATAACCTAGTCGATGGGTAGAAGATAGTGATCAACATCATCCTCAACTCCATCGCGGTGATGTGTTCGTCAAGCATATGCTCTCGTTGCTTGCAACTCGTTAGTGCTCATATTTTCATGCGCGATAGATTTTTTGTTTTGCGTAGAATGTTTCCCAATAGGTGGTCATGGGCGTCTTGATGGCAGACCACTTCTACCCTGAGTTTTGTCACTGTTTTGGCGACCCGTGATGTCAGCATAACAAAAACAAGTACGAAGACCCTGCCGCTCGGGGGGGTGGCATCCTGCGTTGTTCGACCTCATCATTCTTGGCAGTGGCATCACAGTTATCACCATCATCAAGGAATAGACACTGAATACACAGCAACCATTTTAGTGTCCAAAACTATTTGATACTTCTATTATGATTGTTTTGTGCTTCAACATCCATTTCTCGTGCCTCAGATCTGTTTCCTTTTGTCAGGTCTTGGCTATTTTCGCTATTTATGGGATATCTTTGCCTTCTCATGTATTTATTTTCTTGTTCTTTTAAGGACATTTCGTCGTGTTTTTCCCTTCGTCTAAAGTGTAATAGGAAGGCGATATTGAACAATGTGGAAGTACATTTATATGATTATTCCATAGTGTATATGTTTCCATTCTCATATACTCCCCTAGTTTCAAATTACTCCGCATATTACGTTTAGTCAAAGTTAAACTTTGCAGAGTTTGCCTGACTATATACAAAAATCTTCAAACATATACAATATCAAACTAATATTGTTAGAAATCTATTGAGATATACTTTCATATTATGTATTAATATTGTAGATTCATTTTATACTATATAAACATTTAAACTTTATAAGTCTGACTTTTACCAAATCTAATGTGCGGGGTAGTTTGGAATGGAGGGAGCAATTATCTCTATAACGGGATATTCACTATTATTTTGTCTAAGCAGAAGTTGATTTTCATAATTTTATATACTTCCAGTACTAATATATGAAAAAAAGACCCATGTAAAAAGAGAGAGAGACTCAAAGCTAGTAGGAAAAGGGTTTTACCCCCAGTTTCCATTACTTAAACCACCAAAGTCAACTGCCAGTTTTACAACACTCGTAAAAGACACCACACACATATCACAAACGCCATCCACGACAAAACTCAACTAGCTAGACATAACTCATCTAACACACATAAAATTTGTCAGACTAGGTACTCAACAATGGACGACCCATAACAACTTTGTTTCTCCCGCACCGGGCAACTGACATATAAGATACTTTCTTTCATTTTGGCACCACCTTGAACTTCTCGTCGTCTCCCACCAACATGAGAGAGTTGGCTTACAGAGTACGTAACATATCCATTGATGAGATTCTCCAGTGCTCCCCATCTATGCGCCCCATGCTCAGCAGCTCAATCTTTGATTGTGTTTTGGCTTTCTTCTTGGGCCTCACCAAGCTCCAGCCACAACAACAAATGTGGAGCACGCTACAAGGCCACCAGGGCGAGCACTAATGTTCAACATCTTCGAACCTTCTGCGAGCAAAATGCCTCATTATGCAAGACTGTAAGTAGTTTTCCTCCACATTTCCTGCAAACCAGACCAAGGATAACGATTGAAGCAAATATCATTTCTCCCAAGCCAAATAGACCATATAACTACAACATGTAAAACATTTACATTTTTTTACCATGCCACAGATTAGCAATGGTTTCAAAATTAATAGAGGAGACACCCAACCCGGATATTTTTCCTACTTACACCCACATAACTTTAGCCACCACACATTCAAAGAAGAGGTGCATACTTATTTCTAGCTCACTACAGAAAACACAGGTCAGGTCATCCACATTTTGTCTTTTAACAAGATTATCTCTAGTGAGGACCTTATTATGAGTAACAAGCCACATACAGAACTGATTTTTTGGTGGAACTTTAATACCCCACACCTCATGAACATGAACAAGTAAAACCCTTCTAAAATTAATAACTGCATAGAAGGACTTCACACTGTACACCCTATTACTCTCTAGTTTTCATAGCATTGTATCCTCCTCAACACTAATCTTCATAGATTGTATAATCCCCAGGAGCTCATACCATTGCAACATCAGTTTATGGTCATCTCTTTGATGCAGAGACCCGAGGACATCCTCCATTTCCAAAAAAAAAAACAGTTTATGGTCAAAACACCTTCTAAAGGTTAACTTAAGATCCACACCATCCCACACCTCATTAATACAACAATTCTGCTCATTTGTAATAGCATACACATTCCAGAACTGCACAACAAAGCTATAGGACCCAAACCACAGATCCTCCCAAAATTTTACTTTCTTCCCATTACCAACTTTTCATTGATATCCCACTTTTCTAGCTCTAGCTTCCTACAAACCTCCTTTCCAAAAAGGTGAGGCACCAATTTCATAATAAGAAAAAAATACATTTTTCAAGATTATATTTAAAATTAATGATCTGTTTCCATAACTTATTATCCCTAGTTGATATTTTCTAAACCAAGAAGCCAACAGACACATGTTCAATGGGATGCTAGCCGCTAGTCCGGCGGACTGTCCACTAAAATTCAGTGCATGCAAATATTCTGAAACAAATTATTTCAATAGATTGGTCTAGCTCCCCTAAGTTAGACATAGCGAACATGATTTGTCGACTTAGGCCCCGTTTGGTAGCTCTATTTTTTAAGTAATTCAAAAATACTTCAGCCCCATTTGGTATCAAAGTATTTTTAAAGTATTAAGAGAATATTTTGGTTTTTAAAAAAGCTGAAGTATTAAATACTTTGAGGTGTTTGGATCCAACAAATAATATGGTTTTTAAACTGAAGTATCCTCCAAAACTATGATTTTTTTGAAGTATCTTTTGAAGTATCCTCTTTTTTTTAATTGGGAAAAGATAAAAAATAAGTATTGCTTTGCTATATTGAAATACTTCAGTTTTAAAAAAAACTTTATTACCAAACTAGGCCTCAGTTTCTAGAAATAATGAAGTATCGAATACTTTAAAGAGTTTGGCTCCAAGAAATACAGTGGTTTTGAAAACCAAGGTATGGCAAAAGCTACTGTTTTTTCGACATTTTGAAAACTACGACCTGACCACTTATTTTCTACAAAACAGAGAAAAACGCTCTCTCTTGCCCCTTGCAAAACAGAACTACCCAAACATATTGTAATTTTTGCCAAAACTAAGAAATACTAGAGTATGAAGGAACCGCAGCATTCCTCACCTATACACCGAAATACTTTGGTTCATAATACTTTAATTTTTAAAAAACTTTATTGGCAAACTAGATCCTTTAGTGGACATCCGCCTGCATCCTCATCTATACCTAATAATAAAGTACGAAGTGTTTCTCCCGGTCAACACTTTTTTAGACAGATTTATCCTCCCACTAAACCACGTATTACCTTGTTTTGCCACCGCTGAGACGTACTGGTTGAGTATATACAGACCGAAAAGAAAAAGTCTCCAATCCTGGGCATCCCCGGGCTCCAATCCCGCTGGCCCGGCTTCGCCTAGACCCAACGATCTTAGCTAGAGAAATATTTTTCTTTAGAATTGGGAGACAGGAGAGGTGGAGAACTGAGCCAGTTACAGGCCAACTAGGAGTTATCTGGTCCATGGGCTGACCGCATGTACGTCCAAGCCCGGTGCGCCAACAAAAAAGGCCCTATTGCTTAAAACAAAATGTGGCTCACAGTTTTTAGTCCCACACTACTCCCTTAAACTAAGCTCTACCAATTTATAAACGTTCGAGTTTACCTGAAGTATCAGCAACATGACTTGAAAATCAACAAGTATCCACACCGTTGTTTGGTTTGAGAAAGGAAAGATATGATGCCTAATTGATCTATATAAACGTGGGATGAGCTAATAAGGGAAATGCTGATTGCCTGATTGTGGGTGCACATTGGTGCATGAATTGGAAGAGGGGTGATGATTAACTTTGCATGGTTTCCCTAAAAAAAGATTAACTTTGCATGGTTCCCTTAAAAAAAGATTAACTTTGCATGGTTTCCCTAAAAAAAGATTAACTTTGCATGGTTCCCTTAAAAAAAGATTAACTTTGCATGGTATGCAGGATTAAAAGGACACGGAGCATATTAGTACATGAATTGATGACCCAGAGGTGATTTAAAACAAGGACCGTGAATGCCTTGCATGGTGCAAGATTAAACTCGGAGGGAGGGATTCTTTGTGGCTGTCTGCTGTGAGCGTAGAAGTTTATGTTGTCCACCATTCGATTTCGGGCATCTTTTACATGAAAAGAGGTGTATTTTTATATATTCAATTCAATATAAATTTTCTTTCATCGAGATAAGGAAGGGGTTGTGGCACTGTGCTGCTCTTTTGCATTTTATTTTAGGTAGAAAGATTAGATCGAGTGGGTTAGCTAATTGCTAAAGAGATAGAAAATTAGATTTATTGGTATTGCACTGTTGCTAGACATTGATTGTTTCTTTATATATATATATATATATTAGATAAGCTCTAAGTTGTGTTTCTAGGTTAATCACGTTATTTCATTTATCATGTAGCTTGCCACGTTCATCTACATGAACATGAATAAGTAACTGTGTATCCTACCACTATGGGAATTATAATGTGTCAAACTGACGAAAGGTGAGCCTCTTAGTTCGGGGTGGAGAACCATGATGGTGAGTATGAGAGGCTGAGAGGGAGAAAGATCCATTCATCTTTAACATTCGTCGCCCTCTTTCTAAACCAATGTTGACGTCGGTTGAATTTGATGGAAATTCGTTGGCAGTATTGTGCTAGTAGCAGCTAAATCTCGAATGCCAAACCCGGTAGTAGGATTTATGTACTCCTACTAGTTTCTGTTTGTTGGCTTTCAAAAAAAAAAAGTAAAATTCATCAATAGTACCTAAATTTGACACCACTTTTTAATACGGTCATCGATCTTAAGAATACGTGATTTACGGTCACTAAATACGGTGATATTCTTGTTACGGTCACTGGGCATCTGTATGATAATGTATTTACCGATATGGCTTGCTTTGACCGGTTTACAACTATGATTTTTTTGTACAAAGACCCTTGACTAAAAATATTTGGCACATGCCCTAGGCGCACAAGCCATCTTATTTGCAAACAACGTTTTCAGAAAATCAATCCGAAAAAGGCCTACAGGTCAGCGTCTCCACATCTTCACCTACCCCGCACGAACAAATCCCAGCGTATGGCCGGTGAGCTCCGGCCGGCTCCCTGCTCCGGCGTGAGCTGCCGCGGCTCCGTCCCTGCTCCATCCTTGCCCGCCGCTGCTCCGCCCGCTGCTTCGTCCCGGCTCGTTGCGTCCCCGCGCTCCGATTCGGTCATGCCAATGCACGAGTTTGTCCGCCGCCGCGCATGGACTGGAGACCGTAGATGGATAGTGACTAGCTTGTCCTTGCGATCCCATCCTCAGACACGGACGTCTAAAAGCAGTCCGCCTTCCTCGTCTTGGACCTCCACGAGCGGCAGCAGGCGGCGGCGCAAAGGAGCACCAGGTCAAGGACGGGAGCGCGTGTGGGCAGTGGCCTCGTCTGAACAGGGAAGCTCGCCTTCGTCGTGGCGTCGTTGGCGTGGAATTCTTCTCCTATCGTGGGCGGGGCGGGAGGTGCTGGACGCGACGACGTTCTCGTGCCCGGGGAGCTGCGGCGAGGCGGGGGCCAGGGATTCGTCGGATTCCCTCTGCAGAGGGGAGGCGACGAGGTTTTTTCAATTTGGTCCTGACATTTTTTCAGTTTGGCCCTGAGCTTTTGTGTAATTCAAAAATAATCTCTACTGAGTGCTTAAGTGGCTGACATATAGGGTCCATTGAGTGCCACATAGACAAATACACCATTGTACATAAGCCCAGTGACCATGATAAAATAGTTGCCGTATTTAGTGACCGTAGATCACGTATTTCTAAGATCGATGACCGTATCAAAAACGGGTGCCAAGTTTAGATACTATCTGTGGATTTTACTCAAAAAAAAAAATACTAGAGTTTCTGTTTGCCAAGCCAGCAAACCTCCCGTCCCAGCGAACTGCGGCCGCCCGACGACACGGAGGCGGCCGGCCGCGACTCCTCCGTTCGTCGGCCACCTTCGCCATGTCCTCCTCCGTCATGCTCCCGCTCTCGCTCCAGTTGGCGCTCCCCCTCCCGCCCCTTCGCCTCAGCCCCAAGCATCCGTCCCTTCGCGCCCACCAGTGCCACCTCCTCTTTGTCCGCACGCCCAAGCGCCCGCTCCCCCCGCCTCGCCGCCTCCTCCTCCTCCTCGCCCCTAGGGCCTCTTCGTCTGCTACTTCCCCTGCCCATCCGGCGCGTGACGGCAGCGCGGAGGGAGGAAAGGTGCCCGGGTACCGGAACAGGTTCCTGGACCTGGCGCGGCTGGGGGCCGTGGTGGAGGGCGCAGCGGAGGCGTTCTTCCGCAGCGAGATCCGCCGCCGGCTGGCCGTCACGGCCGTGCTCATCGTGCTCAGCCGCGTCGGCTACTTCGTCCCGCTCCCGGGGTTCGACCGCCGCCTCATCCCCGACTCCTATCTCAGCTTCGCCCCGCTCCCTGCAGGTTCGTCCTCCAGATTACTCGTTCGTGCTAGACTGCTACTTGTGATATTCATGCACGGCAGGGTGCAGGCATGCTATGCAATTTTAGCATACTACTTACATATTGTAATTTGCAATGCGCCTTCATCTATGCAGACGACCTCGTTGATTTTGCTTCTGAACTGAAGCTGTCATTCTTCCAGCTGGGAATCAGTCACCAGATATCAGCATCTATCGTAATGCAGGTTCGGTGTTCTTTTCATTTGTACTGTCATGTACTTCTGTTTTCCAATGGCAATACTTGAGTGTATATATTCTATTGGAGTATCTTGCTCGTGCCACTTGCCACAGCCGAAATCTCACCCTTCTCCTTTTCTTTTTTGATTTATCGATGATTCTCATTGTTTCTGTTACACCGTTGCTTGAGTTTACTGTATTGTTATAGCTGGTTTTATTGTTTTTGCTTTAGAACCTGACATATTTTGGGTTCAGTTAGATTCAGATCCTATTAACCTCAGTCATACACAATTTGTTACATATGTTATTTAGCTGCAAAATAGTCGATTATCAGAACTAAAATGATCGCGATGAAAGGATTTTATTCACCTGACCTCAACAGGACATGGACTAACCAAATCCACACTTGAAATTCCAGACATAATATAAGTTCAGGTTTTTGTCTATTAGGCTATTTCTCCCTAGTGAACATAACCTCAAGTTTTGTCAAAGCTTTTATTATTAAGGACCATTACAGCTGCACATAAGATTAGCTCATTTTGGAGAGCGAAGCTGCGTTTGAGGTTTTTGATCAGGGAAGAGGATTAGGCTAGGACCTAGGAGAAGCTGCTGGGGGCGGGGTGCAGGTGTAAGTGACTCAAGAAAATGGAGTTTGTTGTCATACAGTTGGGGGGTGCAAGACCAGGATGTCATGCCTGTAAACTCAAGCAACGGTGTGATAGCAATAGTAAAAATTCTGAAAAGAAAAGGATATATTTTAAATTGGGTGTAGATAGCGACACAAATAAGATATATTCCTTCTCTTGGGAGACGAAGGAGGCTGGAACGCCTCCTTGACCCTAGTTATATGTTTACAGAAAATCAGAATTCTTACAAATATCCAGCTGTACCTTCTTAAGTATGGCCATCAAACAACAAAAGTCACTTGAAAGTATAGCTGAATAGAGTGCCTTTGACTATACTTAATAATTCCGCTCAAGATAATTTTATTCCAAGAAGTGATAACCCCGCCATTATTATAATAACAACTGTGTCTATTTTAGGTTCTTTGCCATGTTCTGCCATCACTTGAAAAGATACGCAAGGAAGGATTAGACGGGCATGAGAAGATCAAAGGCTATATGTGTGTTTAGTTGTCTATCTTTAACAGTGAGATTGATGTTTTTTGGTAACTGCTCCATTTTTCTGCAAGCCATTTCATCTAGTCTGAGCTCCTTCATCTTGCTGTTTAGATGGTGGCTGTCACTGGGTTTTGCAATTGTGGCTGCTTGTACTGTGTCATGCTATTCGCTGCAGTATTCCATATATGCAGCAAGTTACAGGTAAATTACCTTTTTGCGTATTTGATTTGGTAGTTTGACTTCAATTCTGCACTTATGTGGCAAGCTTGCTGAAGTGCTCCATCAGTGGCTACACCATGCCTGATCCTTTGGTTTTTGCACCTTAAGATTAGAACCATCACGATTGTTTGCTGTTACCAGAGTTTACACGTAAATTTATCACTTAATTTATGCCATGCCATGGCCTATTTAGACGTTACTAGTCCTCCTAATTTGAGTCAACTGGAGGGATGCATTATTATTATTATTACTACTACTATACCTGTTGCTCTATTATTTTGCTTTCCTCTGTCTCAGGGTTAAGCATGTCATATTAACAAGCTTTCTGCTTGTCCTCGGTGCAATGTCAACGACATGGATCTGTGACACCATATCGGAATCTGGATTTGGTAGTACTCCTGTCTGGTGCTTACCTTTGTTTTAGCACTATCTGTTCCATGCGTTGACTATTCTGTGTATGTGATGTACTATGAAACATTTTGTCATATTCATGTTGTACTTGAAGTCTTGAATGGTTGTTCATAAGAAGAGTGTTTTGAGTCACTTTGTTTCATAGTACTACTATAGTGCATGTCTACACATCATATCCGTAACTTGTGACCGTTTGATTGTTAATTTTGTCTGAATGATGTATTTTTATTCTGCATACTGATTGTACTAAATAAACTGAACCTATCTGAATAAATGCATTCGTTTGGGCTGCTGTACGTTTCATGTGCAACAGCAGCAGCAGTTTAGGTGTGTCAAGCTGGGAACTGCAGTCAGCATGTTATGAGTCCCTCTGGCTGTTCGGCACAGTATGTTGGCAAAAACTAGTTCTTATCGTAGGCTGTTATCCTTGAGATAAATACATTCTAGATGGGAAATGATTGTGTTGATATGCCATCTGTTATCCAGTAGATGTTCAAATAGATTACTTGCTAGGTATCTTCCTACGTAGGTATGAAAAGTCCTGCAAGTTGGAGGAAGTAAGAATAATCAGTTGGTATCAGTTCTCAAATCCCTCTCTCTAATCTACTTTGTATCCACTCTAGCAGGCGCTGTTTCATGTAATTGTCGTTCTTCAAACCGTCACAACTGGTCTACTTTTTGTGCTGTTTGTCCCTAACATTATTTCCAAGGAAAAAAATGCAAACCATGTTGTGGAATAGCTTCCTGATTTGGTAATTCATCTGTGTATGGTAGCATCTATTTCCTCACAGAAAAAATTCCCCACTTTGTTTTGTTTTTACTAACTGGTGTGTGTCCTAGCTAATGTGACTGCTGGTATTGCTGCTCTTTAGAAAAATAAGAGAGTGATTTGAATTTGGGTCTTTTATTCTATCTAGTTCATCCCCTAATTACTAAACTGTGCAACGAGTAATTGCACAGTTTAGTAAACCAGACTCCTTTCCTTACTAATGTATACCCATGCAGTTGTCCTGCATGGTTTAAAAAAATAATGTATGCAAAATATTTTTATGTGGTGAAGTAAAACTTTACCATGTTTGTTGTCATCAATAGTAGTGCATATCTTCTTGTTCTTAGCTAGCACTTCATGCTTACTGCTGCTTGTGTATTGTGTCATCCAGGGCATGGCTCATCTTTGATTATTTGTGTTGGAATATTGACTGGTTACACAAATACACTACACAAGATGCTAACTCAATTTTCAGGTAATCTCTCTTAACTTTAGCTTGTCATGTTACTAAGTGTTTCTGATCGGCCCTGTCATGCAACCTTTAAATCTAGCAACGGTGATTTATATATATCTGAACTGTATTTTGTTATCCTTCTTCCTTCCTTTCTTTCTTTTCTTACTTTTGCCTGCCATTTTTACTTGCTTATTTGTGGGCTATCTTTCATGTTAACGGAAAGTCATGGTTAAATTCTTAAATCTTAGTCTTCCCTGGTAAATCAATTTATCCTCACATTCTGCCAAGTTTATTGGAATGAATAAAACAATACCCTTGTAGTTATTTTTCTGTTGTGTTTCAATTAATTAAGAGTTTAAGACTTGTTAAATCTTATGTGGAAATTGGCAATTGATGTTCAAGGAAATATTGCCTCTTTCGTGATATCTTAGCAATGTCATTATCTTTTTTAACCATGCTATCAGATCTCCTGGAGCTCTATCCTACAGCTGGACATAAGATAATGTTATGTATTATAGCTCCCTCCAGCATCATGTGGGCTGTGAACAGTTAATACAGTAGTGCCAATTTGATCTTGATATGTTTTATGTCAGTATCGTGTTTACGACGCAAAGTCCTTCAGTCTAACACTGGCGACAGTTTATGTATAGTAGAATATATTACTATTTAACTTTGTTAGATGGATCATACAGCCTTTGTGTTGTGTACTAAGGTTTAGGGAGGTAGGGGAAGGGCTCTCACCCCTGGGGCAAGATATAAGAGTTAATCCTCATATTTGTGCCTTATAATCCAATCTAAGTAACAAATGTTAGATCTAATCTCCAATTGGCTTAAGGCCCAAGCTAAAGATATGTGTAGGTCGCGCTCCATCGAGGCGTCCAAACCTATTTTAAAAACATTGCCGTGTCAATACTCGCAAAGTATACTACTACCTCTGATCCAAATTAGTTGTCGAAGGTTCATTGAATCTATACAGATTTTAGGCAACATTTTGCCTAAATCTTTGACAATTAATTTGGATCGGAGGGAGTATCAAGTTTCATGCACCAACCAGTAAACCAGAAGTCCAAACTGATGTTGATGGTTGGACAATCCACATATACTTCAACACCCCTCTCAAGTGTGGGGCTAATAAGGCCTAAACGTGGATAGAAAGAAGGAAAGCAATTTTTTGCGAAAGCTGAGATTTGAACCCATGACCTCTGCTCTGATACCATATTAAGTTTCATTCACCAACCAGTAAAACCAAAAGTCCGGACTGGTGGAGAAGGCTGGGCAAATCCACATATACTTCCAACATGTTCAACGACCATCGCCATAAGGCTGCCCTACACACTCCCTGCTTACTACTTTTCGTTTGACCACGTTACTTGATATATTCACTACTCTTCTGTTCTTTCGATAACAAAAACACCTTAAATTTTCAGAGTTTTATACTGTATAATATGCAGGCAACTGATAGTGTGACAGTTCTACTTCATATTATATTATCTTATTTCAACTTGCCTTTCGGAGCAGGAAATGTGTGCATGTGTTGGCCCTACATCTTGGGAATAGCTGGAATTTTTATGATGCTTACCATGGGGGCAGTGCTGGTGACTGAAGGGTCTAGGAAGATAAAACTTCAGTACTATGGATTTAAATTGGCTTCTGGTGCAAGGTAATAATATAATTTGATTTTGCATTTTTTTTGTTGCAACATAATTTTGCATGTTGTTATTTGCAGGGATGGCTTTATATTTTTTCTTCCTCAATCATCATAAAAAACTGTCATTTAAACTCTAAAACACATCTGCAAAATGGTTCCCTGTTAGTTCTTCTTTATGTTCCTTGACGTTATATTTCTGAGGAAATTTATCGTTACTCTTCTTCCAACCTTGCAAAAATTATCATGCACACTAGGACGTTACCTGCGCAAAATGGAAATGGTTAACTCCTAATTCTTATGATTTGCTTAACATTGTATCTCTTCAAAAAGGGTTGCATTACTTAACATGTTGTGATGTGCTCATGTTGTAGAATACATGGCATTTAGCTCATGAATACCTTTTATACCGTCACCTTTCATCATGTATTTGGCTAGGCTCCAAGAATTCCTGAGTTGGTCTCTACTGTACCACGGTACCAGTCAAAGAAATGTTTTGCCAGGGGCCAAACTATTTTTGTTCGCTGTAGGTTATTTACTGAAGCAGGAAAACTACTTCCCATACAAGCATTTTTCTTAGTGAAATATATTTCACATCACTCAGAAAACCACACTTTGCTTCTTTCGTGTGTTTTTAGTCTTTTAGCTTCTAAACATTTTTGTGATACTCTTCTACCAACACTTTAGCTCCATCCTGGTATGTCATGATGAGATGACTGGATGCATTTTGACCCAACAGATATTACTTGCTAGTTACCATCACCATTTCATCTAATCCAAAATTTCTTGATATTAGGTTAAAATTTCCTGTTATTAGGTTAATAGGTTTACATTTTTAGAAACATTACAGTTTACTCTCTATTTCATCCATCTTTGTAGGAATGAAAACTCCCCAGTTACAGAGGTTGAGCCATATATCCCCTTCAATATAAACCCAACAGGGATGCAGCCTTTGCTCACAACCTCATACCTACTCGCTTTTCCAAGTATTATGGCCAGGTAATCCATTGTTTATGTATTTGTGTGTGTGTGTGTGTTTGCTTTTCTGACCATTCTGATGTGGAATTTCTTCAGCATTTTTGGTTCGCCATTTTGGGAGAACTTGAAGGAAATTTTGAATCCAAGGACTTCAATTGGTGGTAGTCCTTGGGTTTATTATTTGACCTATGCGTTTTTCGTCTTCGTCTTCAACATTTTTGACATTGTAAGTTTGCTTTCATCTTCATAACTCCGTTTTAGCAAACATTTTGAATATCTGTAAGCAGTTACGAGCGACCACCCTACCTTGAAGTGCAACTGCAGAAAGTGGCCTTTTAGGTTTTAATATACATTCATGTGAACTATGTATTGTAGAAAAACACGTAACTAAAGACTCTGTGCTGAAGGTCCTGGGTTCTAATCAGCCTCTTTGCATAAAAGCAAGGGAAAAGCTGCCTAGAAATTTTCTTCCCCATATCCCACAATGTGTGGGAGCTTTTGGCACTGGGTACGCCATTTTTAAACAGTTTGTCCTAAAATTATCATATTCTGTTTGTATGGGAAAGGTTTTTTCACTACTGGCTTGAACTTTCAAATGATGGAAGGAACTAAGCAACTAACATTAAACTCCCTCTGTTCGGAAATAAGTGTGGCAGATTTTTAGTGTGTACATACATGTGTATGTAGAAAAATCTGCGATTATTTTGGAATGGAGGAAGTACGATACAATACTGTATCCTGATCAAACTATTGTATTGGTATGGACTTCTAAACCAAAATGTAGAACTATTTATCTCCGTCACCCGCAACAGGTCTCATGTTTCTGTCTATATAGCTTTTTGAGGAACTCAATGTGCACCCTATTGAGTCAGTCACACAGCAAGAATTCTTTTTTGTTTGGCTGCTATAAAGGCCTTTATATAGTTCAATGTATGCTAAACATTTAGATTTGCCTGCTCTGCATGCACCATGAAAGTAGGCCCACCCTCTTCAAAATGTTTAGTGCCTGCAAGGATTGACTATAGTGCATTTTTTCTCTCATGATAAGCATAGTATACCTTTATTATCTTGTCACCATGGTGTTTAGTACTATTGTAGTTGTATATAATCTAATTACTGAACCAAGTACTACCACATTAGGTAACGTGTAGGACATTGCTTTTATAATTTTTCACAAACAGGACATCAACTTATGATCTTCTCTTATAATTTGACAATGGGATGTGTGTTCTTAACATTTTCGCGGAACACATTATGCTTTTTTAGATTCTTACTTCCGAGTCACACTTCTATTTGTACATGCGCTACCGAAATATATCTTAATCTACAAACTATACTCTGCAGGCCAACTTACCGAAAGAGATATCTGATTACCTAAATAAAATGAGTGCCAGAGTACCAAAGATAAAGCCTGGAAGAGCAACAGTAGATTATCTCACAAAGATACAAACATCGACACGTTTCTGGGGTAGGTGAAAATGGTGAAAATTTTCTTTTATTTTACCTCCTGCACATTTGTCATTCAGTTTTATATCTCTGTTCTATTTCAGGAGGTCTACTGCTGAGCTTGCTGGCAACTTCCTCGTTATTACTTGACAGATATCTTAGACAAATAAATGAGGGGTTTTCCATAGGGTTCACATCAGTCTTGATTATTGTGAGTGCATCTCAAGTATATTCTTCATTATGATTTGATATAAAATATAGTTGTGGAATTCCAACTTTATACTGATTTCATCAGCTATTGTGTATACTATATACTAACATTGATCGTTTAGATATAGGTACCTGTCTCTAAATTGTGAAGGACTTCCAGTTATAAAAGAAACCAAAGTAGCTCAAGTGATTTCAGCTTTTTTTACCACCCTAATGATGGTATATTTGTGTGTTATTCTATATAACTCTAGAAATGAAGATCACTGACTGATTTTGCTGTTTGTTTTGCTGCCTTTGGAGCTTTTGAAAGGGATCTTTTCCATGTTCGTCTCTCCTAAAGTTATAAATAACAATATTTAAATGGTTGAGGCGTTTTGGCAAATGAGCCTAATTCTATTCATCAACAGTTTATCAACTTTTCATCTTCTAGCAATTGAAACACTTCTGCTGTATCCTAGCTTATTTTCTGAAATGAGATAATTGCTTATATGCTACTGAACAACTAACAATCATATACTGCTGAAAGGCCCCCAATTCATTCTGTACCATTCGCTTCCAAAACTTCACTATTTCCCACCTCCATTAGTGCGCTGTTGGTGTGCTTCCATTAAGTGGTAAATACATGTCAGTGTTTTCACTTAATTTGCCTAATTGGCCATGAGCCAACATGAACTGGCTTTGTCTGGTTCGGTGCTCTTGCAGCTACCTGCAACGAGAGGCTGCACCCCTGTAAAGTACCCATAGCATCAGTAGCACTAGCACTGCATATGTGGCATGTGCACATATCATTAGCACTGCTAAACCAGGGTAAAATGGTCACTTCACCTACTTGACGGATCTCACTAACACCCAGCTAACATTGAAAGAAAACCATGAAGAGATTTTGGTAGCGAATAGTATAGAATGATTAGTTTCTAAATAATATAGGAAACTCCCAAAAAATGGGTTTATAGCTGACAGGTGTTGAAGCCATATAGTCTGTTAGACCTAACAATGTCATAACCTTCAAACATTGCGTTTGGTCAAGCTAAGCCTTGCAAAATTATGTGTTGTTGAGCTTCTGATTATGAACTGCTACATTAGATTGTAGAATTGTGCTTTCATTTACTAATGGGTGTTGGATACTAATTTTGGTTTATACTATAATGATCATTCAGGTGGGCTCAATTATTGAACTGAGAAGGTCATATCAAGCATATAATGTGATGCCAGCACTAAGCAAAGTGTTGAAGAGATATGGTGCATAAGGTTATGTAAACATGTTGTTGCCATCCAGAAGGTACTCTTCTGTACTTTGTTGCTATTCTTTATCGACATTCCAACTTAAACGTAGTTTCTAGAAGATGAGCATCCTTCGGAGAAAAATCAGGGGGTACAGGTTTACGAGTTCTCTCTGTTGCAACCTTTGAGTAAATATTGTTGTCAACATCTTGCAGTACCTCACAAGCTGCTGTCAGGTTTGGATTGGAATGAAAGGGAGTTGGTTCTGGACCGTTCTTCGAGGACACGAGTTCAACTAAAGAGCCAATGGGGATATCCAGTTGTTTTGTACAGCAGAAGGAGCTGTGCCATTGTGCCTTCGGGTTTTATCGCTGATGGCTTGATGTTTAGTAGACAAAAGAAAGGATACCAGGTCCATCCTATTGTATAAAGTTCTAGCGGATCATGTTGCCAAACAGCTAACTGAAAGTTAGGTATTAATTGCCTGGAGGGGCAGTCAAATCAAACTACCTGTGAAAGGCTGACATTGATTGTTCGAACATGTGAAGCTGACGAAGAATGACCCGCACTTTTATACGCAGATTTGTGATAATTCACCTGCCTACTACTTTAGTGAAGATGGACTTTCATGATGTATTTGATAGAGAATTTCCATGGAGAGTCCTATGATAGATGAATGTGAACTAATACTATTGTTGCTTACTACTACTTCCTCCGTCCTAAAAAGGATGTCGTAGATTTGCCAAATTTGAATGTATCTAGGCACCATTTAGTATATAGATACATCCGAATTTAAACAAATTTGTAAAATCCTTTTCAGGACGAAGGAAGTACTTTGAATGAGGATGCTTATGAACTTACTTTGGGCACTACTAATATTTGTGAGAATTTTAGCTTTGAGGAAAATACTATCACTAGTGATAATTGTATGCTTTATGATATTGATATGAATATGATAGCTATGCTCTTGATGAAATTGTTGAGGCAATACAAACCTAGTCGAAATGTGTAAATATTATATTCCACATGAAGGAACTGGCTATAAGTATTGCATATCGAGTGCTTGATGATCTTGCTATAAAATAATGCTACTCCCTCTGTTCCATATTAGTTGTTGATGGTTTAGTTGCCCTAATTCAGGGCAACTAATATGGAATGGAGGTAGTACTGATTATGTTCTACCTATGATTGTCCTCATATTTATGTTGTATTCTTGAGTTTTCCTAGCCATGCCATAAAGGAGGATACTGCTTTTGTTGAGATTATGTTTCTACTACTGACTTTGTTTGGCGATAGTGATATTCTTGGTGATAACTATATTGTTAAAATTGCTCCTGTGGCAACCAATAATTATTATGAGAGGAAAACATGGTTCTATGTGTTCATGAAATTCCTCTCTTGGATTAAAAACTTTAAGTAATCTAGTTGTAATATCACTTCAATTATTTCAGATACCCTATCCTTCCATTTTTGGGGGGGTTAAACGGGCCTATGGGTACGAAGTTCTATTTTTTAAAAACTTTTTGGTGCTCCCTCTTATGGTTAATAGTTTTATTTATTGTGATTAGTTGTGAGATCCATTCAGGATACCGATGATGATATGAGTACCCCCATGGTTGGTTATATCGCTAGGAATCAACTTGGTACTTTAGAGATGGTTTATTCACTTTTTTTTTATAAAGTGCCAAGTCCTAACGTTGTTGAGGCTATTTTTTTTTTAAATTTGCTTTATGAGCCATATGCATTTGAAAGAATCGAAGTCTCAGGAAATAGAAAAAAATGCATATTTTACACCTCTCTCTTACTTCAAATAAAATTCATAAGGTAAGCTCCCGCTTGTGTTAAACTTTTGCTTTTTGCCCACTTGACTTTATGCTTAATTGAAGTTTTATGATTGTCCTAAGTCAAACTACTTCGAGTATCTACAAAATATACTCAACACTGGTAGCACCAATTAATTTTCATTGCATTCATCGTAAAATATATATCCATACTATAGATTTGGTGTTATAAATATTACTCCCTTTGAACCATAATAAGTGTCGTTGATTTAATACAACGACAGTTATTATGGATCGAGAGAGTACCATAGTTTTCTATGAATTCGATAAAACTTTCACACATGAGACAAAGGTAGGAAATTCTCAAAAAAAAAAAGACAAAACTTAGAACTTTAGTTTTTTTGAACGGGCTAGAACTTCAGTTAATGGTAGTCGATGAAGGAGTACGGAACAAAGAAACTATTTGGTGTGCACATCCGAACGAATGAACCAAGAATTCAAGAGCATCTCAAACTATTTGGTGTGCACATCCGAACGAATAAACGAGGAATGCAAACGCCGGCTCTCTCGCTAAGAGTAAAGCTTAGTTAGCAGGCTATAAGCTAGTATAGGTCAGCAAATTCTTAGGTAGAGGTGAGAAAAAGCAAGTGAGAGAAGAGAGCTGTTAATATACTAAGCGTCCGGCTGCACACTTAAATCCAAGCAACTAACGCCGGCTCGCAGCCTGCCACCAACACTAGAGGAGGCGCATGCATGCTTTTTGTATAGCTGGCTCATCTCCACACATGTAAACATTAAATACTTAAATATATTAAACTAGAACGGTCTAAGAGCCAACCTATTATATGAATAGACTTTCCTGACAACTCTAGTTAAGTTCCGGCTACGTTATTGCCATTGCTCTAATCCCTCCATCTCAAACTTGTTTGGCCACAACGATCAAGGGAATCTCAAAAAAAAAAAAAAAACGAAGGGAAGGGAAGACCAGAGGAGGATCCAAGCCGTGAATTTATTTGGACGGTCGCAGATCACCGAAACCCTAGGTCTCTGCCAAAACTCCCGCTCCATTCCTTCGTTCCCCGTTCCCCAATTCGCACACCACACCAACACCATCACGAAACCCTCCTCCAGCCCCTCGCCAGCCATGGAGGCCGCGGTGGCGGCATTGAAGGCGGCCACGGAGAAGACCGCTGGAGTGGCCTCGGCTGCGAAAGAGGCTGCGGTGGCGGCCTCGGCTGCTGCGACGGAGGCTGCAGGGGCGGCCACGGCCGCGAAGGAGGCCGCAGCGGCGGCCTTGGCTACTGCAAAGCAGACGGCGGCGGCATCGTTGACAGCGAAAGAGGCCTTGATGGCGGCGGCGGCTGCTGCTACGGAGGCTGCAGGGGCGGCCACGGCCGCGAACGAGGCTGTGGTGGTGGCCTTGACTACTGCAAAGCAGGCAGCGGCGGCATCGTTGACAGCGAAAGAGGTAGAGGACGCGATGGCGGCAGAGGCTGCCGCGAAGGAGTCGGCAGCTGCTGCAACTGCCACCGCGAAGGAGCTGGCGGCTGTGATGCGCTATTCTAAGAAGCGTAGAATCCATCAGATCGGCGACGGAGGGAGTCGCGTCGGCAACCGCGATGGCAGGGGAAACCTCAATCTCGTCAGCGCCTCTCCGACAAGGTCTTCGGCAGCATCATCTCCCTCCTTCACGAAGGAGTCGGCAGCTGCTGCATCGGCGACAACGAAGGAGGAGCTGGCGGCGGTGCGCTATTATAAGAAGCATAGATTCCATCAGATCGACGACGGAGGGAGGGGCGGCAGTGACCGCGATGATGGCGGCAGCCTCGATCTTATTAGTGCACTCCCCGACGACGTCCTCGGCGCCATCATCTCCCGCCTCCCCACCATAGATGGCGCCCGCACGCAGGCCATATCTCGCCGTTGGCTTCCCCTCTGGCGCTCCGCGCCACTTAATCTCGTGGTTATATTTAAACAGGGCATCAAGAACACCAAGCTTGTCGCCTCAGTGTCGAAGATCCTCTCTGAGCACCGTGGCGATGCCCGCCGCTTATCGCTTGAGTTGTTCAGCCCCAACGATGTCCCCGTGCGTGGCGGGGAGCGCAAGATCGATGGCTGGCTTCGGTCTCAAGCCCTCAACAGCCTACAGGAGCTCGATTTCACCTATAGAAGCGACATGCCGCTGTCTGTGTTCCGCTTCGCTCCCACGCTCTGCTTTGCCCAATTCAGCTACTGTGATTTCCCCGAATCGATTTCAACGCTTCATCTGAATTTCCCATGCCTCAAGCAGCTCTCCCTGTTCATGGTCACCATTACGGAGGACTGCCTCCACAGCATGCTCTCTGGTTGCACTGCATTGGAAAGCCTTGAGCTGAGGCTAATTTATGTCATAGGTGTCATCTGCATCAGTTCGCAAACTCTTAGGAGCTTAGCCTTCTCCGGTCATCAGAAAAACAAAGGTTTTATTTTTGGGGAAAACAACAAAGATTTTATTTTGCAACTAGTCATCAAGGATGCCCCTTCGCTTGAAAGATTGCTACCACTATATCATGACCAAGGTTAAGCGACCATCCGTGTAATTCAGGCACCTAAGCTGGAGATATGGGGTGTGCTATCTGAAAGCATATCCTTAGTCCAGTTTGGAACAACAATTTTTCAGGTAGCAGCAGCCTTCATCCAATGCTCATTGGCACTCCTATACGTAGCCTATTACTCTCTCCGTTTCAAAATATAAGATGTTTTAGGTTTGTGAAGAAAATGTATCTGAACTTGTTTCAGTGTGTAGATTCATTCTAAACATGAGTGAACCTACATACTAAAATAAGTCTAGATACATTTTCTTCACAAATCTAAAACATCTTATATTTTGAAACAGAGGGAGTATTCACGTTTACAATTTTTTCCTGCAGAAAATGATTGCTGTCAGCTTAACAACCAAAATTCACATCATGAAGATTTTGGTTCTTCACTCTATTGGCCCTAATCTGGATGCAGTTGTTGACTTCCTCAAGTGCTTCCCCTGCTTGGTGAGGCTGTATGTCTCCTTAATTGTGAGTATACATATTTGCTTGCTTTATTTAAATGTCATTATGGTACTTATGATCTAGCCAATTATGATGCTGCTAACCTGTTACCAACTGCCTTTATATTGTTTCTTCTTCTCTCTCTCTCTCTCCAGTCACGACCAACAATGGAATATGAATAATGCGAGGAAGTATGACCCTTTGGATCCAATTGAGTGCCTTGAGCTGCATCTTGAAAAAGTGGTGTTAGTGAAATACGATGGCAACAAGAGGCCATCGGTTGACTTTGCCAAGTTCTTTGTCTTGAATACTAAATTGCTAAAAGAAATGGAAATCGAAATTCTTTCTGAACAGAACAATGAATGGATGGCTAATCAGTACAAGCAGCTATGTGTGGAAAATAGAGCTTCTCGAGATGCTCGAATTGAACTGAAAATCGCTACTAGGAAATATATCAGTTACAGCATTCATACCCATGATTTGCGTATGGCTGATCCCTTTGACAACATGTCCTTTTATTGATACTACAAGTGTGGTTGGTGCCCATGCCCAAGATTGTGTTGTTTCATCGAAAGCACAATTTTATGTATCTCTCTTCGTCTGTAATCTAACGTTGTCCACCCTTCATTTGCTCTATGATATGTTTTATGGCCAACTCAGGATTAAACCAGGATAGAGGAGGTGTGGTGTAACTAGTGTGTAAGCTCAGGCTTCAGTTCCAAACCTGGAAATCTTAAGCCGCCAATCGGATGCTAGTTTAAGCTGCTACTATGTTTAGATGATATTGGTTGCTCCGTTGCTGTTTGGTATTGTATTGTAAGCTGGTAGCATCATATCTCTATTTTTGAACACATGCTTTTTAATGAAAAAGGATGGCATATGTGCGCCTTTTGTCTAAAACATATGTAGTCTGAAGCTTGTTCCTTTGCAATTCATGACAAGTTTGTCTGCGATGTATTGAGATTTTCTGATTCTTTCTCGAACTGCAAGTGTACAAGCAGAACATTTGCAAACTTGCTTCTGCCAGCAGTGTTTTTTTCGTCCATACAAGTCCTCTCCACGAAATTGGTATCTGTTGCCTTACTTTTATCATGCAACTGATCGGAGCGAGAGCGTTGTCATGCTGAACAGCTGAAAATTGCCCGTGAGAGGGAGGTCACCTGATCATGACACCCTGCTGATATTAGATGAAGCTGATCTTTGTGAGATGAGGCAATTATGTTCCTTGATGCGTCTACTGAATTTTGATTTGAAAGTTCGATGACAAATAATGAATGTAACGCGGTTCTTATATATTTTGGGAATGCTGAACAGGTTTTGTGAGCCCTGTTCTGTAACCTCATATCTGAAGAGTGTAAAAAGCAGTGCAAGTTGCACGGCAACTAAGTTTCACATTTTGAAAAATATCCACTGTTATTTTCTTCATCTTCATTGGATAAATTTCACTTCTTGTTGGGGTGTTGGTGAGGATAGAATGGCAGTTTTGGAAGGTTCTAGTAGCTCGGGTTCCTTGCCGGAGCCGCTCTAGAGAAGGACGCACACGGACGTGCCGTTTTGTTCGAAGACCTTGTGTCAGTTGTTGTGATGTGAAAACGACATGACGGCTGGATGAACTGTGCATGTTGTGAGGAAAGACACATAATAATAAGAAAACAAAAAGGAAATAATCCTCTCGCTTTCACTGGCCTTCGTTCGTTCTTCTTGTTTTCCTTAGAAGAAATAGCAAGAGCCGCTGACCCATTTCATTTGGGAAAACAAAGACATGCAAACATTTTGATAAGCAAAAAAGCAAAAGTCGCACTTGCACTTGGCAATGCCCTGTTGGGTCTGCTGTCCTGACCTGGGGTTTAGATTACTGCTAGCTCGGCCACTGACGCGACGTTCTTGCACGTTCTGATCCAAGTACTACGATGAACATCCGTGTTGTTTACAACACAGTTTTTTTCTTTCGAAACGGGGGAGAAACCCTGCCCTCTGCAGTCTGCATCCTGGAATGAATCTTTCAAACGAATCTTCCGCCTCAACCTTGAAAAAAACCACCTCGATTTTGGCATTTTGCAGACCCCGTTAGGATCAAGCATCAAGATTTGGGTTTGCCTTTTTTTTTGCGAATTAAGATTTTTGTTGTTGTTGAGATTTGGGTTTGCTGACAGTGCGTAGACTGTAGGAGGGAAAACACGGAGTGTCTTACACCGCCTTCCGATTCTTCCCAGTTTTAATCCCACATCCAAACAAATTTTACACAAGGAAACAAACATTTTTCACAGCCAAACAAATTTTACACAAGGAAACACACGACGACACGCAGCTTTCACATCCGTCAAACCGATCTTCGCGGTTCCGGTTCCGCTGCCGGTGTCGACGCCGTCATGGCCGCGGCGGCGCCGCCGCCGCTGCCTCCCCTCGGGCCCACGGCATGAACGCCTGCCACTTCCTTCGCCCGCGTCTGCAATCGGCGCCGTCGCCCCCGGCGTCGCGGAAGCTGCCTCCGACGCACCCTGCTCCTCCGCGCAAGGCGGGACTAGTCGCGCAGCACCTGCTGAGGACCTGCTCCCTCACGTGCTCCGGCAGCCGCAGCGTGAACCTCTCCTGGTCGTCGCACCCGCACTGCTCCTCCTCCCCCTCCAGCGCCCCGGGGACCAGCGAGTGCCCCGTCGAGTGCGACCTCCGCAGCCTCGCCGCCCGCCGCTCGCCCCTTAGCTTCTCCAGCTCCACGGCCTCCTCCTTCCTGACACCGTCGTCGTCGACGACGCTGTCCTCCTTCTCCTGCGCCGGCACCCCGATCGCCACGGCGGCGTGCGGCGGCGGCGCAGGCTTCTCGAGGTTGGCGCAGCAGAGCGGGCACGTGGTGCGCGCCTCGAGCCAGGGGTCGATGCACTCCGGGTGGAACGCGTGGGAGCAGTGCGGCAGCAGCCGGAGATCGTCGGCCTCCTCGAACGCCGTCAGGCACACGGCGCACTCCAGCGCGCCGCCGCCGATCTTGTGCTCCCTGATCTCCGCGTACGGCACGATCGGGAACGTCGCCAGCACCGCCGGGTCCAGCCCGCGGCCGCGCCTGGACGCCGTGGCGTTGCCCGCCTGCGGCGCGCCGTCAAAGGCGAGGCGGGAGCGGAACTGGGTGATGTACAGGGAGAGGAAGACCAGGAAGAAGACAAAGCGTGCCCCAGAGGCGACGGCTTCGGCTGCGGCGCCGGTGGCGTGGGTGGTGATGGCTGCGCCATGCCCATGCCCGCGGCTGCGCAAAGTAGGCACAGAACGACGAGGACACCCATCGCCAGACTCGCAGGATTGGCGAACGATAGTTGCTCCTCTTCAAAAACTTTTGCGCTTTTGGCCTCAGTGTCTTGGCGAGCACCTGCCGCGTTTGGCCCTGGCAGAGGTAGTCTACGCAGTACAAACCTTCTTACAATTCATGCTCGGTGGCGTGGATTGCAGACTACTATTGATTACCGTGTACTTTTTATGTTCGGGATTACAGGTCATACGCGTATACCTAAATTGTTAATTTGACCAATAAAATATAACTTATATATCATAAAAGTTATACCATTAAATAATATAACCTCTAAAGTTTTTAATAGTATAATTTTTATGCTATACTATTCTTATTTTGTTGTTTAAATTGACAACCTAGTCATCCGCGCGAGACTTATAATCCCAAACGGAGGGAGTACTCCTAACATGTAGAGTATTGTATGTTGGGTGTGATTTGCAGTTCTTAACTGCTTAGGGCATCTCTAACCGACAAAAAAAATCGGTTTTCTCCTTTAACTGGACCTAACAAAATCCTAAAATGTTTTAATGGAGTAAAAAGATTACTCATTGGCTTCGTTGACTCCTGTATTTACTCATCCGAGTGGCGGACGAGTAAAAGATTCATTCATCGATTCTGTGTTTACACCTACTCCGTCTCGCCCTCTCCTCCACCTCCGGCGACCACCGCCACCCTAGCCACCACCAGAGACCACCGATGGCCGGATCCTCTCGTCGGCCATTCCCGCCATCCATCCCTAGCGTGTGTTTATTAGCGCCCCTAAAACGGCGGCGGCAGCCCCGGCGCTCCGCCGGCACCGTCGACTTACCGGTGTCGTCGACGCCGGTCGATCGCGGTTGTGGGGGGCGTGGGTCGCCGAAATCACTAACCGCAACACCCACCGAAAGGTTTGGATCGTGCGACTTCTAGTTGCCGGAGCAGGCGGCGCTAGCGTACGACGTGAAGAACGTCGAGCTCCACGGCTCTGACTATGGCAACCTCAACTTCCCACTAGGGTATTGCACGGTGCCGAACTTGGAGCCGGCCGGCCTCCGACTCGTCTCCGACTGCGAGCGGTTGGAGGACATGGAGGCCCGCGAGCGCCTCGAGGCGGAGCGACAGCGGCTCTAGGAATTCGCCGAGGCCAAGCGGAAGGTGAACACAACAAAGAAGAAGGGGGTCGCCGATGCTGTGGGGCCGTCGACAACTCCAGCGTGTTGGGAATATGCCCTAGAGGCAATCATGTATGATGTATTTCCCATTGTATTCATAAAGATATTAAGTTGTCCTTATATAAACATCTGATGTGCATCATTGAATATGTGATTCGGTTATGGAACTATACATTCATGTTGTTTGTACTAAATGTCCTTGGTCATTGAGGTTGTGTTGGACACACAACTTATACCAATGTGAAAGTCGGCTTGATAACTCGGTTCCGCTTGTCATGAGCATGGAGATGCTATTCCTACTTACACAGATTCGGCTAAATATTTTAGCGAGTCGGATTGACCCATATTGAGGTACAACGAACAAGTTGTCATTTGTATATCTCAATCAATGTAATCATTAGACCTGAGTGAAAGAACATGTTGGACCCTATGTGTGGTTTTGGTAATTAATGACAATCTTTATGGACTAATGTGTGTATTAAGTTGCACTTATAGGAATTGTCCATTGGCATCGCTTGGAGCATGTGTTAGCTTCAAGGTCGATGATATTAAGAAGAAGATGTGTTTTGCAAGCCCAAAATGCGCTATCTATAGAAGATCTCATGTTTGATGCTTGTCATCTTCGGTGATCATATATCGATGATGAGGAATTAAGAAAGGTGTTCCATCTTGAGAAGGTCAAGTTCGTCTATGTCGAGCTCAAGTGGAATGCTCAAGACAAAGGTATAATATTGATAGGTTTTCCCTTTTTCCGGTCTCATGTTGTGTGTGGGAGACCAGGTTTAGGATAGATAACCGTACTATCAAGAGGGGCTCTCGAATAAGTAACTCGATCATATCGTTCGGAGAGAGCTTAAACCTTTGCATACTTGCATCATCATATTTGGTTATTATTTGGTCTTATCCATGTGAGGATATAGAGCTTGTGGTAATATCCATAACAAGCTCTTGTTCATTAAAATCGGATCTTCCGTTTGTATCTTGTTGCGATTTTGATCTTGGCGGTTTTTCGGTTCCTCACCAAGTGAGATATATCAAATTATCATACATGATATATTCTCACTTGGTGATAACCAATATTTGCATTTTTATAGGGTAGCTCGTGTCGTACTCTTTCCAACGCAATTGGAATCGGGTCAATCGGAGCTACCAACCAAAAGTTATCGCAGTTGGAATATTTACTTTTATATGGTTAAAAAAACAGTTTTATTGGGCCGTCCGGTACTACTGGGCCCAGTACCGGACGCGCCTGACCCAGCCCGCTTGCTCTCAGTCTGGCCCGGCATCAGCTTCTGGTTCTACCGGACCGGACCGGTAGTACCTCCCGGGTGGGCCGGTACTACCGGTCGGCCCATCCGGCTCGCCCAGCTTAGCTGGCCCCACGCAGCTTCCTCCTGGGCCGCCTCGCTGCCTCTGGTCCTTGGCCCTCGAGCGCGCGTCGTCGTTTCGTTCCCGCCTCGCTGCTGCCGCATTTGCTGCTACTGCTTTGCTTGCCAAGCGGGCCCGCTTGCGTCGCTCTGTCGCTGCCGTCCTCGCGTCGCTCGCGTCCTGCCCCGATTCCCGCGTTGGCTGCATGCGCGCTCGTGTTGACCAGCTTCTACCGCGTCGCTGCTGCTTTGCATGCTAGCTGCGCCTGCGCTGGGCCGGCCCAGCTCGCATGCTCCTTAGCCGCCGCCGCTCGCTTGCTGGCCTGCTGCGCTTGCTCTCACGTTCGCTTGGCTCTCGCGATGCGCCCGCTCGGCTTCTCACTCGCGCGCATACGGCTCTGCCCGATTCCATGCTGCTGCTGATGTGGTATTTCTGGGTTGGGACCGGTACTACCTGTTCGTTCTGAAAATATGCCCCAACGTCTAGATTTTCTTGGGACATTATCTAAGCCCCTTGCCCGTTTTCAGTTCTGGTTGCTTCTTCCTCCTCTATTAGTCTAAGCTTTTGTCCATACTTGCTCTCATTCTCTAGCTTGATTAATCTCTTCCCCTCCAATGATTCTTGCCCATATTTGAGTAGAAGAGAGAGGAGATCTATACCCACGTTTTGACCTAACCAATTTATCTCTTTATGAGTGTATCTTTGGAGATCTAGACTTTGGGGGATTTTGTGTTCCCTTTGTGTTCTTCCTCTCTTGTTCCACCAATAGCTTTAGTAGCTTTGTTGGAACTTGAGAGTGAGGGATTGGAACACCTTTGTGGTGTTCTTGCCATTTGCATTCGGTGCATCGGTTTGAGTTCTCCCCGGAGGATTTGGTGAGTGAAAGTTGAGAAGCTTTTTACTCTTGGGTTCTTGGAACCCTGGACGGTTTATTGTGTTGCAGGTTGAGGCCTTGGTGGCGTTTGTTGGGGGCCTCCAATTAAGTTGTGGAGAAGTGCCCCAACCTTGTGGCCTTTTGTGGCTTTTGTTGGGAGCCTCCAATTAAGTTGTGGAGAAGTGCCCCAACCTTGTGAGAGGTTCCGGTTGCCACCGACAAGTGCACCGATAGTGGAAGCATGGATCGATCCCATTGGGGTGAGATTCACCGGAGAATAAGGGAGGCCTTTTGTGGCATAGATGGTTAGATACCACCCCCTATCCAAACGAGACGTACTCCATGTTGGGAGTAACTCGGTAAAATATCATCGTCCCCGCGTGCCTCAGTTATCTCTATACCTGAGCTCTTTACTTATGCACTTTACATTGTGATAACCTTCGTGCTTGAAGTAATCTATATCTTGTTATCACATTGTTGTTTGTATTGCTTAGCATAAGTTGTTGGTGTACATAGGTGGACCCTAGTTGTTCTAGGTTGTGCTTGACAAAGTAAACGTTAGTTTTATTCCGCCTTTGTTGAGCCACTCTAGAAAAAGTTTTAATCGCCTATTCATCCTCCCCTCTAGGCGACATATGTATCGTTTCACTGAGGTTGTTGCATAGTCCGAGTTGAGTATCACCGATTTAGGTTCTGTCAAACGTTGATCTGTAACTGGGCAGTTATAAAGGCAGAGTTCGGGGCGACTAAGAATCAAGTTGCGTGATGTGGATAACCAAGATGGGATTTTGCCCCTCCACTTGGAGTGATATTCTATGGGCCCTCTCGGATGATATGATTTGGAAAGCATGGCCATGCACGACTCGGTTAAGTGTTAACCGAGGCGATCGACTAAGAGTTAGTCGGATGAATCATTTATCTCGGATCGAGAAGAGAGTCAGACTATTTAAGGGATGACAATTATTCGCTATAGTCTGACAAGGTATATCATGAGGCAAAAGGGACTCAGACGTAAGTCGCATTGGAAAGGCAAGTTGTCATGACTCTTTGGTACTTGGGAGTCGGCACGTTCTGCTAGGAGCCGCTACCGACTGACCGATTGAGAGTCAGACTCCAATCATGGCCAAGTAACCATGAGCCTGCGGGGTCACACACTTAAGAGCGGGAGAAAGTTCGCATTGGATTTGAACTAGAAATCTGGTTGGGTTGGACCTGAGCCGGATTTGGACTGAGTCAGTGAGTCGGACTCACGGGGACTAATATTATATGGGCTTTAGTAAACGGGCCACGAGTGAGTGGAGCCCATGTTCACTCCCTATATATAGTGGGGTGCAGTAATCCAGAAGGATTGATTGGTTAGTTCATTCCATGAGTTGGAAACCTGCGGTGACCCAGCATACCACTGCATGTGTAGTACACTATAGTCGTTGACATGACATTCACAGAACATCGTTCCGTAATTATCACATCCCTCAGAGTGGTACAACAGAAACATCGCGGGTCCATATTACAAATATACATACATTAATATTATTACAATACCAGAAGTTCAAGACTTACTAAAGATTCAACTTACAAACCAAAATATAAAGTGTTTCAGCGGATTTTAAAAGTAGCAATTCCGACTAGGAGTTGAGCTCAGCAGTTTATTCTATAGAGTTCATGCTGCTCGGCTATGTTGGTTACTACTAACTAGGGATACTTAGTTGGACTCGTTATCATCGACACCGTAGCAGATTTTATAATCCACTCCTTCAACACCTCCGGACAGATCAGGTTCCTCGTAGAACACATCTTCTTGACATTCGGCTGCATACATTGGCACGTCTTAGGGATCCTCAGAGTCTAAGAAAGGGATCAAAGGAAAGGATGAGTAACAACGTTACCCAACAAGTTCATTATATGCAAGGTGGGAAGTTTGATGCTCTAACTACCACCTCGGATTATAATTCCTTGGCACTATGCAATATTTTTTTGTAAATCTTTCTTCAAAGATTAATTTTATTCTGAAAAAACCATGACAATCAGCCTTCACAGGTTGACCAGAACTTTCATAGAGTTCCTTTCCTGCCGCGTTCATAGCTCCTTCCCGGAACAGGGAGTAACAAGTTACAGTTCTTACACTCTACAGAGGTGCGTTACTTTACCCATGAGAGATCAACTCCTTGTTGCACAACCGGGCGTACTTTCCCGTCCACAATTCCATGATGTGGGGCCCAGTAGTTGGTCCAAACCAATCACTGCCCCCTTTGCGACCTCGCATGCCTCCTTGGTGTACACCATGCCCACATAATGAATTACGACAATGGTTTGTACAAACCGTTAGATGCCAGAACTATCGTGGGACGATGAAGGTTCCCACCCATATGCTGCATATACTCTACGAATTACCAATTAATATGCACGCTACGAGGATAACAGCCACGACTTGCACATCCGGCTTCATGCGAGAGGAAGAAGATACAGCTGACTTCTCTGTCCCATTCCAAATATCATGGCTAATGCATAATATACGACGCTAGAATCACTGATGCCAGGGGTTATTAAGTCCCTACTTGATCATCATTGTTGCAAATAGAACCCTAAGTTCTATTGCTCCATTATATCATCACTTAGGATGATATCTATGGTTTATTTATTTGTGAAAATAATATCTTCTTTCTTTTATAGTATATATTATAACACACAATTTGCAAATACTTTGATAAAGACTCTTCAAAGGACATGAGCAAGTGATGAACTTGCCTTGTGATGGCAAGGTAGTGAAGTCTGATGCTTGCACTAGACCTTGAGCTTCTATGTCTACAAAAACATCATTATTGCCCGGTAAGGACAATATTTAAAGAAGCAAAATGATTATGCAAGTAATATAATGCATCATTTAACTTGATATGCATTCTACCCATTATTATAAAAAGTATTTTTGATAATAAAATATTTATAGATATTACTTTTTAATATTTATAACATATATTGATTTATTCTATTTTATTTCTCTTTTATTTGACTTTTATTGATTTTTTTTAGGGTAAAACAGTAGGGTAAAAACCCCACTGCAATTTTTCTTTTTATATATCAAGTAGAATTACAAAAGATTATTTACAAGCATATTCCACCTCAAAAAAGAGGGATAACATTCAAAGCAGCTATCTCCTGACTAAATTGGTTTCAATCCAGTCCTTAAGGCCCTGATAATACTTTTCCTTAATTCTATAAAGGACCCATCTTAATTCCTGGGCTATAATAGCCTTCCAGGTCTCCACCGACGTATGCTGATTGTTGAAAATTTCATTATTTCTGCAAATCCATATGCTCCAAGTTCCAAGTATCAGAATTTCCATTGCAAAAGGGGCCTTGAGGTCTTTTTTAATACTGGCTAGAACTTCAAAGATGCTTTGATCAGCCATATTAACCTGTGAGATTTCAAAGAGTTTCTAGCAAAAGGGCATTCCCAAAACAAATGTAAACTAGTTTCTTCACTGGCGCTTCCGAAGACACAATCATAAGATGCTAGAGAAAAACATTTCCTTTTCGTAAGATTCCTTGTGTTGAGTCTATCAAGCGTAAGAAGCCGTAAGAAAATTTGTGCTTCGCTGGCAAGAAGATTTCCAAATCCAAGAAAAATGTGGTCGAACCGGTTGGTAGCCAACTAAAGTAGTAAGCCTTTTTCGAAAAATTACTACCCCAAATATAAGACCAACAATCGATTCCCTTCCCCATAATTAAGAATTTGTTCAAGACTTTGATATTCTGACGCTTGTTGAGACAAAGGCGGATAAAAGAGATCCCGAGTATTTGCAAGGTATGCATGAACTCACCGATGTAATGTGTGGGTTTTTGCAAATGTAAGAAGGTGAGGAAGCTTATGTTGGAGGCAACTATTATTCCACATATCAGTCCCGTAATAGTGTAGATTCCCCATTTCCAACCAAGCACTTTGCAAGTCCTTTAAAAGTGTCAATTAGCTTAAGATGAGCTTTCCACCAAAAGGATCCTCAACTCTTCTTCCAGGAGCTTATCATTACAATAGTAAGTGTTCCATACCAAATGAACCTGTGGAATATCCCTATGATTATAGAATTTATCCAAATTCTTCAAGAGAAGAGAATTTTGAACATTAAGGTCCGTAACTCCCAACCCTCCTTGATTCTTGGGTCTACAAACTTTCTTCCATGCTACAAGAGCGGACCTCTAGCTTGAACATCGTAGTTTTCTTTCTCCACAAGCATTGCCTCATATATTTAATCAATCGCTCTTTGATAGTGACAGGAGATCAAAGCAGCTCATGTAATATATGGGAGGGAAGATAACATGATTTAACTAACTAATTTCCCCATAATTCAGAAAGTCAACAATTCCACACAATCTTCTTTCAATTCTCAACAATAGGCAAGAAGTGTTCCTGACAGGTTTATTCAAGCTCGAGGCGTACCAAGATAAGTAAAAGGCAAGGACCCAGTGAGGCAAGAAAGTGTATTAGCAAAGTTCCCAAGCCTCTCGTAATCCATATTAATAGGCATCATCTTTGGACTTGGAATAATTGACTTTAAGCCCAAAGGAAATAGCAAAAGTATGCAGGATTGCTTTAAGACATAATAGTTGCTCGTAATCAGCCTTCGTGATTACTAAAGTGTCATCTGCATCTTGTATCACAGAATCAGGGCAAAAACATTCTCAGAGGGCGTAGAAAGCACCTGTGTTCATTGCCTTATTGAGGATGCTTTGAAGAAGATCAGGCCAAGACAAAGCAGCAGAGGAGACAAAGGGTCACCTTGCACGACACCCCTTCTACAAGAAAAATTTTCCCAGCACACCATTTAAAAAGCACGTAAGAAGAAGGACCCAAAAATCATCTCGAATCCAAGAAATCCATTTAACTCCAAAGCCTTTGGCTTTATGGATATCAATGATTGCGAATGCTCAATTCTTTCAAAAGCCTTCTCAAAATCCAACTTGAGAATTAAAATTTCCTCCTTTGACTTGTGACACGATCAAGAAATTCAAAAGCCCAACATAACAGTCTTGAATTGATCTTTGCTTGAGGAAACCATATTGATTCTTGTGAACAAGTTTAAGAATGACTTTTGCGTCTATTGGCCAGAATCTTAGTGATAATCTTAAGGACACTATTTAGCAAGGAAATAGGCCTAAAGTCGCCAGGAGTCAAAGGAGCAGCAATTTTTGGAATGAGGGTGATGAAAGAGGAATTAATGCTCTCTAAAGAGACATTCCCATCATAGAACTCAAGAAGTAGATGTTTCACATCATCCTTGATAATAGGCCAGAAAGCTTCATGAATTCATTATTAAAACCATCGGGCGGAGACTTATCATTAGGCAAATTTGTGATGACTTCCTCAATTTCTTCATCGAGAAAGGCTTTTCCAAAGCTTCCTTTTCCTCTGGCTTAAGCAATCACCACCAAGTCATTAAGATTGAAATGCATTTCAGCTTATCGAAGTACCCATTCTATCTTTAAAGGAATTCCAAAGAAGATTTGCTTTGCCATCATGATCATAGATCTCAAGATCAGAATCACCTTTGAGCATGGAAATGTAATTATGTCGAAAACTAATGGTAGCTTTGGAGTGAAAGAATTTGGTGTTCTCATCCCCCAGTTTAACCCATTTGATTTTCCCTCTCTGCTTCCAATAAGTATTCTGGTTTTGTAGAAGAGAAATAATAAGATCCTTCAAGATATCCCTAAGATTCCACTCATGAACAGTAAGAGTTCTCATTTCCTCCATGATATCAAGCAAGTCAATAGTGGCATTAACATTATAGATTCGCGTCTTCAAACAAGGAAGCTGTTTGGCCCAAAGCTTCAGCCATCTTCTCACATTTTTGAATTTGGCATTTTTTTTTGCAGAATCAAGGAAACCCACAGGAATGTTCCAGGCATTTTGAACAATAGCTTTAAACTCCTTATGTTGTAACCAATGGTTTTCAAATCTGAACACCTGAGCTTTTGGAATCATTGTGCCAATGGTAATGACACAGGGAAGGTGATCAGAAGTAGGCTTAGCAAGAGGAGCAACAAAAGTAGAGGGAAAACTTTGAGTCCGCATGTAGTAAAAACCAATCCAGTCTTTCCAATAGAGGATCCTTCTGCATGTTACTCCAAGTGAATTTTCTACCCTTAAGAGGTAACTCAATGAGACCTAAATTATTAATAGCTTCATTAAAGAGAAGCATACCATTCACATCCCCTCCCAATTTGTTTCTATCAGAAGGCTGCCTACAGAAGTTAAAATCTCCCACAATAAGCCAATCGACATCATCTGGCATATCAATACTACCAAACCAGTCTAGAAATTCAGACTTTTTTTTAGGTAAACATGGCCCATAAATGTTGGAGAGGATCCAAGATTTATTGGACAAGAGAGATGTCAAGGTAATGGAGATAAAGAACTCATTAAGGAAAGAAATTTGTCCAGAGAACAAGGAGCCATTCCAAATGATGATTAAACCACCAGATGCACCTCTGGAGGGAAGGAATTCAAAGTTGGTAAATCTGGAGGGGCAGAATTTTTTAATGAAGGAGTTATCAAAACCCTCACGCTTAGTTTCTTGAAGACAGATAATGTCACAGCCAGACTCCTCAATTTTGCTTCTAAGAGCAAACCATTTTTTATTAGAATTAATTCCCCTGATATTCCAATTCAGGATCTTCCAAGTTCTGTTGTTACTCATTAAGAAACCAGGAGCAAATATAGATGTGGGGTGATGTAAATAATGTAATCACCCATAAGAGAGAACATCAGGTACATAGACCAAAGCTCAACCATAATAGAGTACCACAAATATGATCCACAATAAGTACCAACCATATTGCAATATCACAAACACAGAACACATAACAGGAGGTCAACAAGACCCCAGCAAAAGATATAGCTTGACACATTAGCACACTTAAGAGGAGGTTTTCTTCTTGGCTTGCTGTCCACAGGTACCAGCAGCCCCAGGCTTCTTCTTGCCACCAATCCCCAAGCTGGAAGAGAGACCACCTTTAATGCTGCCTTTTGCAGGAGCCTTAATATCCACCTCATTGATCTTCCCTTTCTTGAGTAACCTCTTCTCCAGGTCTCCATCTTTAACCTTGCGAATGAAGCAGAAGATTTTTAACCACTTTGGCATTCGTGCAAGGAGGGCAGATTACAAACTGTGCAATCAACAATTTGACAATGTAAGTGACTTTTAAAACCCCCATTTAATTCAACAATCCTAGGACTTCTCCTCACCTCAGATTCCACAAGAGGTTCCTTGCCCTTTCTCTTTGTAGCAGGGGTAGAGGGAGAACCTGAAGATTTTTTAACTTCAACACCCAGGCAAGAAGGGGTTATTGATTTAATAATTCTTCTAGGAATTATCACTTAAATATCAAAAAATGTTATTAGATATTTATTTAGTATTTTTAAAAAATACTACAATATTATTATTTAATGAAAGTGATTTTTATTTATTTTAATCATCTTTCAATAATTTTGTAAAATTCGATAAGGAATATATGAATTACAAAATTCTAAAGAAAATCTAAATGTCTAAAATTTTATATATTAATTTATTTGGATAGTGTGGATTATTGTGAATCCAAAAATATTTTATTTATAATTTTTGGACTTTCATTTTATTTTCTAGAATTTAATTAAATTTAGGGGTATTTTGGTCTTTTCCTATTTATTAAAACAGGCCTTAAAGGGTTTTGGGCTAGTTTAATCTTATTGGGCCCTGGTGGCCCATTAGACATAGTCAAAATAGCAACCCCAAAGGGTCTGGCCAAACTCAGCCCATTCCCACACTACCTCTCACCCTCGAGCTCATTTCTCTCCTCCTATGCCTCGACCCCGTGGTCGATGATATCGCCGCCGGTGATTCCCGCCTTCGTGGGCCGTTCTGGTCGCCGCCGTGGTGTAGTAGGAGGTTTTTGACTACACCCATCCTTTCTATCCAACTAGATTTGAGCATGGGGCTCTCCTGCGACGGATCGATGTCGTCCCGAACCCTAGGATTTGGGGGTTGGCGTGCATCTTGGTGTTGCCGCTGCCATCGTGCGTCGTGGTGATGCTCCTCGCCTTAAGGCATGGTCATGGTTGCCGCCGTGGCGATGTATGGGTCGCAGCGCCCCCCTGGGGGTGCTTCCCGTGCCGCCATGGTCGTCGGCCACCTCTGCTTCCTCTTCTAGTCTTCAGCGAGGATCTTTGGTGAGTTCTGTTCCTCTCCCCTAGCGCTCTCTATGCTCGCTCATCCTATGCTAGATGTTGGCAGTGACCTCTCTGGTTACTGTCTTGTCCTGATTAAGATGATTTATTTCATTTAGGATTCTTATCTTGTGGTTGATCATATACTGGATGAATTAGATCATGTGTGGATGGTCTGTAAGCATGCTAAATGGTTATTAGCTTGAGGCTTGTTGCTTGAGATGATCTATAATGGTTCTGGTGGCTTATTGGATGATTTTATGCTTAGATTTCATATGATCCAAATGATATAGTTGCTCTGAAACCAATGATTGGTAGAGTCAGTGTTTTTGATAACTTACCCCTGTCCTTACTTGATTAAGGATAATGAGTATGGTGATGTAATTACTGTCCTAGTGCTGTTGGCTTGAGAATTCATATGTGGTTTTATATCACAATGATCTTAGACAGTGAAGATTTACATAGGAATATCCTAATTATGATTCCTCTAATGACAGGAAAATGATTAGTAGATTAATTGATTGAATCTGTGATGATTGAATGTTTATCTTGATTCATGTAGAATTGTTCTTGTGACACCATCTTGGTATGGCACACAAGATTAATTCTTATTCATTGATTGGGTTGGTTTAAGCTTAAAACAAGCTTGGATTTAAAAGATAAGTAGAAATGTTCTTCTCTGAAATCCCTAAGACCAATGATGTTGGTCTGAGGCTTAGGGGTTTAGGCCTTATCTATTTGATTCATATGGATAGTCCTGGTAGTGGTACCAACTATTGTTTCTTGAATCAAAGCTTGGAAAAAATGATAGTAGTCTTGATTATTATATGGATCCAAAAGATTAGCTTCTAAGGTGCTACCTTTATCTTAGGGATGTGCCTAGAAATTAAATCTTAGCTATATTTGTGCTTTGATTAAAATATATAGCTTGACAACCAAATCAATGATGTTGTTTTGAGTTTTGGTTGGATCCTTGTACTTTGCTGTTTGCTTTAGAGTTAAAAATCTCAATGATGGATTCACCCCACTTGGTTGCTTTCTGAGAGTTTGTTTCATAAAACAACACATGCTTCTGTCTAGATAATATGATTAAATCATGTGAAGGTTTTATGATACTCACCACAAAAACTGATGATTATGGAATTTGGTGGTGATGTTGATCTTGTTTTGCTGAGCTCCCGTGCTTGACCTTGAGCAAGCCCGCTCCTCCTAGCTCCTGGACTTGGTCTTGCTGTCCACCTGATCCTCCCCCCTCCTTATGTCACCATCCTGGTGATGAGATCTTGGGCTTTGATTGGTTTGGTTGCTGTATGTTGTGCTTGGTTTAGCTGCTGGTTGTTCTTGGGTGTGAGCAGTGAAGAGATGCATTAGTGCCTCTCCACGGCTGTGCTGATGGTTTTGTGTGTTTGAGCTGTGCTATGAAGCTGACAGCACACCACATGCATTTAGGTGTGTGTCCTACTTGTGTGCTTGCTGTGCTCTTGTGGATATGCTTTGGACTTGAGAGTTACTTTGATCTAATTACTTTTACCTGGCTGGTGAAACTTGCCCCTCCTTGCTGTTAATTTGACTCTTTGGCTTAAAATTTATGAAAGATAAATTCTTTCATATTGGTGAAACTTGCCCCTTTTATAAATTTCTCAATGATGAAACTTGTTCAGTGCATCTCACTGACATGTGTGAGAGTAAAACAATTCTAACCCTTAACCTTTATTATATTTTTTTATTAGTGTTTGTTTTAAAGGTACAGATTTGAAGATGAAGATTTTAGTTTAGGTTTTCTTTATAGGATAGTTAATGTAATCTTCTTTATTCTTTTGTAATTTTCATTTTATTATTTTGTAATCTTCATTTTATTCTTCTGTAATAAAGATTATATGATTATCAATAAAGTAATATTCTTATTCTTTATTTATTTGCTATTGTGAAATTTGTGGATAATTTCAATAAGTTACATTTTTGTAACTTATTTATGGAATGAAATATGAAATAAGTTTTCATATTCTTAATTGTTTTCTTTGGATGAAGTTTGAGTTATAATAATTAACTCTTAATTAAATCAAGATTCAAACCTTATTCCTAATTCATTTGAATTATAATTCAAACACTCAAATTTAAATTCAAATTCATTTTCCAAAACACATAATTCCTCAAAGATCATATCAAAGTCTATAGCAATCATCTTTTAAGACTAAACCTAATCTCAAAGTATGAAAGAAACCTTGATCACTTTAGGTTTTTATTTGGCAAAAAATTTACCCACATTTTCACAGATGAATGCATGCAACATTCCAAATTCCTAAATCTACCCTTCGTTAGTTCCTAAATGCTGGGATGTTACAGACTTCCCCCCTTAAATTAAACTTCGTCCCGAAGTTTGTGGAGATGTACCTGAATAGTTCTGGATAGGCTTTTCTTAAGTCCTCTTCTTTATCCCACGTGGATTCCCTTTCAGGGTGATGTTCCCACTGTACCTTGCAATATTTGATTGCTCTGTTCCTCAATCTTTTCTAGTTTTCTTCCAGAATCTTACAGGGCTTTTCAATATAGGTCAGGTCTGCTTGTAGTTATATCTCTTGGTGTGTGATTGCATCATCCGGAACTTTCAAACATTTACGAAGTTGTGACTCGTGGAAAACATTATGCACTTGAGATAATCTTGATGGTAACTCTAAAGCATAAGATATAGTTCTATTTTGACTCAATATCTTGAATGGTCCGATGTATCTTGGACTCAATTTTCCTTTAACTCCGAACCTTTTCACCCCTTTCATTGGACTTACTTTCAAATATACCATATCTCCCACTTCTGGATGCCATGATCTTCGACTTTGATCCGCATAACTTTTCTGCCTACTCTGAGCTATTTTCAGTCTATCCCTGATCTTATCAATGATATCTTGTCTTTCCTTCATATAATCTGGCGCAAATTCTTTGCTTCTACCAGGCTCATACCAACATATTGGTGATCTACACTTCCTTCCATACAGAACCTGGTATGGAGATGCCTTCAGACTACTCTGATAGCTATTGTTATAATAAAATTCTGCCAATGGTAGATGATCTTCCCATGTACCTCCAAAATGTAGTGCACAAGCTCTTAACATGTCTTCTAGTATTTGATTTGTTCTTTTAGTTTGACTTCCTGTCTCAGGATGATATGTTGTGCTGAAATCTAACTTTGAACCAAGTCCTTCATGCAATTGCTTCCAAAATGCTGAAGTAAACACCGATCCCCTATCAGTTACGGTCTTTTTGGGTACTCCATGCTTACTTACTATCTCTTTGACATATACTTCAACTAACTTCTCGGCATTATCTTTTTGATTCACTGGAATAAAATGTGCACTCTTAGTGAGTCTGTCCACAATTACCCATATCATATCCTTCCTTTTTGGTGTCATGGGCAATCCTGTGATGAAGTCCATACCTATTTCCTACCACTTCCATTCAGTAATTTCCAAGGGTTGTAATGGTCCTGCTGGACATTGATGTTCAGCCTTCACCCTTTGGCAAGTATGGCATTCAGATACATATTTAGCAATATCTATTTTTATGTTATTCCACCAGAATAGTTCTTTCAAATCCATATACATCTTAGTACTCCCTGGATGTATAGAATATGGTGTTTCATGTGCTTCTCTGAGTATGATATCACGAATCTCAGTCACATCTGGAACACAAAGACGGTCTTGGAACCATAAAGATTCATAATCCCCAAGGCGAAAAACTGGTTTTTGCCCTTGAGATATCCGCCAAATTTCCTCTGCAATAAAAGGGTCTTCTGCTTGATGTCTAAAAATCTCTTGCTTAAGATCACTGTCCTGCTTTGCAACTACCTGCATAGTAGCTAATCCTCCAAGAACCTATGTTCTAATGAATTGAAGCTCTAATCTTTCCAAGTCCATTTGTAACTCTTTTGGTAACTCCCGATTACTAGGCTGAATATCTGCATTCTTTTTGCTTAAAGCATCAGCTACAACATTTTCTTTTCCTGGAGTATAGTTGATTGTTAAATCATAATCCTTGATTAGTTACAACCAACGCTTCTGTCTCATATTCAATTCCTTTTGAGTGAATAAGTATTTGAGACTTTTATGGTCAGTGTATAACACACATCTGGCTCCATATAGAAAATGCCTCCATCCTTTCAGCGCAAAAACTACTGCTGCTAACTCTAAATCATGAGTTGGATAGTTGACTTCATGTGGTTTTAGTTGTCTTGAACCATAAGCAATCACTTTCCGATCTTGCATTAATACACAACCCAAACCTTCTTTAGATGCATCACAGTATACTGTGAAGTCCTTCCTTGTTTCAGGAACTGCTAAGATTGGAGATGTGGTTAATCTAGTCTTCAACTCTTGAAAACTTGCTTCACATTTCTCACCCCACTTTAATGGTGTATTATTCCTTAATAATTTGGTCATTGGTCCGGCTATTTTGGAGAAACCATCAATGAATCTCCGATAATAACCAGCCATTCCTAAGAAACCTCGAATTTGCTTCACATTGGTCGGTGCAGTCCACTCTAGTATAGACTGAACTTTGGATGGATTCACAGCAATTCCATCCTTACTGATCACATGACCGAGGAATTCCACCTCATCAAGCCAAAATTCACATTTACTAAACTTAGCATAAAGTTTGTGTTCTCTTAAAGTCTGCAATGCTATTCTCAAATGATCAGCATGCTCTTCCTTATCCTTGGAATATATCAGAATATCATCAATAAAAACTATGACGAACTTGTCCAAATATGGCATGAATATTTTGTTCATCAGATTCATGAATATTGCCGGTGCATTGGTCAAACCAAATGGTATTACCAGATACTCATGGTGTCCATATCTTGAGACAAATGCTGTCTTTGGAACATCTTCTGGTTTGATTTTTATTTGATGGTATCCGGATCTTAAATCGATCTTTGAAAATACTCCAGCCCCTTTCACTTAATCAAAAAAATCTTGAATTCTTGGTAAAGGATGCCTATTCTTGATAGTAACGTTGTTCAGATTTCTATAATCACCACACATTCTTCTTCCACCATCTCTCTTATCCACAAATATTACAGGTGTTCCCCATGGGGATACACTTTCCTGAATAAATCCTTTTCTGGCTAACTCATCAATTTGCTCTTTGAGTTCTTTTAACTCTTTGGGTCCCATTTTATATGGTGGTTGAGCTATTGGTGCTGTGCCAGGAATTAGGTAAATAGTGAATTCTATCTCCTGGTCTGGTGGCATTCCCGGTAGCTCTGCTGGAAAAACATCTTGAAATTCATTTACTATAGGAATCTCTTCCAATTTGACCTCTTTCATTGAGTTCAACTGCAGATATACCATGATATGACTGTGCTTATCTGCTTGGTCAACTATCCTTATTCCACTTGGAGTTTTGATTGAGACAATTTTCTCCTCACAATTTATCTGAGCTCTGTGTTCCATCATCCAATCCATTCCCAGCACTACTGCAATTCCCTTCAAAGGAATCACATAAAGGTCTGTGAAATATGTACAACCACGGATCGAGATAACCTGTAAGATCCCTCCTTTGTAAAGGAAAGGATCCCTGTGATTGCAATGCTAGTCCCTGGATCAATGCTAGCATCCACAGTTTAAGATGAAGTACATAGAAACAAAGGTCATTATTACAAGTCATTCCAGAGACAAACATAGTCTTTTACAAACTCCATGGCCATAGGCCTAATACAAGTGTTCAAATTTATAATAAGATAAATAAGTCTTCATCTTCATGTGCCACAGGCAAACATGTTGAGTGTAGACTCATGACTCCTATTCATCATCAGAATATCCTGCAACATCACAAGTTACAGCCACAGTGGGTCAATACATTGGACTAGTATTGGCAAGTGATACCTTAGTAGAATATTGGTGGACTAGATACTATATGCATTTTGGCTAAGTGTAGCTTAGGCTTGCTTTGCTCAAAATAGGTTTTGCCTATTAGTTGAAAACACTAAGTTTTTATTTGTCAAAATCTTTCCCAAGGAACCACCAATAGACATTGGGGTCCTTCACCCTTGTTCAACCACAAGTTTTTACTTAGAAATTGGATGAGGAGATTCTTGATAGCTTCCATGTCTTGATGCTCAAGTTGTCCAATACCAGGGACATGGCTAAGTACTTAGATTTTTCCATCTGCAGAGGTTGTGCACTTTCCCCACAAGACTTGATTTTCACCAAGACAGGACCTTTCAGAAGCCTTCCCTTAGACCAAATGGACGCGTTCCAACCTATCATCCCACTACCACCAACTGTCCAAATGGCTAAGTTATTGCAACCTATGTGATCCAGGCAGAGCCCATATTGCCAAGTGGCTGCACTAGAAGCTTCTTAAAATTTGGCCTCTCAAATCCCTTTGTTCCTGGGTGGCTTTCCACAAGTGAGATACACAAGGTAAACCATAGAAATGGGCCTTGTGTAACCACTCAACATAACCCATTCTTTCCATTCCACCCAGGTGTTTCATTCACTTAGTTCTTTTATTAAGCAAAAACATAGTCCAAAGACTTAGAAATATTTATTCATAGCATGTATATAACCACCCTTGGTTGCTACTAGCTAGGCTAAGCATGGCATTGATAAGACTTAGAAATATTTCTAGCAATTCTACAACTACTAGGATTTCCCAAGCATAGCATATAGATCAAAAATAACAATGCAAGACTAGCAAAATATTTCTAATGCAAAGTTGAAAAACTTAGGAATAAAATCATGAAGCACCACTTGCCTTGGTAGTTTGGAGAGTAGCTACAATCCTCACAATCACAATCACTATTTGCACCAAAATCTACACATAAAATAATAGCACCAAAATCACATACAAAATAAATTCAAGCAAAAATATATGGATGCATGCATAATGCCATGTGATGATTTTCTACACCAAACAAGACAAGTGTATGGTACTGCATCATAAACAAGTACAAAACAAGCTAAATAAACTTTATTTGAACATTAAAACATTTTTCAAATAATTATTATACACAAAATAGGCCTACACATGTTTCTGTAAAAACAACCATTTTAACAGAGGCAAAACATTAAACACATTTCATAGATGGAAAGGTTTTTCTCTCCTGATTCCATTGATATAAAATTTGTCAAATTTGGACGTGGCATTCAAAAGTTATGAATTAAACAAATTCAAACATCTAATAGATCTAATTCAGAAATTTAAAACAAAGAACATGCCACGCGGCAGTCCCTGGTTGGCTGGTACCGCTTCGCTCAGGATCACGCTTCCGAGCCGTTAGATCTACCTAAAACGCGTGGCTCAGATCTATACTTACCCCTTCGGCTACGTTCTATCGCGTCCACTGGATCTAATTCGAACGGCCCTAAGCAGCTGACCAACAAGTGGCGGCGTTGGCGGCGGCGACAAACGGCGGCGCGCTCTGGCTGCAAGCTTGCCGGCGAGCTAGGTCGCCCGGGGAGGTGTGAGGATTCTCACCAGAATCGCTGTGACGTGGAGATGCTCGATGTGTGCTCGGTTGGCGAAGGGGCGCTCGGGTTCGTCGTGGATTGCTCGTCGGAGAAGTCCCTGGCGACGGATGCTTCTGTTCGTCGACGTTGGCGAGGGTGAAGATCATGCCAAGGAAAAATGAGCGGTGGGTCAGATGCGCAAGACGACGCTAGTCACGCGGGTGTCAACGAGAGGGAAAGGGGCGGTCGGAAATTACCACTGGAGGTCGTCGGAGTTGAAGCCGAAGACGGTGGCGCTCAGTCGATTGCGTTGCCGACGTTCTGGGGCACGTGCGGGCGAGCTAGTGGTACTGGGAGGTGCGCAAGGTGAAGTGGAGCCTGCTCGTGTGAACCAGGAGCAGAGGGGTGGTCGGGGTTGGCTGGAATTGATGCTGCGGTTCGTCGGAGCAGCGAGGTCGTGGCGAGGAATTCTCGCAGCCTGGGGGCGCTCTATGCTTGGGGTTTGAGGGAAAATGGAGAGGGGGCAGAGGGGGTTTAAGTAGCAAGGACGCGGGCGTGATTTACTCGAGCATTGATCGTGAATTGAAGCCGCGAATCAATCCAGAAACGGCCGAGTGATTTGGGGATGAACCAGTCGCTGGGTGGAGACGATGATGTCGTGTGGGCCGCGGTTGTCAGCGAGAGGAAAGGAGAGGAGGTGGGTCCAGGCAGTCAGTGACTCCGTGGGTGTGGTTGTGAGTGAAATAAAATGATTCGCGGGAGGGAGTTGCTGGGCTATATGGGTCGAGTTGGGCTAGGTTGGGCCAGTTTGGCTGTATGCTTATTTTTTTCCTTTACTCCTTTTCTTTTTCTGTTTGAATTTCTAGAAATGATTTCAAACCCTAATTCAAACAAGTTTGATTTCAAATATTTTCTAGATTTTTAAACAGTGAACTTAGTATTCAAATGTGTGCGAAACACTACTGTTTACTCAAAATCACTTTGATCATTTGAAAATAAAAATAAAACCAAGCCTTAATGTGATATAAACCATAGGCATAATATTGGTTTTATTTTCACACTTTGTTTTGAAAACTTTGCTCAAGCTTTGGAAAGTACTTAAGTTTGAATTCAAAACATTACTGAACAAAACAAGTACTCTTCTCATTAGAAAATAGCACTAAGGCTAGAGCATACTTACATAAAATAATGAGCAACATATGCTCCTGTTTTGAAATGGTTTTGAAAATGGAACCCTAAATGATCATGGATGCATGGATGATATGCATGGATTTTGAAACATGATTTTAGGGATGTTACATAACCTAATCTTGTTTTATGTGGCGTACAATCACAATCCCTCCTACCGTAACTACGGTCATAGGACTTTCTAACGTTGCCCTTCTAATCCCGAACTTATAACAAAATTCTTCAGAAATGAATGAAGTAGTTGCACCAGTATCAAATAGAACTTTGTTGGTATTGGTAAGTGCGGTGACCCAGCATACCACTGCATGTGTAGTACACTATAGTCGTTGACATGACATCCACAGAACACCGTTCTATAAATATCACATCCCTCAGAGTGGTACAACAGAAACATTGCGGGTCCATATTACAAATATACACACATTATTATTATTAAAATACCGAAAGTTCAAAACTTCAAAAGGTTCAACTTACAAACCAAAATATAAAGTGTTTAAGCGGAATTTAAAAGTAGCAACTACGACTAGGAGTTGAGCTCAACAACTTATTCTATAGAGTTCATGCTGCTCGGCTCCGTTGGCTACTACTAACTAGGATACTTAGTTGGACTCGTTATCATCAACACCATAGCGGATTTCGTAATCCACTCCTTCAACACCTCCAGACAGATCCGGTTCCTCGTAGAACACATCTTCTTGACATTCAGCTGCATACATTGGCACGTCTTCGGGATCCACAGAGTCTAAGCAATGTAGGGGTTCGTAGCATGGAAAACAAAAAATTTCTACCGCATGCAAACAAACAAGCCAAGATCTATCTACTCGATTGTAGCAACGAGTCGATAGAGGAACTCACCCTCGAAGATTCCAAAGCGGTTAACGAGGGCAGATTCTCGTGGGTGATGTAGTCGTACTCTTGCCGATCTCAAGATCGCGTAGACGATCCTTCCGGCAAGGCTGCGTTAAGCGGCTTCATGATCGGTCACATGTTCGGTACTCGATGAAGACCTTACTCTCCCTTGTTCCAGCAGGCAGCAGAGGTTATAGCACTCTCCTCGCGATTCCGGTAGCACGACGGCGTGGTGTCGGAAGTAGAGGGGAGATCTCGCAGGGCTTCGCCTTAAGCCGGAGCGAGTATGGTGGACTATGAGAGATGCCTTGGTGATCTAGGGTTTAGAGGGCACCAAGGGGAGAGTGTATCCGGTGGATAGGGTTTGGGGAACACCCCACCTCGCCGAGTTGGAGGTGCCCTAGGCGGCGGCAGCACAAGGAGGTGGTGGCGCCGATGACTTGGAGGCTAGGGTTTTGGGTGTGTTGGGTGTAGGGAAGAGGGGCAGCCCTGCCCCTCCTTATATAGGTGGGAGGGCGTGGCTTGGGAGGAGGGAGTCCTCCCCCAAGTCGGCCTCCTTGGCCGGCGGGTGGAGGGATAGGAACTCCTCCCCAAGTAGGTTTCCTACTCTCCCTCCACCAAGCAAACTTGTCATTTGACTTTTTCAAATTGGCGTTTGACTTTCAAACTAGGATTTATTTCTCCCTTTATTTTGCCCAGCCAAGTGACCTAGTACATGATGCAACCATCCCATATTGTTATGACACATTCATGTACCCTTCCCCTCCGGAGTGCCGGACCTTCCGGACCCTTCTAGAACATTCCCGATGAAAACACCGGAATCATTCCCCAACTCCGAAACAGGACTTTCCTTATATGAATCTTATTCTCCGGACCATTCTGGATCTCCTCGTGATATCCCGGATCCCATCCAAGACTCCGAACAACATTCGGTCTCTTACTCATCATTCCATAACTACTCAACAACATCGAATCCTTAAGTGTGTGTCCCTACCGTTCGTGAATTATGCGGACATGACCGAGACACTTCTCCGATCAATAACCAATAGAGGAATCTGGAAATTCATATGGCTCCCACATATTTCTATGATTACTTTGCGATCGAATGAACCACTTACATACGATACCAATTTCCCTTTGTCTCACGATAGTTTACTTATCCGAGGTTTTGATCGTCGTTTATCTCTGCATACCTAGTTCAACCTCGTTACTGATAAGTACTCTTTTCTCGTTACTGTGATATGTGATCCCTTGTGAGCCAGTCACATGCTTGCAAGCTAATTGGATGACATTCCACCCAGAGAGCCCAGAGTATATCTATCTGTCATATGGATGGACAAATCCCACTCTTGATCCATGTGTCTCAACCCATACTTTCCGAACACTCAATGCCACCTTTATAGCCACCCAGTTACGGCGTGGTGTTTGATGTCATCAAAGCATCCTTCCGGTGATGGTGATAAGCATGATCTCATGGTCGAAGGAATTAGGTTACTATGTATCAGAAAGCTTATAGCAATTGAACTATTAAAATGACTTGATCTTTATGCTACGCTTATCTATAGGAGTATGTCCATCATACCATTCTCCTAATGATATGACCTTGTTATTAACAACATCTCAAATGTTCATGATCAAGAAACCATGATCATCTATTAATCAACAAGCTAGTATTATAAAGAGGCTTTTCTAGGGACTCTAATTTAGTTTACAAATCACACAAGTATTAATGTTTCTGGTTAATACTGTTATAGCATGAATGTAAACATTTATCATAAACACAAAGATATAATAATAACTACATTTATTATTGCCTCTAGGGCATATCTCCAACAGACTCCCACTTGCACTAGAGTCAACTAATATAGATTACATGGTAATATACCGAACACCCATGGCAGTTTGGTGTTGGTCATGTTTTGCCCTCGGGAGAGGTTTAGTCAATGGATCCGCCACATTCAGATCAGTGTGTACTTTGCAAATCTTTATGTCACCATCTTGGACATGTTCTCGAATAGCGTGAAAACGTAGCTTAATGTGCTTCAGCTTCTTGTGTGATCTTGGTTCTTGCGCATTGGCTATGGCGCCCATGTTATCACAGTAGATAGACATTGGGTCCAGCGCACTTGGAACCACACCGAGCTCTGTAATGAACTCCTTCATACATATCCCTTCTTGTGAAGCCTCCGAAGCAGCTATGTATTCCGATTCAGTTGAATATCTCGCCACAATGCTTTGCTTTGCACTCCTCCAGCTAACTGCTGCACCATTCAAAGTAGATACATATCCAGATTGTGATTTAGAATCATCCGGATCGGTGTTCCAACTAGCATCGGTGTAACCATTAACAACGAGATGTTCATCACCTCCATAAGAAAGAACCATATCCTTAGTTCTTCTCAAGTACTTAAGGATGTTTTTGACCGCTGTCCAATGATTCACTCCTGGATCACTTTGATATCTGCTAGTCGAACTAACAACATATGTAATGTCGGGTCTAGTACATAGCATGGCATACATTAGAGATCCTATGGCTGAGGCATAGGGAGTCTTACTCATCCTTTCTCTATCTTCTGCCGTTGCTGGACTTTGAGTTTTACTCAAGGTCGTATTGGGCAACATGGGCAAGAACCCTTTCTTGGTATCTTCCATTCCAAACCTCTTTACAACTTTGTCCAAATATGTACTTTGTGACAATGATATTAGGCGTCTCGATCTATCTCTATAAATCTTTATGCCTAATATGTAAGCTGCTTCGCCAAGATCTTTCGTTGAAAAACTATTATTCAAATATTCTTTGACACTATTAAGAAGGTCTACATCATTCTCAATCAACAATATGTCATCTACATATAGTATTAAGAATGCTACAGAGCTCCCACTCACTTTCTTGTAAATACAAGCTTCTCCATAAGTTTGTATAAAACCAAAACTTTTGATTACCTTATCAAAACGTTGATTCCAACTTCGGGATGCTTGCTTCAATCCATATATGGACCGTTGAAGTTTTCATACCTTTTTAGCATCTTTAGGATCGACAAAACCTTTGGGTTGCATCATATACAACTCTTCATCAATGTCTCCATTGAGGAACGCCGTTTGGACATCCATCTGCTGTGGCATCCCGCAAAAACCACTACTAGAAAATCGCGTTGTTTTTGTGCATTGCATCGTCATGACCGCATGCTCATGTCATCACGCCTCATTGCATTTGAGCTTCGTCATGTCATCATGCATTTGTTTGTCGAAACCTATTTTCTAAAAGCCTAGTTTGGTTTTCTAAATATTCCCCGTCTCAATTTCAAATCAAAGCGTCGGGCTCTTCCGGGTCTTTTCTTTGTCTAAAAACTAATTACAAAAGTTATTTTAAATTAAACAAAAAAATATATTATTTTTAGGGGGCAGCCGAACCGGGCCGATCCGACCACCATTGGCCACTGTTGCTGCCAAAACCCACCGTGGCGGCGGCAACACGAAGAGCGGGAGGCTCCAGATCTTGGTGGGCCTGGTCCTCGGCGACGGCCGCAAAAGCTCCGCACACGTCACGGCTTGGTTCGAGGCGTGCCACCTGACCTATACCGTCGGGAAGGTGAAGGATTGCTCCGATTGATTTCTGCATGATAAACAAGTATCGTAAAATTGAGCCGTAATCGGCTCCCGTGTTTCCACAGAATCGGCTCCTAAAGCCGATTGCCCCATGGTTCTACATTAGATTTATGATAACATGGGGTTTTGCTTGATCACTACAAGTTAAATCGATCTACGATAGTTTAACGTTTTCACCACGTAACTGGAACGTCCTACGCGTAATTGAGCCTAGTACGTACAAAAGATGAAGAATATCAACCCTAGAGGAGGCCTAATAACCAACATAAAGCCAATTACCGGAATATCCTCTCTAGAACGAATAAGCCACATCCTTATGCATTACCGGATCGTTCAACCCGTTTGTAAGGCCTGATTACGTAGATATTAAACTAAACCTTGACAAACAAGGCACAACTATAACAGATCGAATCGACTAAATAAAGATCAAGCAAGGTGCTACCCTTGCACTTTGGGACACGGTGCAAGGGTAGCGAGATAGCTAGAGGTAGCATAACTTCGACGATAATAATGAAACAGTGCCGATGCTAGCCTCAAACAATCTATGATAATGGTATTACTCGCCATCAACAACGCTTGATCGAGTAAAACCGGTAACGAAATAGTAGATCGCCTAGATCGCAAGATGCGATCTAGGCAAAGCACTTACTACCGAAAGAAACCCTAAGAACAAGGGGTGGCGATGCGCCGAGATTGTGTTTGTCGTGAACGTGGTTGTTCTCCTTTTCTCAATAACCCTAGGTACATATTTATAGTCCGGAGACTCTCTACTTTTGGAATAACTCTACAACTCTATCTTTACCTAAACATAAACGGAACCTAAACAAACACGAATCCTACTATGATACAAGATACACGGGCAATTCAGCCTAAATCTACGCACTAGGCCGATCCAACAACACGTTGAATAATGTATCCTCCAAGCCCATCTTGATCACGGCCCATCTCCGTCTTTGGCCAAGATATGGTGATAACACATGCCCCCCTGGTTTTGGCAATGATAATTCCAAAACCACTCTGTGCGTTTTTTTCCTCTTCTCCTCCTTTTTTTATCGGTTAGCGTCGGCGGAATCGGGCGTAACGAGCAAATCACGCTACCCCTTCATCATGATGCCCTGTCTTCTCAACTCCTGCGCAGCGCGTGATTTGACGATTTTGGCAGTGCAATCTGGGAAACCGCCATGGCATTGAACCGTCTGTCCACTATTCCCTTATTTAAATCAACTGAGCGATTCGCGGTCCCCATCTTCCTCCGGTTGCCGAAAACCCTCTCCCATCGCCGAAAAACCTCTTTCTCGCCATGGCTTCCTCTGCTTCCTCCGATGTGTCCTCCCACGCCTCCAACTCGATTAGCGACCGAGAACCAACGCCAGAGCATCCGGCCACGGCGATGTACAGTACTTTCGCCCCACGATGGTGGGACGAAAGGGCCCGATTTCGCCGTCAGTCGAGGACGGCGATCGTCCACGACGGCGAAGAGAGCCTTCATTCCTCGTCGGAGGCTGAAGAGCAGCGACAACCGGTCGTGGGACGGCGTCGACTCTTCCGTCGAGGAGGAGGAATCGGAGGAGGACACCTCCTCCGGCAGTATCCGCCGGAAGCGCTTCACGGGTCCAGCGAAGATCTTGAAGATGACGAGGACGAAGAGGTCCCGTTGGTTTCTTCAAAGAAGCAGCGAGGGCGATCTTTGAGCGGCCGACAGCGAAGAAGGGCGGCGGCAACGGCGGCGACGACCTCGGCTTAGATTAGGAATCGTAGTAATGGCCATAGCAGTAGTAGGCCCTTTGTAATCGATCATCCTGTAAGCAATGATCTTTTGAATGAATGAAAATCTGATTCCCAAATATTGTTTCTCTTTGCCTCAATTTTGCCGATAACGAAATAGGTTGGCTTGATCGATGACACCGTATCGGCTTTCATCATCATGCTGCGTATCTGATCAAACAAGTCAATCGCCAGAGCCGATGACTACCCATCGGCTTCTCCCAAAAACGTTGACAGGGTCAACCTTGATCGCATCCATAGACACATCACGGCCATTTCTTGGTTTCAAATGACGACTGCGACCTTCCTCAACACGGTGGATTCAAACACAAACGACCAAATCTCCAATTGCCCACCAAAACGTGCCGCCCGAGACAACTAGTGACAAGCAAAGATGAAGATGACGAGGCCGAGACCGTCGAGGTGGCCCTTTATAACATGTGTGAACCTCTAGCATCGATGACCGTGCATCGGCTACATATCGTAAATTTTTTTTTACTCGGCGATTTCAAAGATCGCCCCATATTTTACCTGTCCATCGCTTCTCGTGTCTTTACCTAGCCGATTTCATGTAACGGCTCCTCCGGTTCTTGTCCAACATCCCACATGCTTGGGAAATATTTCTTGAGATGTTGTCCATTGACCGCCATCGAACTTTACTCCATCCAAACTCGAGCATGTATGCGTTTACTCTTAAAACTTGGTCGACACCTGCGGACCGTGCCAATTTGGAGACCATTTACCATATGTTGCATCCTTAGTCCCCAAGGGCAACACATCTTCCCATACCAGATCACCAACGTGGAACTCCTTTGGCTTCACTTTCTTGTTGTATGCACGAGCTACCTTGGCCTTGTTTTCTTTGATTTTCTCCAGTGACCATAACCTGAGCTCGGTTAACTCCTCTACACCGTCACTCATCGGGCTGCATATTCTTGATCGTTAGATCGTCACGAAAAGTGACGTCTTGATCCAGCGTAATTTCCGAGGTAGGACGGCTTCTTGTCCATATACTAGATGATATGGTGAGGTTTTTATTGCTCCATGGCATGACATACGATACGCCCATAACGCCTCTGACAGAACCTCGTGCCAACGCCTTGGGTGCTCATCGACTTTTCTCTTGATCAACTTGATGAGACTACGATTGGGCCTTGACTTGCCCATTTGCTTGAGCATAGTATGGAGATGATCTAATCGACTTAATCCCCATGTCCTCGCAGAACTTTCTAAACTCCGAGAAATAAAAAGCCGAACCTCCATCGGTCGTGATAGTTTGGGGAATCCGAATCGATGGATGACATGTTCCTTCACAAAATTGATAACATCCTTGAGTTTACGATTTCATCGGGACAGCCTCTACCCATTTAGTGAAGTAGTCGGTGATAGCGTAATCCACATGTGGCCTTTGCTTGATGGAGTATTGATCTTGCCGATCATGTCCATGCCCCAACCTCGGAATGGCCAAGGCTTGATGATGGGGTTCATTCTTGACTTGGTACCATCTGGATTTTTCCAAATTTCTGACATGCTTGACACCCTTTATAGTAGTTGAAACAGTCCTCAAGCATGGTGGGCCAATAAAACCCTGATCTCCTGATCAACCATTTCATCTTATGAGCCGATTGGTGAGTTCCACAGGCGCCTTCGTGTACCTCGTAGGAGCTGATTGGCCTCTGGTCCCCAAGCACTTGAGCAATAGCCCTTCCAGTCCTGTAAAACATGTCATCCCCAATAAGCACGTACTTCATGGCTTTGTACCTTATCCGTTTAGGTGCCCCCCAAGCCGAATCTTTCAAGTAATTGAAGATATCGGCTCTCCAGTCGTCTGCTTCTAGGAACTGCACGAACATCTCCTTCTACCACATCCTTGTACCGAAGCTATCTGCGCAAGATCGTTCGCCTCGGTATTCTGCGTTCGTGGGATCCAAGTGAAGTTGACGTCTGGAATTGCGTCATCACCGCGGCGGTGCAGCCATAATGGGAAGAGGGACTCGCTCTCGCACTTGTAGTCCTCCGTGAGCTGAAATCACCAACTTGGAGTCTCCAAAAATTTCCACTTTATACGCTCCGGCCGAGGAGTAACTCCATCCTTGCATATCGCCTCGCGTACTGCTACATTGTTAGTGCGAGGTAGACAATCGATGGAGAAGGAAAATGTTGCCCAGGCGACACGAGTAAAATGCCGATGCCGCAGCCATCGTCACAAACTGATCCATCGAAAAACATAGCCCACGCTCTTATGGACAGTGCGGCTATGTTAGTGTTGATCCTTTCAGCGATAAGATCAGCCAGGGCCTGTCCCTTAACTGCTTTCGGGTTGATACGGATGTCAAACTCTGACAATGCAAACATCCATTTGCCCAGCCGGCCTCTTAACATAGGAACCGACAACATGTGCTTTATGACGTCTGATTTGCATATGATGATGATTTCTGCTGATAGCAAAATGTGTCGCAACTTGGTGCAGGTGAAAAACAGGCAGAGGCACAACTTATCGATATCAGGGTACCTTGTCTCTGCGTCCGAGATCCTCACGCTTATGTAAAGACTCGCTCCAGCCCATCATAAACTTGCACCACTACCGAGGCGATGGATGTGTCAGCTACTGACAAGTAAATGTAGAATGGCACATCGGTGAGGTGGAACTAACAACGGTGGCTTTGTCGGTACTCTTTGATCTCGTCAAAGGCTCGTTGTTGCTCTGCCCCCCAGCGGAATTCCTCGTCAGATTTGATTTTAACTAGTCCCATGAACGGCTCAATCCTTCCTGATAGATTGGAGATGAATCGTCTGACGAAGTTGATCTTGCCGATAAGGGACTGCAGTTCTTTCTTGGTGGTGGGTGGCTTCATTGTTCGCACTGCCTCCTGACTTTTCAGGCCGATCTCAATCCCGCGTTCATGGACCAAAAAACCCAAGAACTGACCGGCCGTCACCCCGAAAGCGCACTTCTTTGGATTCATCCGTAGGCCGAATTTTCTTGTTCGGTCCAGGACGCGTTGCAGATCGTCCAAGTGTCCGTGCGTTGAAGCAGACTTGACCACCACGTCATCGATGTAGATTTCCACCAGTTTGCCAATCAGATCATGGAAGATATAATTCATGGCCCGTTGGTACGTGGCGCCGGCATTTTTCAGTCCAAACGTCATGACCACATATTCAAATAACCCCACGGACCACAGGACTCAATGCGATCTTGTGTATGTCTTACGGAGCCATGAAGATCTGGTTGTACCCGCATTGCCGTCCATGAAGCTCAAAATTTTATGACCAAATCTTTGCATTGATTAATGTTTTTGCCACGGCATCGGATACTCATCCTTTGGGGTAGCTGTTGAGATCTCGAAAATCTATAGCAACCGCCATTGGCCACCCTTCTTCTCGGCAGTGCGATACTAGAAATCCACTCGGCATACCGCATGGTCCGATCAAATTGGCCGTCAACATTTTTCGACCTCTTTCTTGACTTCTTCGAATTTCGCCTTCATTTGTCGTGCTCGCTGAAACGTCGAAATCCTTTTTGAGCGGGAGGCGATGCTCGATGATGCTCTGTCCAATCCAGCATCTCTGTAGTCCCGGCTAAGCAATGGATATTGTTTCAACAGGCTATCATCGGGCCCCGAGACTTGGCTCTAACTTCTGGCGATAAATGTTGGTCGTGGCTTATCCCCAGGACCAATGTCGATCTCTTCTAGCTCATCAGCTGATGTAAATCCGTACCCTAGCTTTCCGTCACCTGTCAAATCGACGCTAAACACAGGGCGATCGGTGGGTGAGGACGACAAAAATAATTTGGGCGATCGCTGAATCGGCCCTTTTTGCATCTGCCAAGGACGGTTTACACCTTATTATTTTACAGTGGCAGAGCATCTCTCTGCTACGACTACATGAACTGCTTGTCGTATGATCGCTGCTTTTTATTTTTTGTGGCCGATCGCGTGGATCGGCCGTACCACAGATGATCGTGGGCTTTTCTACTCTGTAAGGCCAGTGGATAAGACCAGCCTCACCCCGTTTTTTGTAGCTTCAATACGCTCGCAGCCGTCTAGATTGATTCCAGAGATCGGCTCTTGGTCTTCTGCTTCCCAGACGTTCATGCCAGCTATGGAGATCTCGATGGAATCGTCTGCGTGGATGACCTCCACTTCGTCTCCATCCCACTGGATCAGGCACTGATGCATTGTGGACGGGATGCAGCAATTAGCGTGAATCCAATCCCTTCCTAGCAAGACAGTGTAAGTGCTCTTGCTGTCCACGACGAAGAATGACGTGGGTACGGTTTTCCTGCCCACTGTCAAGTCCACGTTCAGTACACCTTGTGTCCCCGAAGACTGACCGTTGAAGTCGCTCAACGTGACGTTGGTTTTGATCAGATCTGCAGTGGAGCGTCCCAAACGTCGTAGCATGGAGTATGGCATGATATTGACTGCCGCTCCGGTGTCCACCAACATCTTGCTGACAGGTTGCCCATTGATGTAACCTCGCAGGTACAGGGCTTTCAGATGTTTGTAACCCTTCTCACGTGGCTTCTCAAAGATAACCGGCCGTGGGCCGCAGTCAAATTGTGCCACGAGTAGCTCATCGGTTCTTGGCGCGCGGAATTCTGACGGGAGCACGAACACCATGTTTGTGCTAGCCGATGTCTTTGCATCGAATCTTACCGGTTTGGGGCGCCACTCTTTCCTGGTCGGGCGGTCTTCCGTTTCCACATCCTGTCTCACTTTGACGGCCAGATCAGGCCGTGCTTTCTTCAAAGCGTGGAGATACTGCGCTTCAGCTTCCTCTAGGTTACGCAGCCGCTGCACTCTCGCTTCAGGTATGTCCGAGTCCGTCGGGCACCACCTTGGACGGTGATACTGTCTTTGACCTTGTCATCCTTGGCTCCTCGAGGTCTCCCTCGGCGGACTCCTTGTGTCGGCTCTGGGACGGAAGAGGCCCTAGGCGTTTGAATACTGACACTGGCCTCGTGTCCTCTTTCTGTTGGTTGCATTCCGGGCAGTTGTCGACTGTAGGCAATCGGCTCATTCCGGTGCCCCAACAATACTTGAAGAAAGGACAATCCCAATGCCTAGCGGCGCCTTCCTTCTCTTTCGACGGTCCCCTAGCAAGGTGTTCATATCTTCCGTCGTCTCGTCTTTGGCGGCGTTGGTCATCTTGGCGCTCATACTTGTTAAGGAGATGCGTGGAATGTGGCTTCGATATCGCACTCTCCTCACTTGTTCCTCTGTTAGTACACTTTGTCATTGTGGCCGGGCGATGCATGGACTAGCCTCCTTTCTTTCCTTGCCCGAGCGACCACCGTTCTCTTATGCGTGTCATGGTGGTATCCGGACCTGCCATGTTAACGCCGAGCGAAATCCAGCTTACGCCTCGCGGGCTTGGAAGTTCTACCATGTTGGCGGAAAATGGGTTTGTGTCCACTTTCATGGCGAACTGCCCAAGGATCGACGACCTTGTTCTATCGCCATTTGGATTTGGCGGCGAAGCTCCTTGCACTCGTTGGTGGTGTGAGTGAGCGAATGATGCCACTTGCGGTATGGTCTCCCGTTCATCTCTGAGCCGTAGGGATTTTGTGGCCTTGGGTAATCTCACCGCTTCTCCTTCAAAGATGGATCGAATATCTGCTCGGCTTTGCTCACATCAGTCGAACCCTTTGCGGCCCTTCTTTGTTTCACCCATTTGCAGGCCACAGGATCGCCCCGAGCCCATTCAGCTTCGGCCACCTCCAGTCTGCGTCGGATCTTCTTCTTCTTACGCATCGACCGGGCTTATCGGACGTTTGAATTTGTCTTGGTACAACTCAGGGTGGCGCTGCTCATACATCGTCAGTTTCTGGGCCATGTGCGCCAATGAGTTGTATTCTACCTGGAACGCCAAGTCCTTGATGGGTGCTGCGAGACCCAACACTGCCAGCTCGATGGCTTCCTTCTCAGTTAAACGAGCCGAGTAACATCGGTTCTTAACATCTGGGCTGGATGTACTCGGCTACGATTTCTCCCAACCGCGCGCTGCGCCAGTGCAATGCCACCTCGGTAGCCTCGAATGGTAATGGATGTGGAACCGCTCTTCGGTTGCTTCCGGTATGAATTGAATCGGTGGCGGTGGTGTACCACCCAAAGGCGGTCTGTCGAGATTGCGCAAAGAATCTCACGCGCATCTGATCTGATGCCGAAATCATGCCTAGTTGTGCCAGGTATCGGCTTATGTGCTCGATCGAGCTTGACCCTTCTGACCCATTGAATCTTGAGAACTCAGGGAGCTTATACTTGGGTGGCGGCGAATCGATCAAACTTCGTTGAAGTACGGCTTTGAATAGCCGATTGTCCTTCTCTTGACACAAAGCCGAACTGGTCCCTCAGATGGTACCGATTTTCTCCAATCGTTTGAGCTGTAGGGGCTAGATTCTCATGACTTGCTCGATTGGCATACTTGGCTAGCCACGCGTCCATCCCAGCCATCGCTGCTCGGACACGCCTGTAAGATCTGGCCCAAGGGTTCTGCCGCGAAACTCTCCTGCGGTTGCGATCTGTTTGGTGCGTGTCGTTATTGCGATCCGACGCGTGGCGCATATATATCCGTGTGGGATCTCCTTAGGTGGCTCGAACAGGGTGGCAATCGCCTGGTCGCCTCCAGCCTTGTGACGGCGTGAGGCTGCCCCGGCGGTTACGGGCGGCAAGTGCGAACGGGATCTGCGGCTGGTCTGCAGGCGGTCTTTCCCCTGGTGAGTCCCTAAAGTGGGTCCCGGCGAATCTTGATGCTTCATGATCTCTGGACTACGGACGCGACCGCTCAGCGTTCACGGGCTCTCGAATGGCGGTGCAAAGAATGAGCCACCATGTAGTTGACTTCCTGTCGTAGAGCCTGTGCGCTCCTCGAAGGCAGCAGATCTACCTCATTAAGAGCGCCCTCGAGAACCCTTTCCACCGATGCCATGCGTGCGGGTCCTCTCAAAAGTGATGAGGTCTTCCTCGAAGAGGCCTTGATCTCGTCGTGCTTGGCCTTGTGCTCGCCAGCAGATCGTCGTAAGTGATGGTCTGTTCTCCATCGCAGTCGGGTGTTGATGTAGACGTTGTTGAATGTCCCACCGTGCGAGAATGTGTTGCTGCCAAAACCCACCCGTGACAGCGGCACTGCAACACGAGGGAGGCTCCGGAATTCTGGTGGGCCTGGTCCCTCGGCGACGGCCATAAACGCTCCGGCACACGTCCTGGCTTGGTTCGAGGGCGTGCCACCTGACCTATACCTGGTCAGGAAGGTGAAGGATTGCTCCGATTGATTTCCTGCATGATAAACAAGTATACGTAAAATTTGAGCCGTAATCGGCTCCCAGGTTTCCCTGTAAATCGGCTCCTAAAGCCGATTGCCCCATGGTTCTACATTAGATTTATGATAACATGGGGTTTTGCTTGATCACTACAAGTTAAATCGATCTACGATAGCTTAACGTTTTCACCACGTAACTGGAACGTCCTACGCGTAATTGAGCCTAAATGCATACAAAGATGAAGAATATCAACCCTAGAGGCCTAATAACCAACATAAAGCCAATTACCGGAACATCCTCTCTAGAACGAATAAGCCACATCCTTATGCATTACCGGATCGTTCAACCCGTTTGTAAGGCCTGATTACGTAGATATTAAACTAAACCTTTACAAACAAGGCACAACTATAACAGATCGAATCGACTAAATAAAGATCAAGCAAGGTGCTACCCTTGCACTTTGGGACACGGTGCAAGGGTAGCGAGATAGCTAGAGGTAGCATAACCCGGCGATAATAATGAAAGCGAGTGCGATGCTAGCCTCAAACAATCTATGATAATGGTATTACTCTCCATCAACAACGCTTGACGAGTAAAACCGGGTAGAAATAAGTGATATCGCCTAGATCGCAAGATGCGATCTAGGCAGCATGGCACTTACCCGAAAGAAACCCTAAGAACAAGGGGTGGCGATGCGCCGAGATTGTGTTTGTCGTGAACGTGGTTGTTCTCCTTTTCTCAATAACCCTAGGTACATATTTATAGTCCGGAGACTCTCTACTTTTGGAATAACTCTACAACTCTATCTTTACCTAAACATAAACGGAACCTAAACAAACACGAATCCTACTATGATACAAGATACACGGGCAATTCAGCCCAAATCTACGCACTAGGCCGATCCAACAACACGTTGAATAATGTATCCTCCAAGCCCATCTTGATCACGGCCCATCTCCGTCTTTGGCCAAGATATGGTGATAACACACCCCCAGTACAAAATCAGCCTACCCAAAATCCTTTTCTACCCCAACCTAACCTACCCAGCCCCCCTCCACCTCACCCCACCCAATAGCCGGTCGACACCTCACCTCTCCCTCCCCCCTAACCTATCCTAGCCCGCCACCTGCCCAACCCCTCGCCACCTCACCTCCTGGCCCCACTCCCTCTCAGCCAAACACACACACCACTCACACGCCACCCACCCGGTCAACCCACGCGCCTGCCCCAATCCCCACCTCCACCTGCCTTGACCCTCCTCTGGCCCCCCCCCGCCTCTGGCCCCACCACCGTCGCCACCCCCCCCCCGCTCTCTCCTTCCTCTCTCTGACCCAACCGCCCAGTGTGCCCAGCTGCTCAGGCCCTCCCTCACCGGGTGGTCGCCCGCCCAAGCTCCGCCCGCCTTCTCCTCTCTCATGGACGCCACCTACCCGCTCCCTCCCGTCGATCTCCACCCCTCGGCCTCCTCACTGATCGCCCTCCTCACGCCCGGCCGCGCCTCATGGTCCCCGCCTCCTTAGCATCACCGCCACCGCCTCTCCTTCCCACCTCCGGCCACGCTCACCTGCAACCGCTTGCCCCGCCCGCCGTCGACCTCCACCACATGACCTTCATCCCCTCGGCTCGACCCGCCCGGCCGCGCCTGCCCTCGCCATCGCCCGGTAGCGTCTTCCGCTGCCGTCTCCTTCCTCCACGTCTGCGGCAAAGAATCGAGCCGGCCACGCATCTCGTCGGGCCCGCTCAATCCGTCCCGCCTTCTGCGTGTCTACCGGCCGTCCACCCGAGCAAAGCATCGCCTCTGCCTCCTCGGTCGCAGAGCGCAAGCCCTCACTGTCCTGCTCTGGCGTTTGGAGGCCACCCAGATCCTATACGTGTTTGCTCGTTCTCTGTAACTAAGCAAGACCGTGTGGTGCTGTTGCATACCCCTACTCAAGATCTATGACGACATGTGCATCGCCGGGTTCCTCATCTATGTTGTCGCCCGCGTGACCGATGTTTGGACGAGAAACCGAGGGGCTATACCAACGCCAAGATCTCTGAAGTTTCTATCGACAACCAAGTTCGCCATCGACAATCGAAGCCTCGAAACCCCAAGCACTCCTTCCCGGACCCGAAGACCATCGGTCAAGTTCACCACCGACAAAAGACGGACGACAAGACTCCAACCGAAGATCGGATGTGATGGTGTCGGAACGACAAGTTCTACTTCACGGGCACCGAGCGTCAAGATCGCCTTCACGGGATACCGCAAGACATCCTTCCCGGTATTTGAAGACCGAACCCTCGGCACGCCAAGACCTTCTCCTCGGGACGCCATGATCTCCTTCACAGATCCGAAGACCCAAAATCCCGGAGTCCGAAACTCGTTTCCCGTCGAACCGATCCCCGTCGAACCCTGTCGAATCCCGAACCCCCGGAACCCAAGATCTGCCGAACCCATATGTGTGACCCTAAGCCCCTATTTTTATAAATGATATATCTTGTTGCATATTAAATTGTTCATGCATGCATATTTGTCATGTGGGTTGGGGGCACTATGCCGATTCACCTTATAATTAAATATGGGGCCCATATGCGGGAAAATCTAGTCTAATATTGGTTGTAAGAGGGTGTGGCTGGGGAGGTTGGGGGTGAGAGAGGGTGTGGGGATGGCTGATGTGGCAGCCTAAGAGTGGAGGGAGGCTAGGGAATGGTGAGGTGGCGGGCTCCGATTGGTGGGGGTGATGTGGAGGAGGGGTGGGTAGAATAGGTTGGGGTAAGAAAAGATTTGGGGTGGGGTCTAAGCTGGACCGATTTTATTCTGGGGGTGGTCGTTCGGGTCGAACCGGCCCGTTCGACTGCCCCCCTAAAATAATTAATTAATTTATTTATTTCAGCCAGCGCTTTTACAAACCGACAGCGGACAAAACAAAATAATACGGAGACCCGGTTTTTGTGTTTGAACAAAGACGGGGCGTTTTGGAAAACACAAAATATGTTTTTCTACAATTAGTTTCATGCAAGCAAATTGCAAGATGATGACGATGCTCAAATGCAATGTGGCATGATGACATGAGCATGCGGTCATGATGATGCAATGCACAAAATCAACGCGATTTTCTAGTAGTGGTTTTGCGGGATGCTACATTAGCCCGGGCCGCTTCATCCCATCATACCGCAAGATGCAAAGTACACAAAAAGCAATTGATAATAAAAGCACCACCGCCCACAATGACCATTGTGTTCTACTCGTGCAACAGATCTACATATAGACACGGCTCTGATACCACTGTAGGGGTTCGTAGCATGGAAAACAAAAAATTTCTACCGCATGCAAACAAACAAGCCAAGATCTATCTACTAGATTGTAGCAACGAGTCGATAGAGGAACTCACCCTCGAAGATTCCAAAGCGGTTAACAAGAGCATATTATCGTGGGTGATGTAGTCGTACTCTTACCGATCTCAAGATCGCGTAGACGATCCTTCCGGCGCTGCGTCCCGGCAGCGCTTCTGCAGTCGGTCACACGTTCGGTACTCGATGAAGACCTTCCTATCCCTTGTTCCAGCAGGCAGCGGAGGTTATAGCACTCTGCTCGTGATTTCGGCAGCACGACGGCGTGGTGTCGGAAGTAGAGGGGAGATCTCGCAGGGCTTCGCCTTAAGCCGGAGCGAGTATGGTGGACTATGAGAGAGGCCTTGGTGATCTAGGGTTTAGAGGGCACCAAGGGGAGAGTGTAGCCGGTGGCTAGGGTTTGGGGAACACCCCAACTCGCCGAGTTGGAGGTGCCCTAGGCGGCGGCACAAGGAGGTGGTGGCGCCGGCGACTTGGAGGCTAGGGTTTTGGGTGTGTTGGGTTTAGGGAAGAGGGGCAGCCCTGCCCCTCCTTATATAGGTGGGAGGGCGCGGCTTGGGACGAGGGATTCCTCCCCCAAGTCGGCCTCCTTGGCCGGCGGGTGGAGGGAGAGGAACTCCTCCTCAAGTAGGTTTCCTACTCTCCCTCCACCAAGCAAACTTGTCGTTTGACTTTTTCAAATTGGCGTTTGACTTTCAAACTAGGATTAGATTTCTCCCTTTATTTTGCCCAGCCAAGTGACCTAGTACATGATGCAACCATCCCATACTGTTATGACACATTCATGTACCCTTCCCCTCCAGAGTGCCGGACCTTCCGGACCCTTCTAGAACATTCCCGATGAAAACACCAGAATCATTCCCCAACTCCAAAACAGGACTTTCCTTATATGAATCTTATTCTCCGGACCATTCCGGATCTCCTCGTGATATACCGGATCCCATCCAAGACTCCGAACAACATTCGGTCTCTTACTCATCATTCCATAACTACTCAACAACATCGAATCCTTATGTGTGTCTCCCTACGGTTCGTGAATTATGCGAACATGACCGAGACACTTCTTCGATCAATAACCAATAGAGGAATCTGGAAATTCATATGGCTCCCACATATTTCTATGATTAATTTGCGATCAAATGAAACACTTACATACGATACCAATTTCCCTTTGTCTCACGATAGTTTACTTATCCGAGGTTTTGATCGTCGGTATCTCTGCAACCTAGTTCAGCCTCGTTACTGATAAGTACTCTTTTCTCGTTCCCGTGATATGTGATCCCTTGTGAGCCAGTCACATGCTTGTAAGCTAATTGGATGACATTCCACCGAGAGGGCCTAGAGTATATCTATCCGTCATATGGATGGACAAATCCCACTCTTGATCCATGTGTCTCAACCCATACTTTCCGAACACTCAATGCCAACTTTATAACCACCTAGTTACGGTGTGGTGTTTGATGTCATCAAAGCATCCTTCTGGTGATGGTGATAAGCATGATCTCATGGTCGAAGGAATTAGGTTACTATGTATCAGAAAGCTTATAGCAATTGAACTATTAAAATGACTTGATCTTTATGCTACGCTTATCTATAGGAGTATGTCCATCATACCATTCTCCTAATGATATGACCTTGTTATTAACAACATCTCAAATGTTCATGATCAAGAAACCATGATCATCTATTAATCAACAAGCTAGTATTATAAAGAGGCTTTACTAGGGACTCTAATTTAGTTTACAAATCACACAAGTATTAATGTTTCTGGTTAATACTGTTATAGCATGAATGTAAACATTTATCATAAACACAAAGATATAATAATAACTACATTTATTATTGCCTCTAGAGCATATCTCCAACAAGCAAGGGATCAAAGGAAAGAATGAGTAACAACGTTACCCAACAAGTTCATTATATGCAAGGTGGGAAGTTTGATGCTCTAACTACCACCTCGGATTATAAATCGTTGGCACTATTTTTTTTTGTAAATCTTTCTTCAAAGATTAATTTTATTCTTAAAAACTATGACAATCAGCCTTCACAGGTTAACGAGAACTTTCATGGATTTCCTTTCCTGCCGTGTTCGTAGCTCCTTCCCAGAACAGGGAGTAACAAGTTACAGTTCTTACACTCTATAGAGGTGCGTTACTTTACCCATGAGATATCAACTCCTTGTTGCACAACCGGGCGTACTTTCCCGTCCATAATTCCATGATGTGGGGCCCAGTAGTTGGTCCAAGCCAATCACTGCCCCCTTCGTGACCTCGCATGCCTCCTTGGTTTACACCATTCCCACATAATGAATTACGGCAATGGTTTGTACAAACCGTTAGATGCCAGAACTATCGTGGGGCGATTACGGTTCCCACCCATATGCTGCATATCCTCTACGAATTACCAATTAATATGCACGCTATGAGGATAACAGCCACGACCTGCACATCCGGCTTCATGCGAGAGGAAGAAGATACAGCTGACTTCTCTGTCCCATTCCAAATCTCATGGCTATCGCGTAATATACGGCGCTAGAATCACTGATGACAGGGGTTATTAAGTCCCTACTTGATCATCATTGTTGCAAATAGAACCCTAAGTTCTATTGCTCCATTATATCATCACTTAGGATGATATCTATGATTTCTTCATTTGTGAAAATAATATCTTCTTTCTTTTATAGTATATATGATAACACACAATTCGCAAATACTTTGATAAAGACTCTTCAAAGGACATGAGCAAGTGATGAACTTGCCTTGTGACGGCAAGGTAGTGAAGTCTGATGCTTGCACTGGACCTTGAGCTTCTATGTCTACAAAAACATCATTATTGCCCAGTAAGGACAATATTTAAAGAAGGAAAATGATTATGCAAGTAATGTAATGCATCATTTAACTTAATATGCATTCTACCCATTATTATAAAAAGTCTTTTTGATAATAAAGGATTTATAGATATTACTTTTTAATATTTATAACATATATTGATTTATTTTATTTTATTTCTCTTTTGTTTGACTTTTATTGATTTAATAATTCTTCTAGGAATTATCACTTAAATATCAAAAAATGTTATTAGATATTTATTTAGTATTTTTAAAAATACTACAATATTATTATTTAATGAAAGTGATTTTTATTTATTTTAATCATCTTTCAATAATTTTGTAAAATTCGATAAGGAATATATGAATTACAAAAATCTAAAGAAAATCTAAATGTCTAAAATTTTATATATTAATTTATTTGGATAGTGTGGATTATTGTGAATCCAAAAATATTTTATTTATAATTTTTGGACTTTTATTTTATTTTTTAGAATTTAATTAAGTTCAGGGATATTTTGGTCTTTTCCTATTTATTAAAATAGGCCTTAAAGGGTTTTGGGCTGGTTTAATCTTATTGGGCCCTGGTGGCCCATTAGACATAGTCAAAATAGCCACCCCGAAGGGTCTGGCCCAACTCAGCCCATTCCCACGCTACCTCTCACCCCCGAGCTCATTTCTCTCCTCCTCTGCCTCGACCCCGTGGTCGGTGATATCGCCGCCGGCGATTCCCGCCGTCGTGGGCCGTTCTGGTCGCCGTCATGGTGTAGTAGGAGGTTGTCGACTATGCCCATCCTTTCTATCCAACTGGATTTGAGCATGGGGCTCTCCTACGACAGATCGATGTCGTCCCGAACCGTAGGATTTGGGGGTTGCCGCTGCCGTCATGCGTCGTGGTGATGCTCCTCGCCTTAAGGCGTGGTCATGGTCACCGCCGTGGCGATGTATAGGTCGCAGCTCCCCCCCTGGGGGTGCTCCCCGTGCCTCCATGGTCGTCGGCCACCTCTGCTTCCTCTTCTAGTCTTCAGCGAGGATCTTTGGTGAGTTCTGTTCCTCTCCCCTAGTTCTCTCTATGCTTGCTCATCCTATGCTAGATGTTGGTAGTGACCTCTCTGGTTATTGTCTTGTCCTGATTAAGATGATTATATCATTTAGGGTTCTTATCTTGTGGTTGATCAGATTCTGGATGAATTAGATCATGTGTGGATGGTCTGTAAGCATGCTAAATGGTTATTAGCTTGAGGCTTGTTGCTTGAGATGATCTATAATGGTTCTGGTGGCTTATTGGACGATTTTATGCTTAGATTTCATATGATCCAGATGATATAGTTGCTCTGAAACCAATGATTGGTAGAGTTAGTGGTTTTGATAACTTACCCCTGTCCTTACTTGATTAAGGATAATGAGTATGGTGATGTAATTACTGTCCTAGTGATGTTGGCTTGAGAATTCATATGTGGTTTTAGATCACAATGATCTTAGACAGTGAAGATTTACATAGAAATATCCTAATTATGATTCCTGTCATGACAGGAAAATGATTAGTAGATTAATTGATTGAATCTGTGATGATTGAATGTTTATCCTGATTAATGTAGAATTGTTCTTGTGACACAATATTGGTACGGCACACAAGATTATTTCTTATTCATTGATTGGGTTGGTTTAAGCTTAAAACAAGCTTGGCTTTAAAAGATAAGTATAAATGTTCTTCTCTGAAATCCCTAAGACCAATGATGTTGGTCTGAGGCTTAGGGGTTTAGGCCTTATCTATTTGATTCATATGGATAGTCCTAGTAGTGATACCAGCTATTGTTTCTTGAATCAAAGCTTGTAAAAAATGATAGTAGGATTGATTATTATATGGATCCAAAAGATTAGCTTCTAAGTTGCTACCTTTATCTTTGGGATGTGCCTAGAAATTAAATCTTAGCTATATTTGTGCTTGGATTAAAATATATAGCTTGACAACCAAATCAATGATGTTGTTCTGAGTTTTGGTTGGATCCTTGTACTTTGCTGTTTGCTTTTAGAGTTAAAAATCTCAATGATGGATTCACCCCACTTGGGTGCTTTCTGAGAGTTTGTTTCATAAAACAACACATGCTTCTGTCTAGATAATATGATTAAATCATGTGAGGGTTTTATGATACTCACCACAAAAACTGATGATTATGGAATTAGGTAGTGATGTTGATCTTGTTTTGCTGAGCTCCTGTGCTTGACCTTGAGCTAGCCTGCTCCTCTGTAATGCCTGAAAATATTAAAAAATAGAAATTGATTGTTATTTTATTTTGTGCTTCATCATGACATTATCATGCATATTTTATCCGTAAAATTATTTTCTCAAACCATATTTTGTTTTACTAAATATCCATGTGGTTTTATTATATCCGTTTCTCGTTCTTATTTTAAAATTAAAATAAATAATATTTCTCGCAGCAAAAGCTTTTCTTGTTTTACAAATAAAATTAGGCTAAAGCCCGTCTAAATTTTTAGTCCCAAATTAGTTCCATTCTAGTCTACTTTGAACTATATAAAAGCCTCAATATATCCCTCCTTTCTTTCCTCAAACCCTAGCCGTCAAATCTGCCTAGAATTCCCAACCTCTTTTGCTTATCTTCCGCCGCTGCCACCTGCTGGAACAACACCCCCGCACAAGCACCCCAGACCCAACTTGAACCCACACCACACGCACTCACCTGACGCATCCAACACAACACCACGCACACTCGGTCACGTACACACGCACTCTAGCCCGGTCGCAAACACACGCACATAGAGCACACGCACCACACGACGCACGCACCCAGGCCCCAACTCCCAACCGAACCATCGGCACCTCCCGGTGATGCCCGCTCGATCCGCTCTGCTTGTCGCCTCCTTCCCGAGTGAGCTCGTAGGTCGCCGCCGCCTGCCAACGGACGTGTCCTTACCGTCTCCCAAGCTCCGCAAGCTGCCGGATGAGCTGATTCGATCCCTTCTTCCTCTGACTTCCCTGATCGCCGCATCTTCTCTCCCCTGCAACGCTCGTTCGGCCGCCTCGCAAGCTCGCCACCACGCCATGGCGCCGTTCCACGACCTCCTTGCCGCCTCAAGCCGACTCCTTGCCTCCTTACCTACAGGGACGCCTGATGCTGCCGCTGATGTGCACTGCCTCTCCTCCCTGTGCGACTCCCATCACTGTCAGCCCCTGTGCCGCCTGTCTCTCCTCAAGCTCGCTGGCGAGGCCCTTTGCTCCGACCTGACCATGTCGGCGTCCCCTGGTGTCGAGCAGGCAAGCCATACGCCTTCCCATCCCTGGCGCCTAGGGGGCACCCGAACGAGCCCGTCGCCCTCCCACTGCTCCCTGAAAGCTAGGTGTTCGAGGTAATGCCCGAACGGGACAAGGCCTCCTTGCAACGTTCATGTGTCCATGTTTCCCTTGTTGTTCCTGCTCGTTAACATGTAGATGGCTAATGCAGATTTTGTGCGATGCCCAAGCCTGCCTTGCTCTTTGCCTGTGAGGAGTTGAGATGGTATTGCGGAAGATGATGTGATCGTGGTATGATGTGATTGCAAGGCGAGGTTCCGCATGTACCCGGGTGTTGCGTCTGATAAGATTCCTGCTGTGGTGTTGCTACCCCGCTAAGTGCACCGACATGGAATTGAAGGGCGTCGAACCCCAAAATCTCCTTCATGGACCCTGAAGACCGAATCTGAACCCTCGGAACCAAGGTCTTCCGAACCCCAATGTGTGACCCCTATCCGACCCATATTTTTATAATACATAATATATACTTGTTGCATATATAAAATTGTATATGCTTGCATACATTTTTGTGGGTCCAGGTTGTATAGTCGATTTACCTAAAAATTAAATATGGAGACCATATGCGGGCTATATTTATATTATCCCGACTCCATTTAAATTTGTGTAGCGAATCGATGCCATGCTTTGCCTTGTTAATTCAATATTTAATATGCGGGGTAGTTAAATAACTTGAACCTAATAATAAATGTCGAGATCCTGATTCCGCTTAATATTGCTAAGTGGGACCGCATATTATCATGCCATGCATCATATCATAAGCATGTCGGATCTTCCGCCGTATTATTAAATAGTGCATCGGGTGTTCTTTCTAGTACTTTTCTTCTTCACCGGATAGTACGATGAGTGGATGCGAGTTGCGACAAGCCTCCGGTTTCCCGACTTTGTCCCACAGGCGAGCATTCTCCCCCTTCTACCTATTTTGCATTTATAGTCTTTACTTCCTTCCTTTGATCTATTGCTATCCTTATTGTCAATGTTATATTATCGTTCATTTATTTACCTTCTCCACTATATTGCCTTGGTTATCCTATTGCCTTGTTTGGTTAGCTATCTTTGTCCTTGCGAGTCGTAGGCATGCTTAGTATCGCTCTCATACAGGTGAAACATGATACTTGGATATGGTTGTTGATAAGATAATTAATCTGATGTTGTTAGTTATGGTTTCACCTAATGACAAGGCCCCGAAAGGGACCACCTTTGGGAACTTCTTGAGCCGACCAAGGACTCGTTCGTTCTACGATACCAGTTCTGAGTTGATCGCGCTAACCAAACGTGGGGGCCTCTGGGATCCCTCCCTCAACTACCGGCGCTATTCGTATATCCAGAGGGTTACAAAATTGGTTTTCCATTTGGTGCATACGCATAATATGTCCTCGGACATGGGTTGAGTTGTGATATGATTTTGGTGGACTGCCATGGCTTGCATTGCATAAAATCGGGATATCGTGTCGGAGGTGGGATGGAGCTCTACAAGTTATCTTCCGATCATCGCCCGGCCGTAGACTCAAACGCTGTACCACCTAGAGAATCAGTTGTATCTCTTGTGCGGATAAAACATAGTAGGTGATGCCTCTGGATATGCGCGTAGTTATGGGACAGTTCTTGTTGTTAGATTTGGATGGCACGCGTAATATGTTGCCTGATGGGTTGAGCATGCATTTGGGTACAGTAGTGCATTCCTGCAGGGTAAATATTTCGAGTTACAAATATGAGCAATCGAACCAGTATCAAATACCCAGGCACTACTACGAGTACTAGTGAGATACACATCAATAACATGTATATCGGATATACCTTTCTTCTTGATGTTGCCGTTCTTCAAATCCGCCAAGTACTTTGGGCAATTCCGCTTCCAGTGACCTTCTCCCTTGCGGTAAAGCACTCAAGATCGGGCTTAGGTCCACCTTGGTCTTCTTCGTCGGCGTGGTAACTTTCTTACCACCCTTCTTGAAGTGTCCCTTGCTTAGACTTGCATTTCTTGAATTTGGTGGTCTTATTGACCAACAACACTTGGTGCTCTTTCTTGATCTCCACTTCGGACTTCAACATGGCAAAGAGTTCGCAACGTCTTGTTCATGTTCTCGCATGTTGTAGTTCATCACAAAGTTCTTGTAACTTGGTGGTAGTGATTGGAGGACAGTAAATCCCAAAGCATTAGGAATCACTATACCCAAGCTTTGAAGTTTGTTTGCTTACCCGGACATCTTAAGCACATGCTCACCGACGGAGTGCCCTCTTCCATCTTGCAGTTAAAGAACTTTTCAGAAGCCTCATAGCTTTCAATTGCCGCATGAGTCTCAAAGATCAATTTGAGATCCTCGACAATATCATATGGGTCTGAATTCTCAAACCTTTTCTGAAGCTCCGATTCTAAACCATACAATATAGCACACTGAACTGTGGAGTACTGAGTCTTCCGAGTGAGGTAAACATTCTTTACTTCATCGGCAGCATCAGCTACAGGTGGGTCACCCAGCGGGATCAAGCACATAGGTCAAATTACCAGCTGTGAGGACAATCCTCAAATTGCGGAACCAATCCTCGAAGTTGCTTCCATTGTTTTTCAACTTTTCTTTCTCTAGGAACGCATTAAAATTGATGGTAGGGGCTGCCATTGATCTACAACATATTTGCAATAGTTTAGACTAAGTTTATGACAAATTGAGTTCAAATTAATAATAAAATTAATCTAGGTGAACTCCCACTCAAAACAATATCCCTCACATTGTCTTAGTGATCACACGAACCAAATCCACCACATCAACACCGATCATCACGAGAGTTGATATAGTTTCAATGGCGAACAATCGACATGTTCATCATATCTACTATATGATTCATGCTTTACCTTTCGGTGATCCGTGTTCGAGACCATGTCTCACATGCTAGGCTCATCAAGATCAAACCTTAGTTTCCGCATGAGCAAATCTGGCTTGCTCACGTTGTATACACTTGCGGAATCTAACACACCCGATCATCACGTGGTGCTTCGAAACAACAAGCTTTAGCAACGGTGCTAACTAAGGGTGAACACTTTATGACTTGAAATTCATGTGCATGAGGGATCATCTTATAATGCTACCGTCGTCTACTAAGCAATACAAGATGCATAAAGGATTAACATCACATGCAATTCATAATATGTGATATGATATGGCCTTTCTTCTTTGTGCTTCCGATCTCCATCTTCTAGCACGAACATGATCTCCATCATCACCGGTAGTGCATCAAGGTCAATGACGCTTCTCCATGGTTGTCGTCCACCGGCTTCAACTATTACAACTACTTTGAATAGACACGCGGGTCTTAACATAAATTAAAGACAACCATATGGCTCCTGCCGGTTGCCAACTTACAATAAGGAACATTGCATACATCAAATATAATCACAATCATGGCCATATCACATCACAGCACACCCCTTCAAAACAAAGTTAGACGCCTCTACTTTCTTTGCATATTTTACGTGGTTTGGGGCTTTCAATAAGTGTCGTTCTAACTTATGAACAAGAACCACAACATTGATACTAGTATTGTTAATCACCCGTTGTAAATTGGATCTTAACTATGCTAGGAGAAACAGGCACCCGCAAAGCCACTTATGCAATACAAGTTGCATGTCAAGCGTGGAGCAAGTCTCATGAACGATGTCATGTAAAATTAGCCCGGGCCGCTTCATCCCAACATACCGCAAGATGCAAAGTACACAAGAAGCAATCGACAATAAAAGCATCAACGCCCACAATGACCATTGTGTTCTCGTCTGCAACAGATCTACATATAGACGGCTCGATACCCTTTGTAGGGTTTCGTAGCATGGAAAACAAAAAATTTCTATCGCATACAAACAAACAAGCCAAGATCTATCTACTAGATTGTAGCAACAAGTCGATGGAATAACTCACCCTCGAATATTCCAAAGTGTTTAACGAGAGCAAATTCTCGTGGGTGATGTAGTCGTACTCTTCCCGATCTCAAGATCGCGTAGACGATCCTTCCGGCGCTGCGTTCCAAGGCGCTCCCGATCGGTCACACGTTCGATTTTCGACGATACCTTCCTCTCCCTTGTTCCAAAGAAAATGGAGGTTGTAGCACTCTCCTCGCGATTCCGGCAAAGACAACGTGGTACCGGAAGTAGAGGGGAGATCTCGCAGGGCTTCGCCTCAAGCCGGAGCGAGTATGGTGGAGTATGAGAGAGTCCTCGGTGTTCTAGGGTTTAGACACACCAAGGAGGGGATGCTAGATCCGGCGGCTAGGGTTTGGGGCACCCCAAGTCGGCGGCTAGGGCAAAACCCTAGGGAGGTGGCGGCGGCTATGGTGGTGGCGCCAAGCTAGGGTTTGGAGGAGAGGTACTTTTGTGTGCTAGGAGGGAGCCCTTCCCCTCCTTATATATGTGGAGGGGCCGGCCGGCCAAGGGGAGGGAGGGGAGTCCCTCCCCAACTCGGCTTGGGTGGTGCGCCGGCTTGGGGAGGAGGACTCCCTCCCCAACTCGGTTTCACCTTCCTCCTCTTTTCCTCTTTCCAAAACTTGCCGTTTGACTTTCAAACTAGCCGTTTGACTTTTCAATTTAGGATTTGAATAAACCCTTTATTTTGGACAGCGAAGACACTTAGTACATGATGCAATCACTCCAACTTACAATGAAACATTCATGTACCCCTTCCCCTCCGGAGTGCCGGACATTCCGGAAGCTTCTAGAACATTCCCGATGAAAACACCGGAACCATTCCCCAACTCCGAAACGGGACTTTCCTTATATGAATCTTATTCTCCGGACCATTCCGGATCTCCTCGTGATATCCCGGATCCCATCCGAGACTCCGAACAACATTCGGTCTCTTTCTCATCATACCATAACTACTCAAACAACGTCGAATCCTTAAGTGTGTCTCCCTACGGTTCGTGAATTATGCGGACATGATCGAGACACTTCTCCGAACAATAACCAATAGAGGAATCTGGAAATTCATATGGCTCCCACATATTTCTACGATTACTTTGCGATCGAATGAACCACTTACATACGATACCAATTTCCCTTTGTCTCACGATACTTTACTTATCCGAGGTTATGATCGTCGGTATCTCTGCATACCTAGTTCAACCTCGTTACCGATAAGTACTCTTTTCTCGTTCCCGTGATATGTGATCCCTTGTGCGCCAGTCACATGCTTGCAAGCTAATTGGATGGCATTTCACCGAGAGGGCCCAAAGTATATCTATCCGTCATATGGATGGACAAATCCCACTCTTGATCCATGTGTCTCAACCAATATTTTCCGAACACTCAATGCCACCTTTATAGCCACCCAGTTACGGTGTGGTGTTTGATGTCATCAAAGCATCCATCCGGCAAAGGTGATATGCATGATCTCATGGTCGAAGGAATTAGGTTACTATGTATCAGAAAGCATATAGCAATTGAACTATTGGAATGACTTGATCTTTATGCTACGCTTATCTATAGGAGTATGTCCATCATATCATTCTCCTAACGATATGATCTTGTTGTTAATAACATCTCAATGTTCATGATAGGGAAACCACAATCATCTATTAACCAACAAGCTAGTATTATATAGAGGCTTTACTATGGACTTCAAATTAAGTTTACAAATCACACAAGTATTAATATTTCCTTGTTAATACTATTATAGCATGAATGTAAACATTTATCATAAACACAAAGATATAATAATAACTATATTTATTATTGCCTCTAGGGCATATCTCCAACACCATGTCCTATACAACCCACTTCCAGATGAACCGAATGAGAATGCGACTATCGATACCACCAATGCCTACCGTCGGGTGATACGTCCAAAACATATCTACTTTTTCGAACACTTTGGTATTGTTTTTTCTCTAAACTTGTGTGATTTGGATACAACTAACACGGACTGACGCTGTTTTCAGCAGAATTACCTTGGTGTCTTGTTTTTGTGCAGAAAATGAACTATCAGGAAAAATCTCGGAAAATATGCCAAAAACTATTTCTCACCAGAAGATCCACAGAGCCAAAAGGGGAGACGGAGGGGAGGCCTAGGGGGCCAGACCCACCCCAGGCACGGGCCCACCTGACCCCGCGCCTGGAAGGGGTTTGGCCACCCCAGGCAGCTCCTCGGCCTCCCTCCGCGCCTATAAGTTGCCTTCTGACCTAAAAACTCAGGGGGGTCGATAGTTTTTCATAAAGAGTTCCGCTCCACCGCCACCACCAGAAACCAAGATTCGGATCCAGAAACTCCGTTCTGGCACCCTGCCGGGACGGGGAATTTGGAGAGGATCATCACCATCGTCATCACCAACGCATCTCCACCAACCACCGATGTTTCCCTCATCCATGAGTGAGTAATCCCCCGTTGTAGGCTTGGGGATGGTAGGGATTGGATGAGTTCTATCATGTAATCGAATAAGATCTGTTAGGGGCATAGTGCCTAGTATCTCTATTAGTGCTATTTGAGTTTGTTGCAATTTGTTGTGCTTAATGCTTGTCACTAGGGCCCGAGTGCCATGATCTCAGATCTGAACTTATTATTGAATCATTATGATAGTATTGTTTATGATCTTATCTACAAGTTGTGTACACATATCACTGTCCGGATACAAAGGCCCCAAAGTGACAATAATTGGGACAACCGGAGAGGATGGCTGTAGTGTGAGAATCACATGTGGTCACCGAGTGTTAATGCTTTGCTCCGGTGCTCTATTAAAAGGAACACCTTAATTGCCAGTAGTTCCCTAGAGGCCCTGCTGCCACGGGCTGGCTGGACAGAAGACGTTGTGCAAGTTCTCATTGCGAGCACATATGACTATATTTGGAGCACATGCCTAGTATTGTTTACTTCTTGGATGCTTGTTATTATTTATCTGCAATGCCCTAGGTATTGAAGTTACATGTTTAGACTTGTCCATGCAACACCCGTCCATCCATCCCTATGCCTACCACATTCAAATCCTAATGTTACTGTTACTATTACTCCTATTTCACTGTTGTTGTTGTTGTTGTTTTGTTGTTGCTACTGATAAACTTCTGTTAGCAAGAACTATTTTTAGGTGTAGCTGAACTGACAACTCAGTTGTTAAGGCTTGCAAGTATTCTTTGGTCCCCTTGTGTCGAACCAATAAATTGGGTAATACTACCCGCGAAGACTGTTACGATCCCCTACACTTGTGAATCATCATCGGGCTAAGGATGAGTCCATGGATATTAGGTGTCTTACTAGGAAAGTTGGCGCGGCATGGCATTGATTCATATAGGAATACAGGAAGCTCTGACGTTAACATGAGTTCAAGCAGTTTTTAGGCACTATGCACAACTGTTGACATAAGAGTAATAGTTCATATATTTACACAAGTCTGTACAGTAGGTTACAATGGCGGTGCCAAGGCATATTTTTTGCTGGTCATAGTCAGGAGATGAGCGCATATAGGTGACATACTGATTCTAGCTTGTCCCTTGAAGTACACGGTATGAGGTATGTGCTGGTAGATATGATATCTACCTGCATGCACTGCCAGTATTCAGAATCAAGTATTCTTCATTTCTCCAGTAGAAGACATACCTTTTCCTTGGTGCTAGGGTGGTGAGGACGGATCAGTGATAAAAGAGGCGTTTGCTTCGGGCTCCTCTCGGGCGTGGTCATCGGCTGGGATCTGTGGCTGAGCCATTCCGTCAGAAACAACTTGGGTCCCCCTCGAATGGAGCAGCACGAGTTGGGTGCGTCTGACGTTGGCACTAACACGGTTATACCCTACGGGCACGTGATCTCAGCATACCTGGTCCAGCCCAAGGAAGGCCCACGACAGATGTACGCCGACCCATGAAGATTTTCGGGTGGCCAAGGCCCATGACGCCTTCGGATCCTTGGAGAGCAAGACTAGCGTAGATAGGAAATTCAAAGGGGTAAAACCCTAGAACTTGTAACCGACTAGGTCTATGCCCGGGACCTACCTAAGTCTATATAAAGGCTAGGAGGGCACGACCTACATCTCTCTCTCATACTTTCGCATACACACCTCCATGCCAGATTGCATCTGCGCAAGACTCAGTAACCTTCTTTCCCGTAATCAAGAGCGCATAAGCAGAGTAGGGTTTTCCCTCCGGGGCCCGAACAGGTAAACCTTGTGTCCCCGTGTTGCTTGTTTGCTAACCGTTCCACGATCTCCAGCATATCCATCTTCTCCAAAACCCAAGTCCATAACAATGGGCATTGATGAGATCAAACCTCGTCAATTGGCGTCGTCTGTGGGAACGGGGACGCTGATTGTGCGATCGTGACGGTCCCAACCCGATCGATCTACAACTCTGCGGTGACGGAGAGTCACCTCCTCTTCGGCGCTTTCGACTTCACCGCCCACTCACCGGCCACCATGAAGGACTTCGAGACCGTAGGCGACGGACTCGAAATCCTGCTCGAGCTTCGCCTGTGTGGGGGCAACCGGCACTCCGCCTCCATGAGTGGGTGCCCCTACCATCAATCAGGCCCGCTTCATGGACCCCACACCCCGTGCTACACACAACATCATCAGCAGATGATTCCTACGACAGCAGCAGCTGCAACTCCGATCTGTGCGATCCGCCGTCGGATGAAGGGACCTATGGTTCCGGATCTGAAAGCTGCGGTAGCAGCGGACCAATCTACGAGCGCTACCAATGTGCCGTAGTCATACAGGCTGACGGGGATCAGCAAACACCCAACCCGCCGCCCAACCCACCACCTAACCCGCCAGATCGAAACGGCGGGAATAGAAGAAGCCAGTCTCCCCCACCTGAAGGGGAAAACAACGGCCACGTCATCCGCCTTAGCAAAGAAGGATGGGCCCAGGCCCACAACGCCATGGCGGGCAACATAGTCCTGCCTGCAGACTCCTCCCGGGATCTACTGATGGCCTACCACCTACTCCTGATCGAGGAGCACAAAAAGCAGGTCAAGATGCAGGAGGTGCTTGACAAACGCAAGCAAGCAGCCTCAGAGTCCAGCGCGCGACAAGCCGCGCTCTCCGCCATGGGCATCAGCTCCAGCTCGAACAGCAACCAAGGCAACAAACACCGCTCTCGGATGGAGAACATGGATCCCCAGGAGCGCCATGAGGTGACCCAAACCCTCCACACATCCTTCATGGAGATGGACGCCGACGGCAACGTCATCCCGAAAACGCCGCAGGCTGCGATCATGGCAGCCACTGCGTACCTCGCGGCCCACCCACTTTCGGAGGGATACCCGAAAAGAGCCATGCACAAGTCCGCACTTACCGGACTCGGACTCGTCGGAGCCGCGCTCCACCAGGAAGCTCCCACGGAGCCGAAAAAGAAAGCTCCGGTCAGATTCGACCGCAGCCCCACCCCTTCATCCGAAGAAGAGGAACATGACCTTCCTCGAAGGAAGAAGAGCTTGTGCCATCACCGCAACTACGACGCCAGAGACGCGCTCACACAGCGCAAAATTGACAAAGCGCGAGCTAAGCGCGCATGCTCGTCTGAATCTGAGATGGACGAAGACGAAGGAGAACTCTGCGGAGCCCGGTGCTTCAGCAGATCCGTCCGGCGGACACGGATGCCACGAAATTTCAAGCTTCCTTCGGATACTCCGAAGTTCGACGGCACTCAAGACCCAAAGGCTTGGCTCAGCGACCACTTATCATACGTGAAACTACACGGTGGAAACAAAGAGACTGCCATGCAATGCCTTCAGCTGCAGCTGACAGGCGCAACCCGGATCTGGCTCAGCAGCCTATCTTCAGGGTCCATCCGAAGCTAGGATGAACTAGCTTACAGCTTCATCCGAAACTTCAAGGGCACCAGCAAGAGGCCTACCTCAATAGAAGAGTTGTGAGCCTGCACCCAACGAACGGGCGAATCCATTCGCTCATACATACTACGCTGGTCCAACACCAAGAACTCCATGCGACATCTCCGAAGAGAGGCCATTGACGCCTCGTGGACAGCGTCAGCGCCAAGACTTCAAGGAGGAAATCGGGCACGCTCCCAAGACACTCGACCACCTCATGGACATTGCCAGCAGTGTGGGCTGGCGAAGATTCCATCCACCGAGCACAATCGGAGGAAGAGGATGACTACGGCCGACGCGAGAGCGCCAGAAGAAGAGAAGATCGCGTCTCACGATCGCGATGGACCCGACATGGTCGCGGCCTGCTACGCCGATCACCGCAACGACGCCAACCGCAACAGCGGAGGATACCGCGGAGGAAACTTCCACGATGGAGGACGCCCAGCACAGTCGTGGCAGCGCCGCGACCGCGATAACGCACCCTCAGCATACGAAAAACTTCCGGGTCCATGCACCCATCCACTTCTACATCGACAAGCAGGATGGCAAGAAGAAGGCAAGCCACATGCTCAAGGACTACCGCGAGTTCCGAAACTCGAAAAGCATGGTCCAGATGAGGCGAAGCTCCACTTCCTAGATTCGAAACGCACCGGCTGGCGAGATAGCGCATGGAGCTCCTCCACCGCCACAGAGGCGCCTCGAACCAACCACCGCTGACCAGTAACAATGCCGGAACGGGTATCCCCCGCTGAAAGGAGCACTAATGATCCAGAAGGGGCGCCCCACGAATATGGTGCAGAAGAAAATCACCCGACATATCAACCTGGCCGTGGCAACTCCACCCGCCATCCCTGAGTACCTCAGCTGATCGGAGTCCTGCATCACGTTCAGTCGTTCGGATCACCCTTGCCAGATCCCTCGCCCAAGTCATGCTGCCCTGGTGCTGGAGGCGCAGATCGGAGGTTTCGAGATGAGTCGCGTCTTCATGGACGGTGGCAGCGGCATCAATCTGATGTTCGCAAGTACTCTAGCAGCAATGCGAATCCCGCAATGCAGCCTTGAACAGTCAGATACAACGTTCAACGGCATTGTCCCAGGAAAGGGCATATTCCCCCTGGGCAAAATATGGCTCGATGTCATCTTCGGCAAGCCGGACAATTTCCGACTGGAACGGCTCGAATTCAAAGTGGTGATCCATCACGCATTCCACGCCATCCTCGGGCGTGTAGCATTCGCAAGGTTCTTGGCTGTCCCACACTACGCATACCTGCTACTCAAGATGTCAGGGCCGAAGGGAGTCATCACAATCCACGGGAGCTTCACCCGATCAGACCAATGCGACAGGGACTTCAACAGAATCTCCCAATCATTCGGCATGCAGAAGGAACTCATAAGGCTTCGCGAGGTGACGGACAATGGGGCACCCCCAGTCGCACGACAAAATGCACCCGACATGTCCTTCGACTCCACCATCAACACAAAGAAGGTGCAGGTCCATCCGACGGATGCCTCCAAGATTGCGCTGATCGCCAACGACCTTAGCCCCGCATAGGAAAGTGCGCTCGTCGAATTCCTCCGTGAGCGCAGGGAAATCTTCGCCTGGTGTCCTGCGGACATGCCAGGAGTTCCCAGGGAATTCGCCGAGCACGCACTCAACGTCTTTCCAGACACCAAGCCCGTCAAGCAGTCCATCCGGAGACTGTCCGAGCCACGGGCCGAAGCCATCGGGAAGGAAATAAACAGGTTACTCGCCGCAGACTTCATCAGGGAGATCAAAGAAAGCGAGTGGCTTGCAAATACAGTGATGGTCCCCAAGAAGGACACGGATATCCTGCGGATGTGCGTAGACTTCACGTCGCTAAACAATCACTGCCCAAAGGACCACTTCCCTCTTCCTCGGATCGACCAGATCATCGATTCGACCGCAGGATGTGAGAAACTCTCCTTCCTCGATGCCTACTCAGGCTATAACCAGATTCGGCTCAAGGTCGAAGATCAAGAGAAAACGGCATTTATCACACCGTTCGTAGTATTCTGCTATAACACAATGCCCTTCGGGCTAAAGAACGCAGGTGCCACGTACCAGCGATGCACGCAGGCATGCCTCAAGGACCAGATCGGTCGCAACGTTCAAGTCTATGTCGACGACATAGTCATTAAAACCAAGGAGGCAAGAACACTCATGGACGATCTCCGCGAGACGTTCGACGGCCTCGATCGCTACAGGATCAAGCTCATCCCTGAAAAGTGCGCCTTCGGCGTCCCATCGGGTCAGCTGCTTGGGTATTTCATCTCTCAGCGAGGGATTGAGGCGAACCCGAAGAAAATCAGGGCCATCATGGCAATGGAGAAGCCGAAAAACCTCAAGGGCGTCCAGCAGCTCGCAGGACAAATAGCGGCGTTAAGCAGATTCATCCGCCGCATGGGCGAGAAGGCCCTGCCATTCTACCAGCTGCTACGCAAGGCAGATAAATTTGAGTGGATGCCCGAAGCCGACGATGCGTTCGAAAGCCTCAAACGGCTACTCTCCACCTCGCCCGTCCTGGTCACGCCAAAGGAGCGCGAGCCTCTGCTGCTGTACATAGCAGCCACACACCAGGTGGTCAGCACCGTGCTAGTGGTCGAACGACCCGAAGAAGGCAAGACCCACGGGGTCCAACGCCCAATCTACTACCTCAGCGAGGTACTGACGCCAACAAAGCAGAGGTACCCTCACTACCAGAAACTCGCCTACGGCGTGTTCATGACGGCTCGACGGCTGAGCCATTACTTCCAGGAGCACCAGGTGATGGTCGTCAACGAGGCATCCCTGAACAGCATCCTGAATAATCCAGAGGCCACAGGACGCGTGGCCCTGTGGGGCATTGAGCTATCACCCCTAGACATCGTCTACGAGAAGCGACTCGCAATCAAATCTCAAGTCCTCCCGGATTTCCTTGTACATTGGATGGAGCTGCAGCTGCCAGACACCCCAGACATGTCGCAGTCATGGACAATGCACTTCGACGGCTCCAAGCGTGAAGTCGAGCAGAGCCGGGTCATCTTGACCTCCCAGGCGCGACGGATGAAGTACGTCCTCCGGATGAAATTTCGAGCTTCCAACAACGAGGCCGAATACGAAGCCCTCATCCACGGCATGAGGATGGCAAAGATCTGCGGCGCAACGCGCCTGGTCATCTACCGTGACTCCAACCTCGTCATCCAGCAGACGATGAACGAGTGCGACGCACACGCCGAAAACATGATCGCGTACCGCGCACTCTACAACGCACTCAAAGGCGAATTCGACGGCTGCGAGCTCCGGCACGTCGGAAGAGAAAGCAACGAGGAAGCCGACAGACTTGCCAACATCGGCTCCACCTGCGCAAAGGTGCCACCAGGTGTGTTCCTCGAACAGATCTGTGTGCCATCCATCAAGCAAAAATTCCCCAAGGGATCACCCGAAGAAGCAGAACACTCGGGGGATACGCTGCCCGAAGGTCATGAAGGACCCGAAAAACTAGACACAGAATTCGCTATGGTCAACCTGATGCAGGTGATGGCAGACGAAGAAACATGGACACGACCATACCTCCAGTTCCTCATCAACGGAGAACTGCCTGATAGCCCGACAGATGCCCGGCGCATATCTCGCCGGTCGAAAGCTTTCACCATCATCAATGGCGAAATTTGCGCAAGATTACGGGTGTACTACAAAGATGCGTCACCATCGGTGACGGGAAAACCATCCTCCAAGACATCCACGAGGGAATCTGCGGCCATCACGCAGGCAGCCGCTCCCTTGTCGCCAAAGATCTACGAGCTGGATTTTACTGGCCAACGGCCATGAGAGATGCAAAGGACATCGTCCGAAGATGCAAGGGGTGCCAAAGGTTCACCGACCAACCACACGCACCCGGATCAGAGCTCAGGCCCATACCTATAGCCTGGCCTTTTGCTCAATGGGGCCTCAACATGATTGGCAAACTGCCAAAGTCTTCGAAAGGGGGGCACGTCTACCTTCTAGTCGCAGTCGACAAATTCACCAAGTGGGTCGAGGCCATGCCGGTCACTAACCAAAAGGGCAAGACCGCCGTAAAATTCTTTGTGTCCATTGTCTACAGGTTCGGCGTACCGCATAGCATCATCACCGACAATGGATCGAACTTTATCTCCAAGGAATTCCAGGACTTCTGCGAAGGCCTCGGGATCAACATCACGTACGCCTCAGTGGCACACCAAACGAGCAGGCGGTGGAAAGGCCAACGGCCTAATCGGCGCTGGCATCAAGAAGCGCCTCATGAGCCCACTCGAACGAAAAGCCGGAGCCTGGACGAAAGAACTACCATCCGTCCTATGGAGCTTGCGGACTACGCCAAACAGCTCCACCGGCCACACGCCGTTCTTCATGGTGCACGGAGCCTAGGCCGTGCTACCAGCCGAAGTACGCCACCAGGCCCTCCGGGTCGTCGCTTATAGCAAAGCCGAATCCACGACTGCACTCGAAGAGGCCGTCGACACACTCGACGAAGCAAGAGACGTAGCAGCAGCTCGATCAGCGGTGTACCAGCAAAGTCTCCGCAAGTACCACAGACGCCGGCTACGCCCAAGGTCCTTCGTCGAAGGAGACCTCGTCTTGCGACTCAAGCAAGAGCGACCGAAGAAATTCGAGTCGCCATGGGAAGGACCCTACATCATCACCGAAGTCATCCCAGGTGGCGCCTATCACCTCAAGCACGTGGCGTCCGGAGTCGCATACTCCAATCCATGGAACATCGCGCACTTGCGACGATTCTACCCCTAGCTATCTACCCATTTACTTTCAATAAGGCTATTCAGCCAAGGCTACTCAGCCGAACAATGTATTCCCTCCATTACGATATAAATAAAGCTAAGTGTCTCGCCCCAAAAATTTCATTTTACTATTTACACCCTTACTACATGCTACAAAACGCACTCGGGGGCTCCCCCCACCTCACAATTTCATCGACTGAGGATAACACGTGTATACCTAAGTAGCTGATCACGTCAGGATAACGAAAAGGACACGTACGCAAACAAAGCACTACGTGCTCAAACAACAATTGCATCTTTATAACAAAGGGGCACAAGGCGCCCAAACACATACATACAAATTTTACATTTATCTCTTTTACAGGTACTACCTATTTTGAATAATAACTTAAACACGCTGCTCAAACAAATCTACAACCTGTTCGGCATACTGCCTCACAGCCGCATAATGCGGACGCATATCCCACTCATCACCATTCGGTCGAAGAGGTGGCCCAGCAGCTACAGCGGACAAATCCACATCAGGACGGTGTAGCCTCACAAGGGACAAAGCAGCCTTTACGCCTGCGACGAGCTGTTGCCGCACCAACTCCTTGACATTATTGACGTTCCGAAACTTCGACAGAAGACCAGCAAGACTCGTTGGCACGGCATCCAAAGGAAACATGACATGCAGCACTGACGCAAGCGACGTCTTCACCTGATGAAGCACCCGCGAAACTTGGTGCACACGATCCTGCACCGTCGCCAAGGCCATGGCACGGTCACGATCCATCCAGAAGAACCCGCCGGTTTCCATGTCTTGTTGAGTCAAGCAATTGACCCGAACAGCGACACGCTCTTTCTCCTCCCTCGGAGCAAGGTTAGCACCTGCGATACTCGCACAAAATAAGACGCAATGTCAGTAGGCGCATCCGAAGAACTGAGCTGCAGCTCGAAACAAAGAACAATTTACATTGAAGCTGCTCAGACAGTCGAAGCAGTTCCGCCATCAAGTACTCCTCTCTGGTTGCACCGCGATCTGCCTTGGACTTCCAAACGTCGGAGTAACCACGCACCCCAAGCAACTCCCTCTCAAGACTATGAACACGGTCTCGAAGAAAAGCAAGTTGTGAAGAATCATCCAAAGATGGCCGCTGCCGCGTTGCAGGAGAGGTGTCAACGGGATCAGCACCCGAAGGAACCTAGAGCAGCAAAAAAGAGAAGGACATAAACATTCAGACGAAGAAGAGCACAATTCAACAAAACTCATTAAGCATATAAAGGCCACTACGTGGCACAATGATTTTTGTTCCTCAACATAATTACAAGCAAAAGAAGATTACAAACTATCCTACAGCTACAACACCTAAGACGCGGCACCCTGAGTAGCCTCGGAGCCGGATTGCCTCGCCTTGGCCTCCCCCTGTTGTCGCAGCGCATACTCGGACAGCAGATCAATGAGCTTTGGCCCATATATCGCTTGCGCAGCGTAATAGGCAAAGGCTACCTCTGATCCATCTGCGGTCGTCGGCATCCGGGAGATGATCTGGGGAAGGTCCAGCTCCACTCCAGCCGCCAAGGCCATCGCCAGCCCGACGGACGCACCGATGCCCTTCTGCTTGCGCTTGTACGCCGCAGGCGCTTCGGCTGACAAAGCCTCCGCCAGGGCGTCAACATCATCAAAGGTCGCGCCCTTAGGGACAAGCTCCTTGTAGAAGCGGCCAAGGACCTCCTTCGCCTTGGCGAGGGAGCTGACGATGGTGCTGCAGCGATCTTCGACCGCTGCAGTAGCATCATCTAGAGCACTCCCGTGCTCCGGAGTGCCGTGGTCAAACTCGATGCCTGCGGCATCTGAGACAAAAAAAATAAAAGAAATAAAGAAAGTAACACAGAAGAAAGACAAAAAAACGAAAAGAAAGGAGCAAAAATAAGGTACTCACCCGAAACAGCCTTGGCAGCAGCCATGAGCTTGCCCGCCACCTCTCTTTCACGCGCAGCCGCAGCAGTGGCAAGCTGCTCCTCGCGGTCTGTGGCCTCCTGCTGCAAACGTTCCTTAGCCTCGTCTGCCTTGGCCAGCTCCAGCTCAAGGCGCTCTTTCGCACCAGCGGCGGCCTCGGCCTTCTTCTCCGCTTGACCAAGGCTCTTCTTGAGAGCATCAATCTCACGGAGGGAAGTGTTATGCTTCTCTTCATTCAAAACATACAAACATCAGAAAGCAAGATAATAATGCAAAAAGAAAGAAGCACCAAAGCATACAGGTACCTTGAAGCTGTTGGAGGTTGGCCTCCAAGACCGTGTGCTCTGCACGCACAGCATCTGCACAAAAGGCTGCGGGAAGAAGAACTACCAGTAAGTAAAAAGACTTGGGGGCTGCGCCCAACACGAAGGAACAAGAGCAAAATTCGCACACGAAAACGCTCGGGGGCTCCCCCCGAAGACTCGAAGAAAGAACAAGACAAGAAAATTTCTCAGACGCTCGGGGGCTCCCCAGTGGTAGGAAACAGAAGTACTTACATGCTCCGATCGCGACTCCGAAGGCCCGCTCGCAGCCTTCTGAGGCGCAACCACCTGAGCTTTCATGAGAAGGGATCAAGCAGACCCTCGAGGTAGCCACCATCCGAGGAGGAGGAGACGCAACCTTCGATTCTCCCATCATCTCCCGAGCACCATCATTTGAGGAGTCGTGGAGGAATGCACACCTAAATAATTAGCACAGCACAAAAATCAACAGACAAAGACAGGTATAAAAGAAACTTACGAGTCCAAAGGAGCGTGTCGAAGATGAGGAGTCCTTCGGACTCTCTTCTCCCCCTTCTTCTCTTCTTTCTTCTCTTCCTTCTTTTCTTCCTTCTTCCGCTTCGCTAGCGGGTGCGGCGCTACAGCCTGCACGGGGATAGCAGGAATAGGAGAGGAAGAACCTCCATGCCCATCACTGTGACGCTCAAGGCACAGAGGGTTTCTGGGAGTCGGAGGAGTCGAGACATCCGAAGACTCGCTGGAGCTCCGCGATCTTTTGCGCGTGTGGTCCTCGCTCGACTCGTTGGCATCTTCGGCCGGAGATCGCGTCGATGGCAGCTCGGACATGGAATCCACCAAATCATTGTCCAAAGCATCCGTATATACTTCGGATAATGGAGGTGACATACCCGGCACTTTGAAGCTCTGCACAAGAGAAGAACAATTTGTCAGCAAACAAATACAAAACAATGCAGTCGAAAAATAGCGCTACGCGCACGGATCTACACCTGTGGAACAGGAAGCAAAGAAGAAAACGGAGGAGTCAGCGACTTCCCCGGAATTTCCTCTCCGGCCTTGAACTTCAGCAGCAAGCGAAGGGCCCTGTCAAGATTCCCCTGGGAGATTTTCTCAGCTGAAACCCTCGTCGGATCACGCCGGCCAGCATAAAAAAACATTGGGTGCACCCTAGCCTGGAGTGGCTGCACCCGACGCTCGAGGAAGGTGCGGATGATATCCACACCATTCACTTCCTTCTCCAGAATCAACTGGAGATCCTACACCCGACGATATAGAGCCTCTATCTCCGCCACCTCGCCATCCAAGATCTTGTTTTTCCAAGACCTTTTCGGCTCAATCTTCTGAGAGGGGTCGAAAGGAACAAGACCAAAATCTTGCCCAGGTACTACAGAGTCGCGGATATAAAACCATCGCCTCACAAGATCTTGGATGATTCGACATGGAAAAAGAAAAGAAAAGCAGATTGGGCCTGAGGGAGATGATGCAACCCCCAATGGGATAAACACCATCCGAACCAGATTGCCTCTTAACGGAATAAAGTTTCCGGAAGAGGCCAAAGTGCGAATCAATACCGAGCCAGCACTCGCAGAAAGTGATAAAACAAGCAATGTGAAGACGAGAATTGGGGGAAAGTGCGGCTCAATACTGAGCCAGTCCACGAAGGAAGTCATGTACTAGGAAGGAAAATCCGAGGAAGACAAAGGCGAGAAACATAACCCGATACCCAACGGGGGGACGGGGGATTACCTCATTGCCTGGGATTTTAACGGCCTCCCTATCCTGCGGGATCAGGCCCCACTCGCTAAGCTTGCAGAGATCACTCTCCCGCGTCTCCGATCGCCGCCAACCACCATTGGTGACACGGGTAGCGGCGGCACTTTTCTTCCCTCCGGCAGCGCTGGTGCCAACCGCAGACGACAAATTCTTCGGCTTCCCCATCGCGGTACGGCGGCGCCGACGGCGAGAGCGCAGGATGGAAGAAGGAAATGTGAAGGAATATTCCAGCATGCAGCAAGAACTCTCAGAACACAAGGAAGCAGTGAAAGCAAGAATCGACGCGGTGAAAACAAACTGAAGTTTTCCCCAATGATTATAAAGACAAAGACGATGCACGACAGCCGTCCATCAAGAAGACGTAACGCCAACGACAGATCTGACCATACACGTGTCAGCATCACAACGAACCGTCGTTACCACGCCGTCCACTACGCGCGGAAATCGAGGCGACGCCGTAATTATCTCCACGCCGCGCGTGACCGGTCAATTCAAGGTCAGCAAGTGGGACCCACGTTCGTCCAGTCAAGTCATCTCTGGCGCAGCAGACGCTTGAGGTCATTGATCGTCAGCATTGATGTCATCAAAAGCTATACTAGCAACAACTACAATTTCTTCGGCTTCAAAGCTAAGAGTACTAACTCGAATCTACGATTAGACTAAATACTCGGGGGCTACTCCTATTAGGAGCGCTGGCCGCGCACCCGAAAGATGAATAAAAACGAACTATTTCTTCGAGTCTTACGTCGAGTCTACGACTCCACTACGGACTCGGGGGATACTCCCATAGGGAGGATGGATTTAAGCATCCGAATTTTTTGTGTCCAACGGACTTAACAGTGAATAATGTCTGAATTAAAGTCTTCGCTCGAGTCTACGACTCGAACAGACACTCGGGGGCTACTCCCATAGGGAGCGCTGGCCGCGCACCCTATGAATTCTTCGACTGCGATCTTTCGGATTAGCATGCAAAAAAACTTTTCGGCAACTCTGACCCAACAAAACGCTAAGTGAGCAACGTTCTCCTTGGCCACCCGAAACACCTCCGCGGTGATAAACATTCGGATGTTGTGTCTGCGATACAAAGATAAGACCTACAGATATCATTTGATGGCCTGGCAACACACACGACTGCGCTCTGCTAGTATAAACCCGTGCCAGCAGGCGCGATGAAAAATCCCGACGTTAAAATCACTGGAATTCCACTCCTGTAAGTCCTCCGCGGCCTGAGTCGAATTATGCCAGCATATGTTCCGCGTTTGAGTTAAGGGACTCGAACCTGAGGAAGATCGTGTTGTTTCGTCCTAAGACAGTTAACTGACCCTGATCCGTCGGGTGAGTCAGGCACACGCATCAACAATCCCTACACACATACTGTTAATACATAATTGCACCCAAAGGATTGAAGAGTCCGCAGCCGAATCTACGATTCGACTGATCACTCGGGGGTTACTGACATGGTTATACCCTACGGGTACGTGATCTCAACATACCTGGTCCAGCCCAAGGAAGGCCCACGGCAGATGTACGCCGGCCCATGAAGATTTTCGGGTGGCCAAGGCCCATGACGCCTTCGGATCCTTGGAGAGCAAGACTAGCGTAGATAGGAAATTCAAAGGGGTAAAACCCTAGAACTTGTAACCGGCTAGGTCTATGCCCGGGACCTGCCTAAGTCTATATAAAGGCTAGGAGGGCACGACCTAGATCTCTCTCTCATACTTTCGCATACACACCTCCACGCCAGATTGCATCTGCGCTCAGAACCTTCGGTTCCGCCAGAATCAAGAGCGACAAGCAGAATAGGGTTTTCCTCGGGGCTGAACACAGGTAAACCTTGTGTCCCCGTGTTGCTTGTTTGCTAACCGTTCCACGATCTCCAGCATCCCCATTTTCTCCAAAACCCAAGTCCATAACAATGGGCATTGATGAGATCAAACCTCGTCAGGCACGGAGTGGTGTAGGATAGGAGCAGCAGCTAGAAGCAGAGGTTCGTCGTTAGAGGTGACCAGAGGACACAGGTCACATTTCTGTTTAGCAATGTTAGAACAGGGTACGGGGTAGAGACGGTGTGCCATTATTCTCTTCTGAATGTGACTGGTTGGTGGTGTAGAGGGAGTAGAAGATTATAGTGTTGCTGATTGGAGTTAGAGGACCGGGTAGACGGCATGTCCGAGTAGCTGGGAGCTGATAGAGTGCAAAGTGTGTTTACACACAAAGTTCATGGCCTATAAAATGCACAACAATGAACACAAAGTAAAGTAGAACACACAAAAAATAAAGAATACATGTTCGTGCACAACAAACAATACCTGCTTCCGGAGCTCGTGGTGTCGATGCATCAATCAACGCCTACGACAGTTTCAGCAGCCCTGTCGTTGATAAAAATTAGAAACATATATTAAAACGTTTTAGGGGCTAACGGTGCAACAGAGAACATGGAGAAGCAAAAGAAAGTCCTCCAAGTTCAGAGCTAGCATAAATGCAAACGTAACTTCGCTCTAGAATTGACCTCATCTTAACCTTGCATGTTGTCCCTCTCTTTTCTTGTTTGCCTCAAACTCGAGTCCTTACATGTAAAAAGAATCTTCAGAACCTATGAGCAAAATGAGCACTGCTCGGTTCTAAGCATATGAGAAGTCTTAGTGGTGCAGAAGCTCTAAACAAATCTAGACAATGGAGGAGGATGAGGAGCATACCGTCAAACGTTAGTGTATCCCTATAAAGTATTCCGACCACTTCAAGAAGAATGCAAAATACTTCAACTTGTAGCGACGATACTGCTACCGTAGAAATCATCATTTACAGGCTGTAATCTGCATCGGACCGTGGTGGCCATTCTTATGAAATACCATCAGCTTCAGATGAAACACGTAAGTGTTAGCAGCTGAACAGTGTAAAGATCTAAAAATGAAATGACCATGTCTTAGCTAGACTGATGCATATCGGAGCACAACAGCCATAACCTTACTGATTTATAAAGAGCAGAACATTCACAAGAGCTCTGGTCGCCATCCCTCAAACAGCTGCAGCTGGCTGTGGCCTCTAGCGACAACTATGTCAGGCCCTCGTGGGTAAGCCTACCACAAACATAAATTCTTGTTAAACATTGACAAACTGCCTCATAAATCTAGGGAAACATAATCAAAGAGAAATTATGAGTTGCACAAATAAAATTTCCATAATTTTTCTCTAGACCAAAGCGAAAGAAACTCTTAAATGTACTTACATTACATGTGGCACGACGTTTCAGTAGTACATAGACTCGCATGGATTTTATTTTCCACCATAAATAAACGGTGCGCTTGAGCAAAGTAATGACCTGAAGTGCTGGTCCATATGGCATAAAATGGCATCTTAAGCTTTACATGTCAATGACACTAAGCAATACCACGTGAAAGCTTGGAAAGATTAGCATCCTTACCATTTGAGCGGAAGCAGCTGGCCAAAATAATTGTATGAAATAGACGAATTATAGTACTAATGATTGCAGCAAGGGAAAGTAATGCTACATCCGTGGAATATAATATTTATAAACTAAGGTGTCAAAATTCGCAAGCAGTAAACTGCACGTATATTTAGAATTGTACATAGAGCTACAGTTCACAAATACCTCATCAGATATCACTGCATTTGCAGGATTGTCCACCATCAGCAAAAGAATTGCTTTCCTCTAAATAAAATAGTTACAGACTTATAGGTTGTGACCTTGCATTGCAATCTGAATTTCTGAAGTAAAATTTGATCCTGGATGAAATAAGTTTAGAGTTTTACCATCCAAGGTGGAAATCCCTTGCCCTATGTGTTGCAGCTTGATCTGTAGTAATGATGCTGAAAGGTTTGTACCATACAAAATCCAAGAGAATTCCAATCCTCCCCTTTTGGAGGTGATGTTAACAGAATAAACACAGGTAAACTCTTAGGCACTGCCATCGAATTTGCGATTCTTCAAATGAAAAATTACTTGACGCTTCATATTTATCTGATACTTCTTGTGGTATCAATGCACCGCCACAACATGAGAAAGGATGAGATGGTGCGCAACTATGTGCGGCTTTGTCCTTGATTCGCCTCCTTTAGAACACCTCCCTGGTGCAAGGATGCCATTGTCACACCCAGAACAGTAACGCACCTAGGCTCGTTGAAGGTAGACTGTAGACCAGTTCTTCACCCTATCTCGGAACACCTTGAAGCAGAAATCGGCATAGTTCGCATACGCCCCCCTCTATAGAAAAAATCACCTCACAAACATGCTTAAATTGAACTTGGAAATGTGGAGAAAATAATTGTCTAAAATGCTTACACAATCTTTGGGTAGTGATACAGGTTTGCATACGGAGTGATGCCTAATTAACCATGAGAAGATTCATTAAATCCGAAGTCTGGACATGATGCCAAGAGCCTCTTGTCTAGGTGTAGAATATATAAGTCCAGTTACCTTGCTGAAGCATGTAACCAATAAGCTTGATGTGCTGTAGTAGCCTAGTCCAGACCCCTCTAGAATACACAACTCTATATCAGAAATTCCTCTGATCGAAAACAACCTGAACTGAGATATTAGAGGCCATAGACCCTGGAAAATCCTGGACCAAGAGAAAGTCAATAATTCATCCAATCTATAGTAAAAGTAATTGACAATCTTAACATATATAATACCACTCTAGAAGGAACGGCTCACAAGGGCGATGAAACTGAAATCACAACACACAAAATTTCAAAACCTAAGATCGAGAATTATTTTAGGCAAACTTAGATCTAGATAACGCATGAAACATCAATCAATAAACAACATCAAATTGTTGATATTTCTACTATCAGTATACTCTTCTCGTAATGAACAAAATTCTGCTCCCTCTTATGTCAATATTCCTATTCTGAAAATAATGTCCGTAGACTGAAATTAGGAATCAGGGCAAATAAAAATGTGTGACAATATTAGTTAGCCAAAATCTATGAATCCTAGCGTCAGACGGCACTTGGACGACTACGACATGCAGTTTACGCTGCAAATTACGTATACATCCCTACTGTTTAATAAGGCAAGGTTCGGAAGAAGTTTATTTTAACAACGCGAGCATAACCTCTGATTGAAAACAACTTGAAATGAGAAAACAAAACAGGGGACCAGCAGCCGTCGAAAAGACGCCTGCAGACTGCGGAGGTCAAGATCTTCGTGTGCGGCGGCTCTGCGCTGCCACGGCCCACCCAGCCGCCACTCGCCATGGAACCAAAGACGCGTCGGCCAAGTTCCAGCGTGATCCCAGCTCTGGGTCGTCACAGCCGCTTGCTAAGAGAGAGAGATAGAGAGTATGGGAGAGAGAGACAAAGAGGATGGAATAGAGAGGGGGTTAGGTCAGCGTACCTTCACAGCAGTCAGTGCCGCAGGTTGTTGGTCTTCGTCGTGCTCCTCTAAGGCGACTCAAGTCGTCGTCATGCTCCTCGCGGCCAGGTCTCCACCGCTCTCCCGTGCTCGTCTTCCTCCTAGACATCCTCTTGCTCTGTTGATCCACCGCAAGGAATTGGGAGGAGAAAGGGAAGACGGCAAAGAAGAGTCCGGTTTAGGGTTGCCCACTTTGGGGAGAGTCAAAGTAAGAGAGGAAGCGGTGGTGCGAAAATAAATCGCTAGAAACCGCCTGCGTCGGAGGCGCCGAAGATCAGGGAAGAAAAGGAAGAGGACAGGGAGAAGACACACGGAGCAGGACGCGGCTTGCCTGTAGCCTCGCCATGCGACCATCCTTGCGGCCTCACGAGTCAATTTAATCGAGCGGCTACCAGCCAGCTCCGGCTGTTCTGGAAAAAAAAAAGTAAAGGACGCGTACGGCTGTATCCCTCTCCCTGTTCGTATTCTTCCCCAATTCCCCTATCCAAACTCGAGGAGAGCAAGAACTGAAGCAGAAGCTGACCCGTCCGGCGAGACTACGTTGGTCGTGCTCCCGTTCCTCCGGCCTCCAGCCTGCAGCCTCCTTGCTTCGCGAATCTCGCAGCTCTGCCGCCGCTGGCCCGTTCCTGGGAACCGTGATTCGACCTTGACGAGGGCCACCGCGGCTGGACGAGGTGGCGAGCCTCAACCTGGATGAGCGCGACCGCGCCCTTCTTCCTCCGCCGCCGGCCTGTTACCTACAACCGTGCGTCGACCTGTATGAGCGCAACCGCCTCAACAAGCTGGGGAGCCTCGACCTGCTCGAGCGCGACCGCGCTCTTGTTCCTCCACTTCCGGCCCGTTCCCGGGAGTAGCTGGACGAGGCGCCGCGAGCAGCTTGGCGAACCTCGTCTGCAGGTCGAAGCTCCAGGAAAACTAGAGGTAAGCAGCTTTTGTATCCTATGGATTACTTCTGTTCCGTTATAATTGAAATGGATTTTTTCTTGAATTGGTTTGCTTATTGCCCAGTTACAACTTACGAGTTAATAATCCTCTGGACCAATACTCATAGTCTCGGCTGCATAAAACAAATGAAAACGAATCTAGTTTGCCATCTTGTGTTAGCTTCTATTGATAGGAAACAAACTACAAACGTCAGTACAGACCACAGTACAAGCAAGTTCTGAAAACAAATTAAATTATGTTGGCTTTGATTGATTGGAGAATGCTTGATTCTGTGATGTCATCAAACTAGAGGTAGAGATCCCAATGGTCCCTTGCAGTGAGAAATTTGGAGCATAGTTCTGATGTTGTAAATAACTATGCATGTGATTTGTCGAATGACCCTGCACATAAAAGCAATGAAATTTAATTTATTAAAGTTTAAAATTAGAAAAAGTGAAAGTGTGAAATTTTTATACCACTAGTGGACTATATGGTTGAAATCCTGCCAGTTCTTGGGTATGTGTTGACATTGGGATGATATTACCAATTCGACCGTATGGTTGGAATCCTGTAGGTTCTTGGTTATGTGTTGACATTGGAATGGCACTGTCCATTAGACTGTTAGGTTGGGATCCTGCAAGTTCTTGGGTATGTGCCGTCATTGGGGTGATATTACCAAAAGATGATGATATTGAAGCATTTAGGATATTGTTGTACTGTAATGGATATGCAGCCATTTGATTTGCGAAACACTCCAAATTACCCTATAAAAATGGTATAGAAATGTCAGTACTATTAAAGGTTTATAGGAAACAATCTACTGATTTATATACCATTGAGCTGTCCTGTGGCTGCACTTGTGCAATATTATCTATTTTTTTCTTCTTCTTTCTGGTTGCTTTATCCAAATGACCCTGGGAAAATGATATAGAAAGGTAAGTAAAATTAAAGGTTTTATAGGAAACTAGCTACTTGTTTTTATACCGTTGAGGTTCCTTGTGGCTGCATTTGTACAGTATTATCCATGTTCCTTTTCTTCTTTCTAGTTGCTTTCTCAAAGCCACCAGCTGGTCTTCTTGATCCTTTGGTAGTCTTCTCCTTTACCTTAATACATTTTGGTTTCGTAAGCCTCTCATTGTGTTTTGAAATTCTACTAGATGCGATGTTTAGCCCTGCAAAAATAATGCTAAATGGATATCTTAGTTTGGAAGTGGTCTAGGCAATTATAAGTACAAGATGTACCTTCGTGGTACTAGAGTTGCCCTTTTGGATCAACTCTAATTTTCAAGCATTTCTCTACTTCTAGTGCTAATTGCTGCAAGAATTAGCAGCCTTATCGTCTGATTCATCGATTCAAAGACCTGACTATCTTCATAAACATTTTGCACAAATCCTCGCGATTTGACATTCTTGCTTTTGGGTCTTCATCTTTGCTATGTTTGCTTGATATATTCAAAACTTTTGCATCGATTGTCCACCTTTTAAGATATAATCTTGAGGATATGCTTGATATTATTAATATCAAGTACTTTTAAGCAATGTGAGCAAAGTATTCCAAAGAATTCGAACTTCTTGCAACTACGGTGACCTTTTCTTCCTTTGGAATAATTCTAACGACATGGTCACGTTGTGTGCCATGAAATTTTACTTTGTAAACCTTCTCCATTGCCTCACTTTCATCACAAAGGAATGTATCATAGTTCGTGGTCCAAGAACTTGCTCTCAAACATTTTGAATATTGTTGGAGTATATGTGGCTCTGACTTGTCTTAACATGTAGCTAGCTTACGCCTTTAGGGGACTAGTCTGTGTTGCTTTGAAGTCACACCTTATCTCTTCAAATCTTTTATCAAACTTCAGCTCAAAATGATGAAAAAAGTAAGCATGTCATATTTAACACCGATGTATTTCTTCGTTCATTGTTCATGCTTTCACTTCTTTGGGTAGTGGTCATTTGGGCGAGAATGTATTTCTGCCATACACTAGTGCCCAATGTTCCTTTTTCTCAAACCACCTTTGAAGCCACTCATTCTCACACAGTCCATACTTGTCAAGCATTCCATTCCATGCACTTATAAATTCATCTTCCTCCTCTATATCATAGATACAATCTTTGAAAATCAACATTGAACTTCTTGTATTCTCAGAATAACTCAAAGAAGGTGCTTGCAAGAATTTTGATTCATATGCCACACGCAAAGTCTATGTATAGAATAAGGTAGGACTACACTGATTGCCTTCGCCATTGCTGCATCTTCATCGGTCAGAATTGTCCGCGGATGTTTTCCAGACATAACTTTTAAAAAGGTTCTAAAAAGCCAAGCAAAACTTTCACGGTTTCATCGTGAGAAGTGCAAGACCGAAGACTACTGATTTTCTTGTGATTATTTACCCCAACAATCAAACCAAATGGGCGTCCATCATCTAATTTTCTGTATGTGGTGTCAAAACATATAACATCGCCAAACATCGCATAGTCGGAGACCATTTTAGAGTCAGCCCAAAAAATATTAGTTATCAAATCATCCTCATCTACTTGAATTGAATAGAAGAAATTGACATCTTCCGATACCTTCTTCTCCATGTATTCTAACACTTCGTGTCACCTTCCTTTGCTTTTATTGTTCTCTTTGAGTATAATCGATTTTTCATATCTTCATGTGTACAACCAAGGTTTTCGATTCCACCTACTTGTTTGGCCATCAAATCGATTGTTGCTTTATTTGAAATACCTACAGACTTCGCAACCTCTGCATTTGCTATTTGCGCTTCTGTTACTTTTCTCTGGGATCTCAAAAAGTGGGCCATGGTTCCAGGAGCAAGAATGTGGTTATGTGATGCCTCAAATTCATACACTTCATAAAATCCATTTCTAAAGCTTATCTTCATACGGGCGGTACAACCACATCGTGTTCGTGCTCTTTGTGCTGAACGTGTCCTCTCTTTTATCATCCCCACGATAGCCTGCAAGTTATAATCCTTTTCTTCGTGTACCAAAATATGATTACAATCATGAAAAAATTGCTTATAGCCCAGACCTTGACGAGAGCATGTAAATGTCCTTTGTTGCATTGCAGAGGAGTTCTTCATTTTGTGGCCACTGCTTCTTCTAATGCTAAAGCCAATAGTTTCGGCATACTTGTTATAAAAAGAATATCCTTCCTCTTCGATAAAACTGCATCCCAAGTTTTGGTACCCTTCCATCGATGGGATGCCATCGCTTTCTTGGAAATCCTATATCAGTCAATATTCAATTTAGTCACATTGTGCTGATCACTACTGACACTTATATAACATCATGTATTTTGATCACCTATGTCTAACAGTCTCAACAAAATTAATTTGACTATTAGATCATGATTCTAGGCTAGAAATCCAACAGAACATAGTTAATCACATGTACTCTCTATTTTTCTCTTGTTAATGGATTCAACATCAGCAATTTTTTTAGTTAGGATGCCAATGCTCTATTTCCTAAAGCAATTATCATTTGATCTTGCGTGCAGATGTTTCCAGAAATTTAGCAAGGAGTTCATGCAAATCAAGGCTGATGGCATGCCTAACGAAGGGGAGTAAAGGGAGGGAATGTCAGGGTTGGAAGAACTCTTTTCAATCAGTACAAAATGAAGAAATTGGAAATTTCGAATATAATTCATATGAAGAGTAGGGTCAGATCTCTTACTGTCCGTGGGTGAGATTCATCGCCTTCATGCCCAGGAGTAGTTGAAGAATCCATCGGCAACCACTGCTGATTGCTGCACTATTCAATTGGAGTATGTGTATGAAGTTACTGTTCATTCGTTGTTCAATTGGTTTTTCCTGTCCAGATTGCTCGCTTTAACCTCCTGTTTCTATTTGCGTTAGGGAGATTGGTTTTTTGGCGCAGCTCCGTGGACTGCTCGCGTCATGTGATATTTTACTTTTAATGACAAGTGTATTACGGATGGGAATCGATATACGGGAGAGGATACCTGACGTCGCGTCCTTTACTTTTTTTTTTCCAGAACAGCCGGAGCTGGCTGGTAGCCGCTCGATTAAATTGACTCGTGAGGCCGCACGGATGGTCGCATGGCGAGGCTACAGGCAAGCCGCGTCCCACGGAGCAGGGAAAAAGGAAACGTGGCAATACGCATGTAAAGAAAGCAAGAGAGAAGAAATGGTGGAAAAAATCACGAAAACCACACGCGGTACTGTAGATGTCACAATTTGCGAATCTACAGTGCAAGCAGGGCCAGCCCTGAGTTGCGAGGGGCCCTGTGTAAGAAAAAAAGTAGCCGAGGGAGGTGACCTGGGCTCTGGCCCTATTTTTTCTATAGCGATGGACGCATGCATTGCCCGATCTAGAGATTGAGTTGATTCAGTTTACTAAGCTAATGAACATGGTTGTAGTTAACTGTTTGGGGGCCCTAGCAGCCGGGGGCCTATGCGCCCGCACTGGCTGCACGTGCTCAGGGCCGGCCCTGAGTGCAAGAGGCTAACTTGGGCGCTGCTTGGATCGCTAAAAACCTTCACTTTCATATATGTAGTAATGCTTGCTCACATGGAACCGGACTTGTAAAAGCAGTTTGAAAATGTTGAGGCCTATGATATGATCGAATGCCTCAAAAGTATGTTCCAGGCTCAGGCCAAGACAGAGAGGTATCAAGTCTCTCAGGCTTTGCTGAGTTGCAAGCTTCAGGATGGTGATCCACTGAGTCTGCATGTGATCAAAATGGTTGGTTATGTGCAGTCTCTGGAGAGGCTTGGCTACCCCATTCGCGAAGAGTTCGCTACAGATATAATTCTAAACTCTCTTCCTAGTGCATATGGGCAGTTCATTTTGAACTACCACATGCATGGTATGGATAAGAAGCTCAATAAATTACATGGGATGCTCAAGCACTCAGAGGCGGATCTCAAGAAGGACCCCAGTCAAGTGTTGATGGTGCAGAATAAGGCTAAGTTTAAGAAGAGTTCTTGGACTAAGAAAAAGACTAAGTCGGGAGGAAAGCAGGCTCAGGACCCGGTCCCAAGCGTTTCCTCAGGGACTAAGCCATCTCCTTCAGTCGGATCCACTTGCTTCTACTGCAAGGCGGATGGCCACTGGAAGAGGAATTGCAGCAAGTACTTGGCCGACAAAGCCAAGAGTGGAGGTATGATTTCCGACTCAAGTACACTTTTTTGCAATATTATAGACATTTATCTTGCTGATGCACCTAATAGTTCTTGGGTATATGATACCGGATCAGTTATTCACATCTGCAACTCGTTGCAGGTGAAGGGAATATGCCCTGAGAGGCAATAATAAAGTGTTTATTATGTGTATTTCAAGTATATGATAGATGTTTATTTTGCATGCTATAATTGTATTGATACTGAAACGTTAATACATGTGTGTTTAATAAACAAACAGAAAGTTCCTAGTTATGCCTCTCTCATAAACTAGCTTGTTGATTAACAAGATGATCAAGGTTTCCTGATCATGGACATTGGATGTTGTTAATAACGGGATCACAACATTAGTGTAATGGTGTGATGAACATTCATCCGAAGTATAGCATTACGATCAAAGTCATTGAGTTTATATTGCTATAACAACTTACGAAGTGATCCTAATCCTTAGACCATGAGATCATGTCAATCACTAACACCTAAGAGTTTCTTGATAACATCAAACGTCACACCGTAATGTGGTGATTATAAAGATGGATTCGTAACTAATAAAGTGTTATGTTGAGGCTCATGGATCGAGAGGAATTTGTTCATCCCGATGACGGATAGATATACTGGGCTGGCCTCTCGGTGATATCACATTGATTAGCTTGCAAGCAAGTGATTTGATCACTAGAATGTTATATCACAGAACGAGAAAAGAGTGCATGTCGGAACGATCAAACTAGGTATGGAGATACCGATGATCGAATCTCGGACATGTAATATATCGTGAAACAAAGGGATTAAGATACTAGCGTAAAGGTTCCACGATCACAAGAAAGTCATCGTTGAATGTGTGGGAGTCGAGATGGGTCTCCGGATCCCGCTCGATTATTGATCCGAGAGGGTCTCGATCATGTCCGCATTATTCACGAACCGTAGGGTGACACACTTAAGAGACACCGACATCCAATTGGAGCAAATGTTTCATGCCGAAAGAATGAACAAGCGCAGGAATTTATTTCACTAGATACCAAACAAAGTTTTCGGGTGAAATTGCATAAAGTGGTTATGCATGTGAAATAGAATTCTAGCAAGGTTATTTGTGAATGTTTGTCATTAAAGTAATTGACAAAATTCTGAATAAAATAAAAGAGTTTTATTTAATGAGGGTTTGCATTAAATTTGGTGGAAATTTAATGGGAATTTGAGTGGACTTTGAGTGGAGGGATTTTAAAGGGCATTTTGTGAGTGGAGTGTCCACCCACATGAATGAAGGAGGAGGGGCAGCCCCCATGGCGTGCCACCCTTGGGTGACCCCCTCCTCCTATAAAAGGAGCCCTCCTCACTTGTCTCACACCTCCTCGTGAAGGATCTCTCTCCTCTAGAATTTATCCCCATGGTCTCGGACTAGCGAGATACATGTTCCCGGTGGCTATTCGGCAAGAAAGAGTTGTGCTTCCACTGCATCGCTGAGCGAGGAGGCGGAGGTTACTCGGTGCCTCGAGCGTGTGAAAGCACGGATGCGCGCTGATTTGCGGCGCTAGGACTTCCTCTCGATCTTGAGATCGGCAAGAGATCGTCTACATCAACCACGAGTTGAACTCGTTAAGCTTTGTCGGTCTTCAATGGTATGTTCTCTCTACGGATATACATCCGCTTGCTGTTTGTATCTAGTAGATAGATCTTGGTATATAGTTCACATCGTAGGAAAATTTTGTTTTCTATGTCGCGAACCCTACAAAGGTATCGAGCGGATCTATGCGTAGATACTTTACACGGTAGTACACATATGAGTATGTGGGCGATGATGATCATGTTGTTGCTCCTTTGTTGTAATTTTGGATATTGGTGGCATAGTGGGATGAAGCCCGGACAAACTTTACATGTCCTCCTCGCACAGACCTGTTCCACGCTTGACATGCAACTAGTTTGCATAAGTGGCTAGCGGGTGTCTGTCTCTCCTACTATAGTCAATATCTATTTTGCAAGCGAGTTGTCAACAATTTGATTATCCTCGTTGTGGTTCATGTTCGTAGGTAAGAACGGTTCTATCTCGAAAGCCCTAAGCCACGTAAAACTTGCAATGGATAAATTAGAGGCGTCTAGTTTAGATTGTTCTTTGGGCTAGTGTTATGATATGGTAGTGTTGTAAGTAGAAGTATGAGATGATACTCTTACAACACACATAGCGTAAAATCCATAGACCTTGGATTTACACATATAGGTATGATAGTGATCATACCACGATGCACATGATAGAGATCATCTGCGGGAACCATATCATTTCACTAATAAACATATGATGTTTGATAGCATCTTATATTGCTTGTTTAGCGCTTTGTTAGCATAATAAGATGATCCCTCATTTAAATATCAAGATAAGAATGTGTTCTTCCTTTAGTATGCACCGATTATGTTTTCGCCGCTCCAAGACATCACGTGATGATCGGGTGTTCTTGGATCCACGAACAGTTACACACGCGAATACTAAGGTTCTAACTTGGCGAGCCTAGCATGTACAGACATGGCCTCGGAACACGGACCGAAAGGTTAAGCATGAGTCATATAGTTGATATGATGCCCATTTGATGCTCGCCTTTGAAGCTATACCGACTCACGTGATGATCGGACTTGGTATAGTGGATTTGGTTCATGTAATCACCAAAAAGGCACGAGGGATGTCATTTTTGAGTGGGAGTTCATTCATAATATGGATTATTTGAACTCAATCTATCATACACTTAGTCTAAACTTTACAAATTTTGTTGTAGATGTCACCACCTGCTTTTAATTTCAATGTGTTCATGGAGAAAGAGAAACTAGCAACGAACGGTAGCAACTTTACCGAATGGGCCATGAATTTGAGGATTCTCCTCTCTGCTGCACAAAAGCAATATGTGCTAGAAGCGCCGTTAGGCCCCCCACCTTTTGATGATGCCCCTGACGAGGAGAAGAATGTCTATCAGACTCGTCAGGAGGACCACAACTTAGTTCATTGCGGCATATTGTATGGGCTAGATCCGTAACTTCGAAAGCGTTTCGAAAACGGCAATGCATTTGATACAATGGGTGAGTTGAAAATGATTTTCGACACACATGCTGCTGTAAAAGAGCTACAACACTTCAGAAAAGTTCTTTAGCCGCATGATGGAAGAGCACAACTCCGTTAGTGAGCATGTACTCAAGATGTCGGGTTACGCCGATAAGCTTGTGTCCTTGGGAATATCGATTCCCATTGACTTAGGCATCCATCGTGTTCTGCAGTCTCTGCCACCTAGCTATAAGAGCTTCGTGATGAACTATAATATGCAAGGCATGAAGAAGTCTCTCCCGAGCTTCACAATGCTTAAAAGCTGAAGTGGAGATCAAAAGGAACATCAAGTGTTGATTATCAATAGGAACACTAGTTTCAAGAAAGACAAGAAGGGAAAAGCGAAAGGAAGTAAGCGGCAAGCTTGTTGCCGCTACCGAAAAAACCCGAGTTGGACCTAAGTCGATTCCGAAGTGCTACTATTGTAAGGGGCCAGCCATCGAAGCGAATCGCCCCAAGTATCTGGCGGACAAGAAGGACGCGTCAAGGCAAACAAAGGTATATATGATATACATGTTATTGATGTGTACTTGACTAGTGCTCATGATAGCACTGGGTATTTGATACGGTTCGATTGCTAATATTTGTAACTCGAATCGTGGTCGGAACAAGACCGCTAGCAAGGGGTGAGGTCAAGATGCGTGTCGGCAATGGATCAAGTGTTGATGTGATCGCCGTCGGAACGCTGCCTCTACACTTACCGTCGGGATTAGTTATAAACTTGAATAAATGTTATCTGGTGCCTGCACTGAGCATGAACATTGTATCTGGATCGTGTTTGATGCGAAGTGGTTATTCATTTAAATCCGAGAACAATGGTTGTTCCATTTATATGAATGAAATCTTTTATGGTCATGCACCGACGATGAATGGTTTATTTCTATTAGATCTCGATGATAATATTACACATATTCATAATGTTGATGCTAAAAGGATTAAACTTAATGATGATATATCCGCATATATGTGCATTGCCGTCTAGGTCATATTGGCGTTAACGCATGAAGAAGCTCCATTCGGATGGACTTTTGAATCACTTGATTATGAATCATTTGATACATGTGAGCCATGCCTTATGGGCAAGATGACTAGAACGCCGTTTTCGGTTCAATGGAGCAGGCGACAGATTTATTGGAAATCATACATTCGATGTATGTGGTCCAATGAGTGTGTCGGCGAGGTGGATATCGTTATTTTGTTACTTTCACGGATGATTTGAGTAGATACGGTTATATCTACTTGATGAAACACAAGTCTGAAACCTTTGAAAAGTTCAAGAAATTTCGAATGAAGTGGAAAATCATCGTAATAGAAAGATCAAATTTCTACGGTCCGACCGTGGAGGTGAGTATCTAAGTTCTGAGTTTAGCACTCACATGAAAGAGTGTGGAATTGTTTCACAACTCACACTGCCGAACACCACAATGAAATGGTGTGTCGGAACGTCGTAATCGTACTTTATTAGATATGGTTCGATCTATGATGTCTCTGACGGACTTGCCGTTGTCATTTTGGGGTTATGCACTAGAAGCTGTTGCATTCACTTTAAATCGGGCACCATCTAAATCCGTTGAAAAGACACCGTATGAATTGTGGTTTGAAACAAACCTAAGCATCATTCTTAAAGTTTGGGGATGCGATGTTTATGTGAAGAAACTTCAACCGGATAAACTTGAACCCAAAGCGGAAAAATGCGTCTTCATAGGATACCCTAAAGAAACTATTGGGTATTCCTTCTATCACGAGATCCGAGGGCAAGGTTTTTGTTGCCAAGAATGGATCCTTTCTAGAGAAAGAGTTTCTCGAAAGGTGTGAGTAGTCGGAAGGTAGAACTCAAGAGGTTGCGGAACCTTCTCTTCAAAGTATGGCGAGTAGCGCAGTACGGAAGTTGTTCGATTTGGCTCCACTGTTGAAGAGGAACTAATGATAATGATCATGAAACTCCGAAAGAAATCGCCGAACCTCGCAGTCAAACAGACGCGTGCGACTCCCGAAGTCACGGAAATCCTGTCATGAATTTCATGGTTGGTGAAAATGATGACCTGCGACGTATGAAGAAGCGATGATGAGCCCGTTCCAACAAATGGTTAGAAGCCATGAAATCCGAGATGGAATCCATGTATGAAAATCAAGTTTGGAACTTGGTGGAATTACCTCACGGCCAAAGGCCGTGGAGAACAAATGGATTTTCAAAAGGAAAAGCGATCTTGATGGTAATGTGACCGTCTATAAATCTCGACTTGTCGCAAAGGGGTTTCGACAAATTCAAGGAGTTGACTACGATGAGACTTTCTCTCCCGTAGCGATGCTAAAGTCAGTTAGGATTATGTTAGCAATTGTTGCATATCTCGATTATGAGATATGGCAGATGGATGTCAAAACCGCATTTCTCAATGGTAATATTGAAGAAGAGTTGTATATGATACAACCAAAGGGTTTTGTCGATCCTAAGGATGCTAACAAGGTGTGCAAGCTTCAGCGATCCATCTATGGATTGAATCAAGCATCACGAAGTTGGAATCTCCGCTTTGATGAGGTGATCAAAGAGTTTGGATTTGTCCAAACTTATGGAGAAGCTTGTATTTACAAGAAAGTGAGTGGGAGCAATGTGGCATTTCTGATATTATATGTGGATGACATATTATTGATCGGAAATGATATAGATCTTTTAAACAATGTTAAAAGTTATCTAAACGACAAATTTTCAATGAAGGACCTAGGTGAGCGTCATACATATTAGGCATAAAGATCTATAGAGATAGATCTAGGCGCCTAATAGGGCTATCATAAAGTATATACCTTGATAAGATTTTAAAGAAGTTTAAAATGGACGGAAGTAAGAAGGGTTCTTACCTATGTTGCAAGGCAAGACATTGAGTAAGACTCAAAGTCCCGGCTTCCGGAAGAAAGAGAGATAATGGACAAAGTCCCTCTGCTTCACCATAGGCTCTATAATGTACGCCATGCTATGTACAAGACGGATGTGGCACATGCTATTAGTTTGACTAGTAGGTACCAATCGGATCCAGGTTGAACATGGATAGCGGTCAAGAATATCCTTAAGTACTTACGAAGAACTAAGGATATGTTTCTTGTATACTGAGGTGAAGAAGAGATCGTCGCTAAGTGTTATGTCGACGCTAGCTTTGATACCGATCCGGATGACTCTAAGTCTCAATCCGGATCGTATTTCTCATGAATGGCGGGCGGTTAGTTGGAGGATCTCCAAACAACCTGTGGTAGCGGGATCAACAACGGAGGCGAATATGTTCTTTGCTTGAGCGGCTCGAAGCGATTTGGATGAAGGAGTTCATATCCGAACTAGGAGTGGTGGCAAACGTTGGACCCAATGGTGATCTATTGTGACAACAATGGTTCCATTGCCAATGCCAAAGAGCCAAGGTCTCACAAGCATTCCAAGCATATTAAGCGCGGTTTCACTCCATCCATGAGCATGTCAAGGATGGAGATATAAAGATTTAAAGTACATACGGATCTCAATGTAGCGGATCCGTTGACTAAAACTCTCCCTAGAGCAAAACATGATCAACACCGAACTCAATGGGTGTTAGATTTATCACTATGTAACTAGATTATTGTCTCTAGTGCAAGTGGGAGGCAAGGAATATGCCCTGAGAGGCAATAATAAAGTGTTTATTATGTGTATTCCAAGTATATGATAGATGTTTATTTTGCATGCTATAATTGTATTGATACGGAAACGTTAATACATGTGTGTTTAATAAACAAACATAAAGTTCCTAGTTATGCCTCTCTCATAAACTAGCTCGTTGATTAACAAGATGATCAAGGTTTCCTGATCATGGACATTGGATGTTGTTAATAACGGGATCACAACATTAGTGTAATGGTGTGATGAACATTCATCCAAGTATAGCATTACGATCAAAGTCATTGAGTTTATATTGCTATAACAACTTACAGTGATCCTAATCCTTAGACCATGAGATCATGTCAATCACTAACAGGAAGAGTTTCTTGATAACATCAAACATCACACCGTAATGTGATGATTATAAAGATGGATTCGAGAACTAATAAAGTGTTATGTTGAGGCTCATGGATCGAGAGTGGAATTTGTTCATCCGATGACGGATAGATATACTCTGGGCCCTCTCGGTGATATCACATTGATTAGCTTGCAAGCAAGTGATTTGATCACTAGAATGTTATATCACAGAACGAGAAAAGAGTGCATGTCGAACGAGATCAAACTAGGTATGGAGATACCGATGATCGAATCTCGGACATGTAATATATCGTGAAACAAAGGGATTAAGATACTAGCGTAAAAGGTTCCGACGATCACAAGAAAGTCATCGTTGAATGTGTGGGAGTCAGTATGGGTCTCCAGATCCCGCTTCTGATTATTGATCCGAGAGGGGTCTCGATCATGTCCGCATTATTCACGAACCGTAGGGTGACATACTTAAGAGACACCGACTTCCAATTGGAGCAAATGTTTCATGCCGAAAGAATGAACAAGCGCAGGAATTTATTTCACTAGATACCGAAACAGGTTTTCGGGTGAAATTGCATAAAGTGGTTATGCATGTGAAATATAATTCTAGCAAGGTGTTATTTGTGAATGTTTGTCATTAAAGTAATTGACAAAATTCTGAATAAAATAAAAGATTTTGGACACGGCTAGAGAGCCTCCGAGGGCCGATTAGTCTAACGAAGTCCTCGTCCTAAAAATAGAAATTTCAACGTACTAAGTGTGTATGTGCATTTAATTTCACGTGAGGAAAATTCAAAAAGTCATAGCTCTTAAACCGTGTGTCAGAATTACGATCCGTTTTCACCGTTAGGCCTCTCGCGATAAGATCTTCAAAACTAGATCCCATTTATATATATTTTGACCAACTTTTTTTCGAAAAACAACTTGGTGTTGTGAAAAAGCAACTTAGTATCATGGAGAAAGCAACTTCATATAAATAGTTGCTTACACTACTTTTTGTATTTTATAGCCAACTTATGATTTACTATCTACAAACAAGACTTAACAAATGTAGAGGAAAATTTATTTAAAATAAAAGTTAGCTCATATGTGAGACCAATAATACCGCCGGCAAAAGACAACTTTCACATCTGTGAAGAAACAACTTATTATTTTCTTGGCGGCCCACCACAAGGTACAACTCCACCACAATCAACATAGATGTGGTCGATACCACGAGCATGACACGAGGTGCAACGCGAGATGCAAGGAACCTAAGAGGATGTCGCTTTCAGACATCACAATCAACATGTGAAAAAACAACTCCATCACAATCAACATGGATGATGTGTTTTTTAACACATGTGTGAAAAAACAACTTGTTATCTTCTTGGTAGTCGCCACCACGAGGTACAACTCCATCGCAATCAACATGGATGTGGTCGGTGCCACAATCACGACATAAGGCACAACACGAGATGCAAGAAATACAAAAGATGTTGCTTTGAGATTGGTGATGCCTAGATGAAGGGGAAGCTAAAGAATCAATTTACTGAGTCGGTATATTGGACAATGGATTCAACTTAACCATAGTTGGTATACAACTTAGCAAATAGTGGGTATACAACTTAGCACTAGTCAAAAAATATAAATTAACATTGCGTATACAACCTAATAACAGTGTGTGTGCAACTTAACGTTTGTAAGTATACAACTTAGAGGTAGTCACTTCATAGATGGGGTATGCAACTCAGCACATGTATGAAGCAACAATTTAATGTGTACAAATACGTTTTAGCAAATGTACGAGCCAACAATTTATTATGTGCAAAAAACAACTTAGCTCCTATGTGTAACTTAGAACTAGGGGAATACAATTTAACAATAATGTATATACAACCTAGTACATGTGTAAAGCAACAATTTATTGTCTACAAACATGAATTACAAAAATATGTGAGAGAACAAATTATTATGTCTGCAATACAACTTAGCTCATCTATGGAACCAATTATATCACCGACAAAACGCAACTTAGCATAGATTCTAAGAAATAATTTGCTTTCTTTGTGGAAACATCCGCCGCAAGGTAAAACTCCACCACGATCAATGTGAATATGTCCCGTGTCTCTAGCCACGGGACGAGCCGCAACACGAGTTTCATGAAGTTGAAGAGGATATCAATTTGAGACTGGCGGCCTATTCCTCTATGGAGCAAGGCCGACGGGGAGGGCAGGCAAATTAACGGTCATGGTCGGCGTATGTTGAGAGCCAAGTTTTTATTTTGGAATGTGGGCACAATTGCTCGATCGAAAAGTTTAGATGGCATCAAGCAAATGAGACTTGGGCAAGGACCCAAGCAGTTTTTAGCAACTGGGTTTCGCAAATTACAGAAAACTAGTGTACACTAGAGCTAACAATTATTGATTACTCAAGTAGTACTTATTGATACACACCCGTTCATAGGATCAACAAGTGGTACTGAAGGTTGAAGAGAAAATAAATTTGTTAAAGTTGGTGGACTAAAAAGAAGAAAACCCGAAGAGATCAGGCCTCATATACCTAATGGTTTCACATCGGTAAACAGATCTTGTGCATTGCGTCCCTTTCCTCTCTCCCCAGTCTCTGTTCTTCACAAATTCTTATCTATTCTTTATCCGATGCACAAGAACTGATTGGACTTGGCTCTCCCGTGATTACAAGTTACAACATGATTTACTTCTCTCCGGAGGTCCTGCTCGGCGTGGTGGCCCGTGGCGATGGCGATGGCGGGATCTGCTCGGCGCTGACTCTGACTAGCTACTGGTGGCGGCGATGATGTCGGCGGCTCACGATGTCTTGCTCGACGCGGTGGAGAGCACTTTCATGAGTTCTTGCCGGGCACGGCGGCCGTGACCGGCGGCAGTGCTCGGGGTAGTGCTCCATCGCCATGGTCGGTTGCAGCACATGAGGCCATGGGCGGCTGCTCGATGGGATACAACGAGGTCGGCTCGAGGAAGAAATTGAATCGAGGGAGTATGTGGAATCCTCTCTGTCGCACTCACTTTTGTCAGGACGTGGGTGCTGTCGCGCTGGGACGGTTGATTGTCTGGATCCGACGACTAGCAAGCGGGGGCTCGAAAGAGCAAACGAGCCTTCATGCACTTTTTAGTAATTGGGAAAGATTTTTATTTAATGAGAGTTTGCATTAAATTTGGTGGAAATTTAATGGGAATTTGAGTGGACTTTTGAGTGGAGGGATTTTAAAGGGCATTTTGTGAGTGGAGTGTCCACCCACATGAATGAAGGAGGGGAGGGGGCAGCCCCCATGGCCGGCGGCCACCCCCTTGGGTGCCCCCCTCCTCCTATAAAAGGAGCCCCCCTCCTCACTTGTCTCACACACCTCCTCGTGAAGGATCTCTCTTCCCCTCTAGAATTTATCCCCCATGGTCTCGGACTAGCGAGATACATGTTCCCAGTGGCTATTCGGCAAGAAAGAGTTGTGCTTCCATTTGCATCGCTGGGCGAGGAGGCGGAGGTTGCTCGGTGCCTCGAACGTGTGTGCGAGCACGGATGCGCTGCTGATTTGCGGCGCTAGGACTTCCTCTCGATCTTGAGATCGGCAAGAGATCGTCTACATCAACCACGAGTTGAACTCGTTAAGCTTTGTCGGTCTTCAAGGGTATGTTCTCTACGGATATACATCCGCCCGTTGTTTGTATCTAGTAGATAGATCTTGGTATATAGTTCACATCGTAGGAAAATTTTTGTTTTCTATGCTGCGAACCCTACAACAAGGACTAGTAACAACTAGGAGCATAGCAATAGGCGAGGTTGATATTCGAGTCAACAAAAAAGCAAGAGTCGTTGTGTTGGAAGTCGGCACGATGCAACTTCATTTATCTTCCGGATTCATTATGGAACTGAATAATTGTTATTATGTTCCACTGCTCAGCCGAAACATTATTTCTGCTTCATGTTTGATGAGGCAAGGCTATGAGTCGAATATCAAGAATAATGGTTGTTCTTTATATTTTAATGCTATGTTTCACGGCTTTGCACCCGTCCAGGACGGGTTATTTATTTTGAATCTTGATGGTGAGTCGGTTTATAACATAAATGTGAAAAGGTTGAAACTAAATGATCTGAATATGACTTACTTTTCGCACTGTCGGCTTGGTCATATAAGTTGGAAACACATGAAGAAGCTCCATGATGATGGACTCCTAACTTTGTTTGACTTGGAGTCGTTCGAGACATGCGAATCTTGCCTACTCGGCAAAATGACCAAGACACCTTTTGCAAAGATTTGCGAAAGGGAGTCCGACTTGTTAGGACTAGTACATAGTGATGTATGTGGACCAATGATCACGATAGCCAAAGGTGGTTATGAGTACTTCATTACCTTCACTGAAGATTTGATTCGGTATGGATATATCTACTTGATAAAACATAAGTCAGAAGCCTTTGAAAAGTTCAGAGAATTCTAGAATGAAGTACATACTAAACTTGGCAAGAAAATAAAGTTTCTTCGGTCGGACCGAGGAGGTGAGTACATGAGCCATGATTTTGATGACCATCTAAAGAGTTGTGGAATAGTTCCTCAACTTACTCCGCCAGAAACGCCGCAAAGGAACGGTGTCTCTGAAAGGCAGAATCGGACCTTGTTGGACATGGTACGATCAATGATGAGTCGAACAGATCTGCCTTTATCATTTTGGGGTTATTGTCTAAAAACAACGGCGTTCACACTAAACAGAGTACCATCAAAGTCGGTAGAGAATACACCGCATGAGATGTGGACAGGCAAAAAGCCGAGTTTGTCTTTTCTTAAGATTTAGGGTTGTGAAGCATTTGTCAAGCGACTTCAGTCGGACAAGCTTACAACCAAGTCGGATAAGTGTAATTTCGTGGGGTATCTAAGGGAAACCTTGGGTTACTACTTCTACAACCGAGAAGAGGGCAAAGTGTTTGTCCCTCGGAACGGTGTCTTCCTTGAGAAAGAGTTTCTCAGTTGGGGATTCAGTGGGAGCACGGTGCAACTTGAAGAAATTCGAGAGGAACCGGCTAGTAGAGAGTCGTGGTAGCTGAGCCGGTAGCAGCACCTGTACTATGAAGATCGACAAGATTACGAAGTGTTCGTGATTGATGGTGCTCGACGTGGCACATTGTTGGTAACCCCAAGCGCAGGGTGTGAAGAGCACAGCAACAAGTTTTCCCTCAGTTGAGACCGAGGTTATCGAACTAGAAGAAGGGAGGAAACGTCACACAGGTGTTGCAAACAACGTGGAGACCTGCACAACACAAACTCAAGACTTTGTCCCAACGAATCAGTGAGGTTGTCAAGCTCACCGGTTTGCTATAACAAAGGATTAAACGTATGGTGTGGAAGATAATGGTTTGCAGCAAGTAAACAAGTAACAGTGGAAGATGTATCAATGGTAAAGATTGGACCGGGGTCCATAGTTCAATAGAGGTGCTCTCCTTAGATAAACAACATGGCATGCAGGGTAAACAAATTACAGCAGGGCAATTGACAGGAACTGAGCAAGGCATAACAATGAAATTACTAGTCAAAAAGATCCTATGAGATTTGATTGGGCAATATAACAAGATACATAGACTGCCATCCAACTTCATCTATGACTAGAATTCCACCTTCAGGTTATCATCCGAACCCCCTTCAGTATTAAGTTGCAAGCAACAGACAACTGCTTTAAGCAAAGTGTGTAAGGTAAACAGTCCACATGTTTCATGAACAAGAGACTGTTGTTTTCTCCCTAGTATCAACAACACATCTACAACCGAAGAGATTTATGTCACTTCCCTTGGAAACTAGAGGCATGAACCCACTATCGAGCATAAATACCCCCTCTTGGAGTCACTAGTAACTACTTGGCCAAGATAGCTACTAACAACGGAGAACATGCAAGATCACAAATACAGACATGATAAAATCATAAAGACAAAACCATTAATCAAACCAACATAATAATCTCAATATCCATCGGATCCCCGCAAACACAGCATGCATAATTACAAATAGATTAGATCTTGATCATGAACGGAGCTCACAAGACATGAAAGCACAAGGAGGAGATACAACCATCTACCTTCTACATGGACCCATAGTCCAAGGTGGAACTACTCACGCATCATACCGGAGAGAAGGCCTCCAGGATGATCTACCCTCTAGCAGGGTGCCGGGAAGAACTTCAAATCCCCCCAATCTAGGGACGACGGTGACGGCGGCTATAGAAGGTTTCGTGGAATATTGATCAGGTGCTTAGGTTTTAGGCATCGGGGGCTTCTTATAGGCGAAGGGGGAGGTCGAGGAGGTGGCTAGGGGCCCTACACCCTGCCTAGGCGCGGGCCCACCCCTGGCCACGCCTAGGGGGGTGGCCGCCCTGGCACGCTTCTCCGTCTCCCCTTTGGACTTATTGTTCTCCACGGAAAGTTATTGACTTTGACGTTTGTCCCTTCCAATTCCGAGAATATTTCCTTACTAGCTTTTCTGGAACCAAAAACAGCAGAAAACGGGCAACTGGCACTGTGGCAACTTGTTAATAGGTTAGTACCAGAAAACATGTAAAAAGCATCTCAAAGTGTAAACAAATCAAAGCAAAGTAGATACTAAACAAGCATGGAACATCAAAAATTATAGATACGTTTCCGACGTATCAAGCATCCCCAAGCTTATCTCCTGCACGTCCTCGAGTAGGTAAGTGATAAAAAGAATAATTTTTTAGGTGACATGCACCCTCACAATAAAGATCAAACCATTTGCAAGCATTGAAAGCTGGGATCAAAGAACTCTAAACATGATCATGAAAGATGGAGTTCTAACAGTAAGACAAAGCAACTATGCATGCAACATGACATGCTACAAACAAATATCATGAATAACATGCATTGAAAAATGTTTGTTTGTTTCACATACAGAAAACATAGCATAGTGGTAGTCAGCTTGTCCCTCATAGAGTAGCAAATAGATGCATAGGACACCTTCAAAGTTCACAAGGGTGACAAGAAATAAATAGCACAAGAACAAGTAATAACACAATATGCATCAATCAATAAGCTTTGGGACACTGCACACAGAATGACAACTATGCTCTCTTAATGGTGCCTAAAGGTAGAAGGTGGAGACTCAATAGTGGTGGAAGAAAGGCCTTTTATAAAGGAAGCAGGGATTTCAAGTTTCAAAAAGAGCTTCCAAAAATTATGGTACTTGTTAGCTTTCAGCCCTCATTGCCCCTATCATAAGCATCTTGAAGTGATTAAGGTTAAAGTGAACAAAGATGGAGTATATGCTTGACGAAGTATAAGTTGGAAATCTCAAGTCCCTTGAATATGAGGGTCACACTTCATGCTACTCAACTTCAGTCACCGGTAAGTTCTTGTCATTGTAAGTATTTGCATATTATACAGAACCGCCAATGGGGTACTGCGGTGACCCAGCATACCACTGCATATGTAGTACACTATAGTCGTTGACATGACATTCACAGAACACCATTCCGTAAATATCACATCCCTCAGAGTGGTACAACAGAAACATTGCGGGTCCATATTACAAATATACACACATTATTATTATTACAATACCGGAAGTTCAATACTTCCTAAAGATTCAACTTACAAACCAAAATATAAAGTGTTTCAGCGGAATTTAAAAGTAGCAACTCCGACTAGGAGTTGATCTCAGCAGCTTATTCTATAGAGTTCATGTTGCTCGGCTCCGTTGGTTACTGCTAACTAGGGATACTTAGTTGGACTCGTTATCATCGACACCGTAGCGGATTTCGTAATCCACTCCTTCAACACCTCGGACATATCAGGTTCCTCTTAGAATACATCTTCTTGACATTCGGCTGCATACATTGGCACGTCTTCGGGATCCTCAGAGTCTAAGCAAGGGATCAAAGGAAAGTATGAGTAACAGCGTTACCCAACAAGTTCATTATATGCAAGGTGGGAAGTTTGATGCTCTAACTACCACCTCGAATTATAATTCCTTGGCACTATGCATTTTTTTTGTAAATCTTTCTTCAAAGATTAATTTTATTCTGAAAAACTATGACAATCAGCCTTCACAGGTTGACCAGAACTTTCATGGAGTTCCTTTCCTACCGCATCCGTAGCTCCTTCCCGGAACAGGGAGTAACAAGTTATAATTCTTACACTCTACAGAGGTGCGTTACTTTACCCATGAGAGATCAACTCCTTATTGCACAACCGAGCATACTTTCCCATCCACAATTCCATGTTGTGGGGCCTAGTAGTTGGTCCAAGCCAATCACTGCCCCCTTCGCGACCTCGCATGCCTCCTTGGTGTACACCATGCCCACATAATGAATTACGACAATGGTTTGTACAAACCGTTAGATGCCAGAACTATCGTGGGACGATGAGGGTTTCCACCCATATGCTGCATATCCTCTATAAATTACCAATTAATATGCACGCTACGAGGATAACAGCCACGACCTGCACATCCGGCTTCATGCGAGAGGAAGAAGATACAGCTGACTTCTCTGTCCCATTCCAAATCTCATGGCTAACGCGTAATATACGGCGCTAGAATCACTGATGTCAGGGGTTATTAAGTCCCTACTTGATCATCATTGTTGCAAATAGAACCCTAAGTTCTATTGCTCCATTATATCATCACTTAGGATGATATCTATGATTTCTTTATTTGTGAAAATAATATCTTCTTTCTTTTATAGTATATATGATAACACACAATTTGCAAATACTTTGATAAAGACTCTTCAAAGGACATGAGCAAGTGATGAACTTGCCTTGTGATGGCAAGGTAGTGAAGTCTGATGCTTGCATTGGACCTTGAGGTTCTATGTCTACAAAAACATCATTATTGCCTGGTAAGGACAATATTTAAAGAAGCAAAATGATTATGCAAGTAATGTAATGCATCATTTAACTTGATATGCATTCTCCCCATTATTATAAAAAGTCTTTTTGATAATAAAAGATTTATAAATATTACTTTTTAATATTTATAACATATATTGAATTATTTTATTTTATTTCTCTTTTATTTGAATTTTATTGATTTAATAATTATTTTAGGAATTATCACTTAATTATCAAAAATGTTATTAGATATTTATTTAGTATTTTTTTTAAAAATACTACAATATTATTATTTAATGAAAGTGATTTTTATTTATTTTTATCATCTTTCAATAATTTTGTAAAATTCCATAAGGAATATATGAATTACAAAATTCTAAAGAAAATCTAAATGTCTAAAATTTTATATCTTAATTTATTTGGATAGTGTGGATTATTGTGAATCCAAAAATATTTTTTTATAATTTTTGGACTTTTATTTTATTTTCTATAATTTAATTAAGTTTAGGGGTATTTTGGTCTTTTTCTATTTATTAAAACATGCCTTAAAAGGTTTTGGGCTGGTGTAATCTTATTGGGCCCTGGTGGCCCATTAGACATAGTCAAAATAGCCACCCCGAAGGGTCTGGACCAACTCCGCCCATTCCTACGCTACCTCTCACCCCCGAGCTCATTTCTCTCCTCCTCTGCCTCGACCCCGTGGTCGGTGATATCGCCGACGGCGATTCCCGCCGTCGTGGGTCGTTCTGGTCGCCGCCGTGGTGTAGTAGGAGGTTGTCAACTACACCCATCCTTTCTATCCAACTGGATTTGAGCATGGGGCTCTCCTGCGACAGATCGATGCCGTCCCGAACCCTAGGGTTTGGGGGTTGGCGTGGATCTTGGTGCTGTCGCTGTCGTTGTGCGTCGTGGTGATGCTCCTCGCCTTAAGGCATGGTCATGTCCGCCGCCGTGGCGATGTATGGGTCGCAGTGCCCCCCCTGGGGGTGCTCCCCGTGCCGCCATGGTCGTTAGCCACCTTTGTTTCCTCTTCTAGTCTTCAGCGAGGACCTTTGGTGAGTTCTGTTCCTCTCCGCTAATGCTCTATGTGCTCGCTCATCCTATGCTAGATGTTGGCAGTGACCTCTCTGGTTACTTTCTTGTCCTGATTAAGATGATTTATTTCATTTAGGGTTCTTATCTTGTGGTTGATCATATACTGGATGAATTAGAACATGTGTGGATGGTCTGTAAGCATGCTAAATGGTTATTAGCTTGAGGCTTGTTGCTTGAGATGAACTATAATGGTTTTGGTGGCTTATTGGATGATTTTATGCTTAGATTTTATATGATCCAGATGATATAGTTGCTCTAAAGCCAATGATTGGTAGAGTCAGTGGTTTTGATAACTTACCCTTGTCCTTACTTGATTAAGGATAATGAGTATGGTGATGTAATTACTGTCCCGGTGTTGTTGGCTTGAGAATTCATATGTGGTTTGAGATCACAATGATCTTAGACAGTGAAGATTTACATAGGAATATCCTAATTATGATTCATGTGATGATAGGAAAATGATTAGTAGATTAATTGATTGAATCTGTGATGATTGAATGTTTATCCTGATTCATGTAGAATTGTTCTTGTGACACCATCTTGGTATGGCAGATTAATTCTTATTCATTGATTGGGTTGGTTTAAGCTTAAAACAAGCTTGGCTTTAAAAGATAAGTAGAAATGTTCTTCTCTGAAATCCCTAAGACCAATGATGTTGGTCTGAGGCTTAGGGGTTTAGGCCTTATCTATTTGATTCATATGGATAGTCCTGGTAGTGGTACCAGCTATTGTTTCTTGAATCAAAGCTTGGAAAAAATGATAGTAGGCTTGATCATTATATGGATCCAAAATATTAGCTTATAAAGTGGTACCTTTATCTTAGGGATGTGCCTAGAAATTAAATCTTAGCTATATTTGTGCTTGGATTGAAATATATAGCTTGACAACCAAATCAATGATGTTGTTCTGAGTTTTGGTTGGATCCTTGTACTTTGTTGTTTGTTTTTAGAGTTTAAAATCTCAATGATGGATTCACCCCACTTGGGTGCTTTCTGGGAGTTTGTTTCATAAAACAACACATGCTTCTGTCTAGATAATATGATTAAATCATGTGAGGGTTTTATGATACTCACCACAAAAACTGATGATTATGGAATTAGGTGGTGATGTTGATCTTGTTTTGCTGAGCTCCTATGCTTGACCTTGAGCTAGCCTGCTCCTCCTAGCTCTTGGACTTGGTCTTGTTGTCCACCTGATCCTTCCCCCTCCTTATGCCACCATCCTGGTGATGAGATCTTGGGCTTTGGTTGGTTTGGTTGCTAGATGTTGTGTTTGGTTTAGTTGCTGGTTGTTCTTCGGTGTGAGCAGTGAAGAGATGCATTAGTGCCTCTCCACGGCTGTGCTGATGGTTTTGTGTGTTTGAGCTGTGATGTGAAGATGACAGCACACCACATGCATTTAGATGTGTGTCCTGCTTGTGTGCTTGTTGTGCTATTGTGGATATGCTTTGGACTTGAGAGTTACTTTGATCTAATTACTTTTACCTGGCTGGTGAAACTTGCACTCTTTGCTGTTAATTTGACTCTTTGGCTTAAAATTTATGAAAGATAAATTCTTTCATATTGGTGAAACTTGCCCCTTTTATAAATTTCTCAATGATGAAACTTGTTCAGTGCATCTCACTGACATGTCTGAGAGTAAAACAATTCTAACCCTTAACCTTTATTATATATATTTTTTATTAGTGTTTGTTTTGCAGGTACAGATTTGAAGATGAAGATTTTAGTTTAGGTTTTCTTTATAGGATAGTTAATGTAATCTTATTTATTCTTTTGTAATTTTCATTTTATTATTTTGTAATCTTTATTTTATTCTTCTCTAATAAAGATTATATGATTATCAATAAAGAAATATTCTTATTATTTATTTATTTGCTATTGTGAAGTTTGTGGATAATTTCAATAAGTTACATTTTTGTAACTTATTTATGGAATGAAAATATGAAATAAGTTTTCATATTCTTAATTGTTTTCTTTGGATGAAGTTTGAGTTATAATAATTAACTCTTAATTAAATCAAGATTCAAACCTTATTCCTAATTCATTTGAATTATAATTCAAACACTCAAGTTTAAAATTCAAATTCATTTTCCAAAACACATAATTCCTCAAAGATCATATCAAAGTCTATAGAAATCATCTTTTAAGACTAAACCAAATCCCAAAGTATGAAAGAAACCTTGATCACTTTAGGTTTTTATTTGGCGAAAAATTTACCCACATTTTCACAGATGAATGCATGCAACATTCCAAATTCCTAAATCTACCCTTCGTTAGTTCCTAAATGCTGGGATGTTACAGACTTCCCCCCTTAAATTAAACTTTGTTCCGAAGTTTGTGGAAATGTACCTGAATAGTTCTGGATAGGCTTTTCTTAAATCCTCTTCTTTCTCCCACGTGGCTTCCCTTTCAGGGTGATGTTCCCACTGTACCTTGCAATATTTGATTGCTCTGTTCCTCAATCTTTTCCAGTTTTCTTCCAGAATCTTACAGGGCTTTTCAATATAGGTCAGGTCTGCTTGTAGTTCTATCTCTTGGTGTGTGATTGCATCATCCGGAACTTTCAAACATTTACGAAGTTGTGACACATGGAAAACATTATGCACTTGAGCTAATCTTGATGGTAACTCTAAAGCATAAGCTATAGTTCTGTTTTGACTCAATATCTTGAATGGTTCGATGTATCTTGGACTCAATTTTCCTTTAACTCCGAACCTTTTTATCCCTTTCATTGGACTTACTTTCAAATATACCATATCTCCCACTTCTGGATGCCATGATCTTCGAATTTGATCCGCATAACTTTTCAGCCTACTCTGAGCTATTTTTAGTCTATCCCTCATCTTATAAATGATATCTTGTCTTTCCTTGATATAATCTGGCGCAAATTCTTTGCTGCTACCAGTCTCATACCAACATATTGGTGATCTACACTTCCTTCCATACAGAACATGGTATGGATCTGCCTTCAGACTACTCTGATAGCTATTGTTATAAGAAAATTCTGCCAATGGTAGATGATCTTCCCATGTACCTCCAAAATCTAGTGCACAAGCTATTAACATGTCTTCTAGTATTTGATTTGTTCTTTCAGTTTGACCTCCTGTCTCAGGATGATATGTTGTGCTGAAATCTAACTTTGAACCAAGTGCTTCATGCAATTGCTTCCAAAATGCTGAAGTAAACACCAATACCCTATCAGTTACGATCTTTTTGGGTACTGCATGCTTACTTACTATCTCTTTGACATATACTTCAACTAACTTCTCGGCATTATATTTTTGATTCACCGGAATAAAATGTGCACTCTTAGTGAGTCTGTCCATAATTACCCATATCATATCCTTCCTTTTTGGTGTCATGGGCAATCCTGTGATGAAGTCCATACCTATTTCCTCCCACTTCCATTCAGTAATTTCCAAGGGTTGTAATGGTCCTGCTGGACTTTGATGTTTAGCCTTCACCCTTTGGCAAGTATGGCATTCAGATACATATTTAGCAATATCTCTTTTCATGTTATTCCACCAGAATAGTTCTTTCAAATCCATATACATCTTAGTACTCCCTGGATGTATAGAATATGGTGTTTCATGTGCTTCTCTGAGTATGATATCACGAATCTCAGTCACATCTAGAACACAAAGACGGTCTTGGAACCATAAAGATTCATAATCCCCAAGGCGAAAAACTGGTTTTTGCCCTTGAGATATCCTCCAAATTTCCTCTACAATAAAAAGATCTTCTGCTTGATGTCTAAAAATTTCTTGCTTAAGATCACTGTCCTGCTCTGCAACTACCTGCATAGTAGCTAATCCTCCAAGAACCTCTGTTCTAATGAATTGAAGCTCTAATATTTCCAAGTCCATTTGTAACTCTTTTGGTAACTCCCGATTACTAGGCTGAATATCTGCACTCTTTCTGCTTAAAGCATCAGCTATAACATTTGCTTTTCTTGGAGTATAGTTGATTGTTAAATCATAATCCTTGATTAGTTCCAACCAATGCTTCTGTCTCATATTCAATTCCTTTTGAGTGAAGAAGTATATGAGACTTTTATGGTTAGTGTATAACTCACATCTGGCTCCATATAGAAAATGCCTCCATCCTTTCAGCGCAAAAACTATTGCTGCTAACTCTAAATCATGAGTTGGATAGTTGACTGCATGTGGTTTTAGTTGTCTTGAACCATAAGCAATCACTTTCCAATCTTGCATTAATACACAACCCAAACCTTCTTTAGATGCATCACAGTATACTGTGAAGTCCTTCCCTGTTTTAGGAACTGCTAAGATTGGAGCTGTGGTTAATCTAGTCTTCAACTCTTGAAAACTTGCTTCACATTTCTCATCCCACTTGAATGGTGTATTCTTCCTTAATAATTTGGTCATTGGTCCGGCTATTTTGGAGAAACCCTCAATGAATCTCTGATAATAACCAGCCATTCCTAAGAAACCTCGAATTTGCTTCACATTGGTCGGTGCAGTCCACTCTAGTACTGACTGAACTTTGGATGGATTCACAGCAATTCCATCCTTACTGATCACATGACCAAGGAATTCCACCTCATCAAGCCAAAATTCACATTTACTGAACTTAGCATAAATTTTGTGTTCTCTTAAAGTTTGCAATTCTATTCTCAAATGATCAGCATGCTCTTCCTTATCCTTGGAATATATCATAATATCATCAATAAAAACTATGAAGAACTTGTCCAAATATGGCATGAAGATTTTGTTCATCAGATTTATGAATATTGCCGGTGCATTGGTCAAACCAAATGGTACTACCAGATACTCATGGTGTCCATATCTTGAGACAAATGATGTCTTTGGAACATCTTCCGGTTTGATTTTTATTTGATGGTATCGAGATCTTAAATCGATCTTTGAAAATACTCCAGTCCCTTTCACTTGATCAAACAAATCTTGAATTCTTGGTAAAGGATACCTATTCTTGATAGTAACGTTGTTCAGATTTCTATAATCACCACACATTATTCTCCCACCATATCTCTTATCCACAAAGATTACTGGTGTTACCCATGGGGATACACTTTCCTGAATAAATACTTTTCTGGCTAACTCATCAATTTGCTCTTTGAGTTCTTTTAACTCTTTGGGTCCCATTTTATATGGTTCTTGAGCTATTGGTGTTGTGCCAAGAATTAGGTCAACAGTGAATTATATCTCCCGGTCTGGTGGCATTCCCGGTAGCTCTGCTGGAAAAACATCTTGAAATTCATTTACTATAGGAATCTCTTACAATTTGACCTCTTTCATTGAGTTCAACTGCAGATTTACCATGATATGACTGTGCTTATCTGCTTGGTAAACTATCCTTGCTCCACTTGGAGTTTTGATTGAGACAGTTTTCTCCTCACAATTTATCTGAGCTCCGTGTCCCATCATCCAATCCATTCCCATCACTACTGCAATTCCCTTCAAAGGAATCACATAAAGGTCTGCGAAATATGTACAACCACAGATCGAGATAACCTGATCTTGTTTTATGTGGCGTACAATCACAATCCCTCCTGTCGTAACTACGGTCATAGGACTTTCTAACGTTGCCCTTCTAATCCCGAACTTATCACAAAATTCTTCAGAAATGAATGAAGTAGTTGCACCAGTATCAAATAGAACTTTGCCGGGATTGGTAAGGATATTGAGCGTACCTATCACTGCATGCTCCGAATTATCCACCTCCTCGAGGGTTGCATAGTTCAGTTTCCCGGTAGGTCATTTCCTCTTGCCATTGTTGTTCTTGACATTATTTCCTCCTTTATTGGGCTGTCCATTTCCTCCACTGGCTTGTCCTCCTCCCTTGGTAGGCCAACCTCCTGGTGGTTTGCTCGGACAATCGGGCTTGATATGCCCCTTCTGACCACAACTGTAAAATATCACTACAAGCTTTTTGTATTCCCTCTGGAAATGCCCTGCAATTCCACAATTGTTACAAATAACATTCCTTCTCGGATTGGATTGATTTCCACCACTGCCCTTGTTGTTGTTGTTATTGTTATTGTTGCCATAATTCCTATTCCGAGGTTTGAACTCCAGGTTAGGTTTAGGTTTGCTTGCCTGAATCATCTTGGTTTCCTTTTTGGCTCTCTTCCTCCTATCCTCTTGGACATTTTTGTAATCACCTTCAAAGGTAATGGCTGCATCCAACAACTGCTGATAAGTTTGCTTATTGGCTAACCTTAGCTGCATCTTCACAAATGGATTTAATCCACGCAGAAAACGCTTCTTCCGTTTCTCTTCAGTGTTGACATCCTCCTCAGCATAGCGAAACAGTTGACTAAACTCCCGGATGTACTTCATGACACTAGTATATTCTTGCTGAAGCTCCTCAAATTCTCTCTGCTTCAACTCCATAACACTTTCCGGAACATGATATTCACGGAATCTCTGCTTGAACTCTTCCCAGGTAAACTCCCTTCCTGGTTGTTGCATGGCCAACTGATTCTCCCACCATGATGTTGCAGGTCCAGTTAGAAGATGAGTTGCATACCTCAATTTATCCTCATCATTGCAACCTACAGTTTTCAGTTTCCTTTTAGTATCTGCTAGCCAATCTTCTGCATCCATTGGTTCAGGAGCTGATGCAAAAGGTAACGGTCTTGCATTCTGGAAATCAGATAGACTCACTCCTCCACCTTCAGGTGCCCTCTGATTTGCTCGCCCCAACAGTTCTTCCATGAACTTGTTCTGGGTCTCTTGCATCATTTGCATACACTGTATAAAATTCTGCTCCATTAACAGCATCATTGGTGGTGGTGGTAATGCTCCTTGATTTGCTGCATCTGCATCGGCCTTCTCCTTGGCCTCTCGCTCCATCCGCTGCTGCTCAGTTTCCATTTCTACACCCGTATCCATGACCCTCTAGTCCTGCATCATAAAGCGAATACTCATAATTACATCATGCACATGTATTCTGAGCTCAAATTTACGCACAGAACTAGTCACACAATGCAAATCCAAAGAAACTCCAAATATGCATTTCACATATTATACATAATATCATAATAATACAAAGTCATTACAATATATACCATATAGGTATAATTCACAAAACTACTTTATTCATCTCACTATCTTATTTCTTGGAGTACAATACACGGTACTTGATATCACTAACTAGTTGCCCTCTTCTAGTAGTAACTACGCTCATCATACATGCCTGATGTCCAACCGTGATGACGTGTTGTTCGTTGCACAGTTTGTGGAACAAACGGCCTTCCAGAAGGAACATACTATGTATCTGAAGTGTCAGGACTTGAGTCATTACTCAACCTAAGCGCATTGACTCCCTCCAGCTCAGCTGAAAAGTCTTCAGAAACATATTCAACATTATCTCCAGCCTGCATCTCCTGAGCTTCATTCCTTGAGTTGTCAACAGGTGTGGCGCCCCGCAAAACCACTACTAGAAAATCGCGTTATTTTTGTGCATTGCATTTGAGCATCGTCATCATCATGCATTTGTTTGTCTGAAACTATTTTTAAAAAGCCTATTTTTTTTGTTTTCTAAAATTACCCTTCTTTTATTTCGAAACAAAGTCTCATAATTATCTGCTAAACTATTTAACTAAAAATTATTTGCTAAAAAGATTTAAAACAAAACAAAACAAATAAATATTTTACAAAATACTAAACTCTAAAATATCTAAACCTTTTCCTACCCAATCCTAGTCTACCCAAACCCCTCCACCTCACCCCAACCTATCCTATCACGCCACATCACCCCTGGCCAAACCCCACCCAATCACCCGCTGTCGCCTCACCTACCCCCACCTCTCTCACCCCACTCCCCACTCACCCGGTCAACACCACCCCACCGAGCTGGCCCCACCCGTTCGCTTCCACCCCTGGCGCCCCTGGCCCCACCATGCAGGCCCGCTCTCCTCTCTCCTCCCGCACCTTCCTCCTCCCTCTGCCCATGCCTCGCGGGCCCCCTCTGACCTCTCTTCCCCTCCATGCAATCAGCGCCACCAGACCCCTCCGCCATCCTCCTCGCCTCCCTGGAGCTCGCCGCATGCTCCTCCCTCTCACGCCGCCCCTCTCCCATAACCTCTCCCCGACGCTTTTCCCTTGACCCGACCTTGCTCCTCTCTCCGCCTCTCCTTCCGCCTCGCGCCTGCTGCTTCTCGCCCTCGACCGCATCCGCCTCCTCCCAGAGCCCTGCCGCCCAGAGCTCCACCACCGCCCCCACCGCGTCATCGTGGGCCCCCACCTCGCCGTTACTCGATCTCCCCGTCGTCCTCGACTCGGCCTCCCCGTCCCCGTCGAGCGCCGCCCACATCTGCATCCGTTGCGCCGCCGTCGACCATCTCCTTCCGCAGCTCGCCTCCAGGCGCCGCCGTGCTCTGCATCTCCGGCACGCTGCGAGCGCCCTCCCTCCAAGCACTGGCCGCCGTCGGCCGTCCTCACCCTGACGCTGCCCTGCGCCTCGTCGACGCCGCTCGCCACCTTTCCCCTCTGCCAGCCACCTCCCCGACTCTCTCCAGCACCGCCCGGAGGCCGCAACCCTCCTCCCCCGCCTCCGTCAGCAGGTCCTACGGCCGCCTGTCATCGTCTCCTGCGCCTCCGTCGCTGTCACCTCGCTCCGCCACGACCTCCTACGTGCACACGCCCATGACCATCTATGTGCAGGAGGAGACGTTTTGGTATCCTTCTGTTTCACTGCTAGGACACAACTCGTGAAGCTCCTTGTCACTGTGTAGGTACATGTGCATCAAAGTGGCCCTTGTTGTTCTGCCTTTGGACCATGCTCATTGAGAAAGGCAACTAACGTGTGAAGGTGAGCCCAGGGTTTCTGAAAACCCCGTCACGGACTTCAAGTTCCCCCTCGGACGCGAAAGATCTACTTTGTGGCTTGAGTTCTCCTTCTTGGAACGACAAGATCTTCTGCCCGGAGCTCGTGGAACCGACTCCGTTTCATGTCCTTTGCCAACCGTCAAAGTTGGAACCCAAGTACTCCGACATGGAACCCTGAAGACCTCGGTGACGAGCCCCAAGTTCGCCATCGATGATCAGGATGGTACCCCAAAATCTCCTTCCCGGAATTCGACGCCTCGATCCGGCGGATCCGAAGACCAAGCCTGAACCCCATAGAACCCCTCTCCCAAGATCGGCAAACCCCAATGTGTGACCTTTTCCGAGCCCCTATTTTATAAATTGCCAACTATATAAACTGCTGCATATTTAATTGTCATGCTCGCATCATATCATGTGGGTTTGAGGGCCTTATGCCGATTCACCTTATAATTAAATCTGGAGGCCATATGCGGGCAAATCTAGTCTTATACTGGCCCCATTTAAAATTGTGTAGCGAACCGGTGATATATTTTGCCTTGTTAATACAACAGTTAAAATGCGGGGGTATCTAAACAACATGAATCTAGTAATTAGTTGTCGGGACCCCGGTTCCGCTTAATATTACCTAATTACATCGCATCCTTGCCATGCCATACATCATACAGGCATCATGCCCGATCTTTTGCCGTAGTATTAAGTAGTGCATCCGTTGTTTCTTCTAGTGTTTTGCTTCTTCGCGGATTAGGCCGATGAGTTGATGCGAGTGTCGACCCGACCTTCGGATGAACCTTCGGCAATGTTTTCAGGCGAGCATCTACCCCTTTCTACCTATCTTACTTTTATAGTATTTATTCCCTCCTGTTGATCTATTGCTATCTCATTGCGATGCTCTAGTTTCGTGCCGTGATATCCCTTGCAGCCTTATATTGCCTTGGACACCTCCTATTACCCGTTGTTTGGTAGATAGTTAGACTTGCGCGCGTAGTCGCTTGCTCAAGTGCTGTTGCGTCCAAAGACCACAGTTGTTGGAGTATTGCCGCATGTTTAATGTTGGAGATGATCATGGCTTTAATTATCGTTAATTCAATTATCGTTTAATAACTAAAATTGAAGTAGGTAATGTAGAGGCACAGGTGGGCAATAGATGTTATTTGGTTGTTAACCGTCCACTTGTGTCCCGTAGGACCCCGAGTTCTTGACACCTGTTCCGAGATCGAGCGCGCTAACCACATGTGGGATGTATGGGCACCCCCATCGATTTAGTACCTGATTCCAAGTACTGTACTGGGGGCCACAATTAGTTCGGGTCTTTATTACTATTCTGTACTTATGCCATGCTTTACTACTTTATTTATAATTGTGCGAGGAGCACCTGTACTGTTTAGGATCGTGACACGTTTTCGCTGTATCGACAAGCCCGAGAGTTTTGGGTTCCCAGTCGTTTACAGCCGTCTCCACAAACCCTGAGTCCGTCTCGGAGACCGGCCGACTTCGTTGCGGGTAGCTTAGTGGGGTGGCCCCTCGTGCTTGCTTTGGTTCTGGGAAACGTCGTGTCCGAAACCCCGTCGACATACCGTTGGGTGTATGTTTTGTGATCTTGTACCTACCTGATCCGACAATAAGGGTGTAGGTGCGTGTGGAAACTTTGGTGCACCCCTGCAGGGTTAAATATTTTCGAGAAGCCGTGTCCGCGGTTATGGACGACTTGGAGCACAGGTCTCGATCATAGACAACTATAACTAAAGTTTACTGTTATAATTTGACTTGTATCCGATATGACTAGTAATCAGCTTCACTACAACGGAATGGCTAAATAAAAGTACCAACAACTGCTGGGTTTGGGGATATCTCATGCTAATTGTATCTGACTAGTAAGTGTTGCAACTACAACGGAATGGTTAACTAAAAGTGCCCACTGCTTATTAAATCAGGATGACTATCTGTACCTGACTAGTAATTGCTGCAACGATAACTGAATGAATAAAACTGCCAACGGTGTGAGTTCCTCGGTTGACTTCCTCGTTTGGTCTCGAGGGGGAAACACCAGGATGGGTATGTTTGGTGGTAGTTTCAGGTTGAATCCGAATAGGTCTTTCTTATCCCTATCTGATAGCCGCCAGTTGTATCGAGTCTCTATAGGTTGTTTAGTGCATGATGCGCTGCCGCTTCAGTCCACCATACCTATGTAGGCGAGGACCGCCGAATTCTAGCCTCGCCTGTCGGCCTCAAGATCGACCGCTCTCTCTTTTTCCTTTGCCTTTTCGGCACCCTTTTGTTTAAGCAGGTTTTGAGATCGGCGTCGTTAGCGGGTTACCCTTGGCTGGGCAGGGTTATGGACGCCAATGGTTATTCTTCGTGGCTCTTAGCCCCATTTGCATCTTGTCCGTAGTCGGGCAATCGTATCATTTTCAAGGTGATTTGGATCTTTGTATTGTATACCGTATTCTTGACTCTTTGAGTCGCTTGTATATCTCATTACGTGGGTTCCATCGTGGACTATTGTGTAATGATATTATTGCTTTTCCACCCATTAAAGTGCTTGGTGGGCACCTTCGAATCATTTCTATGCGGGTTTGGCGGGTTTCTCTAAAACTTGCATAGGGCCGATTCTGAGGGTGTTACAGAGTGGTATCAGAGCTCAGCAGTTGCGATACCCCACAAGTCCAGCCTGTAGGATAACCTAGCTAACGGCCGAAGTAGAGTGTCAAAACTATTTTTGAAAAATCGGTTGGATAGTTCTGATTAGGTCTGATTTTACTCCATACCCCTGTTGCTCTCCTCTCACCTCTGCGTGTTTTGAATCCGCTCTCTTCTCTCTCTTCGAGTCCAGGATTTCTCGTGGTTGGGTTCCATCGTACCTTCAGGGTTTCGCTTCCTCCTTTGGTAACGGTGTTGCTACATCTGGTCTTCATGCTATCCGAGGAATCCTTCGTCTGGTGGACTTCTCTTTGTTCCTTCTCGTGCCTTCCGTGTTTTCGGCGACGACATCATCTCGCCAGATCCGATCGATGCATCACTCCTTTGTTTCTGAACCTCGATTGTCGAGATCTTCAGTCTAATTCCGAGAATGGTTGCACGCTTTTCTACTGATTGTGCAGAGTAATAGTTTGGGTGCGTGATGGATTGGCCCCCATGCCGACTACCCTTTCTATTCGCTCTTGTACATTGAAGTGGGATAGGCCGCATCTTTTCTCTCCTTCTATCGAAGTTAGAGGTGGATTGATTAGTTGATACCTCTACCTTCGACCTTTTGTTCCCGAAGTGTTCCCTCGACGATCACGGACAACGACCTCTTGTTAGTGGTGTCACGAAGATCTACACGAAGCGAGAAGACGCAGATCGCCGACCTTCCTTCCGGTACCATGAGGCGGATCTCGAGGGCGAGATCCATTGTTAGTGGTGTCGAATTGTGGCGCCCCGCAAAACCACTACTAGAAAATCGCATTATTTTTGTGCATTGCATTTGAGCATCGTCATCATCATGCATTTGTTTGTCTGAAACTATTTTTAAAAAGCCTATTTTTTTTGTTTTCTAAAATTACCCTTCTTTTATTTCGAAACAAAGTCTCATAATTATCTGCTAAACTATTTAACTAAAAATTATTTGCTAAAAAGATTTAAAACAAAACAAAACAAATAAATATTTTACAAAATACTAAACTCTAAAATATCTAAACCTTTTCCTACCCAATCCTAGTCTACCCAAACCCCTCCACCTCACCCCAACCTATCCTATCACGCCACATCACCCCTGGCCAAACCCCACCCAATCACCCGCCTCACCCTCTAACTCTCACCCCACTCCCCACTCCCCCAGCCGCCGCCACCACTCACCCGGTCAACACCACCCCACCGAGCTGGCCCCACCCGTTCGCTTCCACCCCTGGCGCCCCTGGCCCCACCATGCAGGCCCGCTCTCCTCTCTCCTCCCTCTGCCCATGCCTCGCGGGACCCCTCTGACCTCTCTTCCCCTCCCTGCAATCAGCGCCACCGGACCCCTCCGCCATCCTCCTCGCCTCCACCCTGGCCGAGCTCGCCGGCATGCTCCTCCTCGCCTCACGCTCGCCCACCTCTCCCGCAACCTCTCCCCCGACGCTTTTCCCCTCGACCCCGACCCTGCTCCTCTCTCCGCCGCCTCGCTCCTTCCGCCTCGCAGCGCTCGCCCGCTGCTGCGGTGCTCGCCCCCCTCGACCGCCGCATCCGCCGCCTCCTTCCAGAGCCCTGCCGCCCGGAGCTCCACCACCGCCCCCACCGCATCATCGCAGGCCCCCACCTCGCCGCTGCTCGACCTCCCTGTCATCCTCGACTCGGCCTCCCCGTCCCCGTCGAGCGCCGCCCACATCTGCATCCGCTGCGCCGCCATCGACCATCGCCTTCCGCAGCTCGCCTCCAGGCGCCGCCGTGCTCTGCATCTCCGGCACGCTGCGGCCTCTCCTCAAGCTCTGGCCGCCGTCGGCCGTCCTCACCAGCGCCTGCGCCTCGTCGGCGCCGCTCGCCACCTTTCCCCTCTGCCAGCCACCTCCCCGACTCTCTCCAGCACCGCCCGGAGGCCGCAACCCTCCTCCCCCGCCTCCGTCAGCAGGTCCTGCGGCCGCCCGTCGTCGTCTCCTGCGCCTCCGTCGCTGTCACCTCGCTCCGCCGCGACCTCCTACGTGCACACGCCCATGACCATCTCTGTGCAGGAGGAGACGTTTTGGTATCCTTCTGTTTCAGTGCTAGGACACAACTCTGTAGGGGTTCGTAGCATGGAAAACAAAAAATTTCTATCGCATACAAACAAACAAGCCAAGATCTATCTACTAGATTGTAGCAACGAGTCGATGGAATAACTTACCCTCGAAGATTCCAAAGTGTTTAACGAGAGCGGATTCTCGTGGGTGATGTAGTCGTACTCTTCCCGATCTCAAGATCGTGTAGACGATCCTTCCAAGGCGTTCGGCGCTTCAGATCGGTCACACGTTCGGTACTCGACGAAGACCTTCCTCTCCCTTGTTCCAAAGTGACGGAGGTTGTAGCACTCTCCTCGCGATTCCTAAGAAGCAACGACGTGGTGCAGGAAGTAGGGAGATCCCTGAGGCTTCGCCTTAAGCCGGAGCGAGTATGGTGGATTATGAGAGAGAGATATTAGTGGTCTAGAGATTAGACACACCAATTAGAAGGCTCTAAACCGCAGTCTAAAGCAATTAGAAGCTCTAAACCAAAACGGCTCTAAACCGGAGATTAGAGGATAGGAACTTATGTGTCCAGAGGAGGAGGCCCTGCCCCTCCTTTTCTAGGTGGGAGGGGCGGCCAAGGGGAGGGGAGTCCCTCCCCAAGTCGGCCTTGGTTGGCTTGCTTGAGGGACTCCTCCCAAGTCGGTTCCAACCACCTCTTGCTTGTTTCCCAGTTTCTGTTTTAGCCGTTTGACTTTTAAGCGGCCATTTGACTTTTCTGTTTAGGATTCAATTTAATCCTTTATTTGGAACAAGAAGAACACTTAGTACATGATGCAATCATTCAATATGTAATGACACATTCATGTACCCTCCCCAGTGCCGGACAATCCGAACCTTCTAGAACATTCCCGATGAAAACACCGAATCATTCCTGAACTCAAACGGACTTTCCTTATATGAATCTTATTCTCCGCCATTTCGGATCACTCGTGATATCTCGGATCCCATCCGAGACCAACAACATTCGGTATCTTTCTCATAATACCATAACTACTCAAAACAACGTCAATCCTTAAGTGTGTCTCCCTACGGTTCGTGAATTATGCGGACATGATCGAGACACTTCTTCGATCAATAACCAATAGAGGAATCTGAAATTCATATGGCTCCACATATTTCTCGATTACTTATGATCGAATGAACCACTTACATACGATACCAATTTCCCTTTGTCTCACGATAGTTTACTTATCCGAGGTTATGATCGTCGGATCTCTCGCATACCTAGTTCAACCTCGTTACCCATAAGTACTCTTTCTCGTTCCTGATATGTGATCCCTTGTGAGCCACCACATGCTTGCAACCTAATTGGATGACATTCCACCGAGATGTCCCAGAGTATATCTATCCGTCATATGGATGGACAAATCCCACTCTTGATCCATGTGTTTCAACCAATACTTTCCCGAACACTCCATGCCACCCTTATCGCCACCCGCCACGGTGTGGTGTTTGATGTCATCAAAGCATCCATCCGGTAAAGGTGATATGCATGATCTCATGGTCGAAGGAATTAGGTTACTATGTATCAGAAAGCATATAGCAATTGAACTATTGAAATGACTTGATCTTTATGCTACGCTTATCTATAGGAGTATGTCCATCACATCATTCTCCTAATGATATGATCCTGTTGTTAATAACATCTCTATGTGCATGATCAGGAAACCATGATCATATATTAACCAACAAGCTAGTTTAACAAGAGGCTTTACTAGGGACTCTTATTTTAGTTTACAAATCACACAAGTATTAATGTTTCCGGTTAATACAATTATAGCATGGTATGTAAACATTTATCATAAGTGTGAAGATATGATAATAACCACTTTATTATTGCCTCTTGGGCATATCTCCAACAGTCTCCCACTTGCACTAGAGTCAATAATCTAGTTTCAAACCTTTGTGTATTCAACACCTATGGCTTTCCGGTGTTGTATGTACACGATTGCTAGTGGTCAACTGATCTCCGGATCTGACACTTCCAGGTCCGTGTGTAATTGCATGTCTTTGCGTCTCTACGCATCACTCATTCTCTAATGAGATGGCTTCGTACAAATTTGGTCCTTTGGTGTGACCTTTAGCTCTTTGGGGTTAAAACATGTTGATAATATTGTCGCACAATATATCTTCATAGTATTATCCCACTGTGAAATACACCTAGTTTGATAACAAACTACTTGACACAAATGCCCTCTTTTGCTGCTAAAAATAGCAGTCATATACTTAGCCTTTTGTTGTAGTATCTGTCACAATGTCTTAACTTTGGAACTCATCCAAATCCATTATGGAACTCACTTTCCATTATATTGTGCCACCTTTAGTTTAGATTGAGATAAACTTAATTTGTACTTTGTGACAAAACTAGTATCAATGTATTACTTTTACAATGAACTAACCATCTATATGTCACTTCTACAAATATTATACTCTTAGTTCTTCCAAAAGATCATAAGAATATCCTTACTATTGTCCAATGATCATCTTACGAATCATTCTGGTATATGCTCACAACATTTAGAGCATAGGACATATCTGGATTTGTACATATCACAGTATGATTGATATAAATACTCTTTGTGATTTCATACATCAAGTATCAATCTATACTTGAATCTTTGTTTCACTTACCAAATGTCAATACACTTGAATATATCATCAATATTGAACTCATTCAATCCTTTCTGTGCGACAAGAACCTTTCTTGTAGTTCCTATATTGAACTCATTCAATATATCATCTATGTACTTTTGGCACAACCATATTAGCATCTATTGATGCCGAAATATTTGGGTTTTGCCTAAGCTTTTCATCGAGATGAAATTCTTATCTTGTGTCAATAAAAGATACATCATTTCCAATCAACAAAATGTCTTCCACATAATGTATTAGAAACATGTCTTAGCGCTCCCACTTAATTTCTTGCAAATGCAAGCATCTTCATTGTCTCTGATGAAATTGAACTCTTTTAACAGTTTCATCATAGTGAAGATTCCAACTCCGCTATGCTTCCTTCAACCATTGATGTTTGCATATGCTTTTAGCATCCTTTTGAATTAACAAAACCCTATGGACCGTGTTATGCACATGTCCTAGGTAACAATTCTATTAGAAGAACTTGTTTTGTTTATTCGACTACCACATAACAAAATTATATGTAGTGGTTTCTTTATTAATCCGTCTAGACTGAATATCGCTATGAAAGATCAGATCTTGTCATAGTCAACCTTTGAACATTGTTGTGAACTCTTTCCCAACATGTCGACTATTTCATAGATGCGAGACATCCATGTCTATTTATTTATAGATCCAGACACAACTGTAAGGTCTTACACCTTTCTCGAGGGTCCTTCAAGTTCAAAACTTGATTTCTCATGTATGGAACTATCACGGATTTTATGGCTTCAAGCCATTTGACGGAGTCAGGGCCCATCATCGCTTCTTTGCATGTAGTCGGTTCATTATTCTCAAATAATGATTCAACCCTCAAATCTTGGTATTTGATTGTTCATCCGACCTACTTGTTTCAATAGGAACTTGGATCTCCGTGACCACAACCTTTGAGGTACGTGAGCCTTGAGCATTGTTGCTGCCTCCGGAACACTTTTCGGCGCTACGCAACTCTGCACATATAGCTAAGGTTCTTTTAACCTTATCAAAGTTCTATTGTCCTCCCACTTAACTTTTCACGAAAAATTCCTTCTCAAAGAAACTTGACGTTCTAAGCGACAAACACTTTTGTCTCCGGTGTTTTATGGAGGAATACTTAACATTTATACAAAGACAGGTTCATCCGACTTTGGTTGCACACATCTTTCTTATGCATAGCATACCAATGTTTTAAGAAAGGACTACTTGGGGTTTATCCCAAACCATAACCTTATATGGTGTCATTTCAACGGATTATGATGAAGCTCTTTTCAGTGGAGAAACGGTAATCTCTAAAGCTTTTAATCTTTAAAATATAATAGCAGTTTTATGAATTATACCTTTGATCTTACCATGTCAAACAAGGTTTAATTACATACCTCGAACGCTCCATACCCTTATGGTGTTTCGGGAAATGCAAATCCACGGAACGATTCCTTAAATCTTAGGTATTATGCTAAACTTTGTAACTCAAATATCTTTTGTTTATGATCTTTATCATAAACTGTTTATATTCTTGTTATAATGATTTTGCACTTCATCTTGAAAGTCTTTGAACTTTTCAAATGTTTCATACTTCATCCTTATTAAGTAAATATTCATATATTCACTCACATTTTCGGAGAAAGCATATGAAGTTGAAATCCATCGCTTTTGACTACACATGATGGACTTTGTACAGCAATATGTACAATTTCCAATAAGCTAGTCTTTCGTTCCCTTTTTGCCTACGAACGAAGTCTTAATTATCTCTGGGAAAGTTTCACAAGCGTCATTTGATCAAAAATCAGAAGACTCCAAAATTCCATCCACATGGAGTTTCTTCATGTTTTCTTTCCATTATAATTTAAACGGCGATGTCACTTCCTAAGTGATCTTTCAATCAACTTGTCTTTCGACATTTTTAGCACTAGTTTTATGGATGTGATTTCTCCAACGAGATTTGTGAATCATCCATCTTTTATGGATTACGGTAATTTATTTGAACAACCCTTTTGTTCTCATAATACCTGATAAAACAAATCTTGAAGGCAAGCTTTGATGTTTTAACGAGCAACACAATAACCCTTTATTTGTTCTCGATGAACATCATCACATATTCTTTTGCTAGTTACTTAGGCCATTGTAGTTCATGAATTGTGTTGTTTCGTATGACGATTCACACCAAAAAATTCAGTATCAAATACTTAATAACCACATTGTTTAATAAGCAAAGAATATAGCCATAACATGTATATCATCTATATACTTAAACTGAACAATTCTAGTCTTTTATTTTCTGCCATATATTTATGAGATTCTCTTTCAGTATTTCCTTTTCTGTTTGAAAGAATCTATCAACATCAATAGTGGAGTCATACATATGACACATAGTCCAAAACGTGTATAGTTAAATACCAACGTCTTTGGACTTGCACTTTGAAGTAGATCACCATCATCAAATGTTTGGTGTTCTTTCAAATTCCTTTCTTTAGCAATCTCTTGGTGTAGTAAACATTTTACCTACATCAATTATTCATCCTTATCATGGAATCGTCCATGATCAAGCTACTTTTAGCTTATAATGATGAATTATGAGTATAATGTTGCTATCCAAAACCTTTTGGAGGATTAGGACAACAAGTGTCTCCACCCTTTTGCAAATTCTCATCAAATATGAGAACATGACTTTTGCCATATTATACTCTATCATGTTGCAACCAAAACTTCGTTTCAGATATCACAATATCTTCCACACATCGTGGTTTCTGAAACAACTCTTTCAGATCCTAGATAACTTGATATTAAGATAATCTTTTGAATATCAAGAATCATGGAGACAAACATGATACTCATATACTAACACTTTGGAATTGTCACTCTTGATTTAATACCAATTATTAAACTTCATGGAGTAACCGGAACTTACTGAAAGTTTGCAATAGGACTTTTAAACTTTAGATTAACACTTCAAAACAATACGATACCAGTTCGTAAAGTAACTAACCAGAATTCTATAGTTCTATCATCTCAATTATAACTAAGCACAAGGTGGTAAACGGATGCCAATGACTACAACAACTATGCAAATTCACTTTGATTTAGTTTATGATAAATTGAGTTCTAATTAATAATTAAATTAATCTAGGTGAACTCCCACTCAAAACAATATCCCTCACATTGTTTTAGTGATCACACGAACCAAATCCACCACATCAAAACCGATCATCACGAGAGTTGATATAGCTTCAATGGCGAACAATCAACATGTTCATCATATCTACTATATGACTCATGCTCTACCTTTCGGTAATCCGTGTTCCTGAGGCCATGTCTGTACATGCTAGGCACGTCAAGATCAAACCTTAGTTTCCGCATGAGCAAATCTGGCTTGCTCACGTTGTATACACTTGCAGAATCTAACACACCCGATCATCACGTGGTGCTTCGAAACAACAAGCTTTAGCAACGGTGCTAACTAAGGGTGAACACTTATGACTTGAAATTCATGTGCATGAGGGGTCATCTTATAATGCTACCGTCGTCTACTAAGCAATACAAGATGCATAAAGGATTAACATCACATGCAATTCATAATATGTGATATGATATGGCCTTTATTCTTTGTGCTTCCGATCTCCATCTTCTAGCACGAACATGATCTCCATCATCACCGACATTGCATCAAGGTCAATGATGCTTCTCCATGGTTGTCGTCCACCGGCTTCAACTATTACAACTACTTTGAATAGACACGCGGGTCTTAACAGAAATTAAAGACAACCATATGGCTCACGGTGCCGACTTACAATAAGGAACATTGCATACATCATATATAATCACAATCATGGCCATATCACATCATCAGACACCGCAAAACAAAGTTAGACGCCTCTACTTTCTTTGCATATTTTACGTGGTTTGGGGCTTTCAATAAGTGTCGTTCTAACTTACGAACAAGAACCACAACATTGATACTAGTATTGTTAATCACCCGTTTGTAAATTGGATCTTAACTATGCTAGGAGAAACAGGCACCCGCAAAGCCACTTATGCAATACAAGTTGCATGTCAAGCGTGGAGCAAGTCTCATGAACGATGTCATGTAAGGTTAGCCCAGGCCGCTTCATCCCAACATACCGCAAGATGCAAAGTACACAAGAAGCAATCGACAATAAAAGCATCAACCCCCACAATGACCATTGTGTTCTACTCGTGCAACAGATCTACATATAGACACAGCTCGATACTTTGTAGGGGTTCGTAGCATGGAAAACAAAAATTTCTATCGATACAAACAAACAAGCCAAGATCTATCTACTAGATTGTAGCAACGAGTCGATGGAATAACTTACCCTCAAGATTCCAAAGTGTTTAACGAGCGGATTCTCGTGGGTGATGTAGTCGTTCTTCCCGATCTCAAGATCGTAGACGATCCTTCCGGCAAGGCTCCGGCAGCGCTTCCATGATCGGTCACACGTTCGACTTTCGTGAAGACCTTCCTCTCCCTTGTTCCAAAGAGGGCGGAGGTTGTAGCACTCTCGCGATTCCGTGACAACGGCGTGGTACCGGAAGTAGAGGGGAAATCCCGCAGGGCTTCGCCTTAAGCCGGAGCGAGTATGGTGGAGTATGAGAGAGAGAGCTATTAGTGGTCTAGAGATTAGACACACCAATTAGAAGGCTCTAAACCGCAGGCTAAATCAATTAGAAGCTCTAAACCAAAACGGCTCTAAACCGGAGATTAGAGGATAGGAACTTATGTGTCCAGAGGAGGAGGCCCTGCCCCTCCTTTTATAGGTGGGAGGGGCGGCCAAGGGGAGGGGAGTCCCTCCCCAAGTCGGCCTTGGTTGGCGCGCCGGCTTGGAGGGACTCCTCCCCCAAGTCGGTTCCAACCACCTCTTGCTTGTTTCCCACAGTTTCCTGTTTTAGCCGTTTGACTTTTAAACTGGCCATTTGACTTTTCTGTTTTAGGATTCAATTTAATCCTTTATTTGGAACAGCAAGAACACTTAGTACATGATGCAATCATTCAATATGTAATGACACATTCATGTACCTCCCCGGAGTCTTGGGACAATCCGAACCTTCTAGAACATTCCGATGAAAACACCGAATCATTCCCGAACTCAAACGGACTTTCCTTATATGAATCTTATTCTCCGGACCATTTCGGATCACCTCGTGATATCCGGATCCTATCCGAGACCGAACAACATTCGGTCTCTTTCTCATAATACCATAACTACTCAAAACAACGGCGAATCCTTATGTGTCTCCCACGGTTCGTGAATTATGCGGACATGATCGAGACACTTCTCCGATCAATAACTAATAGAGGAACTGGAAATTCATATGGCTCCCACATATTTCTACGATTACTTTGCGATCGAATGAACCACTTACATACGATACCAATTTCCCTTTGTCTCACGATAGTTTACTTATCCGAGGTTATGATCGCGGTATCTCCGCATACCTAGTTCAACCTCGTACGTAAGTACTCTTTTATTGTTCCCGTGATATGTGATCCCTTGTGAGCCAGTCACATGCCTGCAAGCTAATTGGATGACATTCCACCGAGAGGGCCAGAGTATATCTATCCGTCATATGGATGGACAAATCCCACTATTGATCCATGTGTTTCAACCAATACTTTCGAACACTCAATGCCACCTTTATAGCCACCCGCCACGGTGTGGTGTTTGATGTCATCAAAGCATCCATCCGAAAGGTGATATGCATGATCTCATGGTCGAAGGAATTAGGTTACTATGTATCAGAAAGCATATAGCAATTGAACTATTGAAATGACTTGATCTTTATGCTACGCTTATCTATAGGAGTATGTCCATCACATCATTCTCCTAATGATATGATCCTGTCGTTAATAACATCTCTATGTTCATGATCAGGAAACCATGATCATATATTAACCAACAAGCTAGTTTAACAAGAGGCTTTACTAGGGACTCTTATTTTAGTTTACAAATCACACAAGTATTAATGTTTCCGGTTAATACAATTATAGCATGGTATGTAAACACTTATCATAAGTGTGAAGATATGATAATAACCACTTTATTATTGCCTCTTGGGCATATCTCCAACAAACTCGTGAAGCTCCTTGTCACTGTGTAGGTACATGTGCATCAAAGTGGCCCTTGTTGTTCTGCGTTTGGACCATGCTCATTGACAAAGGCAACTAACGTGTGAAGGTGAGCCCAGGGATTCTGAAAACCCCATCACGGACTTCAAGTTCCCCCTCGGACGCGAAAGATCTACTTTGTGGCTCGAGTTCTCCTTCTTGGAACGACAAGATCTTCTGCCCGGAGCTCGTGGAACCGACTCCGTTTCATGTCCTTCGCCAACCGTCAAAGTTGGAACCCAAGTACTCCGACATGGAACCCTGAAGACCTCGGTGACGAGCCCCAAGTTCGCCATCGATGATCAGGATGGTACCCCAAGATCTCCTTCCGAATTGACGCCTCGATCCGGCGGATCCGAAGACCAAGCCTGAACCCCATCGAACCCCTCTCCCAAGATCGGCAAACCCCAATGTGTGACCTTTTCCGAGCCCCTATTTTATAAATTGCCAACTATATAAACTGCTGCATATTTAATTGTCATGCTCGCATCATATCATGTGGGTTTGGGGGCCTTATGCCGATTCACCTTATAATTAAATCTAGAGGCCATATGCGGGCAAATCTAGTCTTATACTGTCCCCATTTAAAATTGTGTAGCGAACCGGTGATATATTTTGCCTTGTTAATACAACAGTTAAATTGCGGGGGTATCTAAACAACATGAATCTAGTAATTAGTTGTCGGGACCCCGGTTCCGCTTAATATTTCCTAATTGCATTGCATCCTTGCCATGCCATACATCATACAGGCATCATGCCCGATCTTTTGCCGTAGTATTAAATAGTGCATCCGTTGTTTCTTCTAGTGTTTTGCTTCTTCGCGGATTAGGCCGATGAGTTGATGCGAGTGTCGACCCGACCTTCGGATGAACCTTCGGCAATGTTTTCAAAGCAGCATCTCCCCTTTCTACCTATCTTACTTTTATAGTATTTATTCCCTCCTGTTGATCTATTGCTATCTGTGTTGCGATGCTCTAGTTTTCGTACCCGTGATATCCCTTGCAGCCTTATATTGCCTTGGACACCTCCTATTACCTGTTGTTTGGTAGATAGTTGGACTTGCGCGTCGTAGTCGCTTGCTCAAGTGTTGTTGCGTGTCGTCCAGTACCACAGTTGTTGGAGTATTGCCGCATGTTTAATGTTGGAGATGATCATGGCTTTAATTATCGCTAATTCAATTATCGTTTAATAACTAAAATTGAAGTAGGTAATGTAGAGGCACAGGTGGGCAATAGATGTTATTTGGTTGTTAACCGTCCACTTGTGTCCCGTAGGACCCCGAATTCTTGACACCTGTTCCAAGATCGAGCGCTCTAACCACATGTGGGATGTATGGGCACCCCCATCGATTTAGTACCTGATTCCAAGTACTGTACTGGGGGCCACAATTAGTTCGGGGCTTTATTACTATTCTGTACTTATGCCATGCTTTACTGCTTTATTTACGATTGTGCGAGGAGCACCTGTACTGTTTAGGATCGTGACACGTTTTCGCTGTATCGACAAGCCCGAGAGTTTCGGGTTCCCAGTCGTTCTGGTAGTCTCCACAAACCGAGTCCGTCTCGGAGACCGGCCGACTTCGTTGCGGGTAGCTTAGTGGGGTGGCCCACCGTGCTTGCTTTGGGTCTGGTAAACGTCGTGTACGAAACCCCGTCGACATACCGTTGGGTGTATGTTTTGTGATCTTGTACCTACCTGATCCGACAATAAGGGTGTAGGTGCGTGTGGAAACTTTGGTGCACCCCTGCAGGGTTAAATCTTTTCGAGAAGCCGTGTCCGCGGTTATGGACGACTTGGAGCACAGGTATCGATCATAGACAACTATAACTAAAGTTTACTGTTATAATTTGACTTGTATCCGATATGACTAGTAATCAGCTTCACTACAACGGAATGGCTAAATAAAAGTACCAACAACTGCTGGGTTTGGGGATATCTCATGCTAATTGTATCTGACTAGTAAGTGTTGCAACTACAACGGAATGGTTAACTAAAAGTGCCCACTGCTTATTAAATCAGGATGACTATCTGTACCTGACTAGTAATTGCTGCAACGATAACTGAATGAATAAAACTGCCAACGGTGTGAGTTCCTCGGTTGACTTCCTCGTTTGGTCTCGAGGGGGAAACACCAGGATGGGTATGTTTGGTGGTAGTTTCAGGTTGAATCCGAATAGGTCTTTCTTATCCCTATCTGATAGCCGCCAGTTGTATCGAGTCTCTATAGGTTGTTTAGTGCATCTTTCGCCGCTTGATCCACCATACCTATGTAGGCGAGGACCGCATTCTAGCCTCGCCGTGTCTTGGCCTCGATCTTGACCGCTCTCTTTTCCTTTGCCCTTTGTGGCACCCTTTTGTTTAAGCAGGTTTTGAGATCGACGTCGTTAGCGGGGTTACCCTTCCGGCTTTGCTCAAGGCGTGGTTATGGGCGCCAATGGTTATTCTTCGTGGCTCTTAGCCCCATTTGCATCTTGTCGTAGTGGACGTATCATTTTCAAGGTGATTTGGATATTTGTATTGTATACCCATTCTTGACTCTTTGAGTCATTTGTATATATCTTACGTGGGTTCCATCATGGACTATTGTGTAATGATATTACTTCGTTTTCCACCCGCACGAAAGTGCCTGGTGGGCACCTTCGAATCGTTTGTATGCGGGTTTGGCGGGTTTCGCTAAAACTTGCATAGGGCCGATTCTGAGGGTGTTACAACAGGATACACAGATCCTGCTGCTTCCCATGTGCTCCCTTGGGCAAGATAGTTAAACACTGGATAATGTATATTTCCTGGGTTTTGAGAAGATGTTGATGATTCAAACTATCTCTCCTCACGATATTCTTCTTCATCCCGATCATCTATTTACATGGTATTTCTACTACTGTTACTAGGGTTAATTCTTGCACCCATCCAACTAGATTGTCCAACATTTCTGTCTAAACCATCTGTGTACATCTGGTGTTCATGAGATCCATCATATGATCCCATTCTCCAACCATCCGAATTCTCGATAGGAAGTTCTTTTTGGAAGTATGCCCTAGAGGCAATAATAAAGATGTTATTATTATAATTCTTGTTCATGATAAAGTTTATATTCCATGCTAGAATTGTATTAAGCGGAAACTTTAATACTTGTGTGGTTTATGAACAACACTGTGTCCCTAGTACGCCTCTATGGACTAGCTCACTGATTAATGATGGTTAAGGTTTCCTAACCATAGACATGAGTTTTCGGTTAATAATGAGATCATGTCATTAGGAGAATGATATGATGGACAGACCCAAATTAAGCAAAGCAATTAGATCGTGTCATCGTGTTCATCTTTGCGAAGCTTTTTCCTATGTCAAGTATTGTATTCCTTAGACCATGAGATAATACAACTCCCTGGTATCAGAAGAAAGCTTTGAGGTCATCAAACGTCATCCTATCTGAGGGTGATCATAAAGGTGTCTCTTGGGTGATCGGAAAGTACTTGTTGGGTTGTATGTATCGAGATGGAGTTTGTCCCTCCTGAGTCGGAGAGATATACTTCGAGCCCACTCGGTAATCGATATCAACACCGCTTGCAAGCACGTGATTAAGGAGTTAATCACAAAGTAATATCAGATTACGGAACGAGTAAAGTACTTGCTGTGAACGATATTGAACTAGGTATGCCGATACCAACGATCGAATCTCGGGCAAGTAAAATATCGCGTGACGAAGGGAATACATATATGGGATTAATTGAATCCTGGCATCGTGGTTCATCCGATATGATCATTGATGAATGTGTGGGAGTCAATATGGGTTTCCAGATCCCGCTGTTGATTATTGATAGAAGATCATGTCTGCATATTCCTGAACCCGTAGGGTCACACACTTAACGTGCATCGACGCTAGGATAGAATGGATGATTGGTTTATGAGTTTTGTTTGGAGTCTCGGATGAGATCCAGGACATCACGAGAGGTTCCGGAATGGTCCAGAGAATAAGATTCATATAAAGGAAAGCAGTTTTTGGATTTCGGAATCATTTCGGAGTTTATCGGTTTTGTACAGGAAGGTTTTAGAAGGTTCCGAAGTGGGACCAACGTGGGCCCAATTGTCGGAGGCCTGCGTGGGCCTAAGGAGAAGTGTCATGGCCACTTTGGTCCAGGGGCACAAGGCCCCCAAGGCCCAGCCGGCCAGCCCTAGGGGAGCCTTCTAGAAGGAAGGGGGAAGACTTGCCCCCCACTCCACCCTTGGGGCCGCCGCCCTAGGGCTTGGAGGAGGGGCCAAGGGGGGACGGCCAGCCCCCTATATAAGGAGGGCAGGGGCGCAGCCTCCCTCCACTCCTCCAACCCTAGCCGCCAACTGCTGCCCCTCCTCTCTCTCTCTCTCCCGACTACGCGTAGGCGAAGACCTGCCGCAGAAACTCTCCACCATAAGCACCACACCATCGTGCTGCAGATCCAATCTATCTCTCCACCATACTTGCTGGAACAAGGAAGGAGGAGACATCGCTGCACCATATGTGTGCATCTCTTGGAGGCGCCGCCACTTGCGGCGTAGGATCGGATCAGATCGTGAGGAGGAGACGGCGAGTACGACTACATCAACCACGTTCTGTTGAATGTTTCCGCTATGCGATTTCTTCAAGGGTATGAAGATCTCATCAATCTCTCTCGTTTGATTACATCTCCTAGATTAGATCTTGGCTTTCTTGTTCGCATCCGTAGGAAAATTTTGATTTACTATGCTGTGAATCCCTTCAGTGGTATCAGAGCTAGATCTATGCGTAGATGTGTTTCACGAGTAGAACGCAACAGGCTTGTTCCGGGTGTTGATGTTTTTTGTTGCAAACCTCTTGTTGTGTATTTCTTATGGCGCGTCATAGTGAGATCGAAGCGGTCCAGGCCAACTTTACACGACCTCGTTCGCGAGACCGTCTCCGCACTTGACGTGTGGCTTGTTCCACACATGCGGCTGGTGGATGCCAGTTTCTCTCACTATAGTGGTCATGGGATTTACAACGGATGTTGGCAACCATAATATCACCGTTTTGATTTTCTGTAGGTAAGAATCGTTCTTAGCTTGTTACTCCCATAAGCCACGTAAAACATGCAACAACAAAGTAGAGGCGTCTAACTTGTTCTTGCAGTGAGTGTTTTGTGATATGGTATGGCCCAAGACATGATGTGTATGAATTGAGATGTATGCAACGATCATGTTTTGTAATATTTCACGACTTGCATGTCGATGAGTTCACAACCGGCAGGAGCCGTATGGTTGTCTTTATAATTGTGTATGACCTGCGTGTCAACTTCTTATACGCCATCTAATAGCTTTGCTTTATCGCTAAGTAGTTAGCAACAGTTGTAGTTGCTATTCGTGGTGGAGGCAATCATGGTGGAGTGATGGAGATCATGCTGGCGCGCATAAGATGGAGATCATTGCGCGGAGATTGGCTATACCATGTCACATAAAACTATATGCATGTGATGTTTATCCTTTTATGTATCTTATTATGCTTAGATCGCGACGGTAGCATTATAAGATGATTCCTCACTTAAAGATCAAGATAAAATTGCGTCCTTCCCATGTATGTACCGTTGCGAAAGTTCGTCGTGTTCAAGCACCTTGTGATGATCGGGTGCTATAAACTCTACGTTCACATACAACGGGTGCAAGCCAGTTTTGCACACGCGGAAATACTTGGGCTTGACTTGACGAGCCTAGCATGTACATACATGGCCTCGAAACACATGAATCGAAAGGTTAAACATGAGTCATATGAATGATATGATCGACACTTTGTTGTCCACCATTGAAACCACATCTCTTCTCGTGAAGATCGGATTAGGTGTGGTGAATTTGGATCGTGTTCACTAAACAACTTGAGGGATGTTGAATTTAGTGGGAGTTCATCTAGTAATTTGATTAAGTTGAACTAGTTATCATGAACATAGTCTAAATTGTATTTGAAAAATTTGTAGATCAAATGGCTAAGTCCAACTTCAACTTCAACATTTTTGCTGAGAAAGAAAAGCTTAAGAACAATGGGTCTAAATTCACCAACTAGTTCCGCAATCTGAGAATCATTCTCGCTGGCGGACAAAAGGACTATGTACTTCAGAAAGCGCTAGGTGACGCTCATCGATGCGCTTCGATGAAAAAGCTGTTTATCAGTCACGCAAAGATGATTATGGAGTGATTAAGAGTACCATGTTGTTTGCTATGGAACCGGAACTTCAAAATCGTTTTGAGGGGTTCGCCGGGCCCTTTGAGATACTTAAGGAACTGAAAACCATGTTTCAGACTCAGGCCTGTTCTGAGAGATATGAGATCTCTGAGAAGTTCTTTAACGGCAAGATGGAGGAAGGGAGTTCCGTTAGTGAGCACGCCATTAAGATGGCGGGATACACTCAATGTCTTGAGCAACTGGACTGCAAGATTCCAGAAGAGCTCAAGATTGACAGAGTTCTGCAATCACTCCCTCCTAGCTACAAAGGTTTTGTAGTTACTCACAATCAAATTGGTTCCACTGATACGATCACTGAGCTCTTCGCTAAGCTGAAAGCTGAGGAGGTGGATATCAAGAAAGATAATAATGTGTTGATGGTCAACAAGACCACTAGCTTTAAGAAAGCTAAGGGTGCAAAGAAATCCTTCAAGAAAGGCAGCGGCAAGCGCGTTGCCCCTGCTGAGAAGAAGCTCAAGTCTGGGCCTAAGTCGGACACTGAGTGCTTCTATTGCAAGGACAAGGGTCACTGGAAGCGCAACTGTCCGAAGTACTTAGAGGACAAGAAGGTTGGCACCATTAAAGGTATATTTGATATACATGTTATTGATGTTTACCTTACTAGCGCTCGTTGTAGTACCTGGGTATATGATACTGGCTCAGTTGCTAATATTTGTAACTCGAAAGAGGAGCTACGGAATAGACGGCGGCTAGCAAGGGATGAGGTGACGATGTGCGTTGGCAATGGATCAAAAGTTGATGTGATGGCCGTCGGCACGCTCTCCTTAGTTTTACCTTCGGGATTAGTTTTAAACCTTAATAAGTGTTATTATGTGCCTGCGTTGAGCATGAACATTATATATGGATCGTGTTTATTGCAAGACGGTTATTCATTTAAATCAGAGAATAATGGTTGTTCTATTTATATGAATAACATCTTTTATGGTCATGCACCTGTTGTGAATGGTTTATTTCTTCTGAATCTCGAAAGCAATGAAACGCACATCCATAACAATGAGGCTAAGAGATGCAAAGTAGACAGTGATAATCCAACTTATTTGTGGCACTGCCGTCTAGGTCATATTGGTGTAAAACGCATGAAGAAACTCCATTCTGATGGACTTTTGGAGTCTCTTGATTTTGAATCATTTGACACGCATGTACGTGCCTCATGGGCAAGATGATCAAAACCCCATTCTCCGGAATAATGGAGCGAGCAACAGACTTATTGGAAATCATACATACCGATGTATGCGGACCAATGAGTGTTTCGACGCGCGGTGGATATCGTTATTTTCTCACTTTTACTGATGACTTAAGTAGATATGGGTATATCTATTTAATGAAACATAAATCTGAAACGTTTGAAAAGTTCAAAAAAATTCAGAACGAAGTGGAAAACCATCATAACAGGAAAATTAAATTTCTATGATCCGATAGTGGAGGTGAATATTTGAGTTATGATTTTCTCAACATCTTAAAGAAAGTGGAATCGTTTCGCAACTCACACCATCCGGAACACCACAGCGCAATGGTGTGTCTGAACGCCGGAATCGAACTTTATTAGATATGGTGTGATCAATAATGTCTCTTACAGATTTGCCGTTATCATTTTGGGGTTATGCATTAGAAACCGCTGCATTCACTTTAAATAGGGCACCATATAAATCTGTTGAGACGACACCGTATGAACTATGGTTTGGTTCTAAACCTAAGTTGTCGTTTCTTAAAGTTTGGGGATGCGAAGCTTACGTCAAGAAGTTGATGCCGGACAAGCTCGAACCCAAAGCGGAGAAATGCATATTCATATGATACCCTAAGGAAACGATTGGGTATACCTTCTACCACAGATCCGAAGGAAAAGTGTTTGTTGCAAAGAACGGATCCTTTCTTGAGAAGGAGTTTCTCTCGAAAGAAGTGAGTGGGAGGAAGGTAGAGCTAGACGAGGTTATTGAACCTTCTCTCAACTTGGAGAGTAGCGCAGCACCTGAAATTGTTCCAGTGCCGTCTGCACCAACAAGAGAGTAAGCTAATGACGAGGATCATGAAACTTCGAACGATGCTACTACTGAACTTCGAAGGTCGACAAGGTCACGTGCCACTCCTGAATGGTACAGCAACCCTGTCTTAACCATCTTGTTGTTAGACAACAGTGAACCTGCGAATTATGAGGAAGCACTGATGAGCCCAGACTCTAAGAAATGGCTAGAGGCCATGAAATCCGAATTGGGATCCATGAGCGAAAACCAAGTATGGACTTTGGTGGACCCTCCTAGCGACTGTAAGGCTGCTGAGTGCAAATGGATTTTCAAGAATAAAACGGACGCGGATGGTAATGTTACTGTCTATAAAGCTCGGTTTGTTGCAAAAGGGTTTCGTCAAGTTCAAGGTGTTGACTACGATAAGATTTTCTCTCCCGTAGCGATGTTTAAGTCCATTCGAATTTTATTAGCAATTGCTGCATTTCATGATTATGAAATATGGCAGATGGATGTCAAGACTGCGTTCCTCAATGGCAACATTGATGGAGAGTTGTATATGATGCAGCCCGAAGGTTTTGTCGATCCTAAGGATGCTAATAAGGTGTGCAAACTTTAGCGTTCCATTTATGGACTGAAGCAAGCATCTCGGAGTTGGAACCTTCGTTTTGATAAAGTGATCAAGAGTTTTGGATTTGTTCCAAATTGCTACGAAGCTTGTTATCTACAAGAAAGTGAGTGGGAGCTCGGTGACATTTTTAGTACTATGTGTGGATGACATATTGATTATTGGAAATGACATTGGTATGCTTAACGATGTGAAGAGTTATTTGAATAAATGTTTTTCAATGAAAGACCTAGGAGAAGCTGCTTATATATTAGGCATCAAAATCTATAGAGATATACAAAGACGCCTAATAGCTTTAAGCCAAAGTACATATCTAGACAAAGTTCTGAAAAGGTTCAGAATGGATAAAGCAAAGAAATGTTCATTGCCCATGTTGTCAGGTAAGATATTGAGCAAGGCTCAGTGTCCAGCTACGGTAAACGATAGAGATACTATGAGCAAAGTGCCATATGCCTCGGCCATAGGTTCTATCATGTATGTCATGCTATGTACTAGACCGGATGTGTCCAATGCTCTTAGTTTGACGAGCAGATACCAAAGTGATCTAGGAGTGGAACACTGGACAGCCATAAAGAACATCCTAAAGTATTTAAGAAGGACTAAAGAAATGTTCTTAGTCTATGGAGGTGATGAGCAACTCGTCGTAAAAGGTTACGTCGACGCTAGTTTCGACACCGACCCGGATGATTCTAAATCTCAGACAGGATACATTTATATTTTGAATGGTGGAGCTGTGAGCTGGAGAAGCTGCAAGCAAAGCGTGATCGCGGGATCTACAACAGAAGTGGAATACATGGATGCTTCAGAAGCGTCAAGTGAAGGAGTTTGGATCAGGAACTTCATCACTGAGCTTGGTGTGGTTCCAAGTGCCTTGGACCCACTGGAGATATTGTGCGACAACACTGGCGCCATAGCACTGGCTAAGGAACCAAGATATCATCCAAAGACCAACCACATCAACCGCCATTTTCATATAATTTGAGATTATAAAGCAGATGGAGATCTGAAGATTAGCAAAGTACACACGGATCTGAATGTCGCAGATCCGTTGACTAAACCTCTTCCACGAGCAAAACATGATCAGCACCTTAATGCCATGGGTGTTAGATTGTTGCCAGATGTAAACTAGATTATTGACTCTAGTGCAAGTGGGAGACTATTGGAATTATGCCCTATAGGCAATAATAAAGATGTTATTATTATAATTCTTGTTCATGATCAAGTTTATATTCCATGCTAGAATTGTATTAAGCGGAAACTTTGATACTTGTGTGGTTTATGAACAACACCGTGTCCCTAGTACGCCTCTATGGACTAGCTCATTGATTAATGATGGTTACGGTTTCCTAACCATAGACATGAGTTGTCGGTTAATAATGATATCATGTCATTAGGAGAATGATATGATGGACAGACCCAAATTAAGCAGAGCAATTAGATCGTGTCATCGTGTTCATCTTTGCGAAGCTTTTTCGTATGCCAAGTATTGTATTCCTTAGACCGTGAGATAATACAACTCCCTGGTATCGGAAGAAAGCTTTGAGGTCATCAAACGTCATCCTATGTGAGGGTGATCATAAAGGTGTCTCTCGGGTGATCAGAAAGTACTTGTTGGGTTGTATGTATCGAGATGGAATTTGTCCCTCCCGAGTCGGAGAGATATACTTCGGGCCCACTCGATAATCGATATCAACACCGCTTGCAAGCACGTGATTAAGGAGTTAATCGCAAAGTGATATCGGATTACGGAACGAGTAAAGTACTTGCTGTGAACGAGATTGAACTAGGTATGCTGATACCAACGATCGAATCTCGGGCAAGTAAAATATCGCGTGATGAAGGGAATACATATATGGGATTAATTGAATCCTGGCATCGTGGTTCATCCGATATGATCATCGATGAATGTGTGGGAGTCAATATGGGTTTCCAGATCCCGCTGTTGATTATTGATAGAAGATCATGTCTGCATATTCTCGAACCCGTAGGGTCACACACTTAACGTGCATCGACGCTAGGATAGAATGGATGATTGGTTTATGAGTTTTTGTTCGGAGTCTCGGATGAGATCAAGGACATCACGAGAGGTTCCGGAATGGTCTGAAGAATAAGATTCATATAAAGGAAAGCAGTTTTTGGATTTCGGAATCGTTTTGGAGTTTATCGGTATTGTACCGAGAGGTTTTAGAAGGTTCCGGAGTGGGACCAACGTGGGCTCACTTGTCGGAGGCCTGCGTGGGCCTAAGGAAAAGTGCCCTGGCCACTTTGGGCCAGGGGCACAAGGCCCCCAAGGCCCAGCCGGCCAGCCCTAGGGAAACCCTAGGGGAGCCTTCTAGAAGGAAGGGGGAAGACTTGCCCCCCACTCCATCCTTGGGGCCGCCGCCCTTGGGCTTGGAGGAGGGGCCAAGGGGGGCCGGCCAGCCCCCTATATAAGGAGGGCAGGATCGCAGCCTCCCCCCACTCCTCCAACCCTAGCCACCAACTGCTGCCCCTCCTCCCGACTGCGTGTAGGCGAAGCCCTGCAGCAGAAACTCTCCACCATAAGCACCACGCCGTCATGCTGTAGATCCAATCTATCTCTCCACCATACTTGCTGGACCAAGGAAGGAGGATACGTCGCTGCACTGTAAGTGTGAATCTCTCAGAGGCGCCGCCACTTGTGGCATAGAATCTGATCGGATCGCGAGGAGGAGACGACAAGTACGACTACATCAACCACGTTCTGTTGAACGTTTCCGCTGTGCGATTTCTTCAAGGGTATGAAGATCTCATCAATCTCTCTCGTTTGATTACATCTCCTAGATTAGATCTTGGCTTTCTTGTTCGCATCCGTAGGAAATTTTTTATTTAGGATATGGTATAAAAGATTCAGGATCTATAGGTATATCCTTAAAGATAGGTGTTGCACTACTACTTGCTTCCTTTTCTAACTGGAATGCTAACTGCTTCCTCCTTTCTGGATCAGTTAGATCCTCTAACATGTCATTTTTATCTTCGACAATCACTTGATGTGTCTTATAAAAAGACACAACGAGTGTTCGGTATCTATCCATAAACTTGGAAGCTAACTTAGGATGCTTCTTAACCAAAGTAAGATGATCCGGTATAGGCTCCGAGTCTATGGAATCATGAGGTATCACAGAAAATGTGCTACCTTCTAACTCCTTGGTTTTCTGCTCCCGGATATTAGCTATCGCCTCCACAACAGCAACATGATATGCTGCTAAATGACTCCTACCTTCTCCTATAGGTAGATCGTGATATAATCCAAGCTCCTCTGGAAGTTGGATACTCACACGATACTTGGATAACATCCGGCCATCAAGGTAAGTGATAGTGTTCACTAGAATTCTAGTTGGACAACTAAAGAGCTTTAAAAGTTGACGAAGTTGATCAGTGAATGATCCTTGATAATCATCAAGAGTCTCCTCTTTCCTTACCAAAGTCTGTTTTGGAAACTTTGATGCCATTTCTCTGTATATCAGAAAAATAATTTTGATTAGTATCCAATGATATATTGCATCATAACAAAGAATTATCGCACTAAAATATATAACGGAATATTCTCAATTGAATACCCATTATAGTACTTTTAGAGAATTCTTTATTGTTGCTAAACTTTTCTACAAGTAATAACCTTTACTAGGTTTCCAACCTAAGGTCAAAGCAATTTGCTCTGATACCAACTGCGGTGACCCAGCATATCACAGAACACTGTTCCGTAAATATCACATCCCTCAGAGTGGTACAACAGAAACATTGCGGGTCCATATTACAAATATACACACATTATTATTATTACAATATCGAAAGTTCAAGACTTCCTAAAGATTCAACTTACAAACCAAAATATAAAGTGTTTCAGCGGAATTTAAAAGTAGCAACTCCGACTAGGAGTTGAGCTCAGCAGCTTATTCTATAGAGTTCATGTTTCTCGGCTCCGTTGGTTACTACTAACTAGGGATACTTAGTTGGACTCGTTATCATCGACACAGTAGCGGTTTTCGTAATCCACTCCTTCAACATCTCGGACAGATCAGGTTCCTCGTAGAATACATCTTCTTGACATTCAGCTGCATACATTGGCACGTCTTCGGGATCCTCAGAGTCTAAGCAAGGGATCAAAGGAAAGGATGAGTAACAGCGTTACCCAACAAGTTCATTATATGCAAGGTGGGAAGTTTGATGCTCTAACTACCACCTCGGATTATAATTCCTTGGCACTATGCATTTTTTTGTAAATCTTTCTTCAAAGATTAATTTTATTCTGAAAAACTATGACAATCAGCCTTCACAGGTTGACCAGAAATTTCATGGAGTTCCTTTCCTACCGCATCCGTAGCTCCTTCCCGGAACAGGGAGTAACAAGTTATAGTTCTTACACTCTACAGAGGTGCGTTACTTTACCCATGAGAGATCAACTCCTTATTGCACAACCAGGCATACTTTCCCATCCACAATTCCATGATGTGGGGCCTAGTAGTTGGTCCAAGCCAATCACTGCCCCCTTCGCGACCTCGCATGCCTCCTTGGTGTACACCATGCCCACATAATGAATTACGACAATGGTTTGTACAAACCGTTAGATGCCAGAACTATCGTGGGACGATGAGGGTTTCCACCCATATGCTGCATATCCTCTATGAATTACCAATTAATATGCACGCTACGAGGATAACATCCATGACCTGCACATCCGGCTTCATGCGAGAGGAAGAAGATACAGCTGACTTCTCTGTCCCATTCCAAATCTCATGGCTAACGCGTAATATACGGTGCTAGAATCACTGATGTAAGGGGTTATTAAGTCCCTACTTGATCATCATTGTTGCAAATAGAACCCTAAGTTCTATTGCTCCATTATATCATCACTTAGGATGATATCTATGATTTCTTTATTTGTGAAAATAATATCTTCTTTCTTTTATAGTATATATGATAACACACAATTTGCAAATACTTTGATAAAGACTCTTCAAAGGACATGAGCAAGTGATGAACTTGCCTTGTGATGGCAAGGTAGTGAAGTATGATGCTTGCATTGGACCTTGAGCTTCTATGTCTACAAAAACATCATTATTGCCTGGTAAGGACAATATTTAAAGAAGCAAAATGATTATGCAAGTAATGTAATGCATCATTTAACTTGATATGCATTCTCCCCATTATTATAAAAAGTCTTTTTGATAATAAAAGATTTATAAATATTACTTTTTAATATTTATAACATATATTGAATTATTTTATTTTATTTCTCTTTTATTTGAATTTTATTGATTTAATAATTATTTTAGGAATTATCACTTAAATATCAAAAAATGTTATTAGATATTTATTTAGTATTTTTTTTAAAAATACTACAATATTATTATTTAATGAAAGTGATTTTTATTTATTTTTATCATCTTTCAATAATTTTGTAAAATTCCATAAGGAATATATGAATTACAAAATTCTAAAGAAAATCTAAATGTCTAAAATTTTATATCTTAATTTATTTGGATAGTGTGGATTATTGTGAATCCAAAAATATTTTTTTATAATTTTTGGACTTTTATTTTATTTTCTAGAATTTAATTAAGTTCAGGGGTATTTTGGTCTTTTTCTATTTATTAAAACATGCCTTAAAAGGTTTTGGGTTGGTGTAATCTTATTGGGCCCTGGTGGCCCATTAGACATAGTCAAAATAGCCACCCCGAAGGGTCTGGCCCAACTCAGCCCATTCCCATGCTACCTCTCACCCCCGAGCTCATTTCTCTCCTCCACTGCCTTGACCCTGTGGTCGGTGATATCGCCGCTGGTGATTCCCACCGTCGTGGGCCGTTCTGGTCGCCGCCGTGGTGTAGTAGGAGGTTGTCGACTATGCCCATCCTTTCTATCCAACTGGATTTGAGCATGGGGTTCTCATGCGACAAATCGATGTTGGCGTGGATCTTGGTGCTACCGCTGCCGTCGTGCGTCGTGGTGATGCTCCCTCGCCTTATGGCGTGGTCATGGCCGCCGCCGTGGCGATGTATGGGTCGCAGCGCCCCCCCCCCCGGGGGGGGGGGGGGCTCCCGTGCCGCCATGGTCGTCGGCCACCTCTTCTACCTCTTCTAGTCTTCAGCGAGGACCTTTGGTAAGTTCTGTTCCTCTCCCCTAGTGCTCTCTATGCTCGCTCATCCTATGCTAGATGTTGGCAGTGACCTCTCTGGTTACTGTCTTGTCCTGATTAAGATTATTTATTTCATTTAGGGTTCTTATCTTGTGGTTGATCATATACTGGATGAATTAGATCATGTGTGGATGGTCTGTAAGCATGCTAAATGGTTATTAGCTTGAGGCTTGTTGCTTGAGATGAACTATAATGGTTTTGGTGGCTTATTGGACGATTTTATGCTTAGATTTCATATGATCCAGATGATATAGTTTCTCTAAAACCAATGATTGGTAGAGTCAGTGGTTTTGATAACTTACCCCTGTCCTTACTTGATTAAGGATAATGAGTATGGTGATGTAATTACTGTCCCAGTGTTGTTGGCTTGAGAATTCATATGTGGTTTGAGATCACAATGATCTTAGACAGTGAAGATTTACATAGGAATATCCTAATTATGATTCCTGTAATGACAAGAAAATGATTAGTAGATTAATTGATTGAATCTGTGATGATTGAATGTTTATCCTGATTCATGTAGAATTGTTCTTGTGACACCATCTTGGTATGGCACACAAGATTAATTCTTATTCATTGATTGGGTTGGTTTAAGCTTAAAACAAGCTTGTCTTTAAAAGATAAGTAAAAATGTTCTTCTCTGAAATCCCTAAGACCAATGATGTTGGTCTGAGGCTTAGGGGTTTAGGCCTTATCTATTTGATTCATATGGATAGTCCTGGTAGTGGTACTAGCTATTGTTTCTTGAATCAAAGCTTGGAAAAAAATGATAGTAGGCTTGATCATTATATGGATCCAAAAGATTAGCTTCTAAGGTGGTACCTTTATCTTAGGGATGTGCCTAGAAATTAAATATTAGCTATATTTGTGCTTGGATTGAAATATATAGCTTGACAACCAAATCAATGATGTTGTTCTAAGTTTTGGTTGGATCCTTGTATTTTGCTGTTTGCTTTTAGAGTTTAAAATCTCAATGATGGATTCACCCCACTTGGGTGCTTTCTGAGAGTTTGTTTCATAAAACAACACATGCTTCTGTCTAGATAATATGATTAAATCATGTGAGGGTTTTATGATACTCACCACAAAAACTGATGATTATGGAATTAGGTGGTGATGTTGATCTTGTTTTGCTGAGCTCCTATGCTTGACCTTGAGCTAGCCTGCTCCTCCTAGCTCCTGGACTTGGTCTTGTTGTCCACCTGATCCTTCCCCCTCCTTATGTCACCATCCTGGTGATGAGATCTTGGGCTTTGGTTGGTTTGGTTGCTAGCTGTTGTGCTTGGTTTAGTTGCTAGATGTTCTTGGGTGTGAGCAGTGAAGATATGCATTAGTGCCTCTCCACGGCTGTGCTGATGGTTTTGTGTTTGAGCTGTGCTGTGAAGCTGACAGCACACCACATGCATTTAGGTGTGTGTCCTGCTTGTGTGCTTGCTGTGCTCTTGTGGATATGCTTTGGACTTGAGAGTTACTTTGATCTAATTACTTTTACCTGGCTGGTGAAACTTGCACCTCCTTGCTGTTAATTTGACTCTTTGGCTTAAAATTTATGAAAGATAAATTCTTTCATATTGGTGAAACTTGACCCTTTTATAAATTTCTCAATGATGAAACTTGTTCAGTGCATCTCACTGACATGTCTAATAGTAAAACAATTCTAACCCTTAACCTTTATTATATTTTTTTATTAGTGTTTGTTTTGCAGGTACATATTTGAAGATGAAGATTTTAGTTTAGGTTTTCTTTATAGGATAGTTAATGTAATCTTCTTTATTCTTTTGTAAATTTCATTTTATTATTTGTAATCTTCATTTTATTCTTCTGTAATAAAGATTATATGATTATCAATAAAGAAATATTATTATTCTTTATTTATTTGCTATTGTGAAGTTTGTGGATAATTTCAATAAGTTACATTTTTGTAACTTATTTATGGAGTGAAAATATGAAATAAGTTTTCATATTCTTAATTGTTTTCTTTGGATGAATTTTGAGTTATAATAATTAACTCTTAATTAAATCAAAATTCAAACCTTATTCCTAATTCATTTGAATTATAATTCAAACACTCAAGTTTAAAATTCAAATTCATTTTCCAAAACACATAATTCCTCAAAGATCATATCAAAGTCTATAGCAATCATCTTTTAAGACTAAACCTAATCTTAAAGTATGAAAGAAACCTTAATCACTTTAGGTTTTTATTTGGCGAAAATTTTACCCACATTTTCACAGATGAATGCATGCAACATTCCAAATTCCTAAATCTACCCTTCGTTAGTTCCTAAATACTGGGATGTTACAGGTACCCCTTGCACATGGTACATGAGCTTTCCCATAACCAAAATGACAAGGCAAGCAGACAATGAGCATCTCAGCGATCTTTTTATTTACTATATGCATAGATTTTTATTGAGGATGCTTCATAGATAGCTCACTGTGGTGATGCTGCAAGTTTCTACCATGATTAGGCATGAATTAGGCTAGCGGCCCAGGCGTTTCTCTAATACAGAATACAAACTCCATGGACTTACAAGTTCCCTTTTTATTTCACACCGGTGACATCCATAGACAAAAGAGCATGATATCAACTGTGTACAAAGTACAAGTGCAATGTTGAAAACATTCCCCCTGACAGCACGGTTCTGCTAATTCCAACGTATAAGTGCAAGCATATACAACATAGATGACACAATGGTTCAATTTTATTAGAGGCAAAGAATATAAAGTGTGCCATTAAGTTCGTGAGGGCTTTAATCACTAAGTTTTCACATAACAATATAGTTTTTAATTGGAAGATAGCTGAAAACAAGAACATACTTGGAATGGTGTAACACACCATGCATAGGAGTTTATAGTGGACACTTTGGAATAACTTGGTTTATTGGGAGTTAGAAGCATGAGTAGAGCTTACTCATACAAGTGGAGGCTAGCAAAAGACTCGGAGCAACCAAATAAGAGAGCAATAATGGCCATAATCATACAGAGCAACAAAGCATTACTAATCAAAGCACAGAGTGGTACTATAAGTAAAAGACTAAATGATCATAGAGTCTAATGGTGTCTTGTGAGAGTCATAACATGGTGTGAGCATGTGCCAAGTCAACCCAAACAAACCTCGAAGGAGAATACCACAATACTATGGTTTTGCATGTAAGACAACACATAATTTCTTTAAGGCACACTAAGCAATCCAAATGAATTGGAGCAATCCATGCTACAATAATAATCACTAAGCATAAGGTCAAAACAACACCTAACATGTCATGCTAAAATCTAAGTCATAGTCAATGCAAGCTCCTCTTGCACTTCCAAGCAAGAACATACTACTCCTTTCCAACACCAAGCAACTTATTTGCAAAACAACATAGCGAGAACGGGGGTCCAAACTATTCAAGCAAACTAAACAAACTAAGCAAAGCAAACACAATAGTGCATGAAACAATAAAAACGAAGTGTCTAGACAGACCTGAGCTTTTTATTGATGAAGAAGGGGATGCCTTGGGCATCCCCAAGCTTTGACGCTTGTACCTCTTGGATATTTCTTGGGGTGACACCATGGTGGCATCCCCAAGATTGAGCTTTTGTCCATTCTTCATCTCATTGCATCATTCTCTCTCTACACCTGAAATATTTTCTTCATACAAAACTTCACACAATCTTCATTAGCAACATTAGTGTATTCAAAATATATTAGACCTCTGGCAAAGCTTTGGAACAACAAGGATTTTCACTAAAAACACAAGCTACTATAGTAACTCCTTCAAAAAGTTCAGTTGCCAAAAAGAGAACTCAAAAAGAAATCAATAAGAAGCAAATGCAAATAATGACAGAAATCTGTCAAAACAGACCAGCGGGTCGAAACCGATTTTTTTGAACATCTTATGTTGCTCAAATCAAAAAGTGTTGAACTAACGAAAGTTAGCTAACATACTGGGGGATTTATTCGTAAATATTGAGCTCAATAAGAGTTACAGAGACTCATCACGAATTTTTATGGTGGAGAATAAAAATCTGTTTCAGGACAGCAACTCTCCAAATCTTACTTCCCTCTCATTAGAGGTCATTCTTTGCACAAAAAGCAAACAAAAAGGATAAGAATAGGTCATTACTGAAGTAATAACTTCCAAGACTCAAGAAAACTCTTGGGTTATCTCCCAACAAGTACTTTTCTTTAACGCCTTTAAGTTAGGCCTGATAGTTTGAGAAGATGCTCACATAAAAAAATATGAATTAAAGTCAAAAAGAGCATCAAGAAGCAAATTCAAAACACATTTAAGTCTAACCCACTTCCTATTCATAGGAATCTTGTATGCAAATAAATTCACAAAGAATAATGTGACAAGCATAGGAAGATAAAACAAGAGTAACTTCAACACTTTCAGCACATAGAGAGGTGTTTCAGTACCATAAAAAATTCTACAACCATACTTTCCTCTCTCATAATAATTTTTAGTAGCATCATGAATAAACTCAACAATATATCTATCACATAAAGCATGCTTTTCATGATCTACAAAAACATAATTTTTATCAAGCTCAAAAATAGTGAAATTAAAACTTTCACAGGTTTTACCCAAAATAGATATTTCAAAAGGATCCACAGGAACATAACATTCATCCTCCTTTGGTAAGCATGGGGGACAATCAAATAATGTAAGAGATAAAGAGTTACTCTCATTAGAAGGTAGGCATGGGTAGATAATCCATTCTTCCTCCTTTTGTTCATCACTCTCCTCCTCTTTTTCATCTAATGAGCTTCCAGTTTCAACAATTTCTTCTTCCATAGGCTCCTACAAGGCATTAGTCTCTTCCATTTGTGGAAAGCATCTATTACAATATTTAAGAATATAGCCATTTTCTTTCTTGTAATTATCAAAGGAAAATTTAAGTATCTCATAAAAATCATATTCATAAGGTGTATCATCAGTATTTTCAAGCAAACTGGCAAGTTCAAATGCACCCTTGAAGGCAATAAATTCTTCAATTTGTTCCACATCATAAAGTCATAATTTCCTTTAACATAAGAGGATATGGTAACATTATCATTATACTCACATTGAAAAGGGAGGTTGTAGAGATTCCAACCTAATAAGGTGGATTCCTCCTGTGTTTTACAATGCTAGTCCCTGGATCATTAGCTAGCATCCACAGTTAAGATGTAATATCAAGATACAAAGGTCATAATATAAATTTATAACCAGGAATAACATAAGTTTATTACATCAAACATAGCTCATTTGGCTATTACATTACATTGCAGCGGAATAACTATAGTCATGGGTCCTTCATCTTCAAAGTGCCACAGGCAGATGTTGGTTGTAGACTTTGTAGTCCTAGTCAATCAAACAATCTTCATTTAAAAATAATCAACCTGCAACATTACAAGTTACAGCCACATGGGTCAATACATTTGAATTGTATTGGCAAGCTTCACTTCTGTGTATAACAAGAGTGGATCCTATCATTATATGCGTATTTGGCTAAGTAGATTTCAAGGCTTATTTGCATAAAGCAATATTTTATCCTATCTTTTCAAAAAGGGTTTTAAGTCCTTTGTCAAATCTCTTTTCCAAGAATCCCTTGAACTCCTTGGTAGAAACACAAGTGTTCAAGTTCTTGTCAAAATCTCTTGAGCCACTTGGTAACCCCAAGTGCAACAAGTTTTATGAAATCCCATGAGTTCCTTGGTAACCCCAAGTACATCATGCTCTTGAGCACCTTGGTAACTCCCCAAGTGCAACAAGCTTTACAAATCTCTTTGAATTCCTTGGTACCCCCAAGTGCATCAAGTTTTTATATTAGAAGTTGGAATGTCGAGATCTCCCATAATTCAAACTTTAGTTGCTCAGTATTATCCATAACCGGGGACACGGCTAAGTACTTAGATTTTATTGACTTCTGCAGAAGGAGTACACTTTACCCACATGTCACAATCCCATCTTGTTGCAACCAGTGGCCTACTGGATTAGTGCTCACCAAGATGGAGTACTGTCAAACTGAGAGTGTGACGAAGTCTTTCCAAAAGGTCCTCCCATACATCATTGCTAGCTTGTCTTCAGCCCCCATGAAGCATTCCAGATCCCCATGTCCGGTAACTAAAGACAATGTATGGGTCTTCCTAATGTAGTTGACTAAGCCAGAGCCATAATAGCATGTGGTTGCACACGAAAGCCACAATTGGAGAAACATGTTCGATCTCTAAGTTTCCTAGGTGGTTTTCTTTTGGAGCACAACACAAAGTGATTCCCATAGACATGGTTCCTTTTGTTGCCACCTTCTCCAAAACTTAAAGTATCCACCACCTAGGTGGTTCATTGAGTCCTTGTTTTATTATGTAAAACATAAGTCCTTTTCTCAACCTTTGTGAAATCTCAACATGTATCTCTTTTCAAAATAAAGTATGGCTAAGCATGTACAACTACAATATTTTCACTAAGGAGTGTATAGGGAATCCTATTAGGATTTAGCATAGCATAAGTATAAGATACCTTTTCATGCATGTTTTCATAATCCACTAAGTATAATGAAAATAGTAGGGCTTTTGAATGATAGTGTAACTTGCCTTTTTGGTAGGGAATGAGAGTTTACTCCTTGATCTTGTTAGTCTCACACTTTGATAATTTCACTACAATCAATCAAACAAGCATAGTGTCAAGTAGCATTCCAAACCAATATTCAAACAACATTTCACACACACAAAGCAATGGATTCTAAGTTATGCATGGGGACATGCTTAAGATGGTTTTATTCACAAGGGAGGTCTCCACTAGGCTTATAACTTTGTAAAGTCCAAATTGGTCATTTACAAAAATGGCAAGGTCATTTGCAAAAGGGTTTTGATCCATAAACCATTTTTAAATCTAATCATCATTTTATGTGGTGAAAATTTATTTCTGTCAAATTAAATCCTTATGTTTTTCACCCAATGAGTTTCTATTGCAAAACTTGGTGTTTTTAGGTCAGTAGCTTTGAATTATAACATTTTCCCAATAGTTTTTATTCCAAAATTCTTTTTCAAAATAAAACCATTATCATTACTTAGCTAGAATTAGACTAATTCAATTAATACATTCTAAATTTTTCCAATTTCATTTCCAAACCATGGGTTGGTTCCTAGGGTCAGTAAGGTCACAATAATTCATTTTGCAAAGGTTTTAACCTAAAAATCATTTTTAAACAATTTCTATACTCTAAACAATCACACAAAAGAATCTACAAAAACAAGAAACCTAACAGATACTATTTGTTAAACTAATTCCACAGTTGGCTAGGGCTTGCTCTCCTGAATCCAACGACATAAAATTTGCAATTTTTGGACGTGTGGTTTGAAAGTTATAAGGGTTTGAAAATCACACCTAAATCAGATTTCAAACTTCTGTTTTCAAATAGACTGGCCACGCGTCGCTTCGTGATTGGCGATACGGTTCGTCGGATCGCGTCTTGCAGGCCGTAGGATCTCATTTAGATCAAGCGGCGCAGAGGCAAACGATACCCCTTCGCTTATGTTCTATTACAGCCTTACGATCTAGATCTAACGGACGAAATCAATCAACCATCAATCGCGGTAGCCGCGGCGGTGGATGGCGGCGACGAGGTGCTCGCGGTGGTTCTAGGAAGCAAGGAAGACGGAGGGGGTGCTCACCGAGATCGCAGGAGGCTGGGGAAGCTCAACGTGTGGTCGACGAAGCAGGGGGCGCACGGGAACGGTGGCGATTGCTCGCCGGAGACTTCGTCGGCGTTGGGTGGCTCTGTCCGCAGTCAAAGGCGACGCTGTAGATCATGCGGAGGCAAGACAAGAGCATGGTCAGGTGCATAAGACCAAGGAGAAGATGCTCGCGTGATCGAGAAGCAGAGGGGCGGTCGGATTTCACCTGGGGAACGCGCCGGAGTTGGAGGCAGACGCGGCGGTGCTCGGAGTTTGTCGAGGACGGTGTTCTGGGGCGCCCGTGGTCGAACGAAGAGCACAAGGAGAAGCGTCTGGGAGTGGGGAAGCTGTAACTGTGCTCAGGGAGGCTCGGGGTGGTGTGTCTTGGGCCGAATTGAGATAGGAGCTCGTCGGAGCAGCGGCGGTGCATGAGTGATTGGCGACAGCCTAGGGGCAGAGAGAGGGAGTGGTCTGGGGGAAAAGGAGGAGGAGACGCTGGGGATTAATAGGCCGTGGTCACAGCGCGGTTAAGGCGTGTCATTACTGCAAATTGAAGCCGCGACATCAACGGCAGAAACGGCCGGCGTGGTCGTCGCGAGGAAGGAGACGGCTGGGAAAGTGGGGTCCATTGGTCGATGGGAAAAGAAAGGAGGAGGGTCCACCAGTCATTCTCTCGTGGGTTTGATATCGCGTGCGAATCATTTTCTTCGGAAAGGAAAATGGGCTGGTTCTGGCCTTAGTGGGTCATTGGGTCTGGTTCAAATCCATTTTTTTATTCTGTAACCTTTTCCTTTTTCTATTTCTAATTTCTGTTTTGAATTTCAAACAAACAATTCACACTCAAACCTATTCAAACAATTAACAAACTTTGTAGCTATGAATTTGGTTCTGTTTATCAACATAATCCACACTCCAAAGTAAAATAAAGATTTTATTCTTTATAGGATCTATCCTTTAGTTAAATAAAAATGGACCTTTTTGTTATTTAATAAATTAGGGTTTGTTTTAATTAATAAAATCTTTATTTAAAATCCAAATATTTTCAAAACCAGTCTAGTAGGTTTTATTTGAAAGTAAGGAATATTTGGAAACTTGTTTAAAATAAAATAACATTTAATTTTTGGGTCCATTAATAATTAAATACAATAGTCCTTCATTATTAAACCAATTAAGATTTGTTTTATTAGAAACTTTATTTTGCAATCTAAAATAAAACCAAAACTTCAGTAGGCTTTATTTGTGAATATAAAATATTTGAAAGTCTTATTTTAATTAATTTAAGAAGTTTTGATGTCTCAATTAAATTGGTAATACCTTTTATTTAAATAAGATTGGATATTAAATCCTTATTAATTATTTAAATAAATTTTTGCTAACTTAAATAATAAAAATGTTTTTAATTTCAAAGCTTGGCTAAGGTTTCATTTGGCTTTATAAGATATTCTTTATTTATATACTTCTGTTTTATTGGAAAACAGTCTTTTCATTTAATTGTCTCAAAATGGTATTTTCAAATGTTTTCATTTTTCCATTAATGAAATGTTTATCTTTTTAAATCCCTTTAGGTTTTATTTAAATCAAATTGGGTTTGGAGTTCCAATTGAATTCAAAAAGTTTCTTCCGGCTCTGAAAATCAAACAAAGTTTTATTTTATTCATTTATTTTCACATTACAAGATTTGGAAAATCTTGGGATGTGACAGGCTACCACCCTTAAAATAAATCTCGTCCCGAGATTTGGGGAGGCTAGGGTTACAAGCAAGTTCAAACAACTAGGGTACTGCCACCCTTAAAATATTTCAAACTAAATACATATTGTCCTTCTTGGGATCCTGGGAAAAATCTTTCATGGCAAACATTTGCATGGTTTCCTTGGTTTCGATACTTGACTCATGGGCCAAGGTTGAGCTTTTCCATAGGTTTGTTCAACTTGTTCTTCATCCTTTCTGGACAGTTTCTCGCATAGTGTCCTGGGTTCTTGCAGTTGAAACAATGAATGTCCTTGAGTTCTTTACGTGGCTCTTGTGGGCAAGTTGCTACATAGTGGCCTGGTTCTTTGCAGTTGTTGCACCACACTTGGTCAATCTCTTTATTCTTCTTGTTCTCTGGGCATCCACTGGAGTAGTGTCCCATTTCCTTACATTTACGACATTGTGCAAGGCTCATGTCTTGCTTTTGTTTCTTAGGTTTCTTTAGTCCTTTGAATTGGGTTGTCTTGTTTTGAGGTATGAGTGGTCCTTTTCCTTTGGTAGACTTGGATCCTTATTGTTTCCTTTGTTCCACCATGGCATAAATGGGACATTGGCCAGGAGTGTGATCACTTCCTTCACAAAGGTAACATGTAGCTTGAGAGGTGGGGCATTGTCCAACAGGATGGTCTTCTTCACAATTGGGGCATTGTCCTTCATGCTCCTTGGAAGTATGATCCTTGTCTCCACAAATAATGCAAGCTGGGGCTCCATCGAGAACAACATTCTTGTCATCCTTGTTATCATACACACTTCTAGGATAGCTTTCTTCTATGCTAATCATTTGATTAGTCACCTTAAGCATCAGTTGGGATTGTTCCTCCAAAAACTTTTGTAGTGCTGGATCTTTATCACTATTGTTGGATAGGAACTGAGTTGTCAGTTGGTTCAACTGATGTTGGGTTGCTATGAGCTCTTTCATGCTGTCAGCTTGGTTGGTGTTGGTGTCATCAACCTTGGTGTTGGAGTCCTTTGGAGTAGACATCTGCTTGGGTTGAAGGAAGATTAGAATAGGCAAGATATTTCGAAGGAAACAATTCTAATCACACACATCACAAATCACACAAGCAATGTGCATGCAATCACCAACCAAACATTTTGCTCAACCAAGGTTCAAGCACATACCTAGTTAACAAAATATTTATGTTACACCACATAGGTTGGTGTGTTTTGTCTTAACTAAATTATGGTGGTCCATCTATATGGTTCACTTGTGATCCTTCCAGCCTTCTTGGTTGATCCTTCTTACATGAAATCATGGTTTCCTTGAGAAGAACTCTTGGTCACAATGCTTCAAAGTTGTTGATGGTTCCTTCTTATTTTGCATTCCCTCAATCTCTAAATCTTGAGTAAGATTTTCCTTGTTTCCTTGTGGTCCTTAGTGATATCCAAGTTGGAAGTCCTTGGTGAAGAGGCTGAAGATGTTGAAGTCATTAGAGTTGAAGAAGTTGAAGTCATCCTTTGCACAAGGTGTAGTCCTGGGCCATGGGTAGGTTTTTCCATCCAGTTGAAGTAGAAGAGAAGTAGAGTTGAAACAAAATGGTTAAGGAAAGAGTTTACACGTATTTTTGTAACTAAGTTTTTGATCAAAATGTATCTCCTATTTTTCTAAGGGTTTTTTGTCCAATCCTAGGGTTTACAAATCCTACAGGCAACACAATGCTCTGATACCATCTGTAGAGATTCCAACCTAATAAGGTGGATTCCTCCTGTGTTTTACAATGCTAGTCCCTGGATCATTAGCTAGCATCCACAGTTAAGATGTAATATCAAGATACAAAGGTCATAATATAAATTTATAACCAGGAATAACATAAGTTTATTACATCAAACATAGCTCATTTGGCTATTACATTACATTGCAGCGGAATAACTATAGTCATGGGTCATTCATCTTCAAAGTGCCACAGGCAGATGTTGGTTGTAGACTTTGTAGTCCTAGTCAATCAAACAATCTTCATTTAAAAACAATCAACCTGCAACATTACAAGTTACAGCCACATGGGTCAATACATTTGAATTGTATTGGCAAGCTTCACTTCTATGTATAACAAGAGTGGATCCTATCATTATATGCGTATTTGGCTAAGTAGATTTCAAGGCTTATTTGCATAAAGCAATATTTTATCCTATCTTTTCAAAAAGGGTTTTAAGTCCTTTGTCAAATCTCTTTTCCAAGAATCCCTTGAACTCCTTGGTAGAAACACAAGTGTTCAAGTTCTTGTCAAAATCTCTTGAGCCACTTGGTAACCCCAAGTGCAACAAGTTTTATGAAATCCCATGAGTTCCTTGGTAACCCCAAGTACATCATTCTCTTGAGCACCTTGGTAACTCCCCAAGTGCAACAAGCTTTACAAATCTCTTTGAATTCCTTGGTACTCCCAAGTGCATCAAGTTTTTATATTAGAAGTTGGAATGTCGAGATCTCCCATAATTCAAACTTTAGTTGCTCAGTATTGTCCATAACCGGGGACACGGCTAAGTACTTAGATTTTATTGACTTATGCAGAAGGAGTACACTTTACCCACATGTCACAATCCCATCTTGTTGCAACCAGTGGCCTACTGGATTAGTGCTCACCAAGATGGAGTACTTTGCATCGAGAGTGAAAGTCTTTCCAAAAGGTCCTCCCATACATCATTGCTAGCTTGTCTTCAAACCCCATGAAGCATTCAGATCCCCATGTCCGGTAACTAAAGACAATGTATGGGTCTTCCTAATGTAGTTGACTAAGCCAGAGCCATAATAGCATGTGGTTGCACACGAAAGCCACAATTGGAGAAACATGTTCGATCTCTAAGTTTCCTAGGTGGTTTTCTTTTGGAGCACAACACAAAGTGATTCCCATAGACATGGTTCCTTTTGTTGCCACCTTCTCCAAAACTTAAAGTATCCACCACCTAGGTGGTTCATTGAGTCCTTGTTTTATTATGTAAAACATAAGTCCTTTTCTCAACCTTTGTGAAATCTCAACATGTATCTCTTTTCAAAATAAAGTATGGCTAAGCATGTACAACTACAATATTTTCACTAAGGAGTGTATAGGGAATCCTATTAGGATTTAGCATAGCATAAGTATAAGATACCTTTTCATGCATGTTTTCATAATCCACTAATTCAATTAATCCATTCTAAATTTTTCCAATTTCATTTCCAAACCATGGGTTGGTTCCTAGGAACAGTAAGGTCACAACAATTCATTTTGCAAAGGTTTTAACCTAAAAATCATTTTTAAACAATTTCTATACTCTAAACAATCACACAAAAGAATCTACAAAAACAAGCAACCTAACAGATACTATTTGTTAAACTAATTCCACAGTTGGCTAGGGCTTGCTCTCCTGAATCCAACGACATAAAGTTTGCAATTTTTGGACGTGTGGTTTGAAAGTTATAAGGGTTTGAAAATCACACCTAAATCAGATTTCAAACTTCTGTTTTCAAATAGACTGGCCACGCGTTGCTTCGTGATTGGCCGATACCGGTTCGTCTGGATCGCGTGCTGCAGGCCGTAGGATCTCATTTAGATCGAGCGGCGCAGAGGCAAACGATACCCCTTCGCTTATGTTCTATTACAGCCTTACGATCTAGATCTACCGGACGAAATCAATCAACCATCAACTAGCGGCGCTGCGCGGCGGTGGACGGAGGCGACGGCCAGACGAGGTGCTCGCGGTGGTTCTAGGAAGCAAGGAAGACGGAGGGGGTGCTCACCGAGATCGCAGGAGGCTGGGGAAGCTCAACGTGTGGTCGACGAAGCAGGGGGCGCACGGGAACGGTGGCGATTGCTCGCCGGAGACTTCGTCGGCGTCGGGTGGCTCTGTCTGCGGTCAAAGGCGACGCTGTAGATCATGCGGAGGCAAGACAGGAGCATGGTCAGGTGCGAAAGACCAAGGAGAATATGCTCGCGTGATCGAGAAGCAGAGGGGCGGTCGGATTTCACCTGGGGAACGCGCCGGAGTTGGAGGCAGACGCGGCGGTGCTCGGAGTTTGTCGAGGACGGTGTTCTGGGGCGCCCGTGGTCGAACGAAGAGCACAAGGAGAAGCGTCTGGGAGTGGGGAAGCTATAAGTGTGCTCAGGGAGGCTCGGGGTGGTGTGTGCTGGCCGGAATTCGGAGATAGGAGCTCGTCGGAGCAGCGGCGGTGCATGAGTGATTGGCGACAGCCTAGGGGCAGAGAGAGGGAGTGGTCTGGGGGAAAAGGAGGAGGAGACGCTGGGGATTAATAGGCCGTGGTCGCAGCGCGGTTAAGGCGTGTCATTACTGCGAATTGAAGCCATGAATCAATCAGTAAACGGCCGGCGTGGTCGCCGCGAGGAAGGAGACTGGGAAAGTGGGGTCCATTGTCGATGGGAAAAGAAAGGAGGAGGGTCCACCTCATTCTCTCGGGGTTTGATATCACGTGCGAATCGCTTTTCGGAAAGGAAAGTGGGCTGGTTCTGGGCCTTAGTGGGTCAGGTTGGGTCTGGTTCAAATCCATTTTTTTATTCTGTAACCTTTTCCTTTTTCTATTTCTAATTTCTGTTTTGAATTTCAAACAAACAATTCACACTCAAACCTATTCAAACAATTAACAAACTTTGTAGCTATGAATTTGGTTCTGTTTATCAACATAATCCACACTCCAAAGTAAAATAAAGATTTTATTCTTTATAGGATCTATCCTTTAGTTAAATAAAAATGGACCTTTTTGTTATTTAATAAATTAGGGTTTGTTTTAATTAATAAAATCTTTATTTAAAATCCAAATATTTTCAAAACCAGTCTAGTAGGTTTTATTTGAAAGTAAGGAATATTTGGAAACTTGTTTAAAATAAAATAACATTTAATTTTTGGGTCCATTAATAATTAAATACAATAGTCCTTCATTATTAAATGAATTAAGATTTGTTTTATTAGAAACTTTATTTTGCAATCTAAAATAAAACCAAAACTTCAGTAGGCTTTATTTGTGAATATAAAATATTTGAAAGTCTTATTTTAATTAATTTAAGAAGTTTTGATGTCTCAATTAAATTGGTAATACCTTTTATTTAAATAAGATTGGATTTTAAATCCTTATTAATTATTTAAATAAATTTTTGCTAACTTAAATAATAAAAATGTTTCTAATTTCAAAGCTTGGCTAAGGTTTCATTTGGCTTTATAAGATATTCTTTATTTATATACTTCAGTTTTATTGGAAAACAGTCTTTTCATTTAATTGTCTCAAAATGGTATTTTCAAATGTTTTCATTTTTCCATTAATGAAATGTTTATATTTTTAAATCCCTTTAGGTTTTATTTAATTCAAATTGGGTTTGGAGTTCCAATTGAATTCAAAAAGTTTCTTCCGGCTCTGAAAATCAAACAAAGTTTTATTTTATTCATTTATTTTCACATTACAAGATTTGGAAAATCTTGGGATGTGACAGAGGTGTTTATACCTCCTACAGCAACAAGCCTTATCAAAGCAATAAGTAACATTATAAGTAGAGCACACCTCTCTAACAATAGTATTCAACCTCTCAATTTATTCCCATATGTGTTCCCCTTTTTGTGACAAACGGTGTTCCTTATAATAATACTTTTGTTCCTCCGTGAACCCACCTTGACAATAAGAACTAGTTTCAAAGAAACCATCCATTGGTAGAAAGCATGACCAAGCAAGGCAATAACAGACTGGCAACTAGAGTAGGAACTATTTTTTTTGTGTTTTTTAATAGAGAAAGCAAACCAAACTAAAATATTTTTTTTGAGTTTTTGAAAAGAGGCAAACAAAACCAAGCAAAAGAAACTAAGCAAACTAAAAACAAAGTAAAGATAAAGGTTGAGGAGGACTCCCCTTGTGAATACGTTCTTATCCTCCCCAGCAACGGCGCCAGAAAGACTTGATGGTGCTCGACGTGGCACTTTGTTGGTAACCCCAAGCGCAGGGTGTGAATATCACAACATCAAGTTTTCCCTCAGTTGAGACCGAGGTTATCGAACCAGAAGGAGGAAGGAAACGTCACACAGGTGTTGCAAACAACGTGGAGACCTGCACAACACAAACTCAAGACTCTGTCCCAACGAATCAGTGAGGTTGTCAATCTCACCGGTTTGTTGTAACAAAGGATTAAACTTATGGTGTGGAGGGTAATGGTGGTTTGCAGCAAGTAAACAAGTAGCAGTGGAAGATGTATAAATGGTAAAGATTGGACCGGGGTCCATAGTTCACTAGAGGTGCTCTCCTTAGATAAACAACATGGCATGAAGGGTAAACAAATTACAACGGGGCAATTGACAGGAACTGAGCAAGGCATAACAATGCAATTACTAGTCAGAAAGATCATATGAGATTCGATTGAGCAATACAACAAGATACATAGACCGCCATCCAACTACATCTATGACTAGAAGTCCACCTTCAGGTTATCATCCGAACCCCCTCCGGTATTAAGTTGCAAGCAATAGACAACTACTTTAAGCAAAGTGTGTAAGGTAAACAGTCCACATGTTCCATGAACAAGAGACCGTTGTTTTCTCCCTAGTAGCAACAACACATCTACAACCAAAGATATTTCTGTCACTTTGATGATGCTCGACGTGGCACTTCGTTGGTAACCCCAAGCGTAGGGTGTGAAGAGCAAGCAGCAAGTTTTCCCTCAGTTGAGACCGAGGTTATCGAACTAGAAGGATGAAGGAAACGTTACACAGGTGTTGCAAGCAATGCGGATACCTGCACAACACAAACTCAAGACTTTGCCCCAACGAATCAGTGAGGTTGTCAAGCTCACCGGTTTGCTGTAACAAAGGATTAAACGTATGGTGTGGAAGGTAATGGTTTGCAGCAAGTAAACAAGTAAAAGTGATGTATCAATGGTAAAGATTGGACTGGGGTCCATAGTTCACTAGTGGTGCTCTCCTTAGATAAACAACATGGCATGAAGGGTAAACAAATTACAGCAGGGCAATTGACAGGAACTGAGCAAGGCATAACAATGCAATTACTAGTCAGAAAGATCCTATGAGATTCGATTGGGCAATACAACAAGATAAATAGTCCGCCATCCAACTGCATCTATGACTAGAAGTTCACCTTCAGGTTATCATCCGACCCCCCTCCAGTATTAAGTTGCAAGCAACAGATAACTGCTTTAAGCAAAGTGTGTAAGGTAAAAAGTCCACATGTTCCATGAACAAGAGACCGTTGTTTTCTCCCTAGTAGCAACAACACATATACAACCAAAGAGATTATTGCCACTTCCCTTGGAAACTAGAGGCATGAACCCACTATCGAGCATAAATACCCCCTCTTGAAGTCACTAGCAACTACTTGGCCAAGATAGCTACTAACAACGGAGACCATGCACGATCACAAACAACACAAACATGATAGAATCATAAAGACAAAACCATTAATCAAACCAACATGATAATCTCTATATCCATCGGATCCCCGCAAACACAACATGCATGATTACAAATAGATTAGATCTTGATCATGAACGGAGCTCACAAGATCTATACATGAAAGCACAAATGAGGAGATACAACCATCTAGCTACTATATGGACCCATAGTCCAAGGTGGAAATACTCACGCATCA